>CM044979.1:31677284-32877284 GCA_024586325.1 Stellera chamaejasme | reverse complement strand
GGAGAACACGGAAACCGAACAGAGCTTACGGACACAGATCGCCTTGTGGCACCGTTGGCGGCTACAAGCGCAGGAGCAGATATTTGTGTTGAGAGTTCAGTCTTCTTGGATCGACAGGATCCGAGAATTTCAGATGAGAGATCAGAGTTTGAAGCAGGTTTCTGGAGAAGCTAAAGGAGCAATGCGTCCATTCTTTGAGTATAGGCAAGGATTGCTATACTTCAAAGAGCGGTTGTACGTGACGAATGATGTGGCTCTTAGAGATGAGATTTTGGATCAAGCTCATAATAACGGCTTAAGTTTTCATCCGGGCGGTGAAAAGATGTATCACGATTTGAGGTCACACTTGGTGGCCAGGTATGAGAAGGCATATTGCGAGTGTGTGGCAAAGTGTACCACTTGCCAACAGGTAAAGGTTGAACATCGAAGCCCGCGGGCACACTTGACGTTACCTATCCCGGTTCGTAAGTGGGAAACGTGACTATGGATTTTCTTACCGGATTACCCACTACGAGCACGTCATGATGCCATTTGGGTAATTGTGGACCGGTTGACTAAGTGTGCGCATTTCTTGCCCATTAAGGTCACCGACCCGTTGGACAAGTTAGCGACTCTACATCAAAGAGATCGTGCGGTTGCACGGTGTACCGGATTCTATAGTTTCGCACCGGGATCCAAGATTTACAGCCCATTTCTGGAATGCTTTCCATCGAGCTTTCGGTACCGGTTGCACCTTAGTACCGCGTATCACCCGCAAACTGATGGACAATCCGAGAGGGTGATACTGGTACTTGAGGACATCTTTGAGGAGCTGTGCGATTGATTTCGGAGGTGATTGGGATCAACATCTACCGCTTATAGAGTTCTCGTATAACAATAGTTATCAGAGTACAATCAAGATGGCACCTTACGAGGCTCTTTATGGACGGAGGTGTATGACACCTCACTGTTGGTCCGAACCGCGAGATAAGGTTGAACTTGGTCCGGAATTGATTGAAGAGAACACAGAAAAGATCAAAACAATTAAGGCAAGATTGAAAGCGGCCATGGATAGAACCACGGCTTATGTGAACAGAAGGCGTCGCGACTTAGAGTTTGAAGTTGGCGACAAAGTGTGGTTGAAGGTGGCACCAATGAAGGGAATAATGAGATTTGGTCGGAAAGGGAAGTTAGCTCCGAGGTATATTGGCCCATTCGATATTTTAGAAAGGATTGGAAAGGTGGCTTATCGTTTAGCACTACCGGAGAGCTTGTCAGCTGTGCATAATGTGTTTCACGTGAGCATCTTTGAAAAAGTGTGTCATGGATCCGACGCAAACGATTCCAGTTGAGGAAGTGCAATTGGAACCTGACTTGTCTTATAAGGAAGTGCCAATTGCTTTGTTGGCGAGGATACTCGCAAATTGAGGAGCAAGTTAATTCCCATGGTGAAGGTGCAATGGTCGCACCATTCTGACAAGGAGGCAACCTGGGAGACGGAGAAAGATATGATCGAACGCTACCCTCAGGAGTACCAACGCCTTAAGGAGCTCTTGGAGGACCAAGAGTCTTAAGGGGGGGAGGATGTTACACCCCACCTTTTCCGGCAACAGTCCCCGGTGACTGGAGTTCTGGAGGTATGTTTAAATTTGTAATTTGAGGAGTTTGTTAGTTGTTGTTGTGTTGGGAGTGGAATGGTTTTGGGTTAAGTCTTGTTGGAGGCTGAATTTTGTGAGTTTTGGGTCCAGGCGATCGCCCGGACGAGGAAACGGTTCGCCTGCGTTTCGCCTGGACACTTGCCAATCTGTGCGCAAGCCTGTGCGCTGCGCACAAGCCTGTGCACAACTTGTGCACAATCTGTGCGCAAGCCTGTGCGCTGCGCACAAGCCTGTGCACAACTTGTGCACAATCTGTGCGCAAGCCTGTGCGCTGCGCACAAGCCTGTGCACAATCTGTGCGCAAGCAAGCTTGCGCGCTGCGCGCACAAGGCTGCACAAGCTGCTGCGCAAGGCTGTGCGTGTGCACAAGCTTGTGCGCAAGGTCATCTTGCGCGATCGCCTGGGCTCGGCTATTTAAGTCGAGAACCTCGTTTTCAACTTCATTTTCGCGTTTCCAGCTCCAAAATACTCCCAACTCTCTCCCAACTCGGTTTAGCTCCTATCCATGTGGTATTGGACTCTATGGTGCGTGGAAACGGAGGATTCGTGCTGTAATCACTACAAGAACAACGAATCAACAAAGGATTCGCTCAACAACACTTTGTGGATGAATTTGGGAAATTGCCTAAATTGTGAGGTTTGAATTTTCGTGATTTCTTGATTCAATTGAGTTAGTTGTAGTGTTTCTATGTTGGATTAGAGATAGAAACACACTTTACAACTCGAATTGAGCATGAATCGAAGAAATTCGACTTTAGGGTTCTTAAGCTAGGATGAGCGAATTTTGGGGGTTTGTTAAATTGACCTCAAATTAGTGTTGTTGGGTAGTTTTAGAACAACATTAATACTTGGTAAAAGGTCCAATTATGGCTTAATCTATGAGCTAAGAGAAAACTCATAGGGTTTAAGGTGGAGAAATGAAGTGTGTTGTTTTGTTGAATTGAATTCAAATTGTTGTTATTGGGTATGTTTAGAGCAATATTGATAATTGGAACATTGTCCAAATATGCTCCGATTATATACCTAAGGCAATGTTCATCCGGGTTAATTGGTGGAAAGTGGAAGCATGTGTTTTGTGTGGTTTAAGGTTTCAAGCATATTTAAACAATGATTTTGAGCAACTTTAAGTCTTGGAGTGAGGTCCAATTGTCAATGGAAATTGATGTGTTGAAAGAAAGTGTAATGTGGAAAGTGTGTGAAATGTTTAGGTGATATGTAAAGCAAGGATTGAACTTGGATAAGGAAGAAGAGTGGTGTTGGTGCTTGGCTGCTACCCTCTGCGGTTGCGGTTGCTTTCGATTCCGAGGTAAGGGTTCGACCTACCTATATTATTGTAATGTAGGATGGTTGAGGCGCAAGTTTTGGGCCTCGGTCTCGACTTCGGTCTTAGATCGGGATAGTGGAGCCCCAAGGCTAGTCCCATGGTAGGAGTAACGGTGTGCGAGTAGGAGCTTTGCTTGCGTGTCGTGGTTCGTGCGTGTGTGACCCGAACTAAGCGAGATACGGCACAACGGATGGCGAATCGCCGGGGCGTCAGGAGATAGGGTTACAATCCCTTGAGGACCGTCTAGCCTATGGTTCGCATCATTCGGTATGTTGTTTGTGAGTGGATGCATGGCGAATGCCGACGCATGGCGAATGCCGGTTGGACCGGGAAGATCTAGCCATGGTCGGGAAGATCTAGCCATGGTCCGTGTTATATGGGATTTGCTTTGGGTGCATGGCGAATGCCAACGCATGGCGAATGCCGGTTGGACCGGGAAGATCTAGCCATGGTCGGGAAGATCTAGCCATGACCCGTTACATTCGGATGTTGTGCACACATCATACATTTCGCATATGTTACGTATATTGCTATCTGTATGTACATCTGCTCGATCTGTCTTTGCGGGTTTGTCGGAAGAACATCGTTACTCTGCTAAGCTCTTCTTGGGTTTTTCTTTAAGAAAAACTCACACCCTTAACATTTTTCAAGAGATAAGGATTTTGGGCCAGCGGAGTAGGATTTCCGCAAGGCTGTTCGGTTAGCTATTTTGAGGTTTAGCAGCTTTTGGATCTAGACTTGGGTTCCTCGTCGGTTTCTTTATCCGACGCCCGACTCTTGTTGGTTGCATCTTGTATGTAGATAGCTCGTAGCATGATACTCGTTGGCATGTAGTATTATGATAGCATGTTATCATTAGATCTGTCTATTCATCTAAGTTTGATTATGGTTATGTATATATATATATACGTTACGCTCTGAATTGATTGAATGAGTATGTTGATACGTGTGGAAGCCTCATTCGGTAGTGAAAGAACAGACTTCCTTTTGATAATCTGATTTTGATATCCACCTTCGATATTCGATCATGGGCGGAGCCCATTGCTTATTATTGTGATACATTTGTGCATGAATTGTCATACTTGATCTGTTGTTAGAAAGGGACCTACTGGGTTAGTTAAAGGCCCGCGAAATACTCTCACATTAGCTGCGCTATCCGGTCCCACCTTGCTCACCACCGCCCACCGGCCGGCGACCGCTTCCCGCCGGGTCCGGAAGGTGTCGGCGAGGTGGTGGTGACACGTTCTGCTCTGGCCTGATTGAATGAGTATGCTGATCTGTGCGGAAGCCTCTGTTCGGTAGTGAAAGAACAGACTTCCTTTTGATAAACTGATTTCGATGTTCTGCTTCTAGTATTCTGTTTATGGGCGGAGCCCATTGTTTCTGTTGTCGTGATCTGTTTCTGTGCATGAATTGTTATACTTGATCTGTTGTTAGAAAGGGACCTACTGGGTTAGTTAAAGGCCCGCGAAATAATCTCACATTAGCTGCGCGATCCTGGTCCCACCTTGCTCACCACCGCCCAACCGGCCGGCGATCGCTTCCCGCCGGGTCCGGAAGGTGTCTGACGGGGGAGGTGGTGACAAGGAGAGTGTGGGCGTTAAATAAATACTCTCTTAGCATCGGATCCGTTTTCAGCCGTCGCATTAGAACGCAAAACATATTTGTAACATGTCCATACAACTAAAAAGCTTTCAAGAAAAATGAAATTATTTTACCTTCATCATCCTCTCCAGCTCCCCTAGCTTAAACAACGACAACTCTATGTCTCTATCACAACAAAGTAAGACAATTGATCATCATGAGTTGGTAGAAATCAGCACCAACATTAAAAAATATCTAGAAGAATGGACAAGTCTGAAAACTGTAGCTTGCTAAGCAAGCTAGAACAAGTTGGGTCCTAGATAACATTTTTTCTTTTTTTTGGGGGAAAGACAAATAGTAATATATACTCGTAAATGATGAAGAGACTTTGCTTTGCTCCCTTGAGAAAAAGAAGCAAAGTAGTCGTACTTTGCTCCCTAGAGAAAAAAGAAGCAAAGTCGTGATTCAAGGAAACATTGTATCTTTAAACAAAACCCAGATTCAATGCTAGTTATTATCTACGTAGTCATTCACTAGATTACAGGATATTGTAATATACCTCTTCTACTTTTCCCAACATCGTTTTTTCTCCAGAATATATTGTATGGCCTGCTTGGTGATGAAAAAAGCACCAAACAAGCTTAGCCCAGATGAGGCATACTTGCATGCCCTAATAAAAAGTAACAGTTGTAAGTTTGTTGATTAATTAAGCAACGAAACAGCAATAGATACTAGTTAATTAAAGGAAGATGAAGGCATTTCAAGAACTTATGCAACCTGGCCCACTCTCCAATGACTAAAATCAGGTGATCAATAGTCTGCTGAGAAACATAAAATGGTCCCTTCCGGGGTCTTTGAATTCTTATTGTTCCATTCTTTCCTCTAACAGCCTAATTATGAAATGTAAACACAATCAAAAGTTGGAAAATCAAATGACAAATTAGCTGGTACAGTCTACAATCATCTTTTAAAAGTACTTAAACATTTGATCCAGTTCTAGTACCACAATACATACTATAACGTTGTGATCGATCGATAATTAGAAGATGAAGATTAAGGAATTCAAGGGACATACGTACCTCGCTAACCACTGTCAAGGAAGTGCCAGTTGGGAGAATATCTTCATAACGCGTAACCCCAAGCATCTGATAGTACAATGTCATTCCTATAATTTACATGAAATAACTGACAGGACAAAAGAAGTTACCTTGAGGCCATCGTTATAATCCAATTTCTCACGTTCGAGTGATCTCTCAGACTTTTCGTAAACTACACTACCGGCAGTTAATGCAAAGCCGGTTGCGCCATAAGCTCCTACTATAAATACACGACCAGTTCCATCATCCTGTATGAACATTTATAAATGCAATGAATTCATCTCATGCACGGATGAATTTTAGTTAGAAAGGCAATAAATTAAGCAAACAGTCTATGACAGAAGCAGTATGAGCATGTATAATCTCACCAGATACCACGGAACTTGTTTACTCGTTGATAGCATCAATACAGATTTCTTAATCCAAGAATCACCATCATTGCGTTTTCTTTTCTTTTTTTTTTGGTTCCACATTTCTTTTCTGTTTTTTCGGTTCCACATCTTTTTTCTTCTTTCTTGATTTCACGCACTGTAAGAAATGTTGTTCAACCTGAAGGACAAAATGGGAGGGACCGGCACAAATTAAATTCCTAGATACTGACTGCTAAGAATCCCATTAGAATAAATGGAATAAATCGTTACACATAATTTTAAAGTAGAAGTTGGTACCGTGTTCTCCACTATAACACCTCTTAATCCGCTAAGTTTACAGCTAATTGGTTTGTCAGATCCAACTCGCCCGCAGATCGTAACCATCCGAGGTTCAATTTCAGGCAGTGTTTGTTCTTGTAACCAGAAGAACCATTCACAATCACACACACCAAATAAAATCAGACTTGGATACATGAATTCATTAGACAGTTTACTATATAGTAGAAACAAAAGGCTAGCTTCGTATTTGAATCTAATCTATCACATGGAACCGCAAAATGAGAATATGAAGAAAAGCTGAAAGCACGAAAACTAGAAGGAAGAATATGAACAAAACAATGAGATGAGAAAGTGCAGATCGATGTAATTAAAAAGAAATTAAAATGAAAGAGGAAGCAGATGTACGTACCCAATTCCTTAAGTTGGTTCACTCGAGGGAGCTGCTTGAGGAGTTCAGCCTCTTTCCGATTGCTCCTGCCGAGTAGATAAAGCACGCCGGCGCCCAGAAAGCCGAGAGCCCTGCAACAAGATCCTCCATCCTTACGCTAAATTAAGGGGGTTGGGTTTGTTTGAAACTTGATTTACTCTAGAATATATACAGATTAACAGTTAGATCCTTTACGAAACAATTAGAGTTTATGTTATACTACTAATAAATTGACACAACCTGCGTAGCTTAGGACTCTCTTGGTCTTCTCATTTTTTTTATTTAAAAAAAAGACTCTCTTGGTCTACTTTTTTTTATAAGCTCCGATCTCTCTGTCTCAAAGGGTTAAAGGGCACTTTAAAAGTCATGGCGGATGACCCCTAATATGTTCCCGAAGAGTAAAATGATATCGATGCATCACGGTAATGCCATAATAAGGAAAGCATAGGTAAAGGCTATGCAGCAGTAACAAACGCTTCACAACAAAACGATCCACACCAAAAAGGAATCACCACAAACAAACCGTAAATTGTGCAAACTAGAAAACAAAAAAAAGCCAAAAAGGTCAATTGGGACAATACCGAAACTGTTCGGGGACTCAAGACCCAAACAGTTCACAAGGGTATTAATCATGGCACAAGGCAGGACGAGTCGCCGCTCAATCCTACCAGTACCGGAAAACCCACAACCATCACAAACACCTCCTCCTCCACTATGCCACTGTGAGCGGGAGGGCCGCTCGTCGGGGCATTTTCGCCAATTTTGGGGAAAAACGAGGGAGTCGCCACATTTATTTTTTAGAAATGGGAAATTAAGGAAAAACCCAATTTTTGACTCCGAAATTTAGAAAAGGCAATTTCCACGAAAACCAGAGATTTTAAGTCCGGGGATTGGGTACAAATTGGGAAGGTGTTAGGCACCCAATTTGTCTAAAAATAATTATTAAAACAAAATAAAAGCCGATTCCCATAATTTAAATAATGTAAAATGATTAATTTTTTTATTTTCAAACAATGGGTTAATTTTAGTTAATTGGACTTGGGCCTGGATTATGGGCTTCCAAGCTGCCTACGTACCCGTTCGAATCGGGATCAAAGCCCACGTAGTTCGCTCTCGTTGGACCGAGAGAACTTGGGGTTAGAAAGCGTACCTGTCAAATCGGTGAAACGGCGGTCGAATTGCCTGGATGTTGGAGACGGTCAAGTTGCCTCAATTTGTTGTTGAAAATAGCGGTCGAATTGCTTGGAGTTGAGGACGGTCCACTTGCCTCGATGCCTTGGTATTTTTTTGTTGCCTTTTCAAATGGGTTCAAAAACCCGAGTCAAACTACGAAAGAACAAAAAGAAAATTCTAGAATTAGTTCAATGATAATAACAAAACTTATAATTATGATGATGATGTAAATGAAAATAATGAGAGATGAGAATGTTAGCAAAAATAATGAAGAATGATCAATGTCAAATAAATAAATAAAACCACAATCAATATATTTTTAGGAAATTTTTCATGAATATTTAAGGAAAGGATGATAGTTAAATTAAAAAAATGGTTAGAATTAATTATTATAACAAACAAATAGATTATGAACAAAATTGGAAAAAAGAGAATTAGGAATTATGAAAAGAACAAAATAGGCAACTCTGTCCGGTGACCTTTCTGTAAGAAAACAAAGTTAAAACTTGTTAAACCTGTAAAAACGTAAAAGAACAGAAGTTAGGGACTTTATTAACTTACATAAAAACAAGTAAGGGCTGAAAGAGAATTTTACCGGGTTCCAATTAAACATAAACGCGACACGTGTCGCTGGTTTTCGAATTTGCGCTGAATTCGCGCCGGAGTCTGCGAGTTCGCCGGTGAGTGCGGTTCGCGGCGGACGGTGACAAGGTGGCGGCGGCTCGGGCTGCGGCAGGCGCTCCGGCGACCAGGGAGTGATCCGCAGCGGCTTGGCAGCGCCAGGGCAGACGAGAGAAGGCTGGAAGGTGGCGTCAGCTTCGTCTTCCCCTTGCTGCAGTCGCAGCTGTGATGCGGGGCTGGTGGCGACGTCTGGCGGAAGACAAGGTTGCAGCGGACGGTTTGGGGTGCGCCAAAGGTTAGGAGATGGTCTGGCCAGGAGGAGGAATGGTCAGAAGTTGTGGTGGAGGAGGAGGAAGGGCTGCGGCTGTGAGGAAGAGCAAACTTTCTTCGTCTCTTTTCTTTTTTAGGTTAAGTCTACCGGGAGAGTATTTATAGAGATGTGAGGGAGGCTAGGGTTAGGGTGGAGGCTAGGGTTAGGGTGGAGTTGGAGGCTAGGGTTTGATGAGGTTGGGTGAAGGTAGGAGACGAAGAAGGCGGAGGTGGAGGTCGGTTGAGATGGAGGTCGGCTAGGCTTGCAACCAAAAAAAAGGGTAAATGTCATCCTATCATGTATTATGTTCAAAACATTCATTTCAGCCCACTTTCTTTTAATTCAGTCATAATCAAAGTTAAATAAGTCCCTAAAATTAAGTTAGTCAATTAGGAAAAAAGATAGAAAAAATGATTGTTAACAGCCACCATCACATTCATGAACCTCTGTGACAAGATCCTCCATCCTTACGCTAAATTAAGGGGATTGGCTCTGCTTGAGGACCGGGTCCTCTTCCCTGATTTTGATGGCTGCAACTTGACAATAACAAACCCTAGCAAAACATTGTAAATGTTTGACTTTTTTACCATTCATGTTTATTATTTGCACTTTTTATTATTGAAATTTAGTCTATCGATACAATTTACCACTGATTTCATTAACGATGAAACGGTTTGATAAGTGACATTCATGTTAATGTTACTTTTCTAATTCGACTGAGGGACAGCGGGACAGCCTGTGGTTCGTAATGGGATGTGTCTTTCTTTTTATAGGGATGTTGCGGCTCCGCCATACTTTTGTGTCTATCGCCCGTAAGACCCTTTTAGACCGGCTTCTAATTCGACTTTTTATTCGGTTCGTCATTTGTTTTGTCTTTTTATTAAGTTTGATTGTTTCACCTTTTTTATTCTCCTTTTAAGGGCCTCGAGGCCTCGGCCTTGTAGGGACCTTGGTCTTGCGCGGAATTAAGCTTGAGTCAATGCAATTGCGCAAATGTGGCCAAGGCCCACTCCCTTTTTTGAGACCGAAGGATTTCAGGCACTAGGTCGAAAGGGGGAACCCCGACCCTGATCTCGGGAGGGTAGATAACCACGTTGTTACACCCCATCTTTTTCCGGCAACAATTTCCGGTGGAAATCAACCGGTGATCGACAATTCACCATTTGGGATTGGAAAGAGACTTTGAAGGTATGTTTAATTACTAAGTATGAGTTTAAGTGTTCATTTCAAATTCATATTGTAGTGTGGGAGTGGTATAACGTAATTTGGTAAAGGTTCGCCGCAAGGTTGATCAAGAACAGAAGTAAAAGGAGTGTATTGGAGAAGACAGTAATTTTAGGTCATTTTGTATTAAATACGGCTTGCAATTGGAAATCAGTTTGCGCATGAATATGTTTTTGAGCGTAGCCCCAGTGTCTAGTTTAACCAGAATTTTCGGATCTTCGTTTGGACTTCGTACAATTTTTAATAATTGTTTTAGTGAAGGAGAGTCTGCTGTGTCCAGGCGATCGCTTTGATTAAGGAATCGGGTCGCTGGATTTCGCCCGACGCCTTTGTTTCGAATATTCTGGACCAGGAGATCGCCAGCTTGAGCAAGCGGGTCGCCTGGTTTTCGCCTGAGCACTGTCTTGGCGTTCTTGAAGTCGAGGCGATCGCTTTGATTGGGAATCGGGTCGCTTTGACCGTCGCTGGGCCGGCTATTTAAGTCGAGCAACGCGTTTTCAACAGCAGTTTCGCGTTTTCAACTCCGAAAATACTCCCAACTCTCTCCCAACTCTGTTTTGCTCCTATCCAAGTGATTTTGGACTCGTTGGTGCGTGGAAACGGAGGATTCGTGCGGGAATCACTACAAGAACAACGAATCAACAAAGGTTTCACTCAACAACACTTTGTGGATGAATTTGGGAAATTGCCCAAATTGTGAGGTTCGAATTTTCGTGATTTCTTGATTCAATTGAGTTAGTTGTAGTGTTTCTATGTTGGATTAGAGGTAGAAACACACTTTATAACACGAATTGAGCACGAATTGAAGGAAATTCGAAACTAGGGTTCATTACCTAGGTCGAACGAATTTTGGGGGTTTGTTAAATTGACCTCAAATTAGTGTTGTTGGGTAGTTTTGGAACAACATTAATACTTGGTGAAAGGTCCAACAATGGTTTAATCTATGAGCTAAGAGAAAACTCATAGGTTTTAGGGTGGAGAATTGAAGTGTGATATTTTGTTGATTTGAATTCAAATTGTTGTTATTGGGTATGTTTAGAGTAATATTGATAATTGGAACATTGTCCAAATATGCTTCGATTACATACCTAAGGCAATGTTCATCCGGGTTTGTGGTGGATTGTGGAAGCATGTGTTTTGTGTGGTTTAAGGTTTCAAGCATGTTTAGACAATGATTTTGAGCAACTTTAAGTCTTGGAGTGAGGTCCAATTGTCAATGGATAGTGATGTGTTCAATGAAAGTGTAATGTGGAAAGTGTGTGAATTGTTTAGGTGTTATGTGAAGCAAGGTTTGAGGTTGGATAAGGAAGAAGATTGGTGTGTTGGTGCTTGGTTGCTACCCTCTACGGTTGCGTCTGCTTGCGTTTCAAGGTAAGGGTTCGACCTACCTATGTTAATATAATGTAGGATGGTTGAGGCAAGTTTTGGGCCTCGGTCTCTGACTTCGGTCTTAGATCGGGATAGTGGAGCCCCAAAGGCTAGTCCCGTGGTAGGAGTAACGGTGTGCGGGTACAACTTTGCTTGGTGTCGTGGTTCGTGCGTCTGTGTGACCCGAACTAAGCGGGATACGGCACAACGGATGGCGTTCGCATAGGGGACCGATCCGAGATAGGGTTGCAATCCCTTGAGGACCGTCACGGCCTATGGTTCGCATCATTCGGTATGTTACATTACGTGAGTGGATGCATGGCGAATGCCGACGCATGGCGAATGCCGGTTGGACCGGGGAAGATCTAGCCATGGTCGGGGAAGATCTAGCCATGGTCCGTGTTATACGGGATCTGCTGGATGCATGGCGAATGCCGACGCATGGCGAATGCCGGTTGGACCGGGGAAGATCTAGCCATGGTCGGGGAAGATCTAGCCATGATCCGTTACATTCGGATGTTGTGCACACATCATTTATTTCTGCATATGTTCTGATCTATATATTTCTTTATGCTGTATGTACATCTGCTCGACTGTTTTTGCAGGTTTGTCGGAAGAAACATCGTTACTCTGCCTAAGCTCTTCTTGGGTTTTTCTTTAAGAAAAACTCACACCCTTAACATTTTTAGGGAGATAAGGATTGAGCCAGCGGAGTTGGATTTCCGCAAGGCTGTCTGGTTAGCTATTTTGAGGGTTAGCAGCATCTGGACTTAGACTTCGGGTTCCTCGTCGGTTTCTTTATCCGACGCCCGACTTTTGTACGGTTGCACCTTCTGCCCGTAGTTAGCTCTGTAGCATGATACTCTGTTGGCATGTAGTATTACGATAGCATGTTATCATAGGTCTGTCTGTTCATCTGAGATTGATTGAGATTATGTATATATATGCGTTCCGCTCTGAACTGATTGAATGAGTATGCTGATACGTGCGGAAGCCTCATTGATAGTGAAAGAACATACTTCCTTTTGATAATCTGATTTCGATATTACCTTACGATATTACGGTTATGGGCGGAGCCCATTGTTTTAATGTCGTGATACATTTACGTGCATGAATTGTTATATTTGATATGTTGTTAGAAAGGGACCTCTTGGGTTAGTTAAAGGCCAGCGAAGTAATCTCAAATTAGGCTGCGCGATCTTGGTCCCACCTTGCTCACCACCGCCCCACCGGCGGCGACCGCTTCCCGCCGGGCCGGAAGGTGTCGGCGGGGAGGTGGTGACAATTTGGTATCGAGCATGGTTAATTGGTTGGGTCGGGTGTGCTAGGGGCGACCTTGGTCGATTGATCGATTCAGTATGGTTGTGTGATGAGGTGGCCACCTCATCACAAGAACCATGTTGGAATGGTAAGTGGAGCGATGGCGGTTTGTCTAAACACACTTGAGAACAACCAAGAGATGATTTCATTAGTGCTTGGTAGTTTGTGACTTGGTATTATGCTGTGGTTACTGCGTAGGACACCGATAATTGACTCTGGGTGCAACAAGAGGTGCACGGAGAATGAGATGCCGAAAGGTGCATGATGGTAATTTAAATTACCTCTCTCGTTAAAAGCAGACGGTGGATGCCGAGTGAGAAGTGTGTTATTCCTAAGCGGTACCACGGGTTATAAGGGATTGTTTTGTATAAGTAATTTTGAGAATTGATTTGCATCATGCATTGCATTCATGCTCTGAGCTGATAGGATTACCGGCGTAGGTAATGCTAACCGTTAAGTGAACCCTTTATGTTCTGGAATTTCAGTAAATGGTCAACACTCGACGGACTCGAGCGTTGAATGATGAAGCGAGGAGGAGGAAATCCTGCTCGGGATGTGAATAGAGGAAGAGGTAGAGGTCGAGGAGACCTCGGCGAAGAGCGGCACCGATTCAGCCGCATTTGAGACTGATCCGGAGCAGATGGCCCAAGTGTTGGGGCAAATGGCTGTACTACTCAATAACATGTGGGCAGGAACAGGAGTTGAAGAGCAAGGAAGTACACATGTTATGACTTCTCGGCCCTCTGCGGCGGGATCGACCGATCCTAGCTATCGAGCTCATGAGGAGGACGTTGAGGCGGATGATGTGCAATTTGAAGAGCATGTGGATACGAGAAGAGAGGAATCTGAATCTAGGTGCGGAAGTCGACCCACAGCCCCGTCGAGGAGAGTGCGGGCTAGGCCCGGTTCTGTTGTTGAGGTACCAAGAGCCCGGAGGCTTAAATCGATAGTGCGACCAGCTCGATAAGCTTTCTTTGATGGAGCGGTTCGGCGCTTCAAACCACCCGTTTTCGGGCAAGGGTGGAATGGATTCGGCGGAGACTTGGTATAAGGACATGGACAGGTTGCTTGGGAGACTTGGTTTTCCGGCAAACGAGATGGTATCCTTGGCTACCTTTCATTTGCGTGATTGGGCGTATGATTGGTGGGAGACCACTATGGCCACCCGGAAGGCCGACTTTGTGCGTAGGAAGTTGAAGGACCCGGGCATGACGTGGGATGAATTTTCTCACTTGTTTCATGAGAAGTGGATTGGTTATGCCGCGATAGATAGGCGGCAACTGGAGTTTGATACCTTGATTCAGGGAAGCAGGACTGTTGCGGAGTATGGGCACGAGTTTGAGCGCTTAGTGCGTTATGTGCCTCATTACAACACCAATGAGGAGGCCAAGGCAAAGAGATTCATGAGAGGGTTGAAGCATGACATCAGGAAGTACTTGGCACCGTTGAACATTGATAGCTACCATGAGGCATGCGAAAGCACGAAGATTGAGAATGAGGACTTGGATACGGCTTCGGTGACACGACCACCGAGATCGGCGAGGATTGTCATTGGTGGAGTTAGAGGATCCGGATGTGGTGGACTGCACAACACCGCGAGCCAGTGTAACTCGGTGGGCTTGGATCGAAGGATAAGGGCAAGGGGAAGGCAAAGGTAGCGAGCCTTGGTGCTTGTCGGACATGTGACCGGAGCCACACCGGCCCGGTTTGCTATAGGGAGAAGGGTATGTGTTACCGATGTGGGTCTACGGACCACATGATCGAGATTGTCCTTTGATGGCGACTCGGGGAGTTGCAAGGCCACAAGGGTTTGAGTTATGCTCCTCGTGGGCGTGGTGTTCCTCGATTTGGACCACGACCCCGACCACCCCAGATGCGGCCACCACTACGGCGAGGCCCCGCCGCCAGCGCACCGCGAGCAAGGCGAGGGCGAGTGTTTGAATTGAGCGTGGTGATGCGGCTCGAAAGGAGCACTAGCGGGTATGGTGTTTGAATGCTATTTCCGTTCGTGCTCTTTTTGACACAGTGCTTGATTTCTATAGTGTCACGAAGTGTGCAAAGTTTTTGCAACTTCTGTCTCATCTGTCTCAAGTATTCTGATGCGAACCGCCGAGTCGATGCTCTGTTCAGCAATGAGCTTATCAAGGGTTGCATGTTAGCTGTTGGTGACGACAGTTTCTTCGATTTATTAGTGTTGGATACATCACATTATGATGTGATTAAGGTATGGATTGGCTCTCGGAGCATTCCATACGGATAGATTGTCTTGGCGGCAGGTTGGTGGTGTCGGATCAAGTACTACCACTTGTTCCCCCTCGGATGTAGAGATTGTTCGAGAATAGCATGGAGCTTGAGATAATGGAGAAATTACATGGTGAAGAAGGCGAGTACTTTGGACTCAATGATGCGGCTACGCGGATGGAACTTGATAAAATTCCGATTGTTAGATACTTTCATGGTGTTTCACGAAGAGTTGCAGGTATGCCACCCGAGCGGGAGGTGATTTTGAGATAGTGTTATAGACCGGAGCTACACCTATCTCCATTCCTCCGTATCGCATGCCAATAGTTGAGATGAAGGAATTGAAGAAGCGATTGGATGAGTTGTTGGATAAGGGGTTTATCCGACCGGCGAGATCACCGTGGGGAGCCCGGTGTTATTTGTTAAGAAGAAGGATGGGCAGCTTGGGCTACTGTATTGATTACGAGAAGGTTGAATGCGGTGACGATCGAGAACAAATATCCGTTACCACGGATTGACGATCTGTTCGACCAGCTCAGGAGCTAAAGTGTTTTCAAAGATTGATCTCCGATCGGGTTATTTCCAAATGCGTGTGAAGGAAGAGGACATTCCAGCGCTTTTCAGCGTTATGGTCACTATGAGTACCTTTGTCATGCCTTTTGGGCTGACAAATGCCCAGCGACTTTCATGAATTTGATGAATGAGGTTTTCCGTCCCTACTTGGACAATTTTATTGTTGTCTCCATTGATGATATACTCATCTATTCTTTGGATGAGGATGCACATCAAGAGCACTTGAGAATTGCCTTGGAAACTTTGTCTAACAACCAAGCGTATGCAAAGTTTTGAAGTGTGATTTCTGGTTGCGCGAGGTAGCATTTCTCGGGCATATCATCAATGAGCGGAATTTACTGTCGACCGGAGAAGGTCAAGTCTGTACAAGAGTGGAGGCAACCCCGATCGGTAAAGGATATCCGTAGTTTTCTCGGGTTAGCTGGTTACTATCGTAAGTTCGTACCAGCCTTCTCGGTTCTTGCCTTTCCACTCACATGGCTGACCAAGAAGGGTAAAGGCGTTTGTGTGGTCGGATGAATGTGAGAAGAGCTTTCAAGAGCTCAAGTTTAGGCCCGACACGAGGCACCGATTCTGGTTCTACTTGACCCGTCTCAGCCTTATGTCATTTATACGATGCCTCACGAGCAGTGCAGGGTGTGTGCTTATGCAAAACCAGCGAGTAATTGCTTATGGGTCGCGGCAGTTGCGACCACATGAGGAAAACTATCCCACTCGTGATTTGGAGCTTGCTGCAGTTATGTATGCACTCAAGCAATGGCGGCATTATTTGTTGGGAAACAAATTTCAAATCTTTACTGATCATAAGAGCTTAAAGTACTTGTTCACGCAGAAAGATCTGAATATGCGCCAAAGAAGGTGGCTCAGTACATGAAAGACTACATTTGTAGTATCGAGTACACCGCAGGCAAAGGGAATACGGTGGCGACGCCTTGAGGAGGGCATACACTGGGATAGTGAGAGGTGGAGAACACAGGAACCGAGCAGGCATACGGACTGGCCCTTGTGGCACCGTTGGCAGCTACAGGAGCAGGAGCAGATACTTGTGTTGAGGATTCAGTCTTCTTGGATCGACAGGATCCGAGAATTTCAGATGAGAGATCAGAGTTTGAAACAGGTTTCTGGAGAAGCTAAAGGAGCATTGCGTCCATTCTTTGAGTATAGGCAAGGATTGTTATACTTCAAAGGACGTTTGTACGTGCCGAATGATGTGGCTCTTAGAAATGAGATTCTGGATCAAGCTCATAATAACAGTTTAAGTTTTCATCCGGGCGGTGAAAAGATGTATCACGATTTGAGGTCACACTTCTGGTGGCCAAGTATGAGGAAGCATATTGCTGAGCGTGTGGCAAAGTGTACCACTTGCCAACAGGTAAAGGTTGAACATCGAAACCCGCGGGCACACTTGAGCGTTACCTATCCCAGTTCGTAAGTGGGGAAACGTGACTATGGATTTTCTTACCGGATTACCCACTACGAGAGCACGTCACGACGCCATTTGGGTGATTGTGGATCGTTTGACTAAGTGTGCACATTTCTTGCCCATTAAAGTCACCGACCCGTTGGACAAGTTAGCACGACTCTACATCAAAGAGATCGTGCGGTTGCCTGATGTACCGGATTCTATAGTTTCAGATCGGGATCCAAGGTTTACAGCCCATTTGGAATGCTTTCCATCGAGCTTTTGGTACCCGGTTGCACCTTAGTACCGCGTATCACCCAAACTGATGGGCAATCCGAGAGGGTGATACAGTACTTGAGGACATCTTTGAGGAGGCTGTGCGATTGATTTCGGAGGTGATTGGGATCAACATCTACCGCTCATAGAGTTCTCGTATAACAATAGTTGCAGTACAATCAAAATGGCACCTTACGAGGCTCTTTATGGACGGAGATGTATGACACCTCACTTTGTTGGTACGAACCGTCGAGATAAGATTGAACTTGGTCGGAGTTGATTGAGGAGACCACGAGAAAAGATCAAAACAATTCAGGCAAGATTGAAAGCGGCAAATGATAGAACCACAGCTTATGTGAACAGAAGGTGCCGCGACTTAGAGTTTGAAGTCGGCGACAAAGTATGGTTGAAGGTGGCACCAATGAAGGGAATAATGAGATTTGGTCGGAAAGGAAGTTAGCTCCGAGGTATGTGGCCCATTCGATATTTTAGAAAGAATTGGAAAGGTAGCTTATCGTTTGGCACTACGGAGAGCTTATCATTTGTGCATAATGTGTTTCATGTAAGCATGCTCAAAAGTGTATCATGGACCCGGCATAAGCGATTCCAATTGAAGAAGTGCACTACAACATTGAAACACTACAAGCTGCGCAGTGTTTCTATGGCTCTGTAGTGTTTCATGTAGTGTTTCATGCGGTGTAAGCTCGGGTCGGGTAGGGTCAAGATCGGCGCCTTTGGTCAACCGCCGCTTCGGTTCTGGAAACTCTCCTCACACTTCTCTGTCCATACAAGCGGCTGCCCCTTCTTGGTCAGCTGCGTAGCGGGAAGCCAAGATGGAGAATCCCGACACGAATCTCCGGTAATAACACCTGCTAAGCCCGGAAACTCCCGATCTCACATGCGAGGTAGGCTGCTTCCAATCTGTCTTGCCTTAACCTTGAGGATCCACAGACAGGCCGTGCCCACCGATGATGTGCCCGAAGCGACACCTCCGGATCAAAATCACACTTTGAGAACTTGGCATAAAGCCGATGCTCCCAAAGTGTCTGCAACACAACCCTCAGATGCTCCCGGTGAGAGTCCTCATCCCGAGAGTAAATCAGAATATCATCAATGAACACTACCACAAAGGAGTCCAGATACGGCCGAAACACCCGGTTCATCATATCCATGAACGCCGCGGTGCGTTGGTCAACCCAAGCGGCATCACCGTATACTCAAAATGTCCATACCGAGTCCGGAAAGCAGTCTTCGGTATGTCCTCCTCTCTCACCCGAAGCTGGAAGTACCCTGACCGTAAATCGATCTTCGAAAAGATCCTCGCACCTCTCAACTGATCGAAAAGATCATCGATTCTCGGCAGTGGGTACCTGTTCTTGATGGTGATGGCGTTCAGCCGTCTGTAATCAATACACAGCCTGAGTGATCCGTCCTTCTTCTTATCGAACAACACTGGAGCACCCCACGGCGAAGTGCTCGGACGGATAAACCCCTTCTCCTGCAGGCTCCTCCAGTGCTTCTTGACTTCGACCATCTCTACTATCGGCATCCGATAGGGAGGAATAGAGATGGGAGTAGAACCCACTGTAAATGGATCTCAAACACGATTTCCCGCTCTGGTGGCATCCCGGGCAAGTCCTCACGGAAATACTGCGGAAAATCCTGAACAACGAGGATCCTCTCCAACTCTGCCGAGTATCTGCTGGGTTCAGTCATGCACTCCCCGAGTCCACTATCAGAACCTGATCCAGAACTTGCGGCTCCATGCGCTCTGTTGCCTCCGGCTCATCGAGCGAGAGGGTAACACCTCTCCGAAACCGTAACACTACGGTTAGCGCGATCGATGTGCACGGCATTCTTGGATAGCCAATCCATCCCAAGAATCACATCGTGCCGGTGTATTCAACACCGATGAATCAGACCGAATCCGATGCCTACCAATGGATAGCACGCAGTCTCGTGCCATCTCATTGGTGAACAAAAGCGACTCCCGGCCGTCATGCCAAGAAGGCGCTCGGAAGCCGGTAGCGGTGAAGAGACTCGACACATTTACGTACCCTGATAAAGCAGACGCTCCAGTATCAAACAATGCACGAATAGGTGTATCGTTCAGAAGTAATGTACCTTGAAGTGCCCCGCGCTGCGAAGTCTCTCCACGCTCAATCTGAAACACCCGACCTGCTCCGGGCTGCTGTGGTGGAGGCTCACGCTGTGATGTCTCACCCCGCTCCACCTGGAATACACGTCCTACTCCAGGCTGCTGTGGCGGAGGGGGTGGCTGATACGGTCGTCTCTGCGGCTGTGATGGCCTCGGTCCGCCCCTCTGTGAACCGCGCCCCCGGGGTGCGTTGGGCTGAAACCGAGGCTGCGGACGTGCAGCACTGCTGGACCCCTGTCCCAATGTCAGAGGACAATCACGAATCCAATGATCGCTAGACCCGCATCGTAGACACTGCCCTGACTGCCGGTAGCATGGCCGGCCGGGGTGCTGGCCACCACAACTCGTACAAATCGGTGATACCGGCGTAGTCCTGCTGCCCCTGCTGCTCTGCCCAGACCTGCCTGACCTCCCTGAAGACCTCGCTGAACTCTGCTGTGCAGGAGTCCTCCCTCTGTCACTAGATCGGTGTGGTAGATACCGACTCTCAATCTCCTCCTGCTCGAGGAGTTGGGCCTTCTGCACAGCCTCGTGGTAAGAAGTGATGTCCGAGGTCTCAAAGCCCACCGATACTCGGGCCGCAGCGGCGAATGAACCGCTTGGCCTTCTCCTGCTCCATGCCATATCTGCGGCACATAGCGGACCAATCGGTCAAACTCCCGCTCGTACTCCCAGCAGTCACAGTACCTGCTCCAGTCATCAAAGCGTGCTGTCGGAAGTCACAGCGGCATCCCCAATATCTTCTGGTGAAAGTAATAGGCAAGCTACTCCCGAGTCAGTCGGATCACGCCCCCGTCCGTCTTGCCTCGGCTCTCAAAGCGGCCACAGGCTCCTCCACCAATGGTCTGCCTTGTCATGCAGATTAAATGTAGCAGATGAGACTCTCACCTCGGATGGAAGGTGTAGCCTTCCAAGGAGCTTGTCAACCCCGCAAACCATGCCTCGGCGGCCTCGGGTCCTCCACGGCCGTTGAACCTCGGGGTTCAAGCGCTGAAACCGCTCAGTCGAGTCTCATCGGTGGCGTCTCAGCTCTTCCGTCGGTGGTGGGACCGGCGAGAACTCTCGGCAACTGCGCAGATCTCCCTCCTCGAAATCACTATCCTGCTGATCCTGCGCCTTTGAGGTGGCTGCTGCCCACCTCTGAACCGGCTGTCTCATTGTGGCCTGTCCGGACCTCCACTGCTGCTTGCTGCCCCCGAATCTGCTGGGCTGGCAGCAGTGTACCCAACAACTGCTGTACCCGACCCAACACCTGTAATATATCAGGAGCGGGCCCCTCAGACCGCTGATCACTCGGGGGGGTGAATGAGACCGCTCAGGTCCCGAGTTCCTCTGAACCCGCCTTCGAACCCTCGGGGGTGTGGGATCCCGGTCCCGCCCCTCCGGTTCCTGCTCACGCTGACGGCGTGTTCTAGCCATATCTGAAAATAATTCAAACCCAAAACCATATAACCACACAATTAACTTTCTCTCCCTAAAACTAGCAGCAGCATTCTATGGCTCTGTAGTGTAATGCAATGCATGATGCAAGGATTCTTTTCAGAATCCCGAAACTAAATAATAACCCTTAAACATAGAATCAGATCATGCTTATAACACGGAATCACTTCATATAACACTTCACATCTTCCAAAATGCTCCAAAGAACCACCCGCTGCTCCACACGCATTCAAAGCGGTTCAAATAAGGAGTTGATCGGGCTCGTACCAAACCGCCCCGAATGGCGTGTAAACCCGATGCTTCGCCCTTCGAAAGCATTACTTGTAGAACTTACCCATGAACTAGCATGACTTGCTTCAAAAGTCCACCATTGGACTTGTATGCTTGCCTTCCTCAACCCATATTGAGCTAACCATACTTTACCTCTCGGGTCACTCCGACCCGACCTGCTCTGATACCAACTTGTCACAGCCACCCCGCCCGGTTGCGGAGGCGGGGCCGGCCGCGACGTCGAGAACCGGAACTTATGGCGGAAAAGCGTGGCAGCGGGCATCGAGCTCCCGAAAAACAAAGCGAGACAAGTAACAACTAGCAACCTAAATACTCATGCAAGGCAAGCATACGAATAATCCAACTTTCACCAAACAAACAATTCATGGTAAACCTCACTTCAATCATTGCCACAACACAAAGCACCAAATCCACAACATAGTAATTCCGATATAAGCAAGTCGGGGCTCCGCCCACGACTCAGAAGACGACAAAACAAAATATATCTCAAATATATATACATATCCAAATCATGATCTGACCTATATGCATGCAGTTACAGCTACAGAGCCAGTAAACAAAATCCTATAAATACCTAGCGCGGAATCTGAAGCGACCTCAGCACGTAGTACTGCTGCTGCAACCCAACCTCAAAATGAAGGAAGCACCGCGGAATCTCTACTCCGCCGGTTGCTTGTCAGGACGGCCTGAAAGTGGTAAACAGATAAAAGGGGTGAGTCCTCGAAAGGACCCAGTAAGGGCTTAAGGTAAAAGTGCAGTTTGCCCATTGGGCAACAATCTGAGCCTGCAAAACAGAATACCACAACATATACATATACATATAAACATAAAACATAAAGTAAATCGGAACCCATCATATGCGGTCCAACCGCCGAAGCGACCATGCGACACCCTCAGCGAGAGGTCGAATACCGGTCGAGCGAGCAGATAGCACGGTACGGTGGTCGTGATCCCCAAACTGTCGTAGGGTCACAGAACAGAAGTATCGGCACTCCCGGTGCGGATACACAGAACAGAACCAAGGAGCACCCGTGGTCTCTCCAACCATACGGGTCTCGTCACAGAATCAGAACATATAATAAAATATACAAATACAACAGAAATAGCATACCTGACAACAAATACGGAGCAGAACAAACGTACATTTTACCAAATTAAGCCCTTACCTCAGAAACGCTGCTCCGCAGCCCAAAACTCGTGAAACCCCGGCTCCCGACCCGAAACGCAAAACTTGGCTCCTATGGTTCCACGCTACTCCACCAACGTAGAATCAAGCTGGATAACCATAGTTGAGTCAGAACACACCCAAATAATTCCAGAAAGAAATTTCTGCACAAACCCGCACTTTCCCGCAAAATTCCACAGAAAGCTCGGTTTTACAAACCGAGCCTGAACATTGTTATTCATACACCACCAAACCCATTTCGACCTTTAAACCCACATTCCGGACACCTTTCCCGGAAACCCCACATAAACCTAACTTTTCCTACCATTGTCCGAAAATGATGTTTCAAACACCATCATGAACCTATTTCCATACACAATACCAATTTAGGATTCAAACCAACCAAAGCTCAACCTTATCATGGAAAAAGTTTCACTTGAACATTTTCACCGCACCTCCAAATCAAACCATTCAAGCTTCTAATTAATCACACTAATCACCAATTTCATTTCTTAACCAACATTACTAACCAATTGCATCAACATCACAAAACCTCTTCCTTAACAATTTCGGCCAAGTTAGGGATTTCTCACCCAACTTCCATTTCAATCCAAACAATGCTCCATTTGCATTCTTTAATCACCAATTACAATTCTTAAGCAAGATTACTAATCAATTTCACCTAAACAACCAAAATTTCTTCACTAACAATTCGGCCAAAGAGGGCTTTTTCCCTCAACTTGTTTTCCATCAAATTAAAACCATAGATAGTCTTTGAATCATGCTAGGAACAACATACTTGAAGCATGATTCAAGAACACAAACACACACAATTTTGGAAAAATCCCCACAAATTCGGCAACCTTAGGGTTTCTCCATCCATGGAGTTTTCCAACAACCAACCATAGATTCCTACTCCCCTCAAGCTCAAGAACAACATACTAAAAGATGGGAGGGAGGGGATCACTCTAGCATGTTGCCAAGAGAAAACACCAAGCTTGAAAACTAAAATGTGAAGGCCTATAAAACCCGGTTTTACCAAGAATATTAACGGTGAGCAAATGGAGCTATGGTTCAGAGGTATTTGAAGTTTTTATCATATCTCATGGGGGTTTGTACGTTTTTGAAAATAGAGAGGGGTAACTGCAGCTTTCACTAAACCAGACGGGTTTTTGTAATTTACCCGTCCCTTTTTTTCACTATTCTAAAGAAGGTCATTTTTTGCCATCAATATTTTATCTTTGGACCCCTTTTTCGTCGACGTTTACTCTTTGGACCGTATTTACCATCGAGTTAACGGTATCCAAATATCATCCACGTCATTATTTTAATAATTAATATAGTCCTAAACTTTTGAAAGTGAACAAATTGACCCAAGCTCCTCATTCGGAGTTGTAGCTTCATCCTTTCCCGCAAGAACCTCACGCCCTGTGCCGGACTCATTATCAACAATCATCTTCCTCCGAGCCCTTCGCTCTCGAAAAATTGGTGCCCACCAGCAACGCCTACATTGCCGATCCCAGCCTCTCCATCACTGCAAATTCAACATTCGTGCACATCGGGTCACTCCGGACCACTCCCACCACTGCTGTTGTCCTCGTTCTCATCGGAAAATCATTCAACACAAGTTAAAATGGGTTCTTGAGGGTTGCGAATAAATTAAGGGTTGTTGATGGCAAGGACGGCTAGAAAACGCGTCGTAGTGATCTAGAGTGGAGTTGGTGGTCCAGTAGTGGCCGATTGAGGTGCTGAACGCAAGGTTTTAAATCTCGTACTAGTCAGCGTACCATTTTTTTAACGGTACGAGACAATACCGGTGTATTAGCGATATCTTGGACGTACCAAAACTTTTGTACCGGTGGTTATATATATATATATATATAGAGAGTAGCTAGATACCATTAAACCTCAAACACATATATGATTCATAAAACCATCTAAATCAAATAGTCTACGTGGTCAAATGGTCGCTTTACTTTTTTTTAAAACCATTTAATGATTTAAATTCATCAGTCCTTAAACTTCTTAAAGTTGATCAATTGACCTCTATACCACCAATTTCTTCAATTTGACTGGTAAGTAAGACGGACAGGCCGGTATGGCCACCGAGATGAGATTGGCTTAAATAATACCGTCTCATAGGACCCTGTACCGCCATTTTCTCAATTTCTCTGGTAAGCGAGACGGCCGAGACGAGCTAGTACGTTGACCGAGATAAATAGAAGGTGATAAATAGAAGGTGACAAATAGTACGGTAACCGAGACGGGCTAGTACGGTGACCGACATTTTCCTTTTTGTATATTTAGATTTTCATTTGTGTTTTTTTGTTAAAGATATATAGAAGGTGATAAATATTTAAGTGTAAACGGAGATCTAGTATTTGTTACTGGTATTAAAGATGAATGACACAAGTTTAAATACGGATGAATTTGATTTTTTTTCCCTCAAAAGGAAAAAAATATCGTGACAACTAGTGGCAAATTGTGGAAAAAGTGACATAAAAAACTGTTGCGAAGTTGAAGGTGATTTTGGCCGCTTCTGTAATTTGCGATAAAAGTTACGGGAGGGCCGCCACAAATACCTTATTAAATAGTAGTGGCTAATAACTATTACTATTTTATTGTTGTAGGCCTCTCTATCTCCATCACCTTTTTAAGTTTAGTGTGGATAGGTTGTGTCAATGACACACTATGTGTGCCCCTAGATATAAGGAAGGATGTTAAACACGGCTCGGTCAATGCGCCGTGTTTACCGGCAACAAATCCGGGACCGCAATAAGGTAAGACGATCAACTTTCTTCCTCGCGCAGAAACGAAATTCAACAACAAATCAACCGATTGACCTCCTTTTCCGCACAAACGCAAAAGGACTACAAAACACAAACAACCCCTTCCTCCGGCGACAAAAACTACCAGCCATGGCGTAGTGTTCAACAGCCCCAAACTATTTCTCTACAAGGACATAAAGATGTTCTTCACGTAAATTGTGATGCTCTACATCGACATTATGATTGTTACAGTCGCCGGGTGTCGGACGCTTTCGAGATAGTTCTGTGTAATTTTTGATTTGTTTTCTGATTTCTGTAAATGTCAGGTTTTGAAGTTAAACCTGTTGGACAAGTTTTCTGTATGTTTTTGAATCCCAGAGTTAGTATCAGAGTTTCGGTTCAGTTTGAAGTTCCGTTTGGAAGTTATGCAAGTTGCGGTTGGACTAAATCGTAACCTTGCAATGTTTGGGGGCCAGTTTGTAAATGTGGAAAGTTGAGAGGTTTCCTCTCCTACAAGGAAAAGAAGTTGGTTAAATGGCATAGAATAGAGAGAAATGAGAGAACGTTATTCGTTTACATTGTTCTCCCACTCTCTCGTCCGTTTTTCTCCGTGAATGCTCCAAGTGATTCCCCAATACTGGTCCAACTTCTGAAGTAATGAGTTATGTTGTTCACAATGTGGAATTATACGTTTTCTACGGATTAGAATTTTAATTTGCATGTTCTGTTGATCAGTTGTGAGGAGAGAAAGATTTAAAAATCTGCAGGAACCGGCATCGCGGACGTTCCTCGTGCATGGAACAGTTTGGTTGCGTGGAAATCTTCAGTGTATAAGATAAGGGTTCAGTTTTCCGTGATTCTGCATTTCTGGGATGTCTATAAATGCATATCAGGATAAATTGGAGTTAAGTTTGGCTAAGGAGTGTGTCTGAGGGTCATCGCTGAATCTGGGAAGGAGGCTTCGCTTGAATCTGGGAGAAGCTTCGAATGAGTCTGAGAAGAGGCTTCGCTTGAATCTAGGAGAACCTTCGCATGAATCTGAGGCTTCGCCTATATCCGAGACTTCGTATGTCTTATGGACGCTTCGCGATGGAGGATCCCATGGCCAGTTCCTCCTGGGGTCTTCGCATTTGCTTGGAGGTTCCGCCTAGGACTTCACCTTCGCCTAGACCTCACATTCGCTCTGAGAGGCTCCACATTCACTATGGGAGTCCTCGCGTTTGTTCTGAGTGGTTTCGCTTTCGCACTGGGGCTTCGCCTTCGCCCAGACTTAGCGTCCACTCCGAGAGGCTCCCCGTTCTCTACGGGAGTTTGTATCTATTCTTAGAAGCTTCCCCACTCTGAGAGGCTCCGCATTCATTATGGGAGTCCTCGCTTATATTCTGGGAGGCTTCGCCTTCGCACTGAGGCTCCGCCTTCGCCAAGAAGAGTTCCGCCTTCGCCAAGAAGAGCTTCACCTTCGCCAAGGGGTTTCCTCACCCCCACAGTTTCAGCATTGTGATGTGACCCTCAACTCCCTCTAGCCTCGGTAACCCCAAACTTAACTTAAGGCATAGGTTGGGTATATGCGTGGATCTGGGAATCTGTTCAGGATAACTTGCTTGACAAGTTTCCTTCTGTATCTGTTATCTGAATCTGTTCGGCAGCAGGGATTCCAGACCCTGGGCTGGTACCATGCCTCTAAATACTCTGATTTCTGAAAACCTCTTCTGTAAGGCTAAAAGCCTCAGAGGTCTGCCGAATCTGTCTGACTAATATTATTATTATTATTATTATTATTATTATTATTATTATCATCTGTTTGTTATCTGTATTTTTTATGCAGGTATAATCAGTTCAGTATGCTTCTGACTTCTGAAACCCTACCCTATGCCTGACTCTTACTGAGTTCTCCTTGAGGACTCACCCTTAGTCTGTTCATCTTTCCAGGCTCGTTTGACAAGAAGCCCAGGAGTAGAGACTCTCGGTGCTTTCTGGTGTTTGTATTTCAGGTATTAACGAATTACAGTGCATGCATCTTCGATTGATTATGCGTGATATCTGCAAGATCTGATTCTGATTCTGAACACATTTTGAGATATCTGACAGGTTATCTTCTGTTCTCTGTCTAGCAGCAGCGATGACCTACGTGGAGTTCTTTCTGAGAATCTTGGCGTATCAGATCCCTCCATACACGTAGGTATTTTGGATAGTAGGTTCTGGCTCTATAAATGTAAACGCAAGAATGTTAGTTTGTTGCATCACAATTCGATGGGTATTATTGGACATCCATCCCAAGACGAGGCATGGAAACACGTTGATAAGTGTTATCCTGATTTTGCATGTGAGTATAGAATTGTTCGATTGGGGTTATGTACGGATGGTTTCAACCCTTTTTCAGACTCGGGACAATCATATTCTATGTGGCCTGTATTCGTCGTGGTTTACAACCTACCTCCTGATTTATGCATGAAGGAGACCTACACTTCCATGTCGTCGCTAATCCCTGGCCCAAAGTCACCGGGCCGTAACATTGATGTGTTTTGACGTCCGCTGATCGACGAGTTGAAGCATCTATGGAATACAAGCGTGGAAACCTGGGATGCACATCGTAATCAGAATTTTAACATGCGGGCATGTCTGCTGTGGACAATTAGTGATTTCCCAGCGTACAGAATGTTATCAGGGTGGAGCACGCATGGAAGACTTACATGTCCGTACTGTATGGAGGATGTTCATAGTTTTCAGCTGACTCACGGAAAGAAAATGAGTTGGTTTGGTTGTCATAGAAGATTTTTACCGCAACGACATGCTCTCCGCAACAACAAGCAATCATGAAAACATACATATCGTAGGCCAAGATGTGAGTTTAAATCAGGCCACCAGATATTAAGCGAGGTCCAGAACATCGTGTTCCCACCATTCGGGACACCGTGGGATCACATGAGGGCAGAGACGTTCGGGAATGAGCATAATTGGATCAAGAAATCGATTTTCTGGGAATTATCATATTGGGCAAATTTGAAAGTTAGACATTGTCTTGATGTGATGCATATTGAGAAAAAAAATTTCGACAATGTTTTTTACACGGTTGTCAATCAGAAAGGGAAAATTAAGGACAATGCAAATTCGAGACGTGATCTAGAGGCTCTAGGACTACGCCCTGAATTGCATTTGGTGACTGATCCTCATAGGAAAGAACCGTTCAAACCAAAGGCAACGTATACTTTAAATACAGATTCTCGATGACGGTATTTGGATTACAATATCTGAATTCAGCAAATTTTTCCGGCTAATTTGTTCAAAGGATATTCCATTGGAAGATGTTGAAAAGTTGGATGAATTTATCGTCGTTAGACTGTGCAAAGAAGCTGGGCGCCGGCTGCGTCAGGAGGAGTTTAGGGAGGCATGGCTTGGGAAGGAATTGGCCGTCCTGGTATTATTCATTTATTTTCTTCAATTCATAATATTGCTTCTTTCAATATTATTTAACGTAAGTTTATTTTTATTATTACTTAGGAGGCGTATAAGACGCGTCTCATTGACAAGTATGGGCCAGATGGGCCGTTCCCAGCGATCGATGATGAGATCTATAGATATGTCGTGGCCAGCCCACTCGAGGACCCTGGGTCGGTGTCCCGCCCCAGATTAGCCATCCGGAGCGCTTCGAGCCACCTCAGCGATCTCAGGTAATTAAATTATCGTTTTATTAACTTCTATAATTTGACTTGTTTTTCTATATTACATATGTTAAATTTTTTAAAATTTTTAAAATTTTAACTTTCAGCGCGAGATTGAGCTGGAGGACCATTATCGGAGGTATACGGATGAGATCCGTGACAGATGCCGGGTTGCGGCGCTCGAGGTCCGGGATGCTGCTTGTCACCACCTCCCCCGACAGACACCTTCCGGACCCGGCGGGAAGCGGTCGCCGGCCGGTGGGGCGGTGGCGAGCAAGGTGGGACCAGGATCGCGCAGCTAATATGAGATTATTTCGCGAGCCTTCAACTAACCCAGTAGGTCCCTTTCTAACAACAGATCAAGTATAACAATTCATGCACAGAAACAGATCATGACAGCAGAAACAATGGGCTCCGCCCATAAACAGAATATCAGAAGCAGAATATCGAAATCAGATTATCAAAAGGAAGTCTGTTCTTTCACTACCGAACAGAGGCTTCCGCACATATCAACATACTCATTCAATCAGTTCAGAACAGAACGCATATATATACATAACCATAATCAATCTCAGCTGAACAGACGGACCTACAAAAACATGCTATCGTAAAACTACATGCCAACAGTGTATCATGCTACAGAGCTATCTACGGGCAGAAGGTGCAACATTACAAAAGTCGGGCGTCGGATAAAGAAACAGACGAGGAACCCGAAGTCTAAGTCCAGATCTTTGCTAAACCCTCAAAATAGCTAACCGAGACAGCCTTGCGGAAATCCTACTCCGGGCCCAGAATCCTTATCCCTGAAAAATGTTAAGTAAGGGGGTGTGAGTTTTCTTAAAGAAAAACCCGGTAAAACTTAGGCAGCGATAACGATGTTTCTTCCGACAAACTTGCAAAAAGCAGATCAGAGCGAGATATACATACGAGATAGCAAATATACGAGATCAGAACATATGCGAAATAAATGATGTGTGCACGGCATCCAAAACCCCTATATGAAACGGACCACGACGAGACAGGCCCTGCGTCCGTTGGTCCATAACGAGACAGGTTATGCGACCCTAGTCCATAACGAGACAGGTTATGTGACCCTAGTCCATAACGAGACAGGTTATGCGACTAGACATATAGGGCAAATGTAACGGATCATGGCTAGATCTTCCCCGACCATGGCTAGATCTTCCCCGGTCCAACCGGCATCGCCATGCATCGGCATTCGCCATGCATCCACTCACGAGCAGAACATACCGGAATGATGCGAACCAAAGGCGTACGGTCCTCGAGGATTGTAACCCTATCTCGGACTGGTCCCCTATGCGAACGCCATCCATTGTGCCGTATCACGGTTAGTTCGGGTCACACGACGCCTTACGAACCACGACACCGAAGCAAAGCTGTACCTGCGCACCGTTACTCCTACCATGGGACTAGCCTTGGGGCTCCACTATCCCGATCTAAGACCGAAGTCAGAGACCGAGGCCCAAAACTTGCCTCAACCATCCTACATTACAATAATATAGGTAGGTCGAACCCTTACCTCGAAAGCAGCGACGCAACCGTAGAGGGTAGCGATGACACCAACACACCAATCTTCTTCCTTATCCAACTTCAATCCTTGTTTCACATATCACCTAAACATTTCACACACTTTCCACATTACACTTTCATTGAACACATCAATAACCATTGACAATTGGACCTCACTCCAAGACTTAAAGTTGCTCAAATTCATTGCATAAACATGCTTGAAACCTTAAACCACACAAAACACATGCTTCCACTTTCCACCAAAACCCGGATGAACATTGCCTTAGGTATATAATCGAAGCATAATTGGACAATGCTCCAATTATCAATATTGCTCTAAACATACCCAATAACAACAATTTGAGTTCAATTCAACAAAACATCACACTTCATTTCTCCACCCTATAACCTATGAGTTTTCTCCTAGCTCATAGATCGAACTATTGTTGGACATTTTACCAAGTATTAATGTTGTTCCAAAACTACCCAACAACACTAATTTGAGGTCAATTTAACTTTCCCCCAAAATTTATTCATCCCGGGTGATAAACCCTAAATTGAATTTCTTCGATTCATGCTCAATTCGTGTTGTAAAGTGTGTTTCTATCTCTAATCCAACATAGAAACACTACTACTAACTCAAATGAATCAAGAGATCACGAAAATACCAACCTCACAATTTGGGCAATTTCCCAAATTCACCCACAAAGTGTTGTTGGAGTGAAACCTTTGTTGATTCGTTGTTCTTGTAGTGATTCCCTTACGAATCCTCCGTTTCCACGCACCAAAGAGTCCAAAATCACTTGGATAGGAACAAAACCGAGTTGGGAGAGAGTTGGGAGTATTTTGGAGCTGAAAATGCGAGCTGCGGTTGAAAAGCAGTCGCTCAACTTAAATAGCCGGCCCGGGTGGCGGTCGGGCGACCGATTCCCCAATCAGGCGATCGCCTGACCCCTGAAGAACACCAGTACAGGTGCCCAGGCGAAAACCAGGCGACCCGTTTGCTCAAGCGGGCGATCGCCTGGTCCAGTAAAACTCCAACTGGACAGGCGCCCAGGCGAGATCCAGGCGAAGCCATCCCGGTCGGGCGATCGCACGGCTCAGAAGACCCAGGCTCGGCGGTGTCCAGGCGAAACGCAGGCGAACCATTTCCTCGTTCGGGCGATCGCTGGACCCAGAACTCACAAAATTCAGCCTTAAAATGAACTTAACCAAAACCATACCAAAACAATTCCACTCCCACAACAACAACAACAACTTAACAACAAATATCAATCTCCACAAATTACAACATTAAACATACCTTCGGAACTCTCTTCACCGGAGATAGTTGCCGGAACAGGGGGGGTGTATCATCCTCCCCACCTTAAGACTCTTGGTCCTGCAAGAGTTCCTTAAGCGTTGGTACTCTTGAGGGTAGCGTTCAAACATATCCTTCTCCATCTCCCGGGTTGCCTCTTTGTCGAATGGTGCGACCATTGCACCTTCACCATGGGTATTAACTTGCTCCTCAATTTACGAGTATCCCTCGCTAACAAAGCAATTGGCACTTCTTTATAAGACAAGTCAGGTTCCAATTGCACCTCCTCAACTGGAATCGTTTGCGTCGGATCCATGATACACTTTTTGAGCATGCTTACATGAAACACATTATGCACGGCTGATAAGCTCTCCGGTAGTGCCAAACGAAAAGCTACCTTTCCAATTCTTTCTAAAATATCGAATGGGCCAATATACCTCGGAGCTAACTTTCCTTTCCGACCAAATCTCATTATTCCCTTCATTGGTGCCACCTTCAACCATACTTTGTCGCCGACTTCAAACTCTAAGGCGCGGCGCCTTCTGTTCACATAGGCTGTGGTTCTATCATTTGCCGCTTTCAATCTTGCCTGAATTGTTTTGATCTTTTTTGTGGTCTCTTCAATCAATTCCGGACCAAGTTCAATCTTATCTGACGGTTCAGACCAACAGTGAGGTGTCATACACCTCCGTCCATAAAGAGCCTCGTAAGGTGCCATCTTGATTGTACTCTGGTAGCTATTGTTATACGAGAACTCTATGAGCGGTAGATGTTGATCCCAATCACCTCCGAAATCAATCGCACAGCTCCTCAGCATGTCTTCAAGTACTTGTATCACCCTCTCGGATTGCCCATCAGTTTGTGGGTGATACGCGGTACTAAGGTGCAACCGGGTACCAAAAGCTCGATGGAAAGCGTTCCAGAAATGGGCTGTAAACCTTGGATCCCGATCTGAAACTATAGAATCCGGTACACCATGCAACCGTACGATCTCTTTGATGTAGAGTCGTGATAACTTGTCCAACGGGTCGGTGACTTTAATGGGCAAGAAATGTGCACACTTAGTCAAACGATCCACAATCACCCAAATGGCATCGTGACGTGCTCTCGTAGTGGGTAATCCGGTAAGAAAATCCATAGTCACGTTTCCCCACTTACGAACTGGGATAGGTAACGTCTGAAGTGTGCCCGCGGGTTTCTGATGCTCAACCTTTACCTGTTGGCAAGTGGTGCACTTTGCCACACACTCAGCAATATGCCTCCTCATACTTGGCCACCAGAAGTGTGACCTCAAATCATGATACATCTTTTCACCGCCCGGATGAAAACTTAAACTATTATTATGAGCTTGATCCAAAATCTCATCTCTAAGAGCCACATCATTCGGCACGTACAAACGTCCCTTGAAGTATAGCAATCCTTGCCTATACTCAAAGAATGGGCGCAATGCTCCTTTAGCTTCTCCAGAAACCTGTTTCAAACTCTGATCACTCATCTGAAATTCTCGGATCCTGTCGATCCAAGAAGACTGAACTCTCAACACAAATACCTGCTCTTGCTCCTGAAGCTGCCAACGGTGCCACAAGGCAGTTAGGTCCGTATGCTCTGTTCGGTTTCCAGGTTCTCCACCTCTCACTATCCTAGTGTATGCCCTACTCAAGGCGTCTGCCACCGTATTCCCTTTGCCTGCGGTGTACTCGATACTACAGTCGTAGTCTTTCATGTACTCGAGCCACCTTCTTTGGCACATATTCAGATCTTTCTGCGTGAACAAGTACTTTAAGCTCTTATGATCGGTAAAGATTTGAAATTTGTTTCCCAACAAATAATGCCGCCACCGCTTGAGTGCATACATAACCGCATGACAAGCTCCAAATCATGAGTGGGATAGTTTCCCTCATGTGGTCGCAACTGTCGCGACCCATAAGCAATTACTGCGGGTTTTGCATAAGCACACACCCAGGACTGTTCGTGAGACATCGGTATAAATGACATAAGGCTAAGGCAGTCGAGTAGAACCAGAATCGGTGCCTGTGTCAGTCTACGCTTGAGCTCTTGAAAGCTCTTCTCACATTCATCCGACCATACAAACGCCTTACCCTTCTTTGTCAGTTGAGTGAGTGGAGAGGCAAGAACCGAGAAAGCTGGTACGAACTTACGATAGTAACCAGCTAACCCGAGAAAACTACGGATATCCTTTCTTGATCGGGGTTGCCTCCACTCTTGTCTGAGACTTGACCTTCTCGAATTAAGAAATTCCGTTCTCATTGATGATATGCCCGAGAAATGCTACCTCGCGCAACCAGAAATCACACTTTGAAAACTTTGCATACAGTTGGTTGTTAGACAAAGTTTCCAAGGCAATTCTCAAGTGCTCTTGATGTGCATCCTCATCCAGTGAATAGATGAGTATATCATCAATGAAGACAACAATAAAATTATCCAAGTAGGGACGAAAAACCTCATTCATCAAATTCATGAAAGCTGCCGGGGCATTTGTCAGCCCAAAAGGCATGACAGTGTACTCATAGTGACCATAACGCGTGCGAAAAGCAGTTTTCGGAATGTCCTCTTCCTTCACACGCATTTGGAAATAACCTGATCGGAGATCAATCTTTGAGAACACTTTAGCTCCTCGGAGCTGGTTGAACAGATCGTCAATCCGTGGTAACCGATATTTGTTCTTAACTGTCACCGCATTCAACCTTCTATAATCTATACAGAGTCTGAGGGTTCCATCCTTCTTTTTAACAAATAACACCGGGGCTCTCCACGGTGATCTGCTCGGTCGGATAAACCCCTTATCCAACAACTCATCCAACTGCTTCTTCAATTCCTTCATCTCAACTATCGGCATGCGATACGGAGGAATGGAGATAGGTGTAGCTCCAGTCTGTAACACTATCTAAAAAATCACCTTCCGCTCGGGTGGCATACCTAGCAACTCTTCAAGAAACACCTGCGGAAAGTATCTAACAATCGGAATTTTATCAAGTTCCAACCGCGTACCTGCATCGTTGAGTCCAAAGTACTCGCCTTCATCTGTCACAGGTAGTTTCTCCATTACCTGAAGCTCCATGCTATTCTGAACAATCTCCACATCTAAGGGGGGAACAAGTGGTAGTACTTGATCCGACACCACTAACTCTCGCTGCGCGCAATTTATCCGTATGGAATGCTCCGAGAGCCAATCCATACCCAGAATCACATCATAATGTGATGTATCCAACACCAACAAATCAGAAGAAATCGCCGCTCACCAACAGTTAACATGCAATCCTAGATAAGCTCATTCTTGAACAAATACGACTCCCGGTTCGTACCGGGAATACTTGAGACAGATGAGTCACAGGAAGTTGCAAAGACTTTGCACACCTCTGTGACACTATAGAAATCGAAGCACCTGTGTCAAAAAGATCACGAACAGAAATACCATTCAGAAACACCATACCTGCTAGTGCTCCTTTCTGAGCCGCACTACCACGCTCAATCTGAAACACTCGTCCCTGCCTTGCCTGCTGGTGCGCTGGCGGCGGGGCCTGCTGTAGTGGTGGCCGCATCTGCGGTGGTCGGGGTCACGATCGAATTTGAGGAACACCACGCCCACGAGGAGCATAACTCTGAAATCTTTGTGGCCTTGCAACTCCTGAGTTGCCATCGAGCAATCCTAATCATGTGGTCGGTTGATCCACATCGAAACACATGCACGACTCTTTATAACACACCGGACCGGTGTGATTCCGTTCACATGTCTGATAGTACCAGGGCTCTGCTACCTTTGCCTTCCCTTTGCCCTTATCCTTCGCTCCAAGCCCACCAGAGTTACCGCCGGTCCTGTGGTGTCGTGCAGGTCCAGCACGTCCAGATCCTCTAACTCCACCAATGACAATCCCCGTCGATCTCGGTGGCTGTGTCACCGAAGCTGTATCCATGTCCTCATTCTCAATCTTCTGTGCTTTACCAGCCTCATAGTACCTATCAATGTTCAACGGTGTCAAGTACTTCCCGATGTCATGCTTCAACCCTCTCATGAATCTCTTTGTCTTGGCCTCCTCATTGGTGTTGTAATGAGGCACATAACGCACTAAGCGTTCAAACTCGTGCCCATACTCCGCAGTCTTACTTCCACGAGTCAAGGTATCAAACTCCGATTTGCCGCCTATGCAGCCGCGGCATAACCAATCCACTTCTCATGAAACAAGTGAGAAACTTCATCCCACGTCATACCCGGGTCCTTCAACTTCCTACGCACAAAGTCGGCCTTCCGAGTGGCCATAGTGGTCTCCCACCAATCATACACCCGATCCCGCAAATAGAAGGTAGCCAAAGGCACCATCTCATTTGCCGGGAAACCAAGTCTCCCAAGCAACCTGTCCATGTCCTTATACCAAGTCTCCACCGAATCCATTCCACCCTTGCCCGAAAACGGGTGGTTTGAAGCGCTCGAACCGCTCCATCAAGGAAAGCTTATCGAGCTAGTCGCACTCTCGGTTTTGCGCGGCTGAGCCTCGGTACCTCAACCACGAGAATCGGGCGTAGCCACCTCTCCCTTGTCGGGGCTGTAGGTCGACTCCGCACTTAGATTCAGATTCCTCTCTTACGTATCCACATGCTCTTCAAATTGCACATCATCCGCCTGATCGCCCTCCTCATGAGCCTGATAGCTAGGATCGGTCGATCCTGCTGCAGTGGGCTGAGAACTCATAACATGTGTACTTCCTTGCTCTTCAACTCCTGTTCCTGCCCACATGTTATTGAGCAGTACTGTCATTTGCCCCAGCACTTGGGCCATCTGTTCCGGATCAGGTCTCAATTGCGACTGTACTGGTGCGGCTCTTCGCTGAGGTCTCCCTCGACCTCTACCTCTTCCTCTATTCACATCCTGAGCAAGATTTCCTCCTCCTGCTTCATCATTCAACGCTCGAGTCCGTCGAGTGTTGACCATTTACTGAATTTCCAGAACATAAAAGGGTTCACTTAACGGTTAGCATTACCTACATCGGTAATCCTATCAGCTCTGTAGCATGAATGCAATGCATGATGCAAATCAATTCTCAAAATTTGTTACACCCCACCTTTTCCAACGGCAACAATCTCCGGTGAATAGAGTTCTGAAGGTATGTTTAATCTGTAATTTGTGGAGTTTGATATTTGTTGTTAAGTTGTTGTTGTTGTTGTGGGAGTGGAATTATTTTGGTATGGTTTTGGTTAAGTTCATTTTAAGGCTGAATTTTGTGAGTTAAGGTCCAGGCGATCGCCCGAGCGAGGAAATGGTTCGCCTGCGTTCCGCCTGGACACCTGCCGAGTTTGGGTCTTCCTGGAGCCAGGCGATCGCCTGAACTGGGGGATGGCTTCGCCTGGATCTCGCACAGGCGCTGTCGATTGGAGTTTCTTGGACCAGGCGATCGCCCGCTTGAGCAAGCGGGTCGCTGGTTTTCGCACAGGCACTGTCTTGGTGTTCTTCGAAGTCGAGGCGATCGCTGATTGGGAATCGGGTCGCTTTGACCGTCGCTGGGCCGCTATTTAAGCCGAGCAACTCGTTTTCAGCCTCATTTTCGCGTTTTCAGTTCCGAAAACTCTCCCAACTCTCTCCCAACTCGGTTTTGCTCCTATCCAAGTGATTTTGGACTCTTTGGTGCGTGGAAACGGAGGATTCGTGCGGGAATCACTACAAGAACAACGAATCAACAAAGGTTTCACTCCAACAACACTTTGTGGGTGAATTTGGGAAATTGCCCAAATTGTGAGGTTGGTATTTTCGTGATCTCTTGATTCATTTGAGTTAGTAGTAGTGTTTCTATGTTGGATTAGAGATAGAAACACACTTTACAACACGAATTGAGCATGAATCGAAGAAATTGGAATTTAGGGTTTATCACCCGGGATGAACAAATATTGGGGAATGTTAAATTGACCTCAAATTAGTGTTGTTGGGTAGTTTTGGAACAACATTAATACTTGGTAAAAGGTCCAACAATAGTTCGATCTATGAGCTAGGAGAAAACTCATAGGTTTTAGGGTGGAGAAATGAAGTGTGATGTTTTGTTGAATTGAACTCAAATTGTTGTTATTGGGTATGTTTAGAGCAATATTGATAATTGGAAGATTGTCCAAATATGCTCCGATTATATACCTAAGGCAATGTTCATCCGGGTTTTGGTGGAAAGTGGAAGCATGTGTTTTGTGTGGTTTAAGGTTTCAAGCATGTTTATGCAATGAATTTGAGCAACTTTAAGTCTTGGAGTGAGGTCCAATTGTCAATGGTTATTGATGTGTTCAATGAAAGTGTAATGTGGAAAGTGTGTGAAATGTTTAGGTGATATGTGAAACAAGGATTGAAGTTGGATAAGGAAGAAGATTGGTGTGTTGGTGCTTGGCTGCTACCCTCTACGGTTGCGTCTGCTTTCGTTTCGAGGTAAGGGTTCGACCTACCTATATTATTGTAATGTAGGATGGTTGAGGCAAGTTTTGGGCCTCGGTCTCTGACTTCGGTCTTAGATCGGGATAGTGGAGCCCCAAGGCTAGTCCCATGGTAGGAGTAATGGTGCGCAGGTACAGCTTTGCTTCGGTGTCGTGGTTCATGCGTCTGTGTGACCCGAACTAAGCGGGATACGGCACAACGGATGGCGTTCGCATAGGGGACCAGTCCGAGATAGGGTTACAATCCCTTGAGGACCGTCGGCCTATGGTTCGCATCATTCCGGTATGTTACATTACGTGAGTGGATGCATGGCGAATGCCGGTTGCATGGGGAATGCCGGTTGGACCGGGAAGATCTAGCCATGGTCGGGAAGATCTAGCTGCATGGTCCGTGTTATACGGGATCTGCCATGGATGCATGGCGAATGCCGATGCATGGCGATGCCGGTTGGACCGGGGAAGATCTAGCCATGGTCGGGGAAGATCTAGCCATGATCCGTTACATTTGCCCTATATGTCTAGTCGCATAACCTGTCTCGTTATGGACCAACGGACGCATGGCCTGTCTCGTCTTGGTCCGTTTCATATAGGGGTTTTGGATGTTGTGCACACATCATTTATTTATGACTATGTTCTGATCTGTATATTTGCTATCTGTATGTATATCTGCTCTGATCTGTTTTTGCAGGTTTGTCGGAAGAAACATCGTTACTGCTGCCTAAGCTCTTACTGGGTTTTTCTTTAAGAAAAACTCACACCCCCTTACTTAACATTTTTCAGGGGATAAGGATTCTGGGCCAGCGGAGTAGGATTTCCGCAAGGCTGTCTGGTTAGCTATTTTGAGGGTTTAGCAGCATCTGGACTTAGACTTCGGGTTCCTCGTCGGTTTCTTTACCCGACGCCCGACTTTTGTACGGTTGCACCTTCTGCCTGTAGTTAGCTCTGTAGCATGATACTCTGTTGGCATGTAGTATTACGATAGCATGTTATCGTAGATCTGTCTGTTCATCTGAGATTGATTGTGGTTATGTATATATATGCGTTCTGCTCTGAACTGATTGAATGAGTATGCTGATATGTGCGGAAGCCTCTGTTCGGTAGTGAAAGAACAGACTTCCTTTTGATAATCTGATTTCGATGTTCTGCTTCTGATATTCTATTTATGGACGGAGCCCGTTGTTTTTGTTGTCGTGATCTGTTCCTGAGCATGAATTGTTATAGTTGATCTGTTGTTAGAAAGGGACCTACTGGGTTAGTTAAAGGCCCGCGAAATAATCTCATATTAGCTGCGCGATCCTGGTCCCACCTTGCTCACCACCGCCCCACCGGCCGGCGACCGCTTCCCGCCGGGTCCGGAAGGTGTCTGACGGGGGAGGTGGTGACAATTCGTCCCAGCCTCCGCCCTTCCAGCAGCCGCCACCCTTCAGTTCTTCCAACAACCGCCGCGGTACCAGCAGGCGCCGCATTAGCCCTTCCAGCAGCAGCCCAATGTCGACTTGAGCCTGGGCTTCACGCATCCCCAAGGGGATTATCGGCCGGAGATTCTGACCCCGCAGCCGCACCGGCGAGCATTCATAGAGGGGCTTACGGGGGTTCAGGACGACGACTTTGTTAATTATCTTAACAGTACTGATCCAAATGCGGACCAAAACGCAGACCGGAACGATAATTTTTAGGACTTTTGCAAACATTCTTTAGATTTAGGTGTAAATTAACAATTTATTATATATATATACATATTTTTGTATTTGATATTAATTTCTAAATATTTTTTAATTAAAATTATAAATATAAAAACAATTATGTAATTATTATATTAAATTGTTTTATTTTTTTCTAAAAAACGTTTACCGCGGCCATGCGCGCGGTGGAGGGAGGCTACGCTGTCACAGCCTTACCGCGGTCTGGCAGCGCGGCAAGGCCGCAGTAAGACTGGCTACCGCGGGCAATTTTACCGTGGCGATTACCGAGGCCAAGCCCGCGGTAATTACCGCGGCCTTACCGCGGGTTTGGCCGCGGTAACGTGTGTTTCACCGACGTAGTGTTGAAACGTTTACATTTATAGTAATTTTACCCTTTAACTTTAGTACTTTACAATTGACTTCACTTTTTCATCACCTTAATCTACAAGCCAAAACCATTTATTTCAATTAAAAAGGGGTGGAGAGAGTATAATTGTTATAATGCAAAAGTTATACTCCCCCGTCCTCAAATAATTCATAAATTTGTTCTTGTTGTTTCATAATATTTAATATATGATCTTTTTCATGAGTATTTAGATATTATAAGTTAAATAATTCTTGCCATATCATAATTTGAAGCATAATTTTCTATTTATTTTTTATGAATTTTTTTCACTATTATCTTTGTTAAAATTTGAGTCGAACACTGAAATTTAAAACATAAAATTCAAATTAATGTGTGAATTAATTGAGTACGGAAGTAGTATATGCATTAAAACAAACAAAGAAACAATTATAAAATAACACAAAAATATATATATTAACCTAATCTTACCACACCTACAAAATATTCAATTAACTATTTATCAAGTTTTTGATCGTTATATACTCCATCCGTCCTTAGATAATTGATCCATTTGAATTTTATGTTTCAAGTTACAATATTTGACTCAATTTTATACAAAGACAAATAGTGAAAAAAATCTGATAGAAATATATTTAGAAAGAGTATTTTGCAGATTATGATATGTGTATGAAAATGTTATCTTTAAATATCTAAACATTCATGAAAAACACTATAGATTAAATACTGTAAAACAACCAAAATAAATAGATCAATTAATTGAAATGATGGAGGGAGTGCGTGTGTGTGAATAGAAAACATAAAATAAAAAATAAAAAATAAAAATTCATAAATTAAATATTGTAAAAAACCAAAGTAAATGGATCAATTAATTAAGGATGGTGAGAGTATATAATATGATATATTTAATACTATAATGTATATATACAAATGGAAAAAAAGGAAAAGGAAAAAAGAGAGAATATATAATATATTATTTGTATATGTATGTATATATGTGCATGTGTGTAAATAACAAATAAAAAATAAAAATAAAGCAAAGGATGTATAATTACAGATAAAAAATAAAAATAAGGAAAAAGAATAGAAAATGAGTCCAATCATTGCAATTCCTAACTAATCCACAATACATCCTAACACATCTAATAGAAGTTTTAAAACACTATTCATTTCAAAACATGAAATTAACTTTTATTTCCACCAAGTTCATAAATGTATAGGTGGTTAATAAGAGAAAAAATCATCTTCTCTAACCCATCAAATCCTACAAAATTTCTAAACATTATTCCTAACTGTTCCTTTGGTTTGTAGTTGCATAAATAGGTGTAAGATGAGAATGAAGTTATCTTCTTAGTCTTTATTTTTTTTTCAGGGGATGATTTCATCCTCTTAAGTCTTAACAACTAAAAACAAAACAAGTAAAGAAAAAAAATAAAACAAAGAGAAAATATTGAAATGTCCAAAACAGGAAATTGAGAACATTTGGGATCTATGCACAAAAATAAATGAAGATGAAAAGTAAAAAGTAAGTTATCATTTTGAACAAAACAAAAAAGTAAGAAAAAACAAAATGTTAAGTGTTAAAATTAAAAACATTTGGATCGAATTACAAAATGGTTGAAAATAATTTTTAAGAATTTAATTATCTCATTAATAAATAAATGAATATATAACAGTAAGAAAGGACATAAGCTCACACTTTTTAAGCAGATATACCTCTGTTTGTCTTTGTATCTTAACCATAACCCTTTCAATAATTAGAAAAGTTTTACTCTAGTTCACAACTTTTATGACATTGAGGTCCAGACTTTTTCCACACGTGTCAATAAACATTTCCCATTATTCATTTAGAAAGTCAACTGGAATCATTTAACAACCATAGTTCTCTAGCAATATTTGATGAGGACAATAACTTTTCTGTTATTAGCCAGTAGTCATATTTACTTTAGAGGATTGTTTTGGTTGTTTATGTGATTTTTACCAAAAAAAAAGCTGGGAAGCAAGAAAAGCAGAGCGGGACATGCCGGAAAAGAAGGTAACAACAAGGAGGGTACTTTGCAGAACAAGAAGCTATGACGAAAAGGGTGGTGGAAGAGTCAAAGGCTATTCAACATGAAAAAAAGGAGATTGAATAAGGAGATTGTTTAGTGGTTTAGGTAGCATTATACCTCCAATCAACCTGAATCAATAGCTAAAGGATGCAGAACCATTATTGCCTGCAACAACCCTACCTACCATAGATTCATCACCTTTTTCTAGAAAGAGATGGTGTAATTAATATCACCATGTTATTTAATTACCAACATATTACTACCATTTTCAGAAATTTGGCTTTTCAACCATCTCACTCACAATCTTCAATAGTACAGTACACACCCAAGAAAAGCATGAACAACAAAGGAAACCCAACAAAACCATGAACAACAGAAGGAAAATGTAAAAGGCCTGCACAACAGGTCAAACTACAATATGTATCCATCTCTACAATATACCATCTTTCAAGCCCCACCACGAAAACCATGAACAACAGAAGAAAAATGTAAAAGGCATGCACAACAAGTCAAACTACCATATGTATCTATCTGGACAATATACCATCTTTCAAGCCCCACCACCACTTTGTTTCCAAACAAAATACTACAATTGTGATGGTGAACAGAGCGGGTCCCAAGAAAACTAAAGTATTTGATGTAAGTAAAGTCATGTAAAGTCTAATGAAAAAATGCATGCCATCATCAATTCAATCACTGTACTGTACTGTACTGGAGGAGAGGAAAGGAGTGCGAGACTACCATAGATTCATCACCTTTTTCTAGAAGGGATGGTGTAATTAATATCACCATGTTATTTAATTACCAACATATTACTACCATTTTCAGAAATTTCGCTTTTCAACCATCTCACTCAAAATCTTCAATAGTACAGTACACACCCAAGAAAACCATGAACAACAGAAGAAAAATGTAAAAGGCATGCACAGCAAGTCAAACTACCATATGTATCTATCTGGATAATATACCATCTTTCAAGCCCCACCACCACTTTGTTTCCAAACAAAATACTACAATTGTGATAGTGAACAGAGCAGGTCCCAAGAAAACTAAAGTATCCGATGTAAGTAAAGTCATGTAAAGTCTAATGGAAAAATGCATGCTATCATCAATTCAATCAACATCTTTGTCTTGTCTTGGAGGAGAGGAAAGGAGTGAGAGACTACCATAGATTCATCACCTTTTTCTAGAAAGGGATGGTGTAATTAATATCACCATGTTATTTAATTACCAACATATTACTACCATTTTCAGAAATTTGGCTTTTCAACCATCTCACTCAAAATCTTCAATAGTACAGTATACACCAAAGAAAACCATGAACAACCGAAGGAAACCCAAGAAAACCATGAACAACAGAAGGAAAATGTAAAAGGACTGCACGGCAGGTCAAACTACACTATGTATCCATCTCTACAATATACCATCTTTCAAGCCCCACCATGAAAACCATGAACAACAGAAGAAAAATGTAAAAGGCATGCACAGCAAGTCAAACTACCATATGTATCTATCTGGACAATATACCATCTTTCAAACCCCGCCACCACTTTGTTTCCAAACAGAATACTACAATTGTGATGGTGAACAGAGCAAGTCCCAAGAAAACTAAAGTATCGATGTAAGTAAAGTCATGTAAATTCTAATGAAAAATGCATGCCATCATCAATTCAATCACCATCTTCTCTTGGAGGAGAGGACAGAGTGAGAGACTACCAAAGATTCATCACCTTTTTCTAGAAAGGTATGGTGTAATTAATATCACCATGTTATTTAATTACCAACATATTACTACCATTTTCATAAATTTGGCTTTCCAACCATCTCACTCAAAATCTTCAATAGTACAGTACACACCCAAGAAAACCATGAACAATGAAGGAAAATGTAAAAGGACTGCACAAAGAGTCAAACTACATTATGTATCCATCTCTATAATATACCATCTTTCAAGGCCCACCACGAAAACCATGAACAATATAAGAAAAATGTAAAAGGTATGCATAGCAAGTCAAACTACCATATGTATCTATCTGGACAATATACCATCTTTCAAGCCCCACCACCACTTTTTTTCCAAACAAAATACTACAATTGTGATGGTGAAGAGAGCAGGTCCCAAGAAAACTAAAGTATCTGATGTAAGTAAAGTCATGTAATGTGTAATGGAAAAATGCATGCCATCATCAATTCAATCACTGTACTGTACTGGAGGAGAGGAAAGGAGTGAGAGACTACCATAGATTCATCACCTTTTTCTAGAAAGGGATGGTGTAATTAATATCACCATGTTATTTAATTACCAACATATTACTACCATTTTCAGAAATTTGGCTTTTCAACCATCTCACTCAAAATCTTCAATAGTACAGTACACACCCAAGAAAACCATGAACAACAGAAGGAAAATGTAAAAGGCCTGCACAGCAGGTCAAACTACAATATGTATCCATCTCTACAATATACCATCTTTCAAGGCCCACCACGAAAACCATGAACAATAGAAGAAAAATGTAAAAGGCATGCACAGCAAGTCAAACTACCATATGTATCTATCTAGACAATATACCATCTATAAAGCCCCGCCACCACGTTGTTTCCAAACAAAATACTACAATTGTGATACTGAACAGAGCAGGTCCCACGAAAACTAAAGTATCTGATGTAAGTAAAGTCATGTAAAGTCAAATGGAAAAATGTATGTCATCATCAATTCAATCCTGTACTGTACTGTATTGGAGGAGAGGAAAGGAGTGAGAGACTACCATAGATTCATCACCTTTTTCTAGAAAGGGATGGTGTAATTAATATCACCATGTTATTTAATTATCAACATATTACTACCATTTTCAGAAATTTGGCTTTTCAACCATCTCACTCAAAATCTTCAATAGTACAAAGTACACACCCAAGAAAACCATGAACAACGGAAGGAAAATGTAAATGGCACTGCACAAAGAGTCAAACTACAATATGTATCCATCTCTACAATATACCATCTTTGAAGCCCCACCACGAAAACCATGAACAATAGAAGAAAAATGTAAAAGGCATGCACAGCAAGTCAAACTACCATATGTTTCTATCTGGATAATATACCATCTTTCAAGCCCCACAACCACTTTGTTTCCAAACAAAATACTACAATTGTGATGGTGAACAGAGCAGGTCCCAAGAAAACTAAAGTATCTGATGTAAGTAAAGTCATGTAAAGTCTAATGGAAAAATGCATGTCATCATCAATTCAATTACTGTACTGTACTGGAGGAGAGGAAAGGAGTGAGAGACTACCATAGATTCATCATCTTTTTCTAGAAAGGGATGGTGTAATTAATATCACCATGTTATTTAATTACCAACATATTACTACCATTTTCAGAAATTTGGCTTTTCAACCATCTCACTCAAAATCTTCAATAGTACAAAGACACACCCAAGAAAACCATGAACAACGAAGGAAAATGTAAAAGGCACTGCACAGCAGTCAAACTACAATATGTATCCATCTCTACAATATACCATCTTTCAAGCCCCACCACGAAAACCATGAACAACAGAAGAAAAATGTAAAAGGCATGCACAACAAGTCAATCTACCATAAGTATCTATCTGGACAATATACCATCTTTCAAGCCCCACCACCACTTTGTTTCCAAACAAAATACTACAATGGTGATGGTGAACAGAGCAGGTCCCAAGTAAACTAAAGTATCTGATGTAAGTAAAGTCATGTAAAGTCTAATGGAAAAATGCATGCCATCATCAATTCAATCACTGTACTGTACTGTACTAGAGAAGAGGAAAGGAGTGAGAGACTACCATAGATTCATCACCTTTTTCTAGAAAGGGATGGTGTAATTAATATCACCATGTTATTTTATTACCAACATAATACTACCATTTTCAGAAATTTGGCTTTTCAACCAGCTCACTCAAAATCCTCAATAGTACAAGACACATCCAAGAAAACCATGAACAACGAACGAAAATGTAAAAGGCACGCACAAAGAGTCAAACTACAATATGTATCCATCTCTACAATATACCATCTTTCAAGGTCCACCACGAAAACCATGAACAATAGAAGAAAAATGTAAAAGGTATGCACAGCAAGTCAAACTACCATATGTATCTATCTGGACAGTATACCATCTTTCAAGCCCCACCACCACTTTGTTTCCAAACAAAATACTACAATTGTGATGGTGAACAGAGCAGGTCCCAAGAAAACTAAAGTATCTGATGTAAGTGATGGCCGCCAGGCCCAATATGCATAAAAGGCCTATCAAAAGTGTTACGGTCACCCCGAGCGGGTTGCGACCGGGTGACCCGGGGCTCCGGTTTTGGCCTGCGGGTCACGTTTTTCGGCGTTCAGACGGCTCCCGAGCCCTATCCGAGTATCATTTTCGCGAACCCTTCCGTATTTGAGGTCGTGTGGGTCCCCCGGACGTTTCCGCCGAAAATATTTTTCTGGCGCCGGGGGGTTGTCGGGGTCGTCTCGGGACGTACAGCGGGCTCGGTAGCGCTCTCGAGACCTCAGTTTGGGAAGCCGTTTGCAGTTTTGGAGTCGTGAGAATGTCCCGGAGGTGTTTGTGGAGTTTAATATTTGGGGCGGGACGTTCGGTTCCGGGCGACTCCCGGGCCTCGGGACGGGAATCCCGGGCTCGGGATGGAAATTTTCTGACGGCTTTGGGGTAAGTTGTGTTGTAATTTAAGATGGAATTTATGGGTATTTTTATAGAATTTTGGAGTGACGGAATTTCGGTTCAGGTTGACACGCTCGCACGTCGGGTTTTGGTTCGGGTTCAGCGAGCTCGGTAGGACACTCCGGAATGGTAAATGAACTTTTGAAATATGTTTTATGAATTTTATAATATTCTGAGGGTTGTGTCCAAGTTTCGTTAATTTTGGAATTCGGTAATTATTTTTGGGCAAAATGAATTGGTACTTTAGGAAATTTGGGATTTAAATTGTGTTTGGTAACAAAATGGTAATTATTGGGGCATGGTCAGCATCAGGTTCGGCAGTTTTGGGAGACTTATAAGGGACACTTGTCCTATTTTTATTTAAGATGAAAAGATAAGGAAATATATATGGGATATATATTTTATAAAAAGCTTATTATTTCATCTCTTTTCATTTCTTCTTCTTCTTCTTCTTCTTCACTTGCTGCCGCCACCATGGGAGCTTGCTCTCAAGCTTGAAGTTCTTCTTCTTGACTAGAATCATCAAGGCTTTGGCATCAATCTTTGGTAAGCTTCCTTCTTTCTTCTCTTTTCATGTTGGAAACATGAGTTAGTGAAGGAAAAGAGGAGATTTTGAGAATTATGAGTTTGTTCTTAGCTACATGCTAGGATGATTCTCTTCCTCCCATCTTTTAGTATGTTGTTCTTGGGTTGTATGGGAGTGATAATCAAGTGTTAGATTTTGGAGAAACTCCTTGGTTGTAAAATCCCTCTTTTGGCCGAATTTGTTGGTTGATGTTCAATGTTGAATTTGATTGTTTTGGATGCAATTGGTTAGTATTCTTGGTTTAGAAGTGTAATTGGTGGTTAGTATGATTAATTGGAAGCTTGTTTGGATTGAATTGGAAGTTGGGTAAAATGTTGGTTAAGAACCGAATTATTGGAATGATTCTTTTTCCATGTTGGGGTTTGATGTTGGTTGAATTGGATGCTAAAGTGGTATTGGGGTTGAATTTAGGTGTGGTTAGAAGTTTGAAACGTTGAATTCGGATAAGAAATGGAAAGGTTGCAATTAAGCGGGTTTATCGGAAAATTTCGGGTAATAAAGGGTTTTAAGGTTGGTTTTGGTCGGTTCTGCTTGTTGGATGATGTTTGTCAATGTATAACCTTGCATTGCCTAAGTTGGTTCTGAATTCAAGTTTACGTGGAAATTTGGAATTTCATGGAAATTCTGGGATTTTCGGTTTTGGGGTCGGGGTGTAGTTTGGTAGTGTGGTTGGTAAGGTTGCTAATTCAGCTTGAATTGACAGATTCGAGGTCCGGAAGTTAGAAAAGAGGGGTTTCTGAGTTTCGGGTCGTAGTGTGGAAGTTGTCCAGAAGCGGTCAAATACTTTGGATTTGTGAGGTAAGGGTTTGGTTCTGCTATTTTTGGTAAGATAGGTGTATGTTTAGTTTCACTTTCTGTTCTGCAAGTATTTCGGTATTATATGCCTAGGGCATATTCTGTAGTCTATAGGTGTATGTTTTGTTGCACTTCTGTTTTGCAGGTATTTCGGAATTTGTGCCTTAAGGTACGTTCTGTGATCTGTAGGTGTATGCCTTGTAGCATACCCTGTCTGTTAACCCTACGTTTGTAGGTGTATGCCTTGTGGCATACTTTGTCTGTTAACCCTACGACAGTTGTGGGTTCGCTACCCCAGCTGGTGCACCATGCTTCCGTAATAGCTTCGGCTTCTGACTCCCTTAGAGGGAGGCTGTCGTTTCGATTTGTTATAAGGGTTTATGGCGATTTAGAATCGCACATCCTTCGGGATTATGATCTGTTATCTTTACATGCACGATATTCTGTATTCTGTTTCATATATTCTGTATATTGCATTCTTTCTGTTTTGCAGGGTTACATATACTTATCTTACCCCAAATCCCTTACGGGTCCTTTTTAGGACTCACCCTTTTGGGTTCTGTTTTTGGATTTCGGTAGGTCCAGTAAGCAGCCAGCGGGTAGGTTTCCGCGAGGCTTCGCCTTGGTTGTGTTGAGCAGCAGTACCTTGCGAGCTGGGATTTTGTTTACTTGGTCCGAATCCCGCGCGAGGTATTTTGATGTTTAGGCCTAGGGTTGGCTCTGTAGCCGCATGTGCATAATTTCGGTTTGATTGTGATGATTGTATATTCGTATATACTTATATATTCTGCTCATGCATGTTCGAGCGCTTGGCGCTTGCTAGACACCTTAGGTTCTGTGAACTCGTATGTATCTATGTTTGGTGCGTAAGCACTGGCCCATGGAGGGCGAGGCTTACTCATTGCTGATGCATGAATTGTATGTTTTGATTTTATTTTAGTTATATGTATGAAATTTTGTTAGGTTGCTTCCACAATCGTTTCGCTCTTTGGGTCCGCTACGCGCGGCGGGTCTCGATGGACCTGCCATTCCTATTCATTCCGGCTTCCGCTTCCGGCGCCCCCGCCTCCGCAACCGGGCTCGGGTGGCGTGCGGTGACAAGTTGGTATCAGAGCCAGGTAAGTGACCGTATTGGTCATCAGTGGTGACTTGTAGTGACAACTGTTGTTGTACATTTTATTTTAGTATGGTTTGGTACGGAGATTGGCCACCTCCTTACTTGAACCACTTTAAAATAAAATTGTGGAACAAAGTTGATCCTTCAAGTTATCCTGATAGTTGCAGAGTACGGAATCCAGAATTTCTGGATTTTGGTACAACTATTACGAGAAAGGGATTGTGGAAAAGATCCGGTACGTAAACTTGTGTGTTAGGAAAAGATTTGGTGAAATAAGCATGAAGCTGCTTCGTGATTTTGTGAAATATATGATTTTATCATTCGAGAAATAATTTCGTGTTAAGTATCGCATTGCACTACGAGCCTTAGAAAAGCTCGCTAGCTTCAGAGAGATTAGGAGTGACCGATTCTTGTCCGGACTCGTTTGGTCTGAAATTTTTGAGATATGGTTAACACGCGTTGATAGCGTGATTTGGTACCGGAGGCGGGGGATCGGGATCCCACACCTCCGTGGAATAGGATACGGGTTCAGCGTAACCCGTGGTCCGAACAACCACACTCACCGCCCCGAGGCTTAGCCGTCGTAGGGACCCCTCTCTGATTTGGTATTACCGCCAGCCTAGCTGGTTCAAGGGCGGCAGTGGGCATGGGAAAATCTGTTTATGCCACGGTAAGGGCATTTTGATTAGGTGGTGATAGCGAGACTTAAGCCACTGCTCGCCATAGTTTTGGGATCGGTAAGTGAGTGACTCTGACAAGGGTGGTCACTACGACACCTAGACTTCTCGTCGGTCCTATTAACGACGAGGAGATCTGGGGCACCACCGCGAGGTCAGACTTTTGGAGAGGTTTTAGAGTTTGAACCCCCGAGGTTCAATGACCGAGAAGGGCAGGGTAGTAGAGATTTGGTTTGCAGGAGTTGACAAACTCTGGGGAGGCTACATTTTTCCCCAAAGAAGGCGGCGGGATGTAGCCAGGATCTGCGTCAGGCACAGTTCGATGAGCTTCATCAGGGAGACAAGATTGTCGGAAAGTTTGAGTGAGAGTTTGATCGGCTGGTTTACTATGTGCCGTAGTATCAAGGTATGGAAGAGGAGAAGACCAAGAGGTTTATTTCGCCGACTGCGCCCCGAGTACGGTGGGTTTTGAGACCTTTAGACATTACTTTGTTTCGGGAAGCGGTTATTGGGCTCAACTCCTCGAGCAAGAGGAGGTTGAGAGTCGTCTCACCTTGCAATGAGGTCGGGGAGTACGGAGGGGTTCCATACAGCAGGGACCCCGGCAGATTTCTGGATGGCCGAACAGGCCCGGCGATTTAGTAGAGGTAGAGAGGAGCACCACCGGCACGACCTTGTCTCGATTTGCGGTAGGTATCACTCCGGTCGACTTTGTTACCGGCGGAGGGCCGATGTTTACGTTGCAGTCCGACACTCTTTGGGTACGGGATTGCCCTCTTCTGTAGGGGCGAGGTTTTGGCGATCTTCGGCGTCCATAGTCTCGAGTACAGCCCAACGCGCCGCGAGGGCGTGGGTTTCAGATGGGTGGCTCGAGACCTCAGCAGCGACAGCAGCTTCAGCCACCCCCTCCGTCACAGCAACCAGAGCAGGACGGGTTTTCCTTTTTCTGAAGGGAGGCCCTGGTTATCAGGGAGGACCTAGTCAACGGTCAGGTACCAGCCAGCAGGGAGGCTCGAGTCAGCAGGGAGTTTTACATGGTACTTTATTTCTGAATGAGATACCGGTACATGCAGTATTGGATACAGGAGCATCTGTTTCCATGGTAACACAGAAATGTGTTACATCTCTGCATCTGTCTGTTAGTACCTTGCCTCAAACGTATTTAGTAAAAACTGCAGGAAGTCAGTTTCTGTTTTCTAAGGAGATGGTTCGGAGTTGTGCGATATCTGTAGGCGGACATCTGATAGTATCGGATTTGTTGGTTTTAGACACGCCGAACTATGATATTATTCTTGGGATGGACTGGCTATCCAAGAATTCTATGCACATTGATTGTGCAACCCGAACCATTATGGTTTCTGGAGAGGTACTACCTCTCACGGCTCGATCGGTGTGACTATCGCACAATACGATAGAGTAAATGTTCTGGATTCAGCCGCCGATAGTTGGTGTAGGGAATGCTATGATCTGAATGAGGCTGGTACTAGGTTGAAGTTGGATGGTTTACCATTGGTTCGAGATTTTCCGCAGGTATTTCCGGAGGAGTTGCCCGGATTACCACAAGAGCGAGAAATTGTGTTTGACATCCACCTGCAGTCGGGTACTGCTCCGATATCTATTCCTCCTTATCGGATGCCTAATTCTGAGATGCAGGGGTTAAAGAAACAGTTGGAGGAATTACAGCAGAAGGGCTTCATCCGACCGAGCACTTCAGCTTGGGGTGCTATGGTTATGTTTGTTAAGAAGAAAGATGGGACACTCTGACTTTGTTTTGATTCCAGGCGGTGGAATACTCTTACTGTGAAGAATAAGTATCCGTTACCGAGGATTGACGATCTTTTTGATCAACTTCGGGGTTTGAGGGTTTTCTCAAAGATTGATCTCTGATCTGGGTATTTTCAGCTTAGAGTGAAGGAAGAGGACATACCTAAGACTACTTTCCGCACCCGATATGGACACTTTGAGTTTACGGTCATGTCATTTGGGCTGACCAATGCCCCAGCGGCATTAAGGGATCCGATGCATCGGGTGTTCCGACCGTACTTGGACTCATTTCGGTGGTTTTTATCGATGATATTCGATTTATTCTAGGGATGAGGACTCGCATCGGAAGCATCCGAGGTAGTTCTGCAGACACTTTGGGAACATCAGCTTTATGCTAAGTTCTCAAAGTGTGAGTTCTGATCCGGAGGTCACCTTTCTCGGGACACGTTATTTCGAGCATGGTCTGTCTGTGGACCCAGAGAAGGTGAGGGCAGTTCAGACTGGAAACAACCTACCACGGTACAGAGTTCAAGAGCTTCACGGGGTTAGCAGGATTTTATCGAGGCTTGTACCGTGTGTTCTATCCTCGGCATCTCCGCGTACGCAGCTTGACCAAGAAGGGTCAACCGTATATCCGGTCCGATAGGTGTGAGCAGAAATTTTCGTGAGTTGAAGCGGCAGCTGACTAACGCTCCGATTCTCGACTCTTTCAGATCCGATCTTACCGTATGTGAATTATACGGATGCTTCTACGTCCGGCTTGGGATGTGTGTTGGTGCAGAGCGTTTTGTGGTAGCTTATGGGTCGACGCAATGCGACCGCATGAGCTGAACTGACCGACACATGATCTCGGAGTTGGCTATAGTAATTTATGTTCTGAAACATTGGAAGCAATATCTGTTTGGTAATAAATTTCAGATTCTTACCGACTATAAGAGTCTAAAATATCTGGTTACGCAGAAGGAGCTTAATTTGAGGCAGCGCAGATGGCTCGAATACATTAAGGACTATGATTGTTGTGTCGAGTACATCTCTGGCAAGGGCAACACGGTTGCCGATGCTCTGAGCAGGAAGTATACCGGCTTAGTTAAGGGAGGAAATGTTGGGGATCGGTCCGAGGAGAGTGATTTGACTTGCCTTTGGCACAGGTGGCAGCTCTGGGAGCGTGCTCAGGGGTATACACTTACCATACATTCTGAGTGGCTTGATAGGATGCGCGAAGCGCAAGGTAGAGATCTGGTATTGAAGAAGTTATCTGGGGAAGATAAGGATTTAGTTGTTACCGACGTTTTAGTATAGGCAGGGATTGCTATACTTCCGAGATCGCCTTTATGTACCAGAGGATCAGGAGTTCTGGAATGAGATTTTAGAGGAGGCATACTCGAGCAGTTTGAGTATCAGAAACCGGCAGGGACACTGCAGACTTTGCCCATTCCAGTCTGGAAGTGGGGTAATGTTACTATGGACTTTCTCGACCGCACCGCCCGACACGGTCTCGCCATGATGCGATCTGGGTTATTGTGAATCGGCTGACAAAGTGCGCACACTTTTCGCTTATTCGGTCATAGACCCTCTGGAGAAGCTTGCCGGCTTTACATCAGGGAGATTGTACGATTATATGGAGTACCAGGCTCCATTGTATCTGACCGTGATCTGCGTTTTATAGCACGGTTCTGGAGAGCTTTTCATGAAGCACTAGGCACGCGACTCGATCTGCATACAGTTTATCACCCACAGACGGGATGGCCGCTGTGCCCAGATACGCATAAAAGGCCTAACAAAAGGCCCACTCATAAGCCCGAAATAAGGGCCCCATTAAAAAACTAGCATATAACCCGAATATAGATTAAGGACGTTCCCGAACTATACTTCCCGAAGTACATATATGACCTAAAAAGTATAATCACCTTACATTGAGATATTACAATAATGCCACTGAGACATAGGACTATAAATACATTCACTGTTCATACCTAAAGGGGTAACATTAAACTAATACTCTACGCGACTCGTCAAATCACTACCTCAGAGAATCTCTCTATTCCTCGACAATCGCGCTCCAATACGCAAAGTCGACTTAATGGCTTCCACAATATCGTGACGCGTAAGTCAAACCGGAACGTGGCAATCACGCGCACCGATTTGCCACCAAATGGCGCCGTCTGTGGGAAAGGCGGTGGTCCCCAAAATCAGATTGACCGTGGGGGCCATTCCCGTTCCCGATCATCCAGGCCGGAGGGAGAAGGTTCCACCAACGGCCGCACAGCCGATCCCAGCTACAGGGGTTCCCCGGAGGAATCATCCAATGGAGCCACCTCCCTACGCCCTACCTCCAGCTACCATCGAAGCGACATCCGGCACTTGGACCCTGATCTTGTCCAAGCTGTGCGAGTGGTCCTTCAGGAAGAGCGAAGGAATCAGAACAACCGCACGGGTCAGTCCCGTCAACTTCAGACAGTGCAGTCATCACAAAGACAAGCGATCAGCCGTGGTAGTCTGCAGCAGTGTTCGCAGCCGGTTGCTTATCCGGACCGCCGAAGCCGTCAGCAGTCAAGATCCCCGAGGCAGCATAGGAGAGAACGATCCCCAAGACCGGAGAGGCTGGTACGTGGCGATCCCCGGGACGACGTAATCAGGCAAATGTTGCTTCGTCTGGAGCAAGTCGAGAGAAACTCGGGCATTCCCGAACCCAAAAGTGAAGACATACCTGATGATGGTCCGTTCACCATCAGGATTCGGGACGCCCAGATGCCCCGAATATTTAATTTACCTCATCCGTTGGAAGTGTACCAAGGTACGGAGATCCCGACGCTTTTGTCCGCAAGTACAAGAGAGCGATGGAGTTGAAAGGGGCCAACGAGGCGGCCTTGTGCAAGTGCTTCAAGTGGCTCGGGAGGTCCAGCCTCGGCTTGGTACAACTCGCCGCTCCCGAACTCGGTGTCGCCATTCGGGACCTCGCCACCAAATTTACGACGCACTTCATCGGGTGCAAGAGATCGCCAAAAGGGCCATCCAAATGTTTGACGTCAAGCAAAGACCGAACGAGAGTATTCGGGAGTTCGCCGAAAGGTTCAACCGAGAAGCCGCTCACGCGTCGATCTAACGGACAACATCCGGATCATGGCATTCACGAAGGCTCTCATCCCGACTCGCGCACCGCTTACGAGTTGTCCCGAAAGAACTTCACCAGCGCCGAGGAAATGTACGCTGTCACCCAGAGCATATGATTGCTCAAGAAATGTTGTCTCGCGTGAAGGAAAGCAGACACTGTGGATAATCGAGAACCAAGGAAGGAGAACCCGAGGAGCCAGCCGGTCAAGCAGCCAGGAGTTGGGAGGACAAGAGGACTTTTGAGAGAAGTTCGGCTTCACCCCCTTAATACGTCCCGGCTAGTATCCTCGCGGCACTCCAAAGACAAGGAACCGGAGTATCAATCGCCCAGTGGCCATGCCGGAAGGGGCGAAGCGTGATTCGTCCAAGCACGCTGGGCCACAGAGACACCGGGCATGAAACCGAGCAAGGCTATCACCAAGAGGTACATAGAGCACCTCATCAAGAAAGGCTCTGGGAGAGTACCTGAAAATGCCTCGGGGCGAAGAAGTTTCCCGAGGAAAAAGGAAGGCCGAAGAAGAATCATCAGGACCGGACAAGAGGGGCAAGGAGAAGATAGTTCCGCCTCAACCCACCGGGATCCTGAACACCATAACGACCACGCTGGGTTCGAATGCAAGGAAGAGGAAAGCGAGGGAGATAGCCTCACTAAGCTACGGAGATCCGTCTTCGAGAATCAAACGAGCAGACGGGTCCGAGGTGCGTCTACCGCATTACGACCCCCTCATCATCACCCTTCGTATCGGGACCATAGACGTCAAGAGGGTCCTCTGCGATGACGGCTCAAATGCGGATGTGTTGTTCAGAAAAGCTTATGAAGGCCTCAAGCTTAGATCGAGTCGCCTCAACCCCGCCAAGACAAAGAACCTACGGCGTGGGCCCGGACGAGATACCAGCCTTAGGCTCCATCGAACTCCCCGTCATGTTCCTCGGGTCGGCCCCAAGGTCAATCCCGCACACGACGTTGATGGTCAAGTGGCTCGCCCTCGATGTCCCCTCTCGCGTACAATGCTATCATCGGGAGAGAAACCTGTGGCTGTTCACATGAGGACCGACGTGAGATACCCGACCATCACGTCGCTACGGATGAGGGAGACGCCGATCTACGTGAGCCAAAGAGAGGCCAAGGACGTCATGGCTATAGCTCGAAGGACCCCACTCCGGGCGGCCCGAAGGAGGACAAGGAGGAAGCGGATACCGAAGACGCTGTCTTGGAAGGAGATAGGACGACGAGAATTGCAAAAGACTTGCCCGAGGGCGTAAGAAAACCTTGTAAACTTGCTTCGAATGAATAAAGACTTGTTCGCCTACTCTCCAAGTGACATGCCCGGATCGACCAAGGTAATACAACACACCGCACATCAATCCGGATTCAAGACCCATAAGGCGTAAGAAAAGAAATAACGCCCCATTCAAAAGGGCCTTCATCAAAGAGCAAATTTCGAAACTTCTCGATGCGGGGGTCATAAGGGAAGTATCGTATCCCGAATGGCTGAGCAATCCCGTTGTGGCAACCCGAGAGGATAGCGACAAGTTGCGCATGTGCATCGATTTCACTAACGTAAACGATGCTTGCCCGAAGGATTCGTATCCAACTCCCCCGATCGATGACTTGTGGATTCCACGGCCGGACACGCGAGGCTCTCTTTCCTTGACGCTACAAAGGGGTATCATCGATAAGGATGAACCCGGCAGATGAAGAAAAGACGCCTTTCATAAGCGACGCCGAACGCATTGTTATACAAGAATGCCCTTCGGATCGAAGAATGCCGAGCAACCTACCAAAGACTGATGGATAAGGTATTCTCCGGGCAGATAGGAAGAATTCTCGAAGTGTATGTTGATGATATCATCATCAAAAGCAAGGAGGAAGAGAACCTCATCGGCGATATTGAAGAAGTGTTCGGGCAGATCCGAGAGTATGGAATACGGTTAAATCCGGATAAGTGCGTCTTCGGAGTAACATCCGGGAAATTTCTCGGATTTATGGTGTCCGAGCGCGGCATCGATGCGAATCCTGCCAAGATTGAAGCGCTCTTAAACGTGAGAACACCTACATCAATAAAAGACGTGCAGAGGCTTCTCGGGAAGATTACGGCCCTCAGTCGCTTTATATCTCGATATGGAGACAAGTGTCGTCCGTTCTTCAAACTCCTGATCAAAGAAGGTGCGGAGCCCGGCCGAATAGGGGTACGAAAAGGTGAGAAGAAATCTAAGGAAGAGAACGCGGGAAAGAGCTAGGTTCAGTTGGAATCCCGAATGTCGAAAGCCCGGGAAGAAATCGAGCCTACCTCCGGAGATGCCTACGCTTCGACACCCAACCGAGGACAGACCCCTCATTGTATACTTGGCCGTAGGTGAAAAGGCTGTAAGTTCGGTACTTGTTCAAGAAGACGACCAAGGAAAGCAGTGGCCGGTCTATTACGTAAGCAAATCCTTGCACGGAGCCGAACTCAACTACCCGATGATCCAGAAAGCGGTGTACTCTCTAGTCTTATCAGCCAGAAGGTTGAAGCCATACTTCCTCGGGTTTTCCATCATTGTTCGAAGTAATGTCCCTATCAAGGATATCTTAAAACGGGTAGACCACTCCGAAGACTCACAAAATGGTGCGTCGAGCTAAGCGAGTACGAGATCAAGTATGAACCCCAAGAGCGATCAAAGCACGTGCATTAGCGGACTTTATCGCTGAATTACCCAAGGAGTCCGACGGTGAGGATTCTCTCGAACGAGGATAGTCCGGTCTGGACCCCGCATGTGGATGGAGCTTCGGATCGGACAAACAAGGTGCCGGACTAGTTCTCGAAGGCCCTCAAGGAATGAAGGCTACTAAGTCAATTAAATTCAATTTCCGGTAACAAACAACGCAGCCGAATATGATGCCCTCATTGCTGGTCTGGAGTTATCCAAAAGGGCGGGGATCCGATCTGTTAAAGCATGCAGCGACTCTAAACTCCTCGTTCAGCAGATGAATGGTGAGTACGAGGTCAAAGAACCAAGTCTTAAGAAATACGCCGAGGTAGCAAGAAGGTTGGCCGCGGATTTCAAAAGTCGTGTATCGAGAAGATCCCAAGATCGCTCAATTCGAAGGCCGACCAACTTTCAAGTCAGCTTCTTACGACGAAGTAAGAAGTAAACCTTGCGCCGATCGCTCCCGGATATGCTGCGTTACCTCGGGGTGGAGGACACCCTACCGGAAGTACCTCGATGAAGGGGTGCTCCTGACAATCCAACCGAAGCGGCCATCATCGGAGAAAGGCCAGCAAATTTTTCATAATCGGGGATAACATGTACCGTAAAGGATTCTCTTCCCCGCTGCAAAAATGCGTCGGTGAGGGAGAAACCGAGGACATTCTTCGAGAAACCCATGAAGGCACCTGCGGATCGCACATTAAATCGGACGCGTTAGCTGCGGTCATACTAAGACAAGGGTTCTTCTGGCCTACTCTCAAGGAAGACGCAAAGAGACTCGTGAACAAGTGCAAGAGGTGCCAAGAGCACGCTCGAATACAGAGGGTTCCCTCGAGTACGTGACGCCCTCGGATTACCCCATACCGTCGCCGTATGGGGAATCGATCTGATCGGGGCCTTACCTACCGCCTCCGGGAGGATTGAAGTATTGCGTAGTCGCCGTAGACTACTTCACCAAGTGGATAGAAGCCGAACCATCTGGCTACAATTACGGCTGAGAACATCCGAAAGTTTGTCTGGAAGAACATTGTATGCAGGTTCGGGTGCCCGAAGGTCCTGGTTGCCGATAACGGAGCTCAGTTCACCGACGGTGGATTCCAGGATTTCGCCGAGGAATTCGGAATCAGGATTCATTTCGCCCCGGTCGCCCACCCGCAGAGCAATGGCCAAGTGGAGGTATCCAATCGAACGTTGAAGGACGGTTTAAAAACAAGACTCGGGAAAGCAAAGGGGAGATGGCCCGGAGAACTCCCCCATGTTTTATGGAGTTACCGGACAACGCCCCGAAGGTCAACCGGAGAAACCCCGTTCTCCCTGACATACGGGACCGAGGCATTGATCCCGATTGAAGTAGCGAATTCCTCCCTCAGAACCGAAGTGTTCGAGGAAGTATCAAACGAACAAGGCTTACGAGCAAATTTAGACTTACTCGAGGGAAGAAGAGATGAAGCTGAGTTGCGAAGGAAAGCTTTCCAACAAAGTACCGCATCTGAAACAAATTCAAATGTGAAGGTAATAAATATCAAAGTAGGTGATTTGGTCCTTCGCAAACCAAGCCGGGATCCCGAAGACCAAAAGGAGGCGCGTTTGCCCCGAACTGGGAAGGTCCATTCGAGGTCATCACCGAAGAAAGGAAAGGAGTGTTCAAGTTATCGGATCTCGAAGGAAGAGAATTGGCTAACTCTTTCCATTCCGAAGCATTGAAGAAGTATATTGTATGACCGGGAATAATAAAAGCAGTACCGAGTTCAGAAACAAGTATTGATCCAATCCTTAAATATATTTTCATTAAAAACGCCCGAGGACCGGATTACAAAAAATGGGTGCGGAAGTGAAAAGAGTACATCACTGAGGATCAGCAAAATCATCAATAATCACGGGTTCGGTGGATGCATAAATTCACCCCGTACTCACTGGGATCCTCTTCGGGCTCCTCATTCCCGCCGAGCCCGGACAGGTCAACATGAGGGTTGCGCTCAACGATTTGCTTCTGGCCAAACAAAACCCGAAGGTATATTTGTCAACGGCCATATCCACGTAATCCTTCAGCGCTTTCGATACTTCGGGATCTTGGCCTGAACCGCTGAGAGCTCATCCCAAGTCGTTGAATCTCCTCATCCTTGACCCGTAGCTCCCGCCGTGGTGCTCTTCTTGGTTGGCGAAGTCCACTTGGAACTTCTCTTTTCAGCCTTCAAGAACCGATTTTCTTCCCGAAGAGCTTCCTCCGAATGGCGGTGCTCTTTGACCGCGCTTAGGAAAGCAACCTCAGCCAAAGCAAAATCATCGCCTTCGGCCGGGCCGAGGTTCTCCCGAATATGTGAGCCCTCGGGAAGCTCGAGCTTGGAGGAGGTACGGCAATGCCGCAAAGAATCGCTCATAGTGGTGGACTCGCCGAATCAGCTTAGCCACCACCGCTATGGCCTTAGTCGCCCGGTGCTCGGCCTCGGACCTGATCCGGTTAGATGCTCGGGTGATTCGTGAAATCCACCCGCCCATTGTGGCCACCGCGCATCATCAAGATTATTTTCCCGTGGTATTAACCCGAAAGCTTAGACTTAAGAAGTAAACAAACAAAGGCTAACTGGTGCCCGAGGACGGCCACCTTTGAAGCGGCGACGCCCAAGTCGGGGTAGAAGTGCTCCGTGCACTCCATTGTTCGGGCGGTGGTGGTCCCGTCGAAAAGCTCGGGAGCCATGTCTTTGGCGTCCTCATCGTTGAGGACATTTTGATCCTCATGGATCAGCCACGCAGGCTCCCGGGGAATGAGATCATTCCCGAGCTCCCGCAGCCGCCGCCTCTCTTCCTGGGCCTCTTTCCAGTCCGGACCTAGTGTACAAAAATGAGATCGAACCACGTCATGTAGCGGGTCTTCACCAAACATTCGAGAAAGATTCCCGAACAGGTTCCAAAAGCAGAGATTGCGTAACTTCACAATTTGATTACCTAATCTGAACTCGATAGGTTCAACCTCAGGGGCACTTTGCCCGGTCACCCTTGAAGCCGTGAACTTCCCCTTGTCCTTCTGATTTGTTCGGGGGAGGTCCGCAGCATGTCATAGACATCGTCCCGAGTGGGATTGCCTTCCATGTGAACCGGGGATGGAACCTCCCGGACGTTGTTTCAGCGGGCTTGACCGCAGCCTCAAGATCAACCGGCGGCCCTCTTCCGCTTCTTCTCGGCTGCGCGGGCTTAGAGCCTCCGGCTTTAGAGCCCGGTTTCTTCTCCTTCGCGTCCCTAAGATAGCGCCAAGGTCAAATTCAGGCTCCATTTCTACGAAAAGGAAAAGAATTAGTTAATATCAAACGAATGCACAAGTAAACAGAAGAACGATATAAACCTTTCTTGAAGTCCTCGAAGGACGTTTCGCCCCGAAGGCGGTGCACCAGGGCCATATCTCGGGTCGAAGGGGGAGAAGCCCGGATGCCCAACTCGCCCAAGTCCCCCTGGATAATACCCAAGTGAGAAAGGAGCCCTTGAGTAATCAGCTTCCAAAGACAAAGGAAAAGGGAGGATTTCCTTCGCCCATCCCCGCACCAAGGAGCAATGGTTCGGATTTTATTATCGAACTGCTCATAATTCTCCTTGGCAGCAGCCCCTTCGAATCGCCGAGGATTCTCAGACGTCCGGGAGTCCCCTACTTTCTGCGCGGTTTGCAGGCCCCATGACGCATCAGGCTTCATGAAGAAAAATTCCCGATGCCATCCTTGCGGCTGGATGGCAAGTTCCAAACGAAATTGAACTTCACAGAGGAGGACCCCGGCACTCAAGAAGTAAAAACAGCTTCCTCGGGATCACGTTGACCTTATAGATCAAGGAAGGTGGATATGGTTGGCTCTGTCTCGAACAGAGCACAAAGAATGAGGTAGGCGTTTATGTGGCAGAGGTGTTCGGGCTGAATTGGTTAACCGCTAGCCCGTGGGATTCCGCCACCGCCGGACGAAGGGGTGCGGGGGAAAGCGAAGCCCGCACAGTAGTTGATCCTTGAAGATCACCAACCACCCTTTCCCAGGCTCGTACGCCCGACACTCTGGGGAAGGGACCCGAGTATGAACGGTCATCGGGAAAAAATGAGTGGACTGCCACTCCTTTATTAACTCCGGAGTGGCCTTGCTCCGGTAGTTCTCTATCTCGACCACCAACCTTCGGGAATCTCGCCTTGGTTTCTAAAAGGCAACCGGAGGGACGAACAGAGAAGGGGTGGGAAAAGTAGAGCCATTTTCATGTACCTCGGGTAAATGGCCGGAGGAGACAAGGACGACTACTGGAAGAAGAGTAAAAGGCGGGATGACGGCAAAGAAGGCGACAACTCGACGGTGGAGTCGGTAGAATTGATGAACGGCGGACGAACCTCTATAACCGTCCGGATAGTGGTTTCTCCGAGGAAAGGGGGAAGAAGTCTTCTGGGTTAGATTCTTCAACAGTCCTCCACCTCTTGAAGATACTAACAGCTTCCTGGAGCGTCGGATTGTCCGTCGTGTTTTTATTATGAGGAGAGAGGAGCTTGAGAGATACAAATGAAAGTGACGCTCAACTCACATTTATAGAGAAGATCGGGTAGATGAAACGTCAAAAGTCATTCGATCTCCACCGTCGATTCAAAAAGTAACCGTTGGGAATATCAACAGATCCCGAATATGAAAATCCCAGAAACGATTCAGAAGCCCGAACATTGTTCAGGACAAATGGAGGATTCCACATCCTCAGTTTCCCGAACATCATAGTACGGGAAACGATTCAGAAGCCCGGACATTGTTCAGGACAAATGGAGGACTCCACATCCTCAGTTTCCCGAACATCATAGTACGGGAAACGATTCAGAAGCCCGAACATTGTTCGTGACAAAAGGAGGAGCTAACATCCTCACTTCCCGAACATCATAGTACGGGAAATGATTCAGAAGCCCGAACATTGTTCGCGACAAATGGAGGATTCCACATCTCGCTTCCCGAACATCATAGTACGGGAAACGATTCAGAAGCCCGAACATTGTTCAGGACAAATGGAGGATTCCACATCCTCGCCCCCGAACATCATAGTACGGGAAACGATTCAGAAGCCCGGACATTGTTCAGGACAAATGGAGGACTCCACATCCTCAGTTTCCCGAACATCATAGTACGGGAAACGATTCAGAAGCTCGAACATGGTTCGAGACAAAAGGAGAGAACATCCTCAGTTTCCCGAACACAATAGTACGGGAAACGATTCAAAAGCCCGAACATTGTTCGAGAAAATAAGGAATCCACACCCTCATTTTCCCGAATACAATGATAGGGGAGACTACTCGGAAACCCGAACCATGTCTGAGAAAAGGAGAATCCACATCTTTAGTCTCCCGGACACACTAGTACGGGAAACGACTTAGTTACCCGAATAACAAGAGGAGCCACATGCCCGAACAATGTTTTCAAAAATACACTCGCTATCTCCGAACAAGATGAATCGATGCCCGAACAAAGACAAGATCCCGAACCAAGCAATTTCCCGAACATGACTCACAGACTAAAAAAATGGATCTTCTAGAAAAGAACTTTGGACTCCTTTTAGTCGGCCAAAAGGGCTTGGGGGGGACTTGATGGCCGCCAGGCCCAGATACGCATAAAAGGCCTAACAAAAGGCCCACTCATAAGCCCGAAATAAGGGCCCCATTAAAAAACTAGCATATAACCCGAATATAGATTAAGGACGTTCCCGAACTATACTTCCCGAAGTACATATATGACCTAAAAAGTATAATCACCTTACATTGAGATAGTACAATAATGCCACTGAGACATAGGACTATAAATACATTCACTGCTCATACCTAAAGGGGTAACATTAAACTAATACTCTACGCGACTCGTCAAATCACTACCTCAGAGAATCTCTCTATTCCTCGACAATCGCGCTCCAATACGCAAAGTCGACTTAATGGCTTCCGTCAATATCGTGACGCGTAAGTCAAACCGGAACGTGGCAATCACGCGCACCGATTTGCCACCTTCTGGTTGGTAGCGACACCTGTTTAGATGGTTCAGGCTACTCTTGGAGGACCAAGAGTTCTAAGGGGGGGAGAATGTTACGGTCACCCCGAGCGGGTTGCGACCGGGTGACCCGGGGCTCCGGTTTTGGCCTGCGGGTCACGTTTTTCGGCGTTCAGGCGGCTCCCGAGCCCTATCCGAGTATCATTTTGGCGAACCCTTCCGTATTTGAGGTCGTGTGGGTCCCCCGGACGTTGTCGGTAGCGCTCTCGAGACCTCAGTTTGGGAAGCCGTTTGCAGTTTTGGAGTCGTGAGAATGTCCCGGAGGTGTTTGTGGAGTTTAATATTTGGGGCGGGACGTTCGGTTCCGGGCGACTCCCGGGGCTCGGGACGGGAATCCCGGGGCTCGGGATGGAAATTTTCCGACGGCTTTGGGGTAAGTTGTGTTGTAATTTAAGATGGAATTTATGGGTATTTTTATAGAATTTTGGAGTGACGGAATTTCGGTTCAGGTTGACACGCTCGCACGTCGGGTTTTGGTTTGGGTTCAGCGAGCTCGGTAGGACACTCCGGAATGGTAAATGAACTTTTGAAATATGTTTTATGAATGTTATAATATTCTGAGAGTTGTGTCCAAGTTTCGTTAATTTTGGAATTCGGTAATTATTTTTGGGCCAAAAATATTGGAACTTTCGGAAAAGTTGGGAGTTAATTTGTATTTGGTTACAAAATACAAATTATTGGAGCATGGGCAGCAGCAGGTTCGGCAGTTTTGGGAGACTTATAAGGGACACTTGTCCTATTTTTATTTAAGATGAAAAGAGAAGGAAATATATATGGGATATATATTTTATAAAAGCTTATTATTTCATCTCTTTTCATTTCTTCTTCTTCTTCTTCTTCACTTGCTGCCGCCACCATGGGAGCTTGCTCTCAAGCTTGAAGTTCTTCTTCTTGACTAGAATCATCAAGGCTTTGGCATCAATCTTTGGTAAGCTTCCTTCTTTCTTCTCTTTTCATGTTGGAAACATGAGTTAGTGAAGGAAAAGAGGAGATTTTGAGAATTATGAGTTTGTTCTTAGCTACATGCTAGGATGATTCTCTTCCTCCCATCTTTTAGTATGTTGTTCTTGGGTTGTATGGGAGTGATAATCAAGTGTTAGATTTTGGAGAAACTCCTTGGTTGTAAAATCCCTCTTTTGGCCGAATTTGTTGGTTGATGTTCAATGTTGAATTTGATTGTTTTGGATGCAATTGGTTAGTATTCTTGGTTTAGAAGTGTAATTGGTGGTTAGTATGATTAATTGGAAGCTTGTTTGGATTGAATTGGAAGTTGGGTAAAATGTTGGTTAAGAACCGAATTATTGGAATGATTCTTTTTCCATGTTGGGGTTTGATGTTGGTTGAATTGGATGCTAAAGTGGTATTGGGGTTGAATTTAGGTGTGGTTAGAAGTTTGAAACGTTGAATTCGGATAAGAAATGGAAAGGTTGCAATTAAGCGGGTTTATCGGAAAATTTCGGGTAATAAAGGGTTTTAAGGTTGGTTTTGGTCGGTTCTGCTTGTTGGATGATGTTTGTCAATGTATAACCTTGCATTGCCTAAGTTGGTTCTGAATTCAAGTTTCGTGGAAATTCTGCCGGATTTTTGATTTTGGGGTCGGGGGTGTAGTTTGGGTAGTGTGGTTGGTAAGGTTGCTAATTTAACTTGAATTGACAGATTCTGAGGTCCGGAGGATAGAAAAAGAGAGGTTTATGAGTTTCGGGTCGTAGTGTGGAAGTTGTTCAGAAGCGGTCTGATACTCTGGATTTGTGAGGTAAGGGTTTGGTTATGCTATTTTTGGTAAGATAGGTGTATGTTTAGTTTCACTTTCTGTTCTGCAAGTATTTCGGTATTATATGCCTAGGGCATATTCTGTAGTCTATAGGTGTATGTTTTGTTGCACTTCTGTTTTGCAGGTATTTCGAAAATTTGTGCCTTAAGGTACGTTCTGTGATCTGTAGGTGTATCCCTTGTAGCATACCCTGTCTGTTAACCCTACGTTTGTAGGTGTATGCCTTGTGGCATACTTTGTCTGTTAACCCTACTACAGTTGTGGGTTCGCTACCCCAGCTGGTGAACCATGCTTCTGTAATAGCTTGGCTTCCGACTCCTTAGAGGGAGGCCGCTGCTCCGATTTGTTATAAGGGTTTATGGCGATTTAGAATCGCACATCCTTCGGGATTATGATCTGTTATCTTTACATGCACGATATTCTGTATTCTGTTTCATATATTCTGTATATTGCATTCTTTCTGTTTTGCAGGGTTACATATACTTATCTTACCCCAAATCCCTTACGGGTCCTTTTAGGACTCACCCTTTTGGGTTCTGTTCTTTGATTTCAGGTAGGTCTGGTAAGCAGCCAGCGGGGTAGGTTTCCGCGAGGCTTCTGCCTTGGTTGTGTTGAGCGGCAGCAGTACCTTGCGAGCTGGGATTTTGTCTACTTGGTCTGAATCCCGCGCGAGGTATTTTTGATGTTTAGGCCTAGGGTTGGCTCTGTAGCTGCATGTGCGGGCCTAACAAAAGGCCCATACATAAGCCCGAAATAAGGGCCCCATTAAAAACTAGTAAATAAACCCGAACAAGCCTTAAGAACTTTCCCGAACTATGCCTCCCGAAGGGTATATAACTTAAAGTACATAACCACTTTAGAGTGAGATATTACAATAATGCCACTGAGACATGGAACTATAAATGCATTCACTATTCATACCAAAAGGGGTAACGTTTAACAACGACTCAACGCAACTCGTCAAATCACGACATCAGAGAATCTCTCTATTCCTCGACAATCGCGCTCTGATACGCAAAGTCGACCTAATGGCTTCACAATATCGTGACACGCAAGTCGAACCGAACGTGGCAATCACGCGCACCGATTTGCCACCAAATGGCGCCGTCGTGGGAAAGGCGGTGGTCCCCAAAATCAGATTGAACGTGGGGCCATTCCCGTTCCCGATCATCCAGGCCGAGGGAGAAGGTTCCACCAACGGCCGCACGGCCGATCCCAGCCACAGGGGTTCCTCGGAGGAATCGTCCCAATGGAGCCACCTCCCTACGTCCTACCTCCAGCTACCGTCGAAGCGACATCCGGCACTTGGACCCTGATCTTGTCCAAGCTGTGCGGGTGGTCCTTCAGGAAGAGCGAAGGAACCAGGACGACCAGATTGGTCAATCCTGTCAACTTCGTGACAGGCAGTTATCACGGCAGAAGCGATCAGGCTGTGATAGCCAGCAGGCAGGCTCGCAGCAAGTTGCTTCTCCGAACCGTCAAAGCCGGCAGCGGTCAAGATCCCCGAGGGAGCAAAGGAGAGACCGATCCCCAAGACCAGAGAGATTGGTACGAGGCGATCCCCGGGACGACGTGATCAGGCAGATGTTGCATCGTCTGGAGCAAATCGAGAGAAACTCGGGTGTTCCCGAGCCCAAATGCGAGGACATCCCGGATGATGGTCCGTTCACCAGCAGGATTCGGGACGCCCAGATGCCTCGAATATTTAACCTACCTCATCCGTTGGAAGTGTACCAGGGTTCAGGAGATCCTGACGCTTTTGTCCGCAAGTACAAGAGAGCGATGGAGCTGAAAGGAGCTAACGAGGCAGCCCTGTGCAAGTGCTTTGAAGTGGCTCTGGGGGGTCCGGCCTCGGCTTGGTACAACTCGCTACTCCCGAACTCGGTGTCGCCATTCGGGCACCTGGCCACTAAATTTACAACACACTTCATCGGGTGCAAGAGATCGGCCAAAAGGGCCATTCAAATGTTTGACATCAAGCAGAGACCGAACGAGAGTATCCGGGAGTTCGTCGAAAGGTTCAACCGAGAAGCCGTTCACGCGTCTGACCTAACGGACAACATCCGAATCATGGCATTTACGAAGGCCCTCATCCCTAACTCGCGCCTGGCTTACGAATTATCCCGGAAGAACTTCACCAGCGTCGAGGAAATGTACGCTGTCACGCAGGATCATATGATTGCTCAGAAATGTTGTCTCAACGCCAAGGGAAGCAGGACAGCAGAGATAATCGAGAGCCAAGGAAGGAGAACCCGAGGAGCCAGCCAGTCAAGCAGCCGGGAAGTTGGGGAGGACAGAAGAGAACTTTCGAGAGAAGTTCGGGCTTCACCCCCCTTAATACGTCCCGGGCCAGTATCCTCGCGGCTCTCCAGAGACAAGGTGCCGGAAGTATTAACTGGCCCAGGGCCATGCCGGAAGGGGCGAAGCGTGATTCGTCCAAGTATTGCCAGTTCCACAGAGACACCGGGCATGAAACTGAGCAGTGCCATGAGCTGAAGAGGTACATAGAGCACCTCATCAAGAAAGGCTCTCTGGGAGAGTATTCAAGATGCCTCGGAGCGAAGAAGTTTCCCGAGGCAAAGGGAAGGCTGAAGAAGATTCATCGGGACCGAACAAGAAGGGCAAGGAGAAGATGGTTCCGCCTCAACCCACCGGGATCCTGAACACCATAACGACCACGCTAGGGTCGAACGCGAGGAAGAGGAAAGCGAGGGAGATAGCCTCACTAAGCTACGGAGATCCGTCCTCGAGAGTCAAACGAGCGGACGGGTCCGGCATGCCTCCCGCATTATGACCCACTCATCATCACCCTCCGAATCGGGACCATAGACGCCAAGAGGGTTCTGTGCGATGACGGCTCAAATGCGGATGTGTTGTTCGAAAAGCATATGAAGGCCTCAAGCTTAAGTCAAGCCGGCTGAACCCCGCCAAGACAAAGAACCTCACGGCGTGGGCCCGGACGAGATACCAGCTTTAGGCTCCATCGAGCTTCTCGCGATGTTCATCGGGGTCGGCCCCAAGGCCAACCTCGGTACACAACGTTGATGGTCAAATGGCTCGCCCTCGATGTCCCTTCGGCATACAATGCTATCATTGGGAGAGAAACCTGTGGCGATTCACATGAGGATCGACGTGAAATACCCGACCATCACGCTCGCTACGGATGAGGGAGACGCCGATCTACGTGAGCCAAAGAGAGGCCAAGGATGTCATGGCAATAGCTCAGAAGGACCCCACTCCGGGTTGCTCGAAGGAGGACGATGGGAAAGCGGAAACAGAAGACGTTGTCCTGGAAGGAGATAGGACAACGAGAATTGCGAAAGACTTGCCCGAGGGCAGTAAGGAAAATCTTGTAAACTTGCTTCGAATGAATAAAGACTTGTTCGCTTACTCTCCGAGTGACATGCCCGGGATCGACCCGAAGGTAATACAACACAGCCTGCACATCAATCCGAATTCAAGACCCATAAGGCAGAAGAAAAGAAATAACGCCCCGTTCAAAAGAGCCTTCATCAAAGAGCAAATTTCGAAGCTTCTCGATGCGGGGGTGATAAGGGAAGTATCGTATCCCGAATGGCTGAGCAATCCCGTTGTGGCAACCCGAGAGGATAGCGACAAGTTGCGCATGTGCATCGATTTCACTAACGTAAATGATGCTTGCCCGAAGGATTCATATCCAACCCCTCCGATCGATAGGCTTGTGGATTCCACGGCCGGACACGCGAGGCTCTCTTTCCTTGATGCTTACAGTGGGTATCATCAGATAAGGATGAACCCGGCAGATGAAGAAAAGACGTCTTTCATAAGCGACGCCGGAACGCATTGTTATACAAGAATGCCCTTCGGACTGAAGAATGCCGGAGCAACCTACCAAAGATTGATGGATAAGGTATTCTCCGGGCAGATAGGAAGAATTCTCGAAGTTTATGTTGACGATATCATCATCAAAAGCAAGGAGGAAGAGAACCTCATCCGCGATATTGAGGAAGTGTTCGGGCAAATCCAAGGTATGGAATACGGTTGAATCCGGATAAGTGCGATGGAGTAACATCCGGGAAATTCCTCGGATTTATGGTGTCCGAGCGGCATCGATGCAAATCCCGCAAAGATCGAAGCACTCTTAAACGTGAGAACACCTTCATCGATAATGGACGTGCAGAGACTTCTCGGGATGATTACTGCCCTCAGCCGCTTTATATCTCGATATGGAGACAAGTGCCGTCCATTCTTCAAACTCTTGATCAAAGAAGGTGCGGAGCCCGGCCGAATAGGGGTACGAAAAGGTGAGAAGAAATCCAAGGAAGAGAATGCGAGGGAAAGAGCTAGGTTCAGTTGGAATCCCGAATGTCAGAAAGCCTGGGAGGAAATCAGAGCCTACCTCCTGGAGATGCCTACGCTTCGACAACCAACCGAAGACAGACCCCTCATTGTATACTTGGCCGTAGGTGAAAAGGCTGTAAGTTCGGTACTTGTTCAAGAAGACGACCAAGGAAAGCAGTGGCCGGTCTATTACGTAAGCAAATCCCTGCACGGAGCCGAACTCAACTACCCGATGATCCAGAAAGCGGTGTACTCTCTAGTCTTATCAGCCAGAAGGTTGAAGCCATACTTCCTCGGGTTTTCCATCATTGTTCGAAGTAATGTCCCTATCAAGGACATCTTAAAACGGGTAGACCACTCCGGAAGATCACAAAATGGTGCGTCGAGCTAAGCGAGTACGAGATCAAGTATGAACCCCAAGAGCGATCAAAGCACGTGCATTAGCGGATTTTATCGCTGAATTACCCAAGGAGTCCGACGGTGAGGATTCTTTGAACGAGGATAGTCCGGTCTGGACCCTGCACGTGGATGGAGCTTCGGGATCGGACAAACAAGGTGCCGGACTAGTTCTCGAAGGCCCAGAAGGAATGAAGGCTACTAAGTCAATTAAGTTCAATTTCCCAGTAACGAACAACGCAGCCGAATATGAAGCCCTCATTGCTGGTCTGGAATTAGCCAAAAAGGCGGGAATCCGATCACTGAAAGCATGCAGCGACTCAAACCTCCTCGTTCAGCAGATGAATGGGGAGTACGAGGTCAAAGAACCAAGTCTTAAGAAATACGCCGAGGTAGCTAGAAGGTTGGCCGCGGATTTTGAAAAGTTGTGTATCGAGAAGATCCCGAGATCGCTCAATTCGGAGGCCGACCAACTTTCGAAGTCAGCTTCTTACGACGAAGTAAGAAGTGAACCTTGCGTCGACTACTCCCGGATATGCTGCGTTACTTCGGGATGGAGGACACCCTACTGGAAGTACCTCGATGAAGGGGTGCTCCCTGACAATCCAACCGAAGCCTCCAACATCAGAAGAAAGGCCAGCAAGTTCGTAATAATCGGGGATAATATTTACCGTAAATGATTCTCTTCCCCGCTGCAAAAATGCTTCGGAGAAGGAGACACCGAGGACATTCTGAGAGAAACCCATGAAGGCACCTGCGGATCGCACATTAAATCGGACGCGTTAGCTGCGGTCATACTAAGACAAGGGTTCTTTTGGCCTACTCTCAAGGAAGACGCAAGGAGACTAGTGAACAAGTGCAAGAGGTGTCAAGAACACGCTCGAATACAGAGAGTTCCCTCGGAGTACGTATCGTCCTCGGACTATCCCATACTGTTCGCCGTATGGGGAATCGATCTGATTGGGGCCTTGCCTACCGCCCCGGAGGACTGAAATCTTGTGTAGTCGCTGTGGACTACTTCACCAAGTGGATAGAAGCCGAACCGCTGGCAACAATTACGGCTGAAAACATCCGAAAGTTTGTCTGGAAGAACATTATCTGCAGGTTCGGGTGCCCAAAGGTCCTGGTTGCCGATAACGGAGCTCAGTTCACTGACGGTGGATTCCAGGATTTCGCCGAGGAATTCGGGATCAAGATTCATTTTGCTCCGGTCGCTCACCCGCAGAGCAATGGCCAAGTCGAAGTATCCAACCGAACGTTGAAGGATGGGTTAAAGGCAAGACTTGGGAAGGCAAAGGGGAAGTGGCCCGGAGAACTCCCTCATGTTTTATGGAGTTACCGGACCACGCCCCGAAGGTCAACTGGAGAAACCCCGTTCTCTCTGACATACGGGACCGAGGCATTAATCCCAATCGAAGTAGCGAACTCCTCCTCGGGCCGAAGTGTTCGAAGAAGTAGCGAATGAACAAGGTTTGCGAGCAAATCTAGACTTACTCGAAGGAAGAAGAGATGAAGCGAAGCTGTGAAGGAAGGCTTTTCAACAAAGAACCGCGTCTGCAGCAAACTCAAAAGTGAAGGCAAAAAATATCAAGGTGGGTGATTTGGTTTTACGGCAAACCAAACTGGGATCCCGAAGACCAAAAGGGGGCGCGTTCGCCCCGAACTGGGAAGGCCCATTCGAGGTCATCGCCGAAGAACGGAAAGGAGTTTTCAAGCTATCGGATCCCGAAGGAAGGGAATTGGCAAACTCTTTTCATTCCGAAGCTTTGAAGAAGTATTTTGTATGACCGGGAAAAAGTAAAGCACTACTGAATTCAGAGACAAGTGTTGAACCAAACCTTGAATATTTTCATTAATAATGCCCGAGGCCGGTATTACAAAAATGGACAAAAGAAAAAGAGTTAAGGTACGTCACTGAGGATCCGCAAAATCATCAACGGTTACTGGTTCGGGTGGGTGCATAAATTCGTCCCCGTACCAGCTGGGATCCTCTTCGGGTTCCTCATTCCCGTCGAGCCCGGACAGGTCAACATGAGGGTTGCGCTCAACGATTTGCTTCCTGGCCAAACAAAAACCGAAGGTATATTTGTCAACGGCCATATCCACAGAATCCTTCAGCGCCTTCTGATACTTCGGGATTTTGGCCTGAACTGCAGCAAGTTCATCCCGAAGTCTCTGATTCTCCTCATCCTTGGCCCGAAGCTCGTGCTCGTGGTGCTCTTTCTGATTGACGAAGTCCACTTGGAACTTCTCTTTTTCACTCTTGAGCGACCGAACTTCTTCCCGAAGAGCTTCCTCTGAATGGCGGTGCTCTTTCACCGCACTTAGGAAAGCAACCTCAGCCAAAGCAAAATCATCAGCTTCGGCCGGGCTGAGGCTCTCCCGGATATGTGAGCCTTCGGGAAGCTCGAGCTTGGAGGTGGTACTTGAATTCCGAAGCAACTTCTCGTAGTGATGGACTCGCTGTATCAGCTTAGCCACCACAGCTACGGCTTTAGTCGACCGTTGCTCGGCCTCGTACCTGATCCGGTTGGATGCTAGGGTGATTAGGGAAATCCACCCGACCATTGTGTCCACCTGCACATCATCAAAACAGATTATTTTCCCGCGGCACGAGCACGAAAAGCCTAGACTTAAGAAATAAACAAACAGATACTAACCTGGTACCCGAGGGCGGCCACTTTTGAAGCGGCGACGTCCAAGTCAGGGTAGAAGTGCTCCAGGCACTCCATTGTTCGGGCGGTGGTGGTCCCGTCGAAAAGCTCGGGAGCCATGTCTTTGACGTCTTCATCGCTGAGGACATTTTGATCCTCATGAATCAGCCACCCAGGCTCCCGTGGAATAAGATTATTCCCGAACTGAGCCAGCTTTTCATCCCGCAGCCGCCGCCTCTCTTCCTGGGCCTCCTTCCAGTCCGGACCTAATGTACAAAAATGAGATCGAACCACGTCATGCAGCGGGTCTTCACCGAACATTCGGGAAAGATTCCCGAATAGGTTCCAAAAGCAATGAACAACAGAAGAAAAATGTAAAAGGCATGCACAACAAGTAAAACTACCATAAGTATCTATCTGGACAATATACCATCTTTCAAGCCCAACCACCACTTTGTTTCCAAACAAAATACTACAATTGTGATGGTGAACAGAGCAGGTCCCAAGTAAACTAAAGTATCTGATGTAAGTAAAGTCATGTAAAGTCTAATGGAAAAATGCATGCCATCATCAATTCAATCACTGTACTGTACAGTACTAGAGGAGAGGAAAGGAGTGAGAGACTACCATAGATTCATCACCTTTTTCTAGAAAGGGATGGTGTAATTAATATCACCATGTTATTTAATTACCAACATATTACTACCATTTTCAGAAATTTGGCTTTTCAACCATCTCACTCAAAATCTTCAATAGTACAGTACACACCCAATAAAACCATGAACAACAGAAGGAAAATGTAAGAGGCCTGCACAGCAGGTCAAACTACAATATGTATCCATCTCTACAATATACCATCTTTGAAGCCCCACCACGAAAACCATGAACAACAGAAGAAAAATGTAAAAGGCATGCACAGCAAGTCAAACTACCATATGTATCTATCTGGACAATATACCATCTTTCAAGCCCCACAACCACTTTGTTTCCAAACAAAATACTACAATTGTGATGGTGAACAGAGCAGGTCCCAAGAAAACTAAAGTATCTGATGTAAGTAAAGTCACGTAAAGTCAAATGGAAAAATGTATGCCATCATCAATTCAATCACTGTACTGTACTGGAGGAGAGGAAAGGAGTGAGAGACTACCATAGATTCATCACATTTTTCTAGAAAGGGATGGTGTAATTAATATCACCATGTTATTTAATTACTAACATATTACTACCATTTTCAGAAATTTTGTTTTTCAACCATCTCACTCAAAATCTTCAATAGTACAGTACACATCCAAGAAAACCATGGACAACAGAACGAAAATGTAAAAGACTCGCACAAAGCAGGTCAAACTACAATATGTATCCATCTCTACAATATACCATCTTTCAAGCCCCACCACGAAAACCATTAACAACAGAAGAAAAATGTAAAAGGCATGCACAGCAAGTCAAACTACCATATGTATCTATCTGGACAATATACCATCTTTCAAGCCCCACCACCACTTTGTTTCCAAACAAAATACTACAATTGTGATGGTGAACAGAGCAGGTCCCAAGAAAACTAAAGTATCTGATGTAAGTAAAGTCATGTAAAGTCTAATGGAAAAATGCATGCCATCATCAATTCAATCACCGTATCAGTCTCAGACCGGGAAGAGAGGAAAGGAGTGAGAGACTACCATAGATTCATCACCTTTTTCTAGAAAGGGATGGTGTAATTAATATCACCATGTTATTTAATTACCAACATATTACTACCATTTTCAGAAATTTGGCTTTTCAACCATCTCACTCAAAATCTTCAATAGTGCAAAGACACACCAAATAAAACCATGAACAACAGAAGGAAAATGTAAAAGGCCTGCACAGCAGGTCAAACTACAATATGTATCCATCTCTACAATATACCATCTTTCAAGCCCCACCACGAAAACCATTAACAATAGAAGAAAAATGTAAAAGGCATGCACAAAGAAGTCAAACTACCATATGTATCTATCTGGACAATATACCATCTTTCAAGCCCCACCACCACTTTGTTTCCAAACAAAATACTACAATTGTGATGGTGAACAGAGCAGTCCCAAGAAAACTAAAGTATCGATGTAAGTAAAGTCATGTAAAGTCTAATGGAAAAATGCATGCCATCATCAATTCAATCACTGTCTTGCATCAGATCGGAGGAGAGGACAGGAGTGAGAGACTACCATAGATTCATCACCTTTTTCTAGAAAGGGATGGTGTAATTAATATCACCATGTTATTTAATTACCAACATATTACTACCATTTTCAGAAATTTGGCTTTTCAACCATCTCACTCAAAATCTTCAATAGTACAGTACACACCCAAGAAAACCATGAACAACAGAAGGAAAATGTAAGAGGCTTGCACAGCAGGTCAAACTACAATATGTATCCATCTCTACAATATACCATCTTTCAAGCCCCACCACGAAAACCATGAACGACAGAAGAAAAATGTAAAAGGCATGCACAACAAGTCAAACTACCATAAGTATCTATCTGGACAATATACCATCTTTCAAGCCCCACCACCACTTTGTTTCCAAACAAAATACTACAATTGTGATTGTGAACAGAGCAGGTCCCAAGTAAACTAAAGTATTCCGATGTAAGTAAAGTCATGTAAAGTCTAATGGAAAAATGCATGCCATCATCAATTCAATCACTGTACTGTACTGTACTAGAGGAGAGGAAAGGAGAGAGAGACTACCATAGATTCATCACCTTTTTCTAGAAAGGGATGGTGTAATTAATATCACTATGTTATTTAATTACCAACATATTACTACCATTTTCAGAAATTTGGCTTTTCAACCATCTCACTCAAAATCTTCAATAGTACAGTACACACCCAAGAAAACCATGAACAACAGAAGGAAAATGTAAAAGGCCTGCACAGCAGGTCAAACTACAATATGTATCCATCTCTACAATATACCATCTTTCAAGCCCCACCACGAAAACCATGAACAACAGAAGAAAAATGTAAAAGGCATGCACAACAAGTCAAACTACCATAAGTATCTATCTGGACAATATACCATCTTTCAAGCCCCACCACCACTTTGTTTCCAAACAAAATACTACAATTGTGATGGTGAACAGAGCAGGTCCCAAGTAAACTAAAGTATCTGATGTAAGTAAAGTCATGTAAAGTCTAATGGAAAAATGCATGCCATCATCAATTCAATCACTGTACTGTACTAGAGAAGAGGAAAGGAGTGAGAGACTACCATAGATTCATCACCTTTTTCTAGAAAGGGATGGTGTAATTAATATCACCATGTTATTTAATTACCAACATATTACTACCATTTTCAGAAATTTGGCTTTTCAACCATCTCACTCAAAATCTTCAATAGTACAAGACACACCCAAGAAAACCATGAACAATGAAGGAAAATGTAAAACGCTCGCACAAAGCAGGTCAAACTACAATATGTATCCATCTCTACAATATACCATCTTTCAAGCCCCACCACGAAAACCATGAACAACAGAAGAAAAATGTAAAAGGCATGCACAACAAGTCAAACTACCATAAGTATCTATCTGGACAATATACCATCTTTCAAGCCCCACCACCACTTTGTTTCCAAACAAAATACTACAATTGTGATGGTGAACAGAGCAGGTCCCAAGTAAACTAAAGTATCGATGTTAGTAAAGTCATGTAAAGTCTAATGGAAAAATGCATGCCATCATCAATTCAATCACCGTATCAGACCGTACTAGAGGAGAGGAAAGGAGTGAGAGACTACCATAGATTCATCACCTTTTTCTAGAAAGGGATGGTGTAATTAATATCACCATGTTATTTTATTACCAACATAATACTACCATTTTCAGAAATTTGGCTTTTCAACCAGCTCACTCAAAATCCTCAATAGTACAGTACACACCCAAGAAAACCATGAACAACAGAAGGAAAATGTAAAACGCCTGCACAGCAGGTCAAACTACATTATGTATCCATCTCTATAATATACCATCTTTCAAGGCCCACCACGAAAACCATGAACAATAGAAGAAAAATGTAAAAGGTATGCATAGCAAGTCAAACTACCATATGTATCTATCTGGACAATATACCATCTTTCAAGCCCCACCACCACTTTGTTTCCAAACAAAATACTACAATTGTGATGGTGAACAGAGCAGGTCCCAAGAAAACTAAAGTATCTGATGTAAGTAAAGTCACGTAAAGTCAAATGGAAAAATGTATGCCATCATCAATTCAATCACTGTACTGTACTGGAGCAGAGGAAAGGAGTGAGAGACTACCATAGATTCATCACCATTTTCTAGAAAGGGATGGTGTAATTAATATCACCATGTTATTTAATTACCAACATATTACTACTATTTTCAGAAATTTGGTTTTTCAACCATCTCACTCAAAATCTTCAATAGTACAAAGACACACCCAAGAAAACCATGAACAATGTAACGAAAATGTAAAAGGCTCGCACAAAGCAGTTAAACTACAATATGTATCCATCTCTACAATATACCATCTTTCAAGCCCCACCACGAAAACCATGAACAACAAGAAAATGTAAAAGGCATGCACAAAGAAGTCAAACTACCATATGTATCTATCTGGACAATATACCATCTTTCAAGCACCACCACCACTTTGTTTCCAAACAAAATACTACAATTGTGATGGTGAATAGAGCATGTCCCAAGAAAACTAAAGTATCGATGTAAGTAAAGTCATGTAAAGTCTAATGAAAAATGCATGCCATCATCAATTCAATCACCAGATCAGATCAGTCTCGAGGAGGAGAGGAAAGGAGTGAGAGACAACCATAGATTCATCACATTTTTCTAGAAAGGGATGGTGTAATTAATATCACCATTTTATTTAATTACCAACATATTACTACCATTTTCAGAAATTTGGCTTTTCAACCATCTCACTCAAAATCTTCAATAGTACAGTACGCACCCAAGAAAACCATGAACAACATAACGAAAATGTAAAAGGCCTGCACAGCAGATCAAACTACAATATGTATCCATCTCTACAATATACCATCTTTCAAGCCCCACCACGAAAACCATGAACAACAGAAGAAAAATGTAAAAGGCATGCACGGCAAGTCAAACTACCATATGTATCTATCTGGACAATATACCATCTTTCAAGCCCCACCACCACTTTGTTTCCAAACAAAATACTACAATTGTGATGGTGAATAGAGCAGTCCCAAGAAAAGTAAAGTATCTGATGTAAGTAAAGTCATGTAAAGTCTAATGGATTAATGCATGCCATCATCAATTCAATCTCTGTCAGATCTTGTCTTGGAGGAGAGTAAAGGAGTGAGAGACTACCATAGATTCATCACCTTTTTCTAGAAAGGGATGGTGTAATTAATATCACCATGTTATTTAATTACCAACATATTACTACCATTTTCAGAAATTTGGCTTTTCAACCATCTCACTCAAAATCTTCAATAGTACAAGACACACCCAAGAAAACCATGAACAATGTAACGAAAATGAAAAAGGCTCGCACAGCAGTTAAACTACAATACGTATCCATCTCTACAATATACCATCTTTCAAGCCCCACCACGAAAACCATGAACAACAGAAGAAAAATGGAAAAGGCATGCACAGCAAGTCAAACTACCATATGTATCTATCTGGACAATATACCATCTTTCAAGCACCACCACCACTTTGTTTCCAAACAAAATACTACAATTGTGATGGTGAACAGAGCAGTCCCAAGAAAACTAAAGTATCGATGTAAGTAAAGTCATGTAAAGTCTAATGGAAAAATGCATGCCATCATCAATTCAATCACCGATCAGATCAGATCGAGGAGAGGACAGAGTGAGAGACTACCATAGATTCATCACCTTTTTCTAGAAAGGGATGGTGTAATTAATATCACCATGTTATTTAATTACCAACATATTACTACCATTTTCAGAAATTTGGCTTTTCAACCATCTCACTCAAAATCTTCAATAGTACAGTACACACCCAAGAAAACCATGAACAATGAAGGAAAATGTAAGAGGCTTGCACAGCAGGTCAAACTACAATATGTATCCATCTCTACAATATACCATCTTTCAAGCCCCACCACGAAAGCAATGAACAACAGAAGAAAAATGTAAAAGGCATGCACAACAAGTCAAACTACCATAAGTATCTATCTGGACAATATACCATCTTTCAAGCCCCACCACCACTTTGTTTCCAAACAAAATACTACAATTGTGATGGTGAATGAACAGTCCCAAGTAAACTAAAGTATCGATGTAAGTAAAGTCATGTAAAGTCTAATGGAAAAATGCATGCCCTCATCAATTCAATCACTGTACTGTACTGTACTAGAGGAGAGGAAAGGAGAGATAGACTACCATAGATTCATCACCTTTTTCTAGAAAGGGGTGGTGTAATTAATATCACTATGTTATTTAATTACCAACATATTACTACCATTTTCAGAAATTTGGCTTTTCAACCATCTCACTCAAAATCTTCAATAGTACAAAGACACACCCAAGAAAACCATGAACAATGAAGGAAAATGTAAAAGGCTGCACAGCAGTCAAACTACAATATGTATCCATCTCTACAATATACCATCTTTCAAGCCCCACCACGAAAACCATGAACAACGAAGAAAAATGTAAAAGGCATGCACAACAAGTCAAACTACCATAAGTATCTATCTGGACAATATACCATCTTTCAAGCCCCACCACCACTTTGTTTCCAAACATAATACTACAATTGTGATGGTGAACAGAGCAGTGTTACGGCCACCCCGAGCGGGTTGCGACCGGGTGACCGGGCCTCCGGTTTTAACTTGCGGGTCACGTTTTTCGGCGTTCAGACGGCTCCCGAGCCCTATCCGAGTATCATTTTGGCGAACCCTTCCGTATTTGAGGTCGTGTGGGTCCCCCGGACGTTTCCGCCGAAAATATTTTTCTGGCGCCGGGGGGTTGTCGGGGCCGCCTCGGGACGTACAGCGGGCTCGGTAGCACTCTCGAGATTTCAGTTTGGGATGCCGTTTGTAGTTTTGGAGTCGTGGTGACGTCCCGGAGGTGTTTGTGGAGTTTAATATTTGGGACGGGACGTTCGGTTCCGGGCGACTTCCGGCTCGGACGGGAATCCCGGGCTCGGGATGGAAGTTTTCTGACGGCTTTGGGGTAAGTTGTGTTTGAATTTAAGATGGAATTTATGGGAATTTTAATAGAATTATGTAGAGACGGAATTTCGTTTCAGTTAGTCACGCTCGCACGTCGGGTTTTGGTTCGGGTTCAGCGAGCTCGGTAGGACACTCCGGAAAGGCAAATGAATTTCTGAAAAATGTTCTGTGCATGTTATAATATTCTGAAGATTGTGTCCGAGTTTCATTAATTTTGGAATTCGGTAATTATTTTTGGGTAAAAAGAATTGGAACTTTCGGAAAAATTGGGAGTTAATTTGCAATGGGGTGCAAATTTAATAAAATCAGCATGGGCAGCAGCTGATATGTTCGGCAGCATGTGTGTGTGTGTGAGTGATAAGGGACACTTGTCCCTTTATGATTTAAGAGGAAAAAAGAAAGGGATATATATATATATTTGGTTATTTATTTCTTAAGTGAATTATTACATTTCTTCTTCTTTCTTCTTCTCTCCTTCTTCCCTTCTCTGCCGCCATGAATGAGCTCCTCTAAGCTCCATGTTCTTCATCTCCTTTTGCTGATTTCTTCAAGGTTTTGAGCTCCAAGCTTGGTAAGCTTCTCACTTCCATCATCTTTCCAAGTTGAGAACATGTTTTGGGCAAGAAAAGAGGGAGTTTTCAAGCTATGTGTTTGTTCTTGTCTACTTGAAAGAGTGATCCTCTCCCTTCCATCTTTTAGTATGTTGTTCTTGGGCTTGAGGGGAGTAGGAATCTATGGTTGAATGTTGGAAAAACTCCATGGAAGGAGGGAACCTAGGGGTGCCGATTTCATGGGTGATTTTCCAAAATTGTGTGTGTTTGTGTTCTTGAATCATGCTTCAAGTATGTTGTTCCTAGCATGATTCTAAGACTATCTATGGTTTTAATTTGATGGAAAACAAGTGGAGAAAAATTCCCCAAATGGCCGAATTTATCATGCTTGGATTCTTGTTGATTTTGGTGGTTTAAGTGGAATTGGTTAGTAATCTTGCTTAATAATTGTAATTGGTAATTAAAGAGAGCTAATGGAACTTTGTTTGGATTGAAATGGAAGTTGGGTGAGAAATCCCTAACTTGGCCGAAATTATTAAGGAAGAGGTTTTGTGGATTTTGATGCAATTGGTTAGTAATGTGGGTTAAGAAATGAAATTGGTGATTAGTGGGATTAATTGGAAGCTTGAATGGTTTGTTTTGGAAGTGTGGTGAAAAATTGGTTAAGGACCAAATTGTTGAAGTGATTCTTTTTCAATCTTGGTGGTGTGTGTTGATTGAATTGGATGCTAAATTGGTAATGTGGGTGAAAGTAGGTGTGTTATGACGTTTGAAATACCATTTTCGGGTTAGAAATAAGAAAGTTAGTTTTATACGAGTTTACCGGGAAAAGTGTCTGGAATGCGGGTTTAAGGGTTGGAATATGTTTGTGGGAGTTGGAATAACAAGGTTCTAGCTCGGTTCGTAAAACCGAGCTTTCTGTGGAGTTTTCCGGGAAAGTGCGGGTTTGTGCGGAAATTGTTTTCTGGGGTCTGTTGGATATGTTCTGATCCAACTATGGTTGTACAGCTTGATTCTGCGTTGGTGGAGTAGCGCGGACCCGTAGGAGCCAAGTTGTGCATTTCGGGTCGGGAGTTGGGATCTTCCGAGTGTTGGGCTGCGGGGCAGCATTTATTATTTAAGGGCTTAATTTGTTAAAATGTACGTTTGTTCTGTTTCAAGGCCCGGATGACCTTAGATGCCCGGGTTCATATTCTTTTCTGTATATGGTTATCAGGTAATGTTACTTATGTTTATGTTTATGTATTCATATTATTCTTTTATGTTCTGTCTCGTCCGCACCGAAGGGTGCCGACATTCTGCGTATCCGCACCAGGAGTGCCGATATTGCTCGTGTCCGCACCAAGGGGTGCCGACATTCGCGTATCCGCACCGGAGTGCCGATATTGCTCGTGACCCTACGACAGTTTGGGGCTCGCGACCCCGGCCGGTACCGTGCTATCTGTTCTGTTCTGATCTGTATATTCTGACCTCTACTGAGGGCTGTCGTTACGGGTCGTTCTGGCGGTTGGACCGCATATGTGGGATTCTGATTTACGTTATGCTTTATGTTTATATGTACATGCATATGTCAGTGATATTCTGTTTTGCAGTTCGGATTGTTGCCACGGGGCAAACCGCACTTTTACCTTAAGCCCTTACCGGGTCCTTTCGAGGACTCACCCTTTTATTTGTTTACCATCTTTCAGTAATCGACAAGCAACCAGCGGAATAGAGATCCGCGGTGCTTCCGGACATTCTGGGTTCTCAGAAAGAAGTAGTACCACGTGCGGGAATTCTTGAGCGAGAGGCTTCGATTCCGCACTTAGGTATATATTTATAGGATTTTGTTTAATGGCTCTGTGTGTAGCTGCATGCATGTAGATCAGATCATGAATTTGTATATGCCATACGATCGGAAATATATTCTGCCTTTGATGCCTTCTGAGTCGAGGGCGGAGCCCCGACTTGCCTATATTGGACTGGTTATGATATGAATTCAGTGTTTCTGTGGTTGTTGCGAGGAGCAATGTTTGGTATACCATGAACTGCTTGGTTGGTATTTTGTCGAGTTATCATGTATACTTGCCATGTATGGGTTCTGTAGGTTGCTAGTTGATACTCGTTTGTTCTGTATTTGAGCTCGATGCTCCGCTGCCGCGTTTCCGCCGTAATTCCTGTTTCCGACGTCGCGGCCGGCTCCGCCTCCGCAACCGGGCGGGGTGGCTGTGACAGCAGTCCCAAGTAAACTAAAGTATCTGATGTAAGTAAAGTCATGTAAAGTCTAATGGAAAAATGCATGCCATCATCAATTCAATCACTGTACTGTACTGTACTAGAGAAGAGGAAAGGAGTGAGAGACTACCATAGATTCATCACCTTTTTCTAGAAAGGGATGGTGTAATTAATATCACCATGTTATTTAATTACCAACATATTACTACCATTTTCAGAAATTTGGCTTTTCAACCATCTCACTCAAAATCTTCAATAGTACAGTACACACCCAAGAAAACCATGAACAACGAAGGAAAATGTAAAACGCCCGCACAAAGCAGTCAAAATACAATTTGTATCCATCTCTACAATATACACTCTTTCAAGCCCCACCACGAACACCATGACATACAGAAGAAAAATGTAAAAGGCATGCACAACAAGTCAAACTACCATAAGTATCTATCTGGACAATATACCATCTTTCAAGCCCCACCACCACTTTGTTTCCAAACAAAATACTACAATTGTGATGGTGAACAGAGCAGGTCCCAAGTAAACTAAAGTATCTGATGTAAGTAAAGTCATGTAAAGTCTAATGGAAAAATGCATGCCATCATCAATTCAATCACTGTACTGTACTGTACTGGAGGAGAGGAAAGGAGTGAGAGACTACCATAGATTCATCACCTTTTTCTAGAAAGGGATGGTGTAATTAATATCACCATGTTATTTAATTACCAACATATTACTACCATTTTCAGAAATTTGGCTTTTCAACCATCTCACTCAAAATCTTCAATAGTACAGTACACACCCAAGAAAACCATGAACAACAGAAGGAAAATGTAAAACGCCTGCACAGCAGGTCAAACTACATTATGTATCCATCTGATAGCCAAAGAATAATCTCTGACCGTCAAGGGTGATCCGGTGGAGGTGACACGATGATTCCGGTACCTGGAAAAGCAAGACACGGGACACTTTCAGGTGCAGAAAGAGAGGGGAAGTGTGGGTGTGTAGCAGTTACCTTATTTGAGGCAGGCACCACCCAATATATAGGGTGGTGCTAGGTCCCGTTATGGGGCCTTGAATGCTGGGGAATTTCCATAAATGTGTCCATCATTGAGATGGCGGCGTATTAATGGTGTAATAACAGCGGAGTTATTGTGGGGTTATTCCCCTCCTCTGGTTTAATGCCATAATGAGTGTAACGGTCGCCTTCAAGGAGGCGGCAGACGTTTTACGGCTAACGGTATTATACGAGGTGCCCTTATTGGAAAAAGGGGGGGTCTTCGTAAATGGGAAGCCCGTTGTGGCGGACGCGGCCCATATGGCGTTTGCATTTGACAATACCGCCGTATGGGCTGGCCCATATATATCAGTATGCCCCCCTCCCACAGCGGAGGATGGGCTGGGCCCCGTGCTCCGTGTCGGGATGAAGTATCTTTATAGACAGTGAACCCATATGGCATTTGTTGTGCTTTGGAGCCCGGTTTAGGGAGGCGTAGGAGCTGGCCCAATGTTGGCCCATAGGTTTGGCCCAATACGAATTGTGGCGGTTGCAAAAAAGGCACTTTTCAAAATTTGCGCTTTTTGCGCCGTTCGTAATTATGGGGGAAGTCGCTTCACTTCCCATCGCGCTCTTCTCATACGCCAACCAAGTCAGTTTCCCGAATTCTTGCTTTCCTTGCCTTTTCGCTTTAGCTTCCTTTGCAATCTAGTTTCCCTTTTCGGCGACTAGCGAAGAATTTCCCGGCGAGATTCAAGAACCCAGCCGTTGAATCCTCCGCTTTCGTCTCCGGCGTCGAATCGATAAGTTGTTTTCTTTCGAATTTTCGATTTCTCGTCGCGACGTTGTCGCGAGTGAGGCGTCGCCGCGCCACTGCCTGGGTTCTTGGGTCTAGGGTTTAGTTTTTGAATTTTTGCGGTTTACTTTTGTAGATGGCTCCCAAGAATCCAAGCAAGCCCGGCGTCGGCCCTGATGTCGAGGAAATGTGGCCTCGAACAAGTCTGTCAGAGAAGAAAATGGCAGATATCTGCCGTAACCACCATGTGTATACGGGGTGGTTTGTGGGCTTTCACCAGCGGATGTCTTTGAGGAAAGCGAGGATGTCGTTGAGTGACGAGGCCATGAGGGAGAATACCATGGTGGTCTATGAAGCCCAACCGAAAGCCGGGTTGAGGCTCCCCTTTGTTCCTCTGCTGCACTGTGTGAAGGATGGGGTGTTTGCCCTGGGCAACTGGCCCCGAATGTGTTTACCACCGTAAACGCATTTGTGGTGGCCTGCCATTTGGCGAAGACGGCGGTGCTACCGGAGACCTTCTTACAGTTCTATACGCTGAAGAGGCCTGTCGGACACCCCTTCTACCAACTGACCCCCGAGGAGGTGAAGGTGGGGAACAAAATGGTGAAGATCGGAGTCTTCGCTGAAACCACCAGCTCGTGGGGGAGTTGGAAGGGCAACTTCTTCTTCATCCTGAAGGACGACAGGTTGGGGTTTCCTGCATTCTTCATAAAGGAGAAGAATGCAAGGGTGTCGGTGAAGCCCTTCAGGTGGGCGGGCAGCGAGGGAAAGAAAGCCCTCGACGCCCTTTGTGAATGGATCCGGAGTGTGGAAAGGCTCGAGGGGTGTAAGGGTGCGTTTCCCTTCACTCTATCCAGCCTGGACGAGGTGGTCCTGCGGAGAGTAGGGGTTAGCAGGGCCCACCGTCTTCCGAGCCACGTGGACACCCTTAAAAATTGGGTGGAAGGATTGGACGGGGACCTCGTAGAGCGGTTCGAGGGCGCTTTCAGCAACCCTCACTGTCTGTTCTGCCTTTCTTTTCATTTCTGTGTTTTTGTGTTTGCACATTTGAAATGCTATTATAACTTGGCCTTGTGTTTTACTACAGCCAAGATGTTGCACCCCAGCACCCTTTTTGCCAAGAAGCAGGATTTGCTGGAGGCTCTTAAAGCTAAGATGGAGGAGGAGGTCCCCGCAGAGCCTGCCCAAAAGGCTGTCGAGGGGTCAGCTGCGATTGCGGGGACCTCGAAGGCGGAGAGGCCCGAGGTGCGGAGGCCTTGGTGACGGTAGCTCAACCACCAACGTGGCTGGCCCCGTCACCATCGAGGAGTTGTCCGAGGACTCCGAGGAGGACATCATTCGACGGAAGCGCCCTCGACTTGCAGTACCATTCTTGCTTCCCTTGATTCTTTGGCTAACTTTTCTTTTCACCGTGTTCGATTCCCATTTTAACCTTTTGACAGAGGACTTGGTCGTGTCCTCGGACAGCAGTCCCATCTGCTAAAGATAAAGGGAAAAGGCCAGCCGTCGAGGAGTCTCCCCGTAGCCCCGTTCGGGGCGTTGGGAAACCCGTCGGCCTATTGGCAGATGCTCGGAGGGCTGTTGTGGCCCCTCGAGTGTATACAAGAAGGCCTTCGAGGATCCCCAAGACCCTGAAGGGCATAGACCCAGTCTTCGAGCCTCAACTGCTCGAGGACTACCGGCGGGAGCTGCGGGAAAAATCCTTCAAACGCAAGGGTCTGGCCCTTGTGCAGGCCTGGGACCCTGTCATGAGGGTGACTCGTGACGAGTCAATCCTCCTCGGGGAAGGGGACGTGAGACTAAAGGTTGCAGAAGGTCACGCGCTTCCCCGAGACAGTCACTTATTGAACTACACCTCCTCGGGGGCCCTAGACATGGCGAAGGACATCTGCCAGGGCCTCACTCGGGTAAGTGACGAATCTGGATTCCCCTTTGTTACTTAACTTTTTTGTTGGGATGCTTTGTTTATATGGTCTGCGTTTGTAATTTGCAGAAAACTGTATTGGCCCAAGGGCTGGTGTCAAAGATCGAGGACCTTGAGTCCCTCGTGAAGAGCCTTGAGGCCAAGGCAAAGGAATCCGAGGAGGTGGAGAGCCTAAAAAAGGCCTTAGCTGACAGGGATGCCAAGCTGGCTGAGAAAGAGGCCGAGCTGGGGTCCTCGAGGAATGAGGAGGCTAACCTCCTTAGAGCCCTGGGTGTCATGGGCAAGCAGCTGAAAGCTTCCATGGCCGATGGGAAGAAGCACGAAGCCCTGTTCCTCGCCGAGCACCATGCGAAGAAACAGCTCGAAGCTGAAATGGAGCAAGTGCTCGGGGAGTATCAAAGGATGGAGACCTGTGAGGCAAAGGACAAACTCATCGAGGAGTTGTCCTTGAGGACCGCGCATGCCGAGGATCTGGCGTCAAAGGCTGCAGTCCAAATTGAAGACAGCACCAAGACCCTTAGTGAGGTGACGGGCTCTGTGGTGGCTGATCATTTAGCCTTCGCACAACTAGAAAACCAAATTGGTTTTAAGTTGTACGATGGTGAAAGTGTTCAGCCCCCCGTTTTTGTAAAGCCCATTGCTGAAAGGGCTGGTCGAGTGCGCAGGGCTGTCGAGGTGCTGATCGAGAAGACTGCTGACGCACAAGCCATGGCGGGTGCCTGTTATGCTGAGGGCTTCCTACGATGCCGCCACCAAGTGGAAGGCATCGTTGATAAGTCAGATTTGGAAGCCCTTAATGCCATGAAGGTCGAAGACCCTCCTCAGCGATTTTGTTCGAGTGGGGCGGGCGGGGAAAAATTAGGAGCAGAATATCCTTATGATATTCTGCCCGGCATGTAGAGGATGCCCTGTTGTACCCCAAAACGATAATGTCCAGAAGTAGTTTGTGGACTTGTAATTGAATTTTTGGCCATTTTTGACAAAATAAACAACGCTTCAAAGACTTGATGCCTTTCTAGTTGCTATACGAGTATCAATTGCGCAATGCGTGGCCCTTCGTATAAGCGGTTTTATGTGAACACGACTTGCACAATGTAAAGACTTGGAATATTGCCTTCCCTTTGATGTATGAACAGTATTTTGTACATTGCAAAGTCTTTGAAAACGTACAACTTAAACGTAATAAGGCCTCAAGTCGTTGACGTGGTAGTCATTTTTGAGTTTTTTGCCTTGATAATCTTTTAACTTGTAGACGCCTCCTCTTTCCTTGCTATGTACCACATATGGTCCTGCCCATCTGGAACGAAGTGTGCCATGGCCCGGATTACGACCCGACAACTCCGCCTTGAGCAAGACCATTCCGCCCACGTGGATCTGCTTTGCCCGAACTTTGGCGTTGTGATCGAGGTTTGCCCTTTGTCGTAAGGCCATAAGCCTAAGTCTAGCACCCTCGCGGAGTTCCTCGACGAGGTCCAAACGCGCTCGAAGACCGCTCTCATTGTGAGGGGCGTCGTAATATAGCGTTCGGATTGTAGGGACTGAGACTTCGATTGGTAATAAGGCATCGACGCCATAAACCAAGGAGAAAGGAGTTTCTCCCGTGGGTCCCCGTGTAGTTGTTCGATAATCCCAGAGAACGCTGGGTAGGGCCTCGACCCACTTCTCTTTTTTGTCCTCGAGGCACTTTTTTAAGCCCTCTTTGATCGTGCGATTTGTTACTTCTACCTGGCCATTTGACTGTGGATGTGCCACGGGAGCGTAGAGCATTTGTATGTTCATCCTAGTGGCCCAATCCTTAAGCTTTTTGCTCGCGAACTGAGTACCATTATCTGTGATTATGGCTCTTGGTGCCCCGTACCGCGCCACGAGGTCGTGCCAGAGGAAGTGTATGACCTTGGCGGTTGTTATGTTCTCGAGCGGCTGGACCTCTACCCACTTAGTGAAGTAATCGACAGCCACTATACAGAATTTGAATCGCCCTTGGCCGTAGGCATTGGGCCGATTAAATCGAGGCCCCACAGCGCGAAGGGTATAGGGTATGTCTCCGTAACCACTTCGTTTGCGGTTGTCGTTGGATGCGAGAGTTAAGCTGGCGCTTATGGCATGTTCGTACCAAATCATGCGCGTCTTTCCTCAAAGTTGGCCAATAATAACCGAGGCGCAAGCATTTGTGTGCTAGCGCATCGGAGCCAATGTGTGCTCCGCAAACTCCTGAGTGGACCTCGTTCATGATGAGTTTGGAATCGTCGGGGCCAACACATCGCTGCAAAGGAGTAGAATATCCTTTACGCCATAACGTGCCATCTATGATGACATGGCGGGCTGACTGCGTCCTTATTTTCTTTTGCAACGCTGGTGGGCCCTCGATTGCACCAGTTTGGAGGTATTGAAGGATTGGGTCCCTCCAATCAGGCGCTGCGTTGGCGTCAATTGCATGAATTGTATTTATAGAGGGTTGTGCTAAGGTTTCGAGGGATGCATCCGCCCGCCTTAGACACTGTCACCACAGTGTTTTGATCCCTTGGGATCTTATTAATATTTAATCGCCGAACTGTCCTTGCAAGCTTTTACCAAGCGCAAGTACCTCGAGAGTACGGGATCCTTGCGATCGTTGGTCCCCGTAACTGGCTTACGACGAGCTGCGAGTCACAGCGCACGCTTAAACGCCGCAAACCAGCTTTGAGCAGTCTTGAGACCCGCCACGAGGGCCTCGTATTCGCCACGTTGTTCGTAATCGGGAATTGGAAAGCCACTCGTAAGCTGGCCTCCATGCCGTGAGGACCTTTGATATGAACGCCCCCACGGGTTATCAAGACCTTTGGATGAACCATCCACGAACATGTCCCATTCGGGAGGTTCCAACTCCTCTGGAGGGTTCCTCGAGGGCCGTGTTCGAGGGGATAGATGGAAAGCTCGGCCATGAAATCTGCCAAAGCTTGTGCCTTTATCGCTCGTCGAGGTTCAAACTTGATGTCATACTCCCCGAGTTCGATGCACCAACGGGCTAAACGACCGCTATGTTCCGGTCTGCTCGTGATATCCCGGATTGGTAGGTCCGTTCTGACAATGATTGTGTGGGCTTGGAAATATGCTCGTAATTTCCTAGCAGCCACGATCAAAGCGTAGATTGTTTTCTGAAGGGGAGGGTAGTTCATCTCAGCTCCTCGTAATGTGTGACTTGTGTAATAGACGGGCCACTGCTGCGGGCCCTCCTCCTTAACGAGCACGGACGAGACAGTGCTGTTTGAAGTGGAGAGGTAAATGATGAGTTCATCCCCGGGTTGCGGGCATTTCAGCGTTGGCAAATCATAGAGGTTTTTCTTGATTTGTTCGAAGGCCTCTTGGCACTCCGGTGTCCAAGTGAATGCCTTTTTCATGCGAAGCTGTTCAAAAAACGGCTTGCACTTATCTCCCAGCTTGGAAATGAACCGTCCCAAGGCGACAATTCTTCCTGTGAGTTGCTGGATTTCCTTAATGTCCTTTGGTGGCGCCATATCCGTGATGGCTGAAATTTTCTTTAAGTTGGCGTCGATTCCCCGTTCGGAGATCATGTAGCCTAGGAATTTTCCAGCTCCCACGAAAAAGAACAATTGTCTGGATTGAGCCTCATGTTATATCGTCGGAATGACTTAAAAGTCTCAGCAAAATCTTGAAGGTGGTCTTCGAATGTCATGCTTTTCACAATAACATCGTCAACGTACGCCTGTGTTGCGGCCCATTTGGCGGGCAAAGACCTTGTTCATGAGACGCTGGTATGTGGCTCCAGCGTTTTAAGCCCAAAAGGCATTCGAACGTAGTAGTACACATCGTCACCCGTTGTGAACGCTGTTTTGAAAGCGTCGTCGGGGTCCATGTAGATTTGGTGGTAACCACTCTTAGCGTCCATGAACGACAGGTACTTGTATTTGGAGGTGGCGTCGACGAGCTGGTCGATAACCGGTAACGGATAAGGGTCCTTCGGACAATGTCTATTGAGGCCCGTGAAATCGACGCACATACGAAGGTCCCCATTAGTTTTGTCGGCTAAAACTATGTTAGCGAGCCACTCGAGTACTGAATTTCTTTGATTATTCCGGCGTCGAGGAGCTTGGAAACTTCCTCTTTACAAATTGTTTTTTGAGGGGCCATACCCCTTTTCTTCTCGCTTAACCGGCTTGGAATCCGGGAATACATTAAGCTTGTGTGCAATAATATTGGGATCGACACCCGGTAAATCCTTCATGCTCCAAAGTAAAACGTCGAGGTTTGCCTCGAGGAGGTGGATTAGTGCCATCTTCTCCTTTTGTTGAAGGTTTTTGCCGATCTTGAATTTCTTGCCCGGGGTGACCTCGATTTCTTCAGTGACGTCATCAAGACGTGGCCTGTCGTCGGGCTCCGCAGGTTCCTCGATCTGTTTCGAGGCCCGTGAGTCAACCGTTGAGCTCAACGAGGCCACGTAGTTCGTCCTCGCCGTTCGCTGGTCAATGTAGATGCTCGCATCCCCACGAGGCGTCGCAAATGTGACTGTGAGAGAACGGATGTCACACCTCATGTGGAATTCGACTGGCTATGTCGACCAACGATGGCGTTGTATGTGGAGGGGACTTCGAGGTCCAAGAATTCCGTCATGACGGAATGGCAGTCCACCGTGCCAAATTGTGTGTCCCCAATCAGCATGAGGGGCAGTTGGCGACCCTATCGTTGGCACAATGTCCCCGCCAATGCCAAAGGTAGGGCCGGAGCTCTTCGCACAGCGGACATGTGTATCCCGAGTTTATCGAGCATGTCCCTGAAAATGACACCGGTATTTGCACCCGTGTCGATGTAGACCCCGGTGTCGTAACCAGCGATCCTTGCTGTGATAAGCAGTGGGTCGGAGTGTGGAACGACAACCTTTGTTCCATTGGGCCGATAGATGACGTTCTCCTCGAGGTGATCGATCTGCAAGATTTCCCTTGCATACCGCTTCCTGGAGGAGGCGCCTTCTGACTTCGTGAGCATGTGAATGACGCCCGCGGGTGGTGGTGGTGGCAAGTTTTGGCCTCGAGGGCTGTTGTGTCGACGACGCGCGTTTTTCGCGGTCGTCGGTGTCGTCATCCCTCTTGCGTACTTTGGGGAATTCCTTGCATGAGGAAGAGGAGTCGGAGAGGAACTCATATACATTAACCTGCTCAAGCATATCCGAAATAAGATTCCGGAGCTGATAGAACTCCTCCGTATAGTGACCACGATCCTTGTGGTAAAGGCTGTACTTGTCAAACCCCCTCGTGTTCTTATCTTTGGATGGGCTGAGGCCACTTAGGGACCTTGTTCGCTTCTCCGGCATCGAAGGATGTTGGTGCGGGTGTCACGAAGTGCGGGGTGGTGGTCGGAGGTCCTTGGACCGAGTTCGAGGACTGGAACCTCGATGAAGCGGACCCCTTGTCAAATTTCTGTTGCGGTCATTTGTGGGGGGCCTGTTGTATGGCTTGTTCATCTCCTCGGAGTTCATGAACCGGGTTGCCCGATCGATGAACTCACCCATCGTTGTGACGGGGTTTTCATTAATGTTGTACGCAAGCCTGGACTCGCGTTGAAGGCCTTGAGTTACGGCCAGGAGCTGCATGTCCGAGGAGAGACCCTGGACTTGGACGGCTTCCGCTTGGAAACGTCGAATATAGTCTCGGAGTGGCTCCTCCCTCTGCTGCTTTACCCTTAGGAGGTGCTGGACGGTTTTGGGAGGAGGCCGAGCCCCATGAAGTGGCGCAGAAGGAGGAGGCTAGATCCTTGAAGCATTTAAAATGCTGGCCGCTCAACGTTCCAAACCACGTCGAAGCAGCCCCCTTCAAGGTGGAGCTGAAGGCTTTGCAAAGTATTGGGTCAGAAGCGCGAGCCATCTCCATTTGGGAGATGTAACGCCGCAAATGATCAACGGGTCTCAGAAGTCGCGTCGTAACTTTCGATGACTGGCATTCGTAAGCTGGCAGGCGCCTGGACGGCGATAATGTCCTCTGTGAAAGGCTGTGTCAGGAGGACCTCGATATCGTCGAGGAACTGGTTTGGAGTCTTGACTTGCTCCTCCACCATGTTGATTCTTCGAAGAAGGTCATCGACATCCGTGTTCACAGCGGATGGATTTTGGTTCGGGATTGTTCATCTTTGTCGTTGGGAGGCGGGAGGCGAGCAGCCTGCATTTCCGCCTTGATGGTTTGCACCATAAAGGCCTTCATTTCGTTGAGCATGCTCGCCTGGAGCAGTGTCAGCTGAGCAGGATCGACGATGACCTGCTGGGGGGTCGCAGAGGTCCCAGCGAGGTATGTCAGAGTGGCCGCTTGCGGCTGAGGTGGCTGGTGTCCTCCTGGTATGGCAACAACAGGAGGCGGCGGGATTGTTCCCAACTGGGGGTTGTGGGGTTGCTGTATTCCCATTGCGGTACCAGCAGGGGTTGGGGGCACATCCGAGGAGCTGGAAGCAGCATCCTCGACATGCACGCTGTTGCTCGTTCTCTTTGTTTTCGCCATAAAAACGATGAAGAGGAGAAAATCAGGTGGTAGGAAAGAAAAAACGACTAAATTTTCGCTTCCCACAGACGGCGCCAAATTGATAGCCAAAGAATAATCTCTGACCGTCAAGGGTGATCCGGTGGAGGTGACACGATGATTCCGGTACCTGGAAAAGCAAGACACGGGACACTTTCAGGTGCAGAAAGAGAGGGAAGTGTGGGTGTGTAGCAGTTACCTTATTTGAGGCAGGCACCACCCAATATATAGGGTGGTGCTAGGTCCCGTTATGGGGCCTTGAATGCTGGGGAATTTCCATAAATGTGTCCATCATTGAGATGGCGGCGTATTAATGGTGTAATAACAGCGGAGTTATTGTGGAGTTATTCCCCTCCTCTGGTTTAATGCCATAATGAGTGTAACGGTCGCCTTCAAGGAGGCGGCAGACGTTTTACGGCTAACGGTATTATACGAGGTGCCCTTATTGGAAAAAGGGGGGGTCTTCGTAAATGGGAAGCCCGTTGTGGCGGACGCGGCCCATATGGCGTTTGCATTTGACAATACCGCCGTATGGGCTGGCCCATATATATCACAACCATGAACAATAGAAGAAAAATGTAAAAGGTATGCACAGCAAGTCAAACTACCATATGTATCTATCTGGACAATATACCATCTTTCAAGCCCCACCACCACTTTGTTTCCAAACAAAATACTACAATTGTGATGGTGAACAGAGCAGGTCCCAAGAAAACTAAAGTATCTGATGTAAGTAAAGTCACGTAAAGTCAAATGGAAAAATGTATGCCATCATCAATTCAATCACTGTACTGTACTGGAGCAGAGGAAAGGAGTGAGAGACTACCATAGATTCATCACCATTTTCTAGAAAGGGATGGTGTAATTAATATCACCATGTTATTTAATTACCAACATATTACTACCATTTTCAGAAATTTGGTTTTTCAACCATCTCACTCAAAATCTTCAATAGTACAGTACACACCCAAGAAAACCATGAACAACAGAACGAAAATGTAAAAGGCCTGCACAGCAGGTCAAACTACAATATGTATCCATCTCTACAATATACCATCTTTCAAGCCCCACCACGAAAACCATTAACAACAGCAGTAAAATGTAAAATGCATGCACAAAGAAGTCAAACTACCATATGTATCTATCTGGACAATATACCATCTTTCAAGCACCACCACCACTTTGTTTCCAAACAAAATACTACAATTGTGATGGTGAATAGAGCAGGTCCCAAGAAAACTAAAGTATCTGATGTAAGTAAAGTCATGTAAAGTCTAATGGAAAAATGCATGCCATCATCAATTCAATCACCTGATCAGATCAGATCGGAGGAGAGGAAAGGAGTGAGAGACAACCATAGATTCATCACCTTTTTCTAGAAAGGGATGGTGTAATTAATATCACCATGTTATTTAATTACCAACATATTACTACCATTTTCAGAAATTTGGCTTTTCAACCATCTCACTCAAAATCTTCAATAGTACAGTACACACCCAAGAAAACCATGAACAACAGAAGGAAAATGTAAAAGGCCTGCACAGCAGGTCAAACTACAATATGTATCCATCTCTACAATATACCATCTTTCAAGCCCCACCACGAAAACCATGAACAACAGAAGAAAAATGTAAAAGGCATGCACAGCAAGTCAAACTACCATATGTATCTATCTGGACAATATACCATCTTTCAAGCCCCACCACCACTTTGTTTCCAAACAAAATACTACAATTGTGATGGTGAACAGAGCAGGTCCCAAGAAAACTAAAGTATCTGATGTAAGTAAAGTCATGTAAAGTCTAATGGATTAATGCATGTCATCATCAATTCAATCACCTGATCTGCATCAGATCGGAGGAGAGTAAAGGAGTGAGAGACTACCATAGATTCATCACCTTTTTCTAGAAAGGGATGGTGTAATTAATATCACCATGTTATTTAATTACCAACATATTACTACCATTTTCAGAAATTTGGCTTTTCAACCATCTCACTCAAAATCTTCAATAGTACAGTACACACCCAAGAAAACCATGAACAACAGAACGAAAATGAAAAAGGCTCGCACAAAGAGTCAAACTACAATATGTATCCATCTCTACAATATACCATCTTTCAAGCCCCACCACGAAAACCATGACCAACAGAAGAAAAATGTAAAAGGCATGCACAACGAGTAGAACTACCATATGTATCTATCTGGACAGTATACCATCTTTCAAGCCCCACCACCACTTTGTTTCCAAACAAAATACTACAATTGTTATGGTGAACAGAGCAGGTCCCAAGAAAACTAAAGTATCGATGTAAGTAAAGTCATGTAAAGTGTAATGGAAAAATGCATGTCTTCATCAATTCAATTACTTTGTCAGATCAGATCAGATCTTGGAGGAGAGGAAAGGAGTGAGAGACTACCATAGATTCATCACCTTTTTCTAGAAAGGGATGGTGTAATTAATATCACCATGTTATTTAATTACCAACATATTACTACCATTTTCAGAAATTTGGCTTTTCAACCATCTCACTCAAAATCTTCAATAGTACAGTACACACCCAAGAAAACCATGAACAACAGAACGAAAATGTAAAACCTCGCACAAAGCAGGTCAAACTACAATATGTATCCATCTCTACAATATACCATCTTTCAAGCCCCACCACGAAAACCATGAACAACGAAGAAAATGTAAAAGGCATGCACAACAAGTCAAACTACCATAAGTATCTATCTGGACAATATACCATCTTTCAAGCCCCACCACCACTTTGTTTCCAAACAAAATACTACAATTGTGATGGTGAACAGAGCAGGTCCCAAGTAAACTAAAGTATCGATGTTAGTAAAGTCATGTAAAGTCTAATGGAAAAATGCATGCCATCATCAATTCAATCACTGTACTGTACTGTACTAGAGGAGAGGAAAGGAGTGAGAGACTACCATAGATTCATCACCTTTTTCTAGAAAGGGATGGTGTAATTAATATCACCATGTTATTTAATTACCAACATATTACTACCATTTTCAGAAATTTGGCTTTTCAACCATCTCACTCAAAATCTTCAATAGTACAGTACACACCCAAGAAAACCATGAACAACAGAAGGAAAATGTAAAACGCCTGCACAAAGCAGTCAAACTACATTATGTATCCATCTCTATAATATACCATCTTTCAAGGCCCACCACGAAAACCATGAACAATAGAAGAAAAATGTAAAAGGTATGCACAGCAAGTCAAACTACCATATGTATCTATCTGGACAATATACCATCTTTCAAGCCCCACCACCACTTTGTTTCCAAACAAAATATTACAATTGTGATGGTGAATAGAGCAGGTCCCAAGAAAACTAAAGTATCTGATGTAAGTAAAGTCACGTAAAGTCAAATGGAAAAATGTATGCCATCATCAATTCAATCACTGTACTGTACTGGAGAAGAGGAAAGGAGTGAGAGACTACCATAGATTCATCACCTTTTTCTAGAAAGGGATAGTGTAATTAATATCACCATGTTATTTAATTACCAACATATTACTACCATTTTCAGAAATTTGGTTTTTCAACCATCTCACTCAAAATCTTCAATAGTACAAGTACACACCCAAGAAAACCATGAACAATGAACGAAAATGTAAAAGGCCTGCACAGAAAGTTAAACTACAATATGTATCCATCTCTACAATATACCATCTTTCAAGCCCCACCACGAAAACCATGAACAATGAAGAAAAATGTAAAGGGCATGCACAAAGTCAAACTACCATATGTATCTATCTGGACAATATACCATCTTTCAAGCCCCACCACCACTTTGTTTCCAAACAAAATACTACAATTGTGATGGTGAATAGAGCAGTCCCAAGAAAAGTAAAGTATCGATGTAAGTAAAGTCATGTAAAGTCTAATGGATTAATGCATGCCATCATCAATTCAATCATTGTCAGATCAGACCGGAGGAGAGTAAAGGAGTGAGAGACTACCATAGATTCATCACCTTTTTCTAGAAAGGGATGGTGTAATTAATATCACCATGTTATTTAATTACCAACATATTACTACCATTTTCAGAAATTTGGCTTTTCAACCATCTCACTCAAAATCTTCAATAGTACAAGACACACCCAAGAAAACCATGAACAATGAACGAAAATGAAAAAGGCCTGCACAGCAGGTCAAACTACAATATGTATCCATCTCTACAATATACCATCTTTCAAGCCCCACCACGAAAACCATGACCAACAGAAGAAAAATGTAAAAGGCATGCACAACGAGTAGAACTACCATATGTATCTATCTGGACAATATACCATCTTTCAAGCCCCACCACCACTTTGTTTCCAAACAAAATACTACAATTGTGATGGTGAACAGAGCAGGTCCCAAGAAAACTAAAGTATCTGATGTAAGTAAAGTCATGTAAAGTCTAATGGAAAAATGCATGCCATCATCAATTCAATCACTGTACTGTACTGGAGGAAAGGAGTGAGAGACTACCATAGATTCATCACCTTTTTCTAGAAAGGGATGGTGTAATTAATATCACCATGTTATTTAATTACCAACATATTACTACCATTTTCAGAAATTTGGCTTTTCAACCATCTCACTCAAAATCTTCAATAGTACAAGACACACCCAAGAAAACCATGAACAATGAAGGAAAATGTAAAAGGCCCGCACAAAGCAGGTCAAACTACAATATGTATCCATCTCTACAATATACCATCTTTCAAGTCCCACCACGAAAACCATGAACAACAGAAGAAAAATGTAAAAGGCATGCACAACAAGTCAAACTACCATAAGTATCTATCTGGACAATATACCATCTTTCAAGCCCCACCACCACTTTGTTTCCAAACAAAATACTACAATTGTGATGGTGAACAGAGCAGGTCCCAAGTAAACTAAAGTATCTGATGTAAGTAAAGTCATGTAAAGTCTAATGGAAAAATGTATGCCATCATCAATTCAATCACTGTACTAGAGGAGAGGAAAGGAGTGAGAGACTACCATAGATTCATCACCTTTTTCTAGAAAGGGATGGTGTAATTAATATCACCATGTTATTTAATTACCAACATATTACTACCATTTTCAGAAATTTGGCTTTTCAACCATCTCACTCAAAATCTTCAATAGTACAATACACACCCAAGAAAACCATGAACAATGAAGGAAAATGTAAAAGGCTCGCACAAAGCAGTCAAACTATAATATGTATCCATCTCTACAATATACCATCTTTCAAGGCCCACCACGAAAACCACGAACAATAGAAGAAAAATGTAAAAGGCATGCACAGCAAGTCAAACTACCATATGTATCTATCTGGACAATATACCATCTATCAAGCCCCGCCACCACTTTGTTTCCAAACAAAATACTACAATTGTGATGGTGAACAGAGCAGGTCCCACGAAAACTAAAGTATCTGATGTAAGTAAAGTCATGTAAAGTCAAATGGAAAAATGTATGTCATCATCAATTCAATCACTGTACTGTACTATACTGTACTGGAGGAGAGGAAAAGAGTGAGAGACTACCATAGATTCATCACCTTTTTCTAGAAAGGTATGGTGTAATTAATATCACCTGTTATTTAATTACCAACATATTACTACCATTTTCAGAAATTTGGCTTTTCAACCATCTCACTCAAAATCTTCAATAGTACAGTACACACCCAAGAAAACCATGAACAACAGAAGGAAAATGTAAAAGGCCTGCACAGAAGGTCAAACTACAATATGTATCCATCTCTACACTATACCATCTTTCAAGCCCCTCCACGAAAAACATGAACAATAAAAATGTAAAAGGCATGCACAACAAGTCAAACTACCATAAGTATCTATCTGGACAATATACCATCTTTAAAGCCCCACCACCACTTTGTTTCCAAACAAAATACTACAATTGTGATGGTGAACAGAGCAGGTCCCAAGTAAACTAAAGTATCTGATGTAAGTAAAGTCATGTAAAGTCTAATGGAAAAATGCATGCCATCATCAATTCAATCACTGTACTGTACTGTACTAGAGGAGAGGAAAGGAGTGAGAGACTACCATAGATTCATCACCTTTTTCTAGAAAGGGATGGTGTAATTAATATCACCATGTTATTTAATTACCAACATATTACTACCATTTTCAGAAATTTGGCTTTTCAACCATCTCACTCAAAATCTTCAATAGTACAGTACACACCCAAGAAAACCATGAATAACAGAAGGAAAATGTAAAAGGCCTGCACAGCAGGTCAAACTACATTATGTATCCATCTCTATAATATACCATCTTTCAAGGCCCACCACGAAAACCATGAATAATAGAAGAAAAATGTAAAAGGTATGCACAGCAAGTCAAACTACCATATGTATCTATCTGGACAATATACCATCTTTCAAGCCCCACCACCACTTTGTTTCCAAACAAAATATTACAATTGTGATGGTGAACAGAGCAGTCCCAAGAAAACTAAAGTATCGATGTAAGTAAAGTCACGTAAAGTCAAATGGAAAAATGTATGCCATCATCAATTCAATCACTGTACTGTACTGGAGCAGAGGAAAGGAGTGAGAGACTACCATAGATTCATCACCATTTTCTAGAAAGGGATGGTGTAATTAATATCACCATGTTATTTAATTACCAACATATTACTACCATTTTCAGAAATTTGGTTTTTCAACCATCTCACTCAAAATCTTCAATAGTACAGTACGCACCCAAGAAAACCATGAACAACGAAACGAAAATGAAAAAGGCCTGCACAAAGAGTCAAACTACAATATGTATCCATCTCTACAATATACCATCTTTCAAGCCCCACCACGAAAACCATGAACAACAGAAGAAAAATGTAAAAGGCATGCACGGCAAGTCAAACTACCATATGTATCTATCTGGACAATATACCATCTTTCAAGCCCCACCACCACTTTGTTTCCAAACAAAATACTACAATTGTAATGGTGAACAGAGCAGGTCCCAAGAAAACTAAAGTATCTGATGTAAGTAAAGTCATGTAAAGTCTAATGGAAAATGCATGCCATCATCAATTCAATCACCGTATCAGATCAGATCTTGGAGGAGAGGAAAGGAGTGAGAGACTACCATAGATTCATCACCTTTTTCTAGAAAGGGATGGTGTAATTAATATCACCTTGTTATTTAATTACCAACATATTACTACCATTTTCAGAAATTTGGCTTTTCAACCATCTCACTCAAAATCTTCAATAGTACAGTACACACCCAAGAAAACCATGAACAACAGAAGGAAAATGTAAGAGGCTTGCACAGCAGGTCAAACTACAATATGTATCCATCTCTACAATATACCATCTTTCAAGCCCCACCACGAAAACCATGAACAACAGAAGAAAAATGTAAAAGGCATGCACAGCAAGTCAAACTACCGTATGTATCTATCTGGATAATATACCATCTTTCAAGCCCCACCACCACTTTGTTTCCAAACAAAATACTACAATTGTGATGGTGAATAGAGCAGGTCCCAAGAAAACTAAAGTATCTGATGTAAGTAAAGTCATGTAAAGTCTAATGGATTAATGCATGCCATCATCAATACAATCACTGTATTGTACTGTACTGGAGGAGAGGAAAGGAGTGAGAGACTACCATAGATTCATCACCTTTTTCTAGAAAGGGATGGTGTAATTAATATCACCATGTTATTTAATTACCAACATATTACTACCATTTTCAGAAATTTGGCTTTTCAACCATCTCACTCAAAATCTTCAATAGTACAGTACTCACCCACGAAAACCATGAACAACAGAAGGAAAATGTAAGAGGCCTGCACAGCAGGTCAAACTACAATATGTATCCATCTCTACAATATACCATCTTTCAAGCCCCACCACGAAAACCATGAACAACAGAAGAAAAATGTAAAAGGCATGCACAGCGAGTCAAACTACCATATGTATCTATCTGGACAATATACCATCTTTTAAGCCCCACCACCACTTTGTTTCCAAACAAAATACTATAATTGTGGTGGTGAACAGAGCAGGTCCCAAGAAAACTAAAGTATCTGATGTAAGTAAAGTCATTTAAAGTCTAATGGAAAAATGCATGACATCATCAATTCAATCACTGTACTGTACTGGAGGAGAGGAAAGGAGTGAGAGACTAAGAGCAAGCCTAATAGCCTCCCTAAAAGTTTCTCCAAAATGGAGAAGTAAGAGCCATATTCTTTAAATTATTTTTGCTCTAACTCCAACAGTTTCTCCATTTTGGAGAAGCATGCATTTATTACAACAATTAAATATTCTACATCTTTGACTAATACTTAATAAATTAATATTTTTTTATTTGAAACTGATTTTTGTATCCAATTAAATGTTGAGTTCACACCAATGAGAGGAGAGAGGGAGTGACTATTTATGTTGGAAAAGCAAATTTGGAGAAGGCTTTAAATTTTGGAGAATGCTCCAAATTTGGGAAAGGCTACCCATTTTTCCTTCTCCTTTCCCATTTTGGAGAATGGGATGGAGAATCTGTTGGACCCAAAAACAGCCCAAATTTCTCCAAAATTGAGCATTCCCATAAAATGGAGAACCTGTTGGAGATGCTCTAACAAGCCATCGAATCTGTCCTCAAAAAGCATCCAACTCTGTAGCTATCCGGGAACGTTTCTCATCCAACTCTGAAGCCTCGCTAGACACAACATCAGAGGCCTTTTCGAGAACCAATAGACTGGTTTCTTCAGTAGCTTGTTTCGTTGGTTGTTTGAACACCTTCTCAAGATTTATGGCACTCGGCTCCTCTGAACTCTTCTTTACCCCCTTGGATTCGTGAGATTCTGATCCGTCTTTCACCGATTCAGTAGCTTCACTCCGTTTTTCCGATTCTGATCCGTCTTTCACCGATTCAGTAGCTTCACTCCTTTTTTCCGATTCTGATCCGTCTTTCACCGATTCAGTAGCTTCACTCCTTTTTTCCGATTCTGATCCGTCTTTCACCGATTCAGTAGCTTCACTCCTTTTCTCCGATTCTGATCCTTCTTTCACCGATTCAGTAGCTTCACTCCTTTTTTCCGATTCTGATCCTTCTTTCACCGATTCAATAGCTTCACTCATTTTTCCGATTTTGATCCTTCTTTCACCGATTCAGTAGCTGCACTCTTTTTTTCCGATTTTGATCCTTCTTTCACCGATTCAGCAGTTTCATTAGGGTTTCCCGATCCTCCTTCTCTTTCTTGGATCCTCCTCCTTTACTCAGCAACCATTGGAATAATACTCACTGTAAAGATCAAGGGTAGCCAAGACCTCGCCACATCCCAAGAAAGAACCACGAATCTGGGCGTTTGTGTGGGCAGTGATTGCTGTGGGGGTAATGCCGTGAGTCGCGGCTGCATTTCTGGAATTCACTCATCCTCTGGTGGCGGCGGCAGCGTCGCTCGGAGGGTACACGCCATTTCCAACCGAACCCCCAAAATTGGGATGTTCCTGTTGAGGTGAAATCTCACAAAGGGCTCAGCCATTGTTGACGATGAACATAACAAAACAGTGAATGGAAGTTTACTTTCTTTTTTTTTCTTTCTGAGAAGAAGCAGGAAAAATTTAGGCGGATAGTATTACTGCAGTCATTTCATTTACGCTTATATATTTGCTTTAGATATTGGTATGTTCCTTGTACTATTGCAACTCGTGCGCGATAATCCTCATATTTTAAATCAACATGATTTTATCCTTTAGTTTAACAAAGATGCGTTAGTCCTCGTCATATGAAACTCGGTCACGTGTGTGGGAACAACACATGTGATCTTGGACTGTAGATAGGGGGCGTTAATGAGCCAAGTCGCTGAAGGTTGGCTCGAGTTTCAACTCAATTTTAAGGAGCCAGTTCATTAAATGTTCAAATTCAGCTCCAAAGTTCATGGGTTCAATAAGTTTATTCCCTAAAATTAATGAGGATTGAAAGGGCAGGGACTAAGGTTTTCATTTACCCATATTTGTTTCTCTTCAATCTACTACCGCACCACGGATAAATACCACATATGTGGTTTCCCACATACCCATAAAAAGACTAAATTATCTTTAATTAAAAATGCATTTATTGTTTACTTCTTTTCCCAGATCAGACGTGGACTTCTTCCCCAAAATATCTGTAGATCTGTAAATGGAGCAAGCTCTATCTATCTCTACCTTCTTCCATCGCGAGTTTCACAAATCTCCACCGTCACCAGGAGCCATCGGCGAGGCCCGCCCTTCGATTTCATGGTTCGTTTCTGGATCATCTTTCTATCTCTTTATTTGCTTCAGATCTGTTCAAGATCTGCAACTCTGGCGGCCTCCGCGAGATCTTTAAACGAAAAACCTCCATTGCAAGGAGATGAGATCTCCTCTAGCACCACGATCTTCGTCTTCAGCCACTGTGATTTGGTTGTCATCGTCACGGCGATCTCCGTCTTGAGCTCGTCCACAGCCGCCTCCTCCCTGCGCTTGAGACCGCCGCCGTGAAGTTGTACGCCATCGAGTTGCCAGAAATATGTTAGGTAAGTTTTATATATTGAAACTTTTTGAATCATAGACTGTCACCACTTCCCCCGTCAGACACCTTCCGGACCCGGCGGGAAGTGGTCGCCGGCCGGAGGGGCGGTGGTGAGTAAGGTGGGACCAGGATCGCGCAGCTAATTTGAGATTATTTCGCGGGCCTTTAAGTAACCCAGTAGGTCCCTTTCTAACAACAGATCAACTATAACAATTCATGCACAGGAATAGATCACGACAACAAAAACAATGGGCTCCGCCCACAAACAGAATATCAGAAGCAGAACATCGAAATCAGATTATCAAAAGGAAGTCTGTTCTTTCACTACCGAACAGAGGCTTCCGCACAGATCAGCATACTCATTCAAACAGTTCAGAGCAGAACGCATATATATACATAACCACAATCAATCTCAGATGAACAGACAGACCTACGATAACATGCTATTGTAATACTACATGCCAACAGAGTATCATGCTACAGAGCTAACTACAGGCAGAAGGTGCAACCGTACAAAAGTCGGGCGTCGGATAAAGAAACCGACGAGGAGCCCGAAGTCTAGGTCCAGATGCTGCTAAACCCTCAAAATAGCAAACCAGACAGCCTTGCGGAAATCCTACTCCGCTGGCCCAGAATCCTTATCTCTGAAAAATGTTAAGTAAGGGTGTGAGTTTTTCAAAGAAAAACCCGGTAAGAGCTTAGGTAGCGATACGATGTTTCTTCCGACAAACCTGCAAAAACAGATCGAGCAGATATACATACGAGATAGCAAATATACAGATCGAGAACATATGCGAGAAATAAATGATGTGTGCACAACATCCGAATGTAACGGATCATGGCTAGATCTTCCCGACCGTGGCTATATCTTCCCGATCCAACCGGCATTCGCCATGCGTCGGCATTCGCCATGCACCCAGCAAACCCTGTCACGGACCATGGCTAGGTCTTCCCCGACCATGGCTAGATCTTCCCCGGTCCAACCGGCATTCGCCATGCGTCGGCATTCGCCATGCATCCAGCAGATCCCGTATAACACGGACCATGGCTAGATCTTCCCCGACCATGGCTAGATCTTCCCCGGTCCAACCGGCATTCGCCATGCGTCGGCATTCGCCATGCATCCACTCACAGAACAGAACATACCGGAATGATGCGAACCATAGGCCGTACGGTCCCCCTATGCGAACGCCGTTCGTTGTGCCGTATCCCAGTTAGTTCGGGTCACACAGACGCACGAACCACGACACCGAAGCAAAGCTGTACCTGCACACCGTTACTCCTACCATGGGACTAGCCTTGGGGCTCCACTATCCCGATCTAAGACCGAAGTCAGAAATCGAGGCCCAAGACTTGCCTCAACCATCCTACATTATATTAATATAGGTAGGTCGAACCCTTACCTCGAAACGAAAGCAGACGCAACCGTAGAGGGTAGCAGCCAAGCACCAACACACCAATCTTCTTCCTTATCCAACCTCAAACCTTGCTTCACATACCACCTAAACATTTCACACACTTACCACATTACACTTTCATTGAACACATCAATATCCATTGACAATTGGACCTCACTTCAAGACTTAAAGTTGCTCAAATTCATTGTATAAACATGCTTGAAACCTTAAACCACACAAAACACATGCTTCCACTTTCCACCAAAAATCCGGATGAACATTGCCTTAGGTATATAATCGGAGCATATTTGGACAATGTTCCAATTATCAATATTGCTCTAAACATACCCAATAACAACAATTTGAATTCAATTCAACAAAACATCACACTTCATTTCTCCACCCTAAACCCTATGAGTTTTCTCTTAGCTCATAGATTAAGCCATTGTTGGACCTTTCACCAAGTATTAATGTTGTTCCAAAACTACCCAACAACACTAATTTGAGGTCAATTTAACATTCCCCAAAATTCGTTCATCCCGGGTGATAAACCCTAAATCCGAATTTCTTCGATTCATGCTCAATTCGTGTTATAAAGTGTGTTTCTATCTCTAATCCAACATAGAAACACTACAACTAACTCAATTGAATCAAGAAATCACGACAATTCGAACCTCACAATTTGGGCAATTTCCCAAATTCATCCACAAAGTGTTGTTGGAGTGAAACCTTTGTTGATTCGTTGTTCTTGTAGTGATTCCCGCACGAATCCTCCGTTTCCACGCACCAAAGTGTCCAAAATCACTTGGATAGGAGCAAAACCGAGTTAGGAGAGAGTTGGGAGTATTTTCGGAGTTGAAAACGCGAAACTGAGATTGAAAACGAGCTGCTCGACTTAAATAGCTGGTCCAGGCGACGGTCAGGCGACCCGATTCCCCAATCAGGCGATCGCCTGACCCCTGAAGAACACCGATACAGGTGCCCAGGCGAAGTCCAGGCGACCCGTTTACTCAAGCAGGCGATCGCCTGGTCCAGTAAAACTCCAACTGGCCAGGCACCCAGGCGAGATCCAGGCGAAGGCATCCCCCAGTTCAGGCGATCGCCTGGCTCCAGTAAGACCCAAACTCGGCAGGTGTCCAGGCGAAACGCAGGCGAACCATTTCCTCGTCCGGGCGATCGCCTGGACCCAGAACTCACAAAATTCAGCCTTAAAATGGATTTAACCAAAACCATACCAAAACAATTCCACTCCCACAACAGAAACAACAGCATAACAACGATTAACAAACTCCACAAAATACAGATTTAAACATACCTTCAGAACTCCATTCACCGGAGATTGTTGCCGGAAAAGGTGGGGTGTAACATAGACAATATTTCATTTTTAGATATACAGTTTGAAAAAAAATTAGTTGATAGTATAGGCAAATCCATTTTTATACATTAAAACAAACACAATACGACTGACTACAAATAAAAACTTAAAGTGTGATATATTATAATATTTTGTAAACACTATTGCAAGAATTTTGTAAGATATCTCTTTAAAGTAATTTTTGAAAATCTCATTGTACACTTTACATTATAGTAGACAGTGTAGATTTTGGTGGTAGATGATATTACGGATTACAGTTAGACAATATAATTAATTATAAATAAACAATCAAAGTATTGTATCATGTTGCAAACACTTTTAGATATTGAAAAGAGAAATTTTCACTGCTTATGGAGACTAATAACTTTGAAAATCTCTTTAAATGCTGATTTGCACTTTTAGTGTATACAATATCTGATGATCTAGTAGATAGTTCTGCATATCACTTTAGACACTATGTAATCAATTATAAATGAATGTAAATATGTTTTATATTATGTTATAAATGTTATTGTACATTACAAAATGAGTTTTTACGATTTTCAACGAAACTTAATTTCTAAAATTTTTGTTCCACACTATACATTTTTGTGTAGACATTATCTGATACATTAATAGACAATTTTGCATATCGTTTTAGACACTATGTATTTAATTATAATTTAATGAAAAACTGTTTTATATTATGCTGTAATTAATTATAAAAAAAATTATTATCTTTTAAACTGTAGTTTGCAGTGGTGGTGGTAGTAGTGGTGCCGGCGGCAATTCCGGCGGTGGTTTTGATAATGGTACGGTGGTAGTTCCGGCGGTGGTTTTGACGGTGGTCGTGGCAGTTTCGACAGTGGTCCAGCAGTGGTCCGACGACGATTTCGGTGCGCGGTCCGATGACGGTTCCGACGGTGGTTCCAGCGTCAATCCGGTGGTGGTCTGCGGCGATCGGCGTCGGCCTGCGGTGGTCGTGGAGATGTGGTTTTGTTAGGGGTAGTTTAGTCAATTAAGAAAATAGGACATTTGGGCAAGATTCTAGTGTGGTTTTGGGTTGCTATGTGTTTAACCACATAGGTGGTTATTAAATGGACCGCTACAACAACCCGGTTTGGGAATAGCTGTTTCAAGTAGTAGTATTGTCTTGGATAATTTTTTTAATGGTCAGGATTAAAGGCCTACAACTAAACACTAAAAGCTATCCACAGATAGCTTTTTCAAAAGAGTCACATTAGGATGCGCTTAAGCGCATCCTAAGTGCTTAAGAAGATTAATTATTTACCATTTATGCCATTAAACCATTCAGCTTCACGCTCAACACGATCCAAAGCATAACCAGCTGACGGGTGTTTTACATGTCTATAAATTATGCACTTTATCAAGTAATAAAACTCATTCTACCTCAAGCGCAAGGTTTGCAATTGCAATTGCGAGAGTGGGGTCGAACCTTAGAGATTGTAGTGTAAATTATGGAATTTAACTAAATGCAATAATTTTGGTAATTTTTGGTTTTAGTGAATTCGAATAGGGTGATATGATGAATGACTTGTTAAAGAACAAAGGCAAGTAAAATAAATTTAAATGGTGACAAAAAGCTAAAATGAGAATTGTAACCAAGTTAGACTAATATGCAATAGATATGAGTTTTTATGAAATTCAATAACTAAAAGCCCCTTTGGTTGTTTAGGAATTGAAGATATTAAATGGCATGTTAATTTGAGATTAACGCAATGATAGAGGAGATTGGATTAAAAATCAAACTCTAGCTTACGAGGCTAGAATTATCCTTACCGTAAATGACCAAATGAATACTCATCATTTGCATCATTTAGGGTAGCTTTAAGCAACCCAATTATTTCTCATGGTAAAACCAATTAAATTCTCCTAATAAACAAGATTACCATACTCAAATAATCTTAGAATACCTAATCATTTCCCATGGTAAATTCAATGAATTGCTCTATCAAGCATTTCATCAAACACTTGGTAGGTGTTAAGGAGGAGTAAGGATCACTTCCTATCACACCTTCCTTAAGCTCAAGAAATGATTACTCATCATGCATAATCATCAAATCAACATATTTACATCATCTAATAATCATTCAACTACCTAAACAACCAAAGAGATGAAGAACTACTCCCTACTCATGCTTAACACATTTTGCTCAAACATAATGAACATATATGTAAATGAAAGTAATCTTCAAGCATCCATAAAGAGGTAGAGAGAAGCTTAGAAATGATGTAGCAATCTTCAAGCATCCATAAAACAAACCAAATTCGAGCTAGGAAGTGAAAGAAAGGTTGAGAGCTCCAAGCTCTAGCCAAGAACTCTAAGAAAAGTCTATGTTTGCCTATGGATACAATGAAGCTTATATAGATGGAAAAAGGAGCCAACCATCATCATAAATTAAGGAAAATCACATGGAAGTAACTGATGTGATCACGGTAAAGGGGTGCGTGATCATGCGAATCGCGGATCTAGCTTGGCGGAGGCGGACACGAACTTTAGAACAGATTTCGGCCAAGTGAACCTCCTCACTACGAGGTGAGGCAATGCACTTGATAATACCTGAGAAAGGAGATGGGATCTAGCACCTCTTGAGTACAAGATCAAGTAATACTAGATATTATGTTTGGATCCTCTTGCATGGATCACTAGGGAGATGGAAATGCAAGAAAAGAGAACATCGCCCCAAGGACTCCCCAAGCTCAAACTGGTTTAAAACGTGACATGATAGGATGTTCTCTTTTCTTGCATTTCCCCAAGCACCAGTTTTTGTCACGTTCTTGCATGGATCACTAGGGAGATGGAAATGCAACATCATATTCTTCTCCCTCAAAACGTGACAAAAAACATACGTTAAATGTTGCATGTACATTATAGGATCCATCACAAGGTAAATCATGTACATAAGCATTATCACCAATTTTCTTAGTGATTCGGAAAGGGCCATCGCCTCTTGGCGCAAGTTTATTTTTCCTAGCTTGGGGAAACCGGTCCTTTCTTAAGTGTAACCACACCTAGTCCCCAACTTGGAAACTTCTAAACTTTCTGCCCTTATTGACCCTTTTTGCATAAGATTCATTAATTTTATCAAGTTGTTTGTGAATCTTAGCATGCAAGTCTTTCATGTGTTGGGCTTTCTTTTTCCCATCTACATCCATCTGTTCAACATGGTTTAATGCAACCAAGTCCAAAGGAGCTAAAGGATTGAAACCATATACAACCTCGAATGGACTATGAGATGTAGAGGAATGGTAGGCTCTGTTATAAGAAAACTCAACATGTGGTAAACACTTTTCCCAGTCCTTTAAGTTCTTCCAAAGGAGGGTTCTCAAGATAGTGGTTAAAGTCCTATTGGTCACTTCAGTTTGGCCATCGGTTTGAGGATGGCTTGATGTCGAGTACATCAAGCTGGTGCCTAACCTAGACCAAAGGGTACGCCAGTAATGACTTAGGAACCTAGAATCCCTATCACTAACAATAGATCGAGGGAGACCATGGTATTTCACAATGTCTCTAAAGAATATGTCAGCCACATGCGATAAATCATCAGTTTTATGACATGGAATCAAATGTGCCATCTTTGAAAATCTATCCACGACAATAAATATAGCATCATGATCATGGGATGTTCTAGGTAAACCCCTTTTGAAATCCATGCTTATATCAACCCAAGGAAGCGAAGGTGTAGAGAGAGGAGTGCACTTCCCTTTCGGTTGGAGAGTAGATTTGGCTTTGTGGCATGTCACACATCTTGCGCAAACCTTGGTGACGTCTTTCTTCATGCCGGCCAAAAGAAGTTCTCTTTCATGGTTTCAAGTGTCTTTTGAACACCAAAGTGTCCCATGAGTCCGCCACCATGTGCCTCTTTGATGATGACCTCTCTAATTGTTCCCCTTGGGATGCACAACCTTTTGAACTTAAAGAAGAAGCCATCAAACACATAGTAGCCATTTTGGCTTCCTTTAGCACAATTGGCAAATATTTCACCAAAATCCACATCATGCTCATACATGCCTTTTAAACAGTCAAAACCAACAATTTTTGTGTCAAGAGTCATGAGTAAAGCATATCTCCTAGAAAGCGCATCAGCAACAACATTTTTCTTTGCCCTTTTTATACTTAATTACATAGGAGAAAGACTCGATGAACTCTACCCACCTAACATGTCTTTTGCTCAAATTTTCTTGTCCCTGAAGATACTTCAAAGACAAGTGGTCTGTCTAGATGACAATTTCTCTGGGCAGTAAATAATGACTCCATGCTTGCAATGATCTCACAAGAGCGTATAGCTCTTTATCATATGTGGAGTAATTCAAAGTTTCTCCACCTAGCTTTTCACTAAAGAAGGCGATGGGGCGGCCTTCTTGGTGCAAAACCGCACCAATGCCTATCTCACTCGCATCGCACTCCACTTCAAAAACTTTGTCAAAGTTTGGTAAAGTAAGCAAAGGTGCATTCGTCAACCGAGATTTCAATTCATTAAAAGACTCCTCTTGCGACTTACCCCATTCAAGTACTACATTCTTTTTAGCTAGTTCATGCAAAGGGGCGGCTATAGAAGAGAAATCCTTAACAAATCTCCTATAAAAGCTAGCAAGTCCTAGAAACGATCTTACTTCAGTTAATGAATTTGGAGTAGACCAATCTCGAATTGCACTTACTTTACTATCATCTACTTTGACACCATTCGCACCAACTACGTACCCAAGAAAGTTAACCTCATTTGATGCAAAGACACTTCTCTAAGTGTGTCAAGGACTTACCTCAAGTGCTCAACATGCTCTTCATGATTCTTGGAATACACAAGTATATCATCAAAGTATACTACCACAACTTTTCTGATCAATCGCCTCAATACATGATTCATTAGGAGCATGAAGGTACTAGGTGCGTTAGATAATTCGAAGGGCGTGACATTCCATTCATACAAACCAATTTTAATTTTGAATGCAGTTTTCCACTCATCACCTTTCTTCATCCTAATTTGGTGATAGCCACTTCTAAGATCAATTTTTGAAAACACACAAGCACCACTCAATTCATCCATGATGTCATCAAGTCTAGGTATAGGGGTGATACTGTACAGTGATAGAGTTGATGGGGCGGCAGTCCATGCACATCAGCCACGTGCCATCGCTCCTGGACACAAGTATAACTGGCACCGCGCAAGGCGAGAGGCTCTCGCAGATGAATCCCTTGTCAAGCAGCTCTTGCACTTGCGACTGGATCTCTTTGGATTCTTGGGGGTTGGTTCGGTATGCGGCCTTGTTGGGCAAAGACGCACTCGGAAGTAAGTCTATTTGATGCTCTATGCCGCGATAGGGTGGAAGGCTTCGCGCCTCATCGAATACTTCATCGAATTCCTTCAACACTTCTTGCACATACAAAGGAAGATAAGCTACGTTTTCAAGAGTTAGCATGCAATGAGTTGGAATCATGAGGAAACAAATTTTTTTTTCCAGAAGTGCTCTTTTGAAGTCTCTTTCTTTGGCCATGGGAGGGATGCACTCTTGTTTTCTTGTTTGCTCACTCATGGTGTTTCCCATCAATGCACACTCTTTCCTTTCACTCAAGGTTCCTTGAACCTTCTCTCCATTTTCTCTCTTCTCTTTGCCCTCGCTCTTTCTTTTCTTCTCGGCCTTGCTTTCCAGGTGAACTTGGTCTTGGAGGGCTTGGGTTGGCGTAAGGGGAAGCAAGGTGTAGGGTCGACTGAGATGGGTGAGGGTGTGTTTGTTAGCCTTGTCATGGTGTATGGCCTCCTTGTCGTATTGCCAGGATCTTCCCAAGGAGTGGCATCATAAGGTTTAGGGATGTGTTGGTTTTTGGTTGAGGGTGGGATGGGGGCCTCGCATTAGGATAGTTGTGGCGAGAGGGGGTATCGTCGTGGCTGGTTGGTAGGGTTTCGAAGGTGTCAGCTTGGCGAAGTGGGTAGACTTGCTCCCCGAGCCTCGGATAGGCGTATGGGATGAATGATAGGAGTTTCCCTTCTTCAGCTGCTTCTCCACCCGTATAGCCTTGTGCACCAGATCTTGGTAATCTCGATAATCACAAAGCTCCACTGTTTTGGCGATATCCTCTCTTAGACCGTATAAAAATCTTGCCAATTTGGCCTCATCATCCTCCTTGACATTGGCCCTCATCAAAGCTCTCTCAAGGTCCTTTTGATATTCCTCTACACTTCGGTTGCCTTGAATGAGACATTGCAATTTCTGGGCACAATCCCTATCGTAGTAGCTTGGCACAAACCGACTTTTCATTGCTCGTTTGAGTTCTTCCCAAGTGGCGATGGGGCGACCGCGGACCCTTACTCCCACCAAGTGAGAGCATAGTCATGAAACTCAATGACAACGAGCTTTAATGCGGTCGTATCATTGTATCCCATCATGTCAATGATCCTCTCGGTTTTGGCCATCCAAGCAAGATACTCTTCCGGATCACTGGAGCCATAAAATGGCGGTATTTGAAGCTTTAAATTGTTGAGGGCTTGTTGATCCTGGGCTTGTTCTCTTCCTCCAAGGTTTCGGTTGAAACCTCGATGGACACGCCCTCTCTCTGCTTCTTCGTCTTCTTCAAGGTCTCTCTCAAGATACGCTCTTGCTTGTGCCCGATCTGGAAAGACTTTTCTTCTGGCTTGTTTCGGTGGTGGCTCCGCATAGTATGCCTGATCATCACTATCTAAAATATCAACATCTTGGTCTACTCTCGTAGAGGGAGTTGGCCGACTATGAGGAGTGGCTTGTGGCTTCACCGATGGCGGATTAAGAGTAGTATGAGTGACTCCGCCTTGAGCCTACGATGCATGGGCGTCATTGTGGACTTGCGAACTTTCTGGTTGCTTTCCTTGCGCTATCTCCACTCTTGTTAGTCGCTCATTTGTAGTAGCGACTTGAGCTCCGAACTCATCCAATCTTTGTAAGATTTTTGCGAGTGTGTCATGCATCCCTAGTTGGGATGGATGAGGAGGGGTGGAATCTGATGAAGCCATCTATAATCTCCTAGAGGTTATCTCTAACACACAGCGAATCAATCAATCAAATCCCTTAGGCATAGTTCATTAAAACCTCTCTCAAGCATTTCTACGAACACCTTGTATGCATATGCTAGAGTTAGCCATTCTCTAACACACTTTAGCATTCAATGATCAAGGAAATGATATCTAAATCCAAAAAAGTTATGAAACTCACAAACCTATGCTCAATAACAACAATCCACAAGAAGAAGCAAAATCTGCCTACTCATACTCATGGTACTACTCAAACAAGCATTCAAGAACACAAGTATGAAAGAGTAGAAAGAGAGAGTGGGAAGAAATCACCCTATATAAGGTCATCCACAAGAGCCCCCAATCAACCTCTCATGTTCTTGAGGTTGAAGGAACTCAAAGTCCTAGAAGAGGAGAAGAAAGAGCTCCAAGAACCAATGTTAATATGAAAATTCGCCCAAATGGTAAGTGTCATCTAAAACTTGCCCTATTTGGGTTTATATACATAGATATAATGACTAAAGGATCCCTAGACATGTTAGACACCTTTAGGGTGTTAATTGAGGGTAAAATAGTCAAGAAAAACCGGTGCAATAGTGTTTGAAATGAGAAATATCGTAGTGGTCCCGAAACATTTAAGTTCAGGTGGTGGCGCTACAATGGTGCCACAATGGCGCCGCGAGTGTGTCACTTTGAGGCCGAGAGTTCACGCGGCGCCAGCTTGGCTCCGCGATGGTGCCGCGAGTGTCACTTTGAGACTAAGAGCTCACGCGGCACCAGCTTGGCTCTGCGATGGTGCCGCTAGCTTGTTGCACCAAGAACTTCCTATTCCAAGCACGAGAGGTTGCCGGTGCATAGCGTTCAAGTCCGAGCCTTCGTTTCCACCAAGATTTGGTGGTTTGATCCTTCCTCCACTCCTCAATGTACGAGATCCCCCCTTTTTGTTCTCCTCAAGCTTCATTTATACCATTTGAATGTTCAACTACAAATAAAGCAACTTACTAAATAACACGCTCAAATATCATCGAATTCGCTCAAATGCATGATGGAAATGATTTGAAACACTTGGAAATGTGATATGTGTATGCTACACATCACACCCCCAAATGCAAAATGTTGCTAGTCCCTAGCAACTCAAGCATCTGCAATCTCAATACTAAAAATGCAATCCACCAATGCCCACTCAAGATTTAGTACAATCCAGAACCGCTCATCAACAAGCATGCAAGTGATCAAAGAAGTTTTAAAACTTTGGTCTCAGCATAAGAAACAGAGGTTCACTCCCTAAGTGTTTCACTCCGAGATCGGGAAGTGTACGTGTGCATTGTGATCTTACTATGCGTTGTCAATCCATAAGCTTGCAAGCGAACTAAAACTCCTCCACTGAAGTCCCAAAGGACGTTTCATGTCTTGCCAGTCAGATGGTCTTTCATTCGGGTTGTAATGAGGCCAGGCTTGGTGAAAGTGGTGTTCGGTTGAAGGCTTTCTATAGGTGGAGCTTATATGAAACAACTTAAGCTTACAAGAATACGGGCATCTAAAGATAGAACAAAAGTTACAACATCAAAACCCACACTTGTACCCTTTTCGAGCATCACACCTATTCTCACAATTATTGAACTTTTTCAACACAAAATGCAATCTTGACATGCACAATAAATTCAAGTGCCTTTCTTTTACTTTTGTCTTTTTTTTTCATTCTTTCTATTTTCTTTTTTATTGAACTTAGGCACACTTTTTACAAGAATTGTGATTGCATCACCTACTCTCACCTCAAAGCACAACAATTGATGATCCCCCCAAACTCACATCTTTAACACACTATAATTTTGTTTCTCACCTAATGCCCAAAATAACATGCTTAAGAAGTTTCATGAATGAAAAGGTAATACAAGAGACGGGATATGACTTAAGATGTGGTTAATCAAAGAATTCGGCTTAAGGCTCAAATGGGTTTATCTAATGAGTTAAGGTACAGGTTGGCTATTTGGTCGTCTGGCTCATCCTAAATTGCCATCATCTTCCCAGTTCAACACACAACAAATGTGGAATTGAAAAGGTTTCAAGCAAGCAAATTCTAGCTCAAACGGACGGTAAGATACTCTCAACAAAGATTATGCCACACACAAGTTATATCATCTGAAAAAAATTGACACAAAAACTCACAAGGTAGTATTCTCTATTTTAAACATTGAAGACAAAATTCTACCACTTCAATGATCACAAGCATAAAATTTGACAAGGGTTCTAACAATAATCAAACTTATTGGAGCAAAGGAATCATGCTAAAGTAAGAGACAAAACTAGTTGCTTGCATGGTGTTACAATCAAATCCATCATACATAAGAGTACAACCTCGCTTCCCATCACCAACATAAGCACATCTCCCCAAACTCTAAATAAGCAATGTCCTCATGCACAGAAGGGAGATGAAAAAGAGAGGGAAGGTGAGGTCATACCTGGGGGGCCAAGTTAGGCCCCCGGATCCTGGGTAGAAGCGGGACCGGCTGCACTACCGGCGCTGGAGCTGTTGGGAGGGGATTGAGAGGTGCACAACTCAAAGCATCCACGTGATCTTAAGCTCCAAAAAATGATCATCCACCTGAAAATTAAGCTCACACATCAATGCACTGATACTTTTATTGAAACATGAATTTAAAGAAACTTAAAGGAACTAAAATATGAAATTTGAAACGGTTGGGTTGCCTCCCAACAAGCGCTAATTTTTAAGCCTTTAGCTAGGCATGGATGCTGAAGTTTCAAGTAACTCCCTTTGGCCTCCTATCATCCACAACATGAAGATCAAGAGGGCGTTTCCTTCCAAGATCCACTAGACTCATCTTTCTTGGATGATTCCATGGCATGCATCCCATTCTTTTCATCCACCCTTCACAACACTTATCCAACTTGAAGATTTCTACATATTCATCTTGGGGCACTTGAGAGCAAGGAGTGGGTGTTGCTCCTACGAGTAGCTTCACATTCTCAATTGTCCACTCATCCCACTCAAATTCTTCTTCACACTTTTCCTCTATGTTTTTCTCCAAGTGCTCACATTTCTCTTCCAAATCCCAATATTCAAGTATTTTCTCATGCTCTCATTTGTGGCATCATTTTGCACCTTTTGGATCTCCATTACGTCACAAGAGGACTCATTGGTGCTAGACTCCTCATGTAGTAACTCTTGTATGTCTAAAGCCATTTGTGCACATAAAGCTTCCATGTTCTTCAATGATGCCCTTATTTCTTCTTCTCCATAGGCTATCTTGTTGGTCAAAGTGTTAAAATTCTCTTCAAACATGTTGTTGCCTTCTCTCATCTCCATAGCCAAGTCCTCTATTAACTCACTAAGAGAAGGTTTGTATTCTATTTGAAGCTTCATGAAGATTGGTGAAAGGTGGGGACTTTCTCTTTGAAATATTTCCTCTTCTCTTTTGTTGCTTTCCTGCATTTCATTTACAAGATCTTCCAACATTTGATTCATGGAAAGCAACACTTCATTTTGTTGCACAAGAGGTGGTTCCTTCGTTACTTTGCCTATCTCCTCCTCACTTTGAATGTTGCTTGCCCTCATTTCATTCACAAGATCATCCTACATTTGATTCATGGAAAGCAATAATTCATTTCGTTGCACAAGAGGTGGTGGAAATGTGACATAATGGCACTCATGAGGATTTACTCCATAATCTTCATATGTTGGCTCCCAAGTGTAGCATGTTTGATGATTGTAACCATTTCCTCTCCATGAGGGTTGTTGTCCATAAGACCAAGTATCTTCCTGAGCATCCATGTCCTCCCAATTATAGTGGTCTTGGTTGGTCCTCCACATGTTGTGGTGTGCCATTAGTAGCACAAGCGATGGCACCTACAATGCAAGATAAGAAATGGAAGTCAACATGGTCTAAAATCTATAATGCAAGGAAGTAGATATGATATGCAACATGCAACACAAAACACAAAAGTCTAAAAACTGGCACTCAATTCCCCAGCAACGGTGCCAATTTGATCAAGGGCTTTTTTTGCTCAATGCAAAACATGGATGCAATGATTCAAATACATTTATAAACACTTTACTCACCCTTGTTTTGTCTATTGTAATAAAGGGGCTTTGAGTAAGGGATCGAACACAAGAGAATTGAGCGTTTCTAGACTAGTATGCTAAGTGTGTAACTAAACTAATATGTAAAGCAAGACACAATTGATTGATATGTTGGTGGATGGGAGGAGTGACTAAAGTAAGAAGCAAAATCTACCTACTCATACTCATCATACTACTCAAACAAGCATTCAAGAACACAAGTATGAAAGAGTAGAAAGAGAGAGTGTGGGAAGAAATCACCCTATATAAGATCATCCACAAGAGCCCCAATCAACCTCTCATGTTCTTGAGGTTGAAGGGGCTCAAAGCCCTAGAAGAGGAGAAGAAAGAGCTCCAAGAACAAATGTTAATATGAAAATTCGCCCAAATGGTAAGTGTCATCTAAAACTTGCCCTATTTGGGTTTATATACATAGATATAATGACTAAAGGATCCCTAGACATGTTAGACACCTTTAGGGTGTTAATTGGGGGTAAAATAGTCAAGCAAAACCGGTGCAATAGTGTTTGAAACGAGAAATATCGCAGTGGTCCAGAAACATTTAAATTTAGGTGGTGGTGCCACAATGGTGCCACGATGGCGCTGCGAGTGTGTCACTTTGAGACTGAGAGCTCACGCAACGCCAGCTTGTTGCACCAAGAACTTCCTATTCCAAGCATGAGAGGTTGTCGGTGAATAGCGTTCAAGTCCCAGCCTTCGTTTCCACCAAGATTTGGTGGTTTGATCCTTCCTCCACTCCTCAATGTATGAGATCCCCCCTTTTGTTCTCCTCAAGCTTCATTTATACCATTTGAATGTTCAACTACAAATAAAGTAACTTACCAAATAACACGCTCAAATATGATCGAATTCGCTCAAATGCATGATGGAAAAGATTTGAAACACTTGGAAATGTGCTATGTGTATGCTACACATCACACACAAGGAGACACAAACAGTAACTCTAGTAATGATGAGGACATCGCCCCAAAAGATCCGCAGGTTCAAGATGGTCCGCAACCTCAAGCGCGCGCGACCCCCTATCCACTCCAAGGCCTTGGCGGACCCATGACTAGGTCCCGACTGAAACAAGTTCAAGCGGACCTCAACGCTTTCATGAGGCTCATGGCGCAGGACGATCAAGAGGAGTCTCGAGCGAAGGCCTTACAGCTTCGCCAACTCGGTATCGCATTGGACGAAGAGTGTGCGAAGCCCTTTGGAGTCTTGAGCATAAGCGTTCTTGAGGAAGGAAGCGGCAAAGCCTTGGAACGCGGACACTTGACACAGGTGAAGGCCTCAGCCAAAGGCAATCCCGCAAAGGCGCCAAGTGAAGGCATTCCCGCGAAGGCGCCCGGCGAAGGCATTCTCGCGAAGGCCCCTAGCGAAGCATTCCGCGAAGCCTCCAGACTTAGCCAGTTGATCGACCAAGCCCGATGCACGGTGTCCTTTCTCTGCCGATGCTTGGGAAGACAAATAACCACTTTACACAAAGGACATATGAATACTTTTAGGCTAGCCTCACCTTTTTACCTTTTTGGAAGCTTTTCGCATGCATGCAAAAGCACTTTATGCTTTCTGCACGCATGCATAACCGAAATACTCCTTTTGCTTCTTCCATTTCTCTTCACTATTTAAGCTAAGTGGCAGCCACCATTGTAACGTAGAACATATTATTGAATTAAGCAATTCGGCTGAAACTCTCCACAGTGAGACATCGGCTTTTGTGTTCTCCAATCTTGCATTTCCATTTCCCTAGTGATCCAGGCAAGAGGATCCAAACATAATATCTAGTATTGCTTGACCTTGTAGTCAAGAGGTGCTAGATCCCATCTCTTTCCCAGGCATTTTCAAGGGCATTGCCTCACCTCGTAGTGAGGAGGTTCCCTTGGCCGAACTTTGTGTTCTTCGTTTCCTCCTCTGTTTTCGTTTCCCTTTCGCTGGAAACCGCCTCCCTCGAGCTAGATCCGAGCTCGTGATCATACAACCCCCGTGTGATCACATCAAGTAAAACCATAACTTAAAGTACAAGAAAATGACAAGTTACTTGAAACTAGTTTTTGAGTTTTTATGGTTTAGTTGGGGGTTGAAAGAAGTAGGGGTATGTCTTGGAGTAGGTCTTTTTCAACCACAAACACTTTTCGTTCAAGTTCAGAAATCACTGTCGGATTAAAAGCACTATTCACTTATGTTTTGGTATGAACACTCAAGAATGCTCATGAACTTTTCAAGCACATAAACTTGCTCAATATTTGACAGTGACTCACCGCAAGTGTACGGTGATCGCAAGTAATAAATTCCAGTAAGTACCGGGTCGAATCACAGGGACTTAGATTTCTGTGTGTTTTGTGTGTGAATCACGAATAAACTACTCTAAGGAAATTGATTGAGTGATGGTGAGACTTAATCTAGCATGCAAGTATGAAAATTAAATTGATTAAACAACTAGAGCAAGGATTACAATAATTAAATTGTGCTATTGAACTAAATTATCTCCTAGGAATTTGTGCTCCACTTGGATCATGGGTATATAGATAATAATTTGGTTCATGTTTAACATTGATGGATATTGTTTGGATTTATGTAGGAAAATATATTGGATCTAAATCCCTCTCTCAAGAGTATTTAGAGATAAGCTAGCAACAATGTCTTGTTTCCTAACTTATTGTGAATTAATCAATTTTCCTATTTGATTAATTATGAACTCTCGTCCTATAATTAACCTAACATGCATTTCTCTACGGTCTAGCATAATTAGCTTATGTCTATGTCTAATCATGCCAAGATTAATCCTCTATCAAGGTATTTGATCAATAAATTCAGAGAAACACAAACATAAATTATCAACAATATCCATTCATCAAAAATATCACATACCCATAATCCAAGTTTCACTAATTCCTAAGAGATAATAGGAATTTAGCTACTCAACATCATAAAAGCATAAATTGAGCTAAATAGAGAAAACCCATGTTCATAGTGGAGATGAACCCTAGTAGACAAAATCCCTAAATAAGATATTAAATAAGAGAATTAATTCAATCTGAGTTTAGAAATGAAATCTACTCAGAAAACTAAGAGGAACCCTAAGATTAATCTAAAATCTATGGAGAGATGAAGCCTAGAGAAGAAGAAGAAGAAGAAGAAGAAGAAGAAGAAGAAGAGTCTCCCTCCATGTATGCGTGGTCAGTTGCTCTTGCTCCTCCTCCCCAAAAAGTCCCGTCTTCTGCCCTCCCCTAAATGCCTCATGTTCCTCCAAATATATATTTCAAATGGATGGCTGTGATTTATCTTTGGTGAGCTCAATGGTTAGGATGCATCAAGAGTGAGATGAAAATTTTCGGACCCCAGCAATCGCTAGCGATCGTCGCAAGCGATTGCTAGCAATCGCAAGCGATCGCTGGGAAAGAGTTTTTGCTCACTGCCTCTGCAAAATGCGTCTGGGAGATCTCCAGCGATCGCTAGAGATCGCTACTGCAGCAAATATCCATCTTTGACCCTTGATAATTCCCTTTTTTGTCAACTTGGCCCAAACTTATAACAACCTGCCATAATACATTTATTTGTGAGGGAATCATACTCAAATGCTCTTCAAAACTCCCATAATTGCATGCTATATAAAGATATATCATGCTCTCATCAAATACCCCCACACTTGAGCATTTGCTTGTCCTCAAGCAAATTCTATCTACATGCAAATCTACCAACACCCACTGAAGTTGAGTTGTAGCTCAGTACCAATTATTAATAAATATGCAAATGATCTAACAGGTTCTAAAACAAACATCATTCTCAATGCCAAAAATATTAGATCACTCCCTTAGTGTTTCACTCTGAATTTGAGCTAGGTGTGCATGTGTGTATAGTGATCTTGCCAAGTGTTTTCTATCCATAAGCTTGCAAGTAAACAAAAACTCATCAACTCGACTTCCCGAAGGAAGGTCGTATGTCTTATCAGTCAGATGATCTTTCATGAAGATTGTAATGAGGCATGGCTTGGTGAGAATGGAATTCGGTTGAAGGTTCTCATTGGTGGAGTTTAAATGAAACATTTAGAGCTTACAAGAATTGGAGCAACTAATACATGCAATGTGTAACAATACCCAAATTTGCTCTATTTATAACACACCACTTTCAGCAAATGAATTCCTTTAACAATAACAAGACACATCCCAGCATAAACAATAAATACAAGAGCCTTTTTCTTGCTTTCATATACCATTCTTTTCTTTTCTTTTCTTTTTTTGTTATAAAGGCACAAAAATTTCAAGGATGTACTCTCACTATCCGATCTCCTCTAACATAGCACAACAATTAATTTCCCCCAAATCCAACATTTGAACACACCACATTTTTTTTCATACCTATGTCCAAAATAAAATGCTCAAAATGTTTCATGGACAAAAAATTAATATAGAGAAAGGATTGGCTCATGATATGGGTGAGCAAAGAATTCGGTCTCAGGCACAAAGGGGTTTATCTAATGGGATTAATGCTTAGGTTGGCTATTTTGGGAAGTAGGCTCATCCTAAAATTGTCATAATCGTCCTGACTTAACATACAACAAATGTAGGTTCGCAACGGTTTCTGACAAGCAAGTTCTAGCTCGAACACTTAGCTAGATACTCTCAGAAAAGATCAAATCACTCATTTTTCATGCATTGGAAAAGTTTAGGCACAAAGTCTCACATGGTCAAAATCTCTATTTGAAGCATTGAAAAACAAGTTCTATCACCTATAAGATCAGATGCATATTAATCAACGCAAATTCCAAGCCATAACTCAACTCATTGGAGCATTGAGATCCTAAATGCAACCTAAGACCTATATTCTCTTAATTCTAAAAGAAAGTGAGAAATAAATAAATAAACATGAATCTATCTAATGCACAAGAGGACATGCAAAATAAGAAGTTTAAATATTCACATTCCCCCACACTTAGTGTCAAACACACTCAAAAGGCCAAAAATATTACTTGAGCTCAAGATAAAGTATTGAGAACTAAAGTACTGCCCTGATTTTGAGTGAGCTAGAGAGAAAATGATAAGAGATGGTGAGAGATGAGGAGACACCGCTCCTTTCGTGCATGGGCTCTGGAGGCAACACACAAAAAAAACCACTAGAACAATTGTTAGTTACGAAGGGTTAGACAATGAAAAATAAATAAATTGAAAGTATTCAACCCCCCACACTTAAACCATACATTGCCCCTAATATATCAAGTGTGCAAAATTCAAACTTATTTACATATACTGCTGTTAAATATGCTTGTTTTTATGTCGCTAGCTCGACACCCAAAGTGAACTCAATCCGGCTCGAGAGGGAAGAAGTGTCCCAAATGAACCTTCCTTCCATGATGTAGGTTTTCAAATAAATAGTCCTTGAACCTACAAAATAATGAATGCCCTTTCTCCATGGCAAGATTAGCAATTTTAAGCACATAGTGGTTAGTGCTTGAAATATGCAAGCACTTGGAAAGAGTGCATCTTCCAAGCAACCAACCCTTAAATCTAGAGTATGAGTTAATCCTGACATGTTTCCACAACTTATCACCACCACCAAAAGAGAATTTTTCATAGCAAGGCTCATAAAGGGAGTGAGTGACAACATGCTCGGAGTTCTCTAGATTCAACATCTCTTCACCAAAATCCACACTAGCATGCTTTCTAAATTTTTCAAAAATTGACTCCAAATCATGACATGCTAGCGACGCTCCATCACACAAATGCATTTCTCTTGGAACAATGAAATCATAGTACGGCTATTTGAAACCAAAAATCATGGATGAGGGAAGAACAACCATATCCATCACAATAAGCATTTTAGTTCTACCACACATCAAGTTCATGTTCAAGAAGAATTTCAAAGAGGCATTGTCTTCCAAAACATTTCTCAATATTGCATCCTTAAAAACATGCTTTTCATTCAAGTTTTCATCAAACTTCACATGCATTTCAACAAGCTCAAGACCAATCTCATCATTAATTTCTTCCATCACTTTTCCATCTAGCAAATCTAAACTAATATGGTCATGTGCAATTTTATTCTCCATATGAATAGTGAATGCATGGACATCAATTATTGTAGTTATACCTAATGTACATATCCTACGTGTATTACAAGAGTTAGAATCATATGAAAACTGTGTCAAGTGAGAGTTGTGATTAGATGTAAACTCTATTAGGGGAGAGAGTTGTAACCCTAACAAACTATTGTACTTAGCTCTACTTAAGCCGCATGGACTGAATAAGACAGCAACAAGTTTTAGCGCCAACTATCCCTATTACTCTTTCTCGTTTTCTTCTTGGTATCAGAGTAAGAACCTGGGAAATTGAGGTAGCTTTTCTTTTCAAGTGATCATCATGTCGACAGAGAAGGATGCTGATCGATCTACTGGTATGGATGTGATGTCCCCATACTATATACATGTTGCGGATAATCCCGGGCAGATTTATGTCAGTGAGTTGCTGAATGATAGCAACTATGGTGAATGGGTGAATGACATGACCAACACATTATTGGCCAAAAACAAAATTGGCTTTGTCGATGGAACGATCTCTAAGCCAGTCACCAGGCCTACAGACTTGGGCCATTGGTTGCACTGTGATGCGATGGTTAAGGGATGGTTGAAGAGCGCCATTGACAAGGAGGTTAGGAGCAGTATACGCTACGCACAAACTGCACAAGAGATATGGTCGGATCTGCGGGAACGCTTTGGAAAGGTCAGTGCACCGAGGGCGTACGAGTTACGACGATCGATCGTTCTTCTCAAACAAGAGAAACTCTCGGTCTCTTCTTACTATACAAAGCTGAAGGGAGTATGGGATGAGATGCAGTCCATGGCGCCATTGCCGACATGCACCTGCAACGGATGCAGCTGCAACCTTCAGCAACAATTTACGGAACTCAGAGAAAAGGAGCAACTTTACGACTTTCTGATGGGACTCGATGAAGCGTTTGGAACTGTGAAGACTCACATATTGAGCCTGAAGCCGACGCCAAGCCTAACGCAGGCCTACCACCTCGCGGCAGAGGACGAACAACAACGCCAAATATCTGTGATGAACAAACCAACAATGGAGGGGGCAGCGTTTCAAGCAAGCCTGGTTGCACATGACAAGCGGGCTGGAGTAGCAAAAACTGAGGATCACGACAAACCTAAATGCTCAGTCTGTGGAAGATGGGGACACAATGAGGCAAACTGTTTTGAGGTCGTTGGTTTTCCACCGGGATGGCGTAAGGGTGGAGGACGAGGAAAGAGGCCTTCAAGCTAGAGTAACCGGAAGGAGCCAAAAGCAGTGCATGTAGGCAATGATGGTGGAAGTGTCATTCTTGGCTTAACCACAAGACAATATGACCGATTGTTGGAGTACCTAGGTCGAGAAGAAGAGCGCCCCAAAGAGAACAAGCAGGTTGCCCCGACAGTTAACATGGCTGGTAAGCTTAATTTCACGCGCCCATGGATCATTGATTCAAGGGCCACGGAACATATCACATGTGATGGAAAGTTGTTGCAATCAAAGAAACAAGCAACTCAACCTACAGTACAGATACCAAATGGCACCAGTGTTCCTTTAAAAGGTGTTGGGGGACTAAAATTGGCTAACGGAATGTACATTGATGGGGTGTTGGACATCCTAGACTTTAAGTGCAATCTTTTGTCAGTTAGCAAGTTAACGAGAGATTACAATTGTGCGCTAACATTTATTGCTGATATGTGTGTGATACATGACTTACCTTCGAAGAACCTGATTTGAGCAGGTAGATTTTGTGACGGTCTCTATCTGCTGGAGCCAATCTGTGATGGTGGGGTGGCCTTAGCAATCGGCAGGTCAGAAAGTAAGGCACTTTGGCATTGGATGTTAGGACATGCGTCAAGTCCCAAGGTCAAGGCCATCCAATTATTTTCAGATATAGTTAAATTTAATGATATTGAACACTGTGACTCATGCATACGAGCAAAACAGACAAGACTACCTTTTCCTGAAAGTTCAATAAAGTCTTTAGAGTGCTTTGATTTGATACATTGTGATATCTGGGGCGGCTACAAGGTGCCATCTAGCACTGCAGCACATTACTTTCTCACTATAGTCGACGATTATAGCAGAGGCGTTTGGATATATTTGATGAAACATAAATTAGATGTATGCCATTTCTTACCCATGTTTTTAAGTATGGTAGAAACCCAATTCGACAAAAAGGTGAAGCAGGTCCGAGCAGATAATGGTGGAGAGTTTCAGTCCCATTTCATGCTTGAGTATTACAAAGATCGAGGCATCTTACTGCAAACATCATGTCCTTACACGCCCCAGCAAAACGGGGTGGTAGAAAGGAAACACAGGCACATTCTAGAGATGTCACGGGCTTTGCGATTCCATGCCAACCTGCCAACGAACTTCTGGGGTGAGTGTGTACTCACAGCAGTGTACATAATCAACAGATTACCCACGAGATCTACGGGTAACAAGACACCATATGAGGTACTATTTGGTAAGCCTCCGACATATGATCATATGCGTACCTTTGGTTGTTTAGTCTATGTCCACAAAAAGAAACAAGATGATAATTTGATGACAGAGGGCGAGCATGCATCTTCGTAGGCTACCCGAACAACCAAAAGGGGTACAAGGTATGCGATATGGAAAGTGGACAAATCTACACTTCCCGGGACATCATTTTCTTGGAAGATAAATACCCTTTTCGAGAGAAGGTACCGAAGCAGAGAGAGGACAAAGCAGTAAATAGCTACGAACCATTGTTTGATGATGAAACCGTGGCACCTAAAGAAGTCACCATAAACAATGGTGATGTCGAGGATGATGAAACCTGGGAACTGGAGAATCAAGGGTTAACCGAAGTAGTGCAAACGGAACCTGTGGAACTACGTCGAAGTCAACGAGTTCGGCAGTCACCTAGACATTTGGAAGAGTTTGAAGTTGAGATACCACCCTCCATCGCACCGTCACAATCTACTCCTCCAACAGGGAATTCGGTGGTATATCCTGTATCTAACTACATTTCATACAATAATTTTTTCGCATTCACATCGAGCCTTCCTTGCGGCCATCACTTCCCATGATGAGCCAAAGATCTATTTTCAGGTTGTCAAACACAAGTGTTGGAGGGACGCCATGAAAGATGAGATTGATGCCCTGCAAAAGAATGGAACTTGGACAGTGGAACCACTTCCTCAAGGGAAGCATGCTATAGGCTCAAAGTGGGTCTATAAAGTGAAGAATCGATCAGATGGCCAAGTTGAGCGTTATAAAGCACGCCCTGTTGCGAAGGGATTCACGCAAGTGGAGGGCATCGATTTTCATGAGACCTTTGCTCCAGTGGCCAAACTCGTGTCAGTACGATGCCTATTGGCCGTGGCTGCCCAAAAGGGCTGGGATATTCACCAACTAGATGTCAACAATGCCTTCCTGCATAGTGATTTGGATGAGGAAATCTACATGCAACTTCCACAAGGCTTTGGGAAGCAGGGGGAGAAGCGAGTATGCCGATTACGCAAATCCTTATATGGACTACGTCAAGCCTCACGCAACTGGTATCATAAGTTCACTCAAGCGCTGCTGAATGTGGGATTTCGACAATCCAAGGTAGATCACTCATTATTTACCTACCAGAGGGGAGGAAGATTTGTTGCAGCATTAATATCTGTGGATGACGTCATCTTGGCTGGGAATGATCATACGAAAATGAAGGAGGTAAAATCTCATCTACATCAACAGTTTAGCATCAAGGATTTGGGGCCCTTAAAGTACTTCCTTGGGATAGAGGTTACGCAAACCCGAGAGGGGTTGGTCCTCAGCCAACGCAAATATGCATTGGACATCTTGCAAGAGGCAGGAATGCAGGGATGCCGGCCCAGCTCGTTCCCCATGGAGCAGAACTGTCGACTCCGAGCTGATGATGATAGTTCTTCAGTGGATGCGGCAAGGTATCGCCGCTTGATTGGACGAATACTTTACTTAACAGTGACACGTCCAGACCTCGTCTACACGGTAAATACCTTAAGTCAGTTTATGGCAACTCCAAAACGAAACCATATGGATGCTGCTGAAAGAGTTTTGCGTTACATAAAGTACCGACCGGGGCAAGGCATCCTTATGAGGAAGGATGGAGAACTGAGGCTATTCGCCTATAGTGATGCAGACTGGGGTGGTTGTCACTCAACTAGACGTTCTTGCACATGCTACTTTATGTCCCTAGGGGGTTCACCTATCTCATGGAAGTCTAAGCGACAGTCAGTGGTAGCGAGATCTTCAGCTGAGGCGGAATATCGCGCGATGGCAACTGCTGTGAGTGAGGTCATATGGCTTCGCTAGTTGCTTTCTAACTTGGGAGCTCCACAATCGCACCCCACCATCTTGTTCTGTGACAACCAGGCGGCCATCCACATTTCCCTAAATCCCGTCTTCCACGAACGTACTAAGCATGTGGAAATGGATTGCTACTTTGTTCGTGAAAGGATCTAGTCCGGAGAAATCATTCTGCAGAAGATATGTACCAGTACGCAGGGTGCAGATCTCTTCACCAAACCCTTGGGAAAGGCTCGGTTTGATAGCTTGTTATCCAAGTTAGGCATTATTAACCTTAATGCGCCAACTTGAGGTGGAGTATTGGAGTTATACCTAACGTACATATCCTACGTGTATTACAAGAGTTAGAATCATATGAAAACTGTGTCAAGTGAGAGTTGTGATTAGATGTAAACTCTATTAGGGGAGAGAGTTGTAACCCTAACAAACTATTGTACTTAGCTCTACTTAAGCCGCGTGGACTGAATGAGAAAGCAACAAGTTCTAGCGCCAACTATCCCTATTACTCTTTCTTGTTTTCTTCATCAATGCATTGAAGTTCATTTACTTCATTTTCCATGTCATCAAGCTCAAATAATGGATTCCAACATACATACATCTCATCCAAGTCTGCACAATGATCATATATATCATTAAAGCTCATGTTTTCATTCTCTTCATGTGTGACTAAATCATGCTCATCATCAATGCTCAACTCATCATCATTTTCATGCCTACTAGGTTCTAAAGTCATGGAATTTAGGGTACTAGCATGCTTATCAACCATTTCCATAGGCTCATGCCAAGGAATGTTAGACAAATCATTGAATTGAAGCTTAAATAGCGCTTAATAACAGAAGTCCATTTATTTCATTTGTCCTTCCTATTCTGCTGAGCTTTACTCACTTTAGTCCTTAACTCCTGCAACAAATAAAATGTGATATACTATTTATGAGGGTAAAAGGCATCAATTTATACTTAAACAATCCAAAAATATATCTTAAACTATAACATGCATGCAAAAATATCATCAAACTAAGAAAGGTAATTTGATTGACATGACAAATGAAGAAAAAAAAACATTGCACTCCTGCTGAAGGCATGCATATCACGAGAGTGTGGGCGTTAAATAAATACTCTCTTAGCATCGGATCCGTTTTCAGCCATCGCATTAGAACGCAAAACAGATTTGTAACATGTCCATACAACTAAAAAGCTTTCAAGAAAAATGAAATTATTTTACCTTCATCATCCTCTCCAGCTCCCCTAGCTTAAACAGCGACAACTCTATGTCTCTATCACAACAAAGTAAGACAATTGATCATCATGAGTTGGTAGAAATCAGCACCAGCAATAAAAAATATCTAGAAGAATGGACAAGTCTGAAAACTGTAGCTTGTTAAGCAAGCTAGAACAAGTTGGGTCCTAGATAACATTTTTTCTTTTTTTGGGGGGAAAGACAAATAGTAATATATACTCGTAAATGATGAAGAGACTTTGCTTTACTCCCTTGAGAAAAAGAAGCAAATTTGTCGTACTTTGCTCCATTGAGAAAAAAGAAGCAAAGTCGTGATTCAAGGAAACATTGTATCTTTAAACAAAACCCAGATTCAATGCTAAATATTATCTACGTAGTCATTCACTAGATTACAGGATATTGTAATATACCTCTTCTGCTTTTCCCAACATCGTTTTTTCTCCAGAATATATTGTATGGCCTGCTTGGTGATGAAAAAAGCACCAAACAAGCTTAGCCCAGATGATGCATACTTGCATGCCTTAATAAAAAGTAACAGCTGTAAGTTTGTTGATTAATTAAGCAACGAAACAGCAGTAGATACTAGTTAATTAAAGGAAGATGAAGGCATTTCAAGAACTTATGCAACCTGGCCCACTCCCCAAGGACTAAAATCAGGTGATCAATAGTCTGCTGAGAAACATAAAATGGTCCCTTCCGGGGTCTCTGAATTCTTATTGTTCCATTCTTTCCTCTAACAGCCTAATTATGAAATGTAAACACAATCAAAAGTTGGAAAACCAAATGACAAATTAGCTGGTACAGTCTACAATCATCTTTTAAAAGTACTTAAACATTTGATCTAGTTCTAGTAACACAATACATACTATAACGTTGTGATCGATCGATAATTAGAAGATGAAGATTAAGGAATTCAAGGGACATACGTACCTCGCCAACCACTGTCAAGGAAGTGCCAGTTGGGAGAATATCTTCATAACGCGTAACCCCAAGCATCTGATAGTACAATGTCATTCCTATAATTTACATGAAATAACTAACAGGACAAAAGAAGTTACCTTGAGGCCATCGTTATAATCCAATTTCTCACGTTCGAGTGATCTCTCAGACTTTTCGTAAACTACACTACCGGCAGTTAATGCAAAGCCAGTTGCGCCATAAGCTCCTACTATAAATACACGACAAGTTCCATCATCCTGTATGAACATTTATAAATGCAATGAATTCATCTCATGCACGGCTGAATTTCAGTTAGCAAGGCAATAAATTAAGCAAACAGTCTATGACAGAAGCAGTATGAGCATGTATAATCTCACCAGATACCACGGAACTTGTTTACTCGTTGATAGCATCAATACAGATTTCTTAATCCAAGAATCACCATCATTGCGTTTTGGGAAAAATGCCTAATTAGTCCTACAACTTTTAAGGTTTTCGAGATGTAGTCCTAAAACTCTTGTACTTCGAACCGTCGTCCTAAACGTCTAAGCCGTTACCGGGTTCTAGTCCTAAAATGCAAGGTGGCGGACGGAATAGTGACGTGGAGGACTGACGGTGTTAACTTTTAAAAAAACGATGTCAGATCATCAAAATGACGTCGTTTTGATGCTGATATCAAAGGACGACGGTTCGAATTACGAGAGTTTTAAGACTACATCTCGAAAACCTTAAAAGTTGTAGGACTAATTAGGCATTTTTACCAATGTATGTATGTATGTACAAGTTGAATCTTTACATCAAATAATTTCTCAACTAAATCGGCAATGGTATACGAACCCAGGAACCAGTAATGGTTTTGGATTTCGTTCGAACGGTCTCAACGCGACAACCAGAGGTATCCCACCGGCGAACCTCGACTGTGGCCTCATCCTTCGACTTGCTGATGCTCACGCTCATCCCGGCTTCTGATGTCTCCGGTCCAACGCCGGCTGAACTGAAGGTGTGGCTCGACGATGGGGCTCTTCTCCGTGAAGATGAGGATCGCTGCTGCCGCATCCACCGCACGCTTGGCTCCGGCCGCTGGCTGGGTCAGGCTTCGCCTCGGTCTGCCGCTTCTCGGCAAGGTGCCTTGGTCTCCGCAGCTTGGGATTGGGCTTGAGGCGGCGATCTTAGGCGGCTCTCTTCTCCGGATCGGAAAAAACCTCCCACGCTGACTGAACCATCCTGAAGGCGCCCTCCGCTGCAACCGATTTGTTCTTGTCACTCTTCCCGCTCTTCTTCACCCTCCCAGCGATCACTCTGCACACCAGCATCGCCCGTTTCTCGTCTCCGCAGCCGTCCTCCACCGCGGCTTTGTCGTGCGCTCTGCCGCTCTTGGCGGTGGTCAGGATCCCTTTCCCGGCTGTCTCTGTTGGGGCGGCAGCGGCGTCTCTAAAGCCGTTCTTGATGATGTTGCAGATAGTGCAGGTTGAACAGGGGAGAGAAAATAGAGAAATCCTGCATGTTGAACCACCTAAGGAAAAATGCCTAATTAGTCCTACAACTTTTAAGGTTTTCGAGATGTAGTCCTAAAACTCTCGTACTTCGAACCGTCGTCCTTTGATATCAGCATCAAAATGACGTCGTTTTGATGATCTGGCATCGGTTTTTTAAAAGTTAACACCGTCAGTCCTCCACGTCACTATTCCGTCCGCCACCTTGCATTTTAGGACTAGAACTCGGTAACGGCTTAGACGTTTAGGACGACGGTTCGAAGTAAAAGAGTTTTAGAACTACATCTCGAAAACCTTAAAAGTTGTAGGACTAATTAGGCACTTTTCCCGTTGCATTTTCTTTTCTTTTTTTTTTGGTTCCACATTTCTTTTCTGTTTTTTCGGTTCCACATCTTTTTTCTTCTTTTTTGATTTCACGCATTGTAAGAAATGTTGTTCAACCTGAAGGACAAAATGGGAGGGACCGGCACAAATTAAATTCCTAGATACTGACTGCTAAGAATCCCATTCGAATAAATGGAATAAATCGTTACACATAATTTTAAAGTAGAAGTGGGTACCGTGTTCTCCACTATAACACCTCTTAATCCGCGAAGTTTACAGCTAATTGGTTTGTCAGATCCAACTCGCCCGCAGATCGTAACCATTAGAGGTTCAATTTCGGGCAGTGTTTGTTCTTGTAACCAGAAGAACCATTCACAATCACACACACAAAATAAAATCAGACTTGGATACATGAATTCATTAGACAGGAAAACAAATCGTATGAAACCATTCAATAAATAAAATTTTACTATATAGTAGAAACAAAAGGCTAGCTTCGTATTTGAATCTAATCTATCACATGGAACCGCAAAATGAGAATATGAAGAAAAGCTGAAAGCACGAAAACTAGAAGGAAGAATATGAACAAAACAATGAGATGAGAAAGTGCAGATCGATGTAATTAAAAAGAAATTAAAATGAAAGAGGAAGCAGATGTACGTACCCAATTCCTTAAGTTGGTTCACTCGAGGGAGCTGCTTGAGGAGTTCAGCCTCTTTCCGATTGCTCCTGCCGAGTAGATAAAGCACGCCGCGCCCAGAAAGCATGAGAGCCCTGCAACAAGATCCTCCATCCTTACGCTAAATTAAGGGGGTTGGGTTTGTTTGAAACTTGATTTACTCTAGAATATATACAAATTAACAGTTAGATCCTTTACGAAACAATTAGAGTTTATGTTATACTACTAATAAATTGACACAACCTGCGTAGCTTAGGACTCTCTTGGTCTTCTCATTTTTTTTATTTAAAAAAACAGACTCTCTTGGTCTACTTTTTTTTATAAGCTCCGATCTCTCTGTCTCAAAGGGTTAAAGGGCACTTTAAAAGTCATGGCGGATGACCCCTAATATGTTCCCGAAGAGTAAAATGATATTGATGCATCACGATAATACCATAATAAGGAAAGCATAGGTAAAGGCTATGCAGCAGTAACAAACGCTTCACAACAAAACGATCCACACCAAAAAGGAATTACCACAAACAAACCGTAAATTGTGCAAACTAGAAAACAACAAAAAACCAAAAAGGTCAATTGGGACAATACCGGAACTGTTCGGGGACTCAAGACCCAAACAGTTCACAGGGGTATCAATCATGGCACCAAGCAGGACGAGTCGCCGCTCAATCCTACCAGTACCAGAAAACCCACAACCATCACTAACACCTCCTCCTCCACTATGCCACCATCACATTCATGAACCTCTGTGACAAGATCCTCCATCCTTACGCTAAATTAAGAGGATTGGCTCTGCTTGAGGACCGGGTCCTCTTCCCTGATTTTGATGGCTGCAACTTGACAATAACAAACCCTAGCAAAACATTGTAAATGTTTGACTTTTTTACCATTCATGTTATTATTTGCACTTTTTATTATTGAAATTTAGTCTATCGATACAATTTACCACTGATTTCATTAACGATGAAGCGGTTTGATAAGTGACATTCATGTTAATGTTACTTTTCTAATTCGACTGAGGGACAGCGGGACAACCTGTGGTTCGTAATGGGATGTGTCTTTCGTTTTATAGGGATGTTGCGGCTCCGCCATACTTTTGTGTCTATCGCCCGTAAGACCCTTTTAGACCGGCTTCTAATTCGACTTTTTATTTAGTTCTTCATTTGTTTTGTATTTTTATTCAGTTTGATTGTTTCACCTTTTTTATTCTCCTTTTAATGGCCTCGAGGCCTCGGCCTTGTAGGGACCTTGGTCTTGCGCGGAATTAAGCTTGAGTCAATGCAATTGCGCAGATGTGGCCAAGGCCCACTCCCTTTTTTGAGACCGAAGGATTTCGGGCACTAGGTCGAAAGGGGGAACCCCGACCCTGATCTCGGGAGGGTAGATAACCACGTGGTATCCATTGGGTTTTAAACATCAGGTTTCCCATAGACAGCACTAAACTTCTCCTTCTTCCCCATCCTTCTCCTCTTTCTTCTTCATGAAAGTGAATAGGCATGATTATGATAAAACACATCATGCTACGAATCTCTTAAATTGAAAAATATAATTCGCATGTATACACATGAATGAGATTGAAAAAGATCTAAAATCAACATGTATCACATCTCAATCTGTACTCCACCACTCTCTCTCATAGCTTCATGGTGTGACTCATCAGTTTGATACTCCTATAATTTGAGCAATCCTGAAAGTCTCATTTATTCTTATATATTGGGATGATAGTACTTTTTCTTCACTCATCTGGCATCCTTTTAGTCTTAAGGGTAATGTTAAAGAGCTTTGTCTACCATAAAATGCCATTTTCTCCTAAAGATTTCCAAACTTCTATTGGGATACCATCTGGTCCTATCGTCTTCCCTACTTTCATCTTTCTTAGGGCATTTCGAACTTCTGACACTCTTATCCCTCTAGTATATTTAACATTTTTATCTACTTCTTGAGTGTCAAACTCATCTACTTTTGGTGGGGGTCCGTTCATTAGTTTGTCAAAATAACTCCTCCACCTTTCCTTAATATTTTTATCGGCAACTAACACCCGATGCTCCTCATTCTTTATACACATCACTTGGTTTAGATCTCTTGTTTTCGCTATTTTAACTTAGTCAATCTATATATATATATATATATCCCCTTCCTTTGTACCCAACTTTTTGTTCAACTCCTCATATACTACATAGCGGGCTTCCCTTACTACTTTTTGCACTTCCTTTTTTTGTTATCTTATATCTTGTGAAAGCTTCTCCATTTTGGCATTTTGGTAGTTCTTTATAGCAATCTCTTTTATCTTTGATTTCTTTTTGGACCTTATCATTCCACCACCAGGTCTCCTTACTTTGTGGTCATCTACCTCTTGACTCTCCTTGGATATCTATTGCTATATCTTTAATAAAACCTATTATTTTATTCCAACAAGTGTTGCTATCGATGTCAAAGTCTAAACAGATAGCCTTTTCTACCTTCTCTCTAAAAGCTACTTGCTTTTCCCCTTTCAAATTCCACCATCTAATTCTAGGAGTTCTAGGTTCTTGGTGTCTACGATTCCCTTTTCTAATGAATACATCTAACACTACTAACCTATGTTGACTAGTGATGCTCTCTCCCGGGAATACCTTGCAGTGTTTACACCAACCTTTATCCCCATGCCTAACGGAAAATAGTCTATTTGACTTCTATTGTAACCACTTTTAAAGGTCACTAGATGAGAGTCTTGCTTCTTAAAGCAAGTGTTGCTTACCACTAAGTCGTAAGCTAATGCAAAGTCTAGGATTGCTCTCCCTTCCTCATTTCTTTCCCCAAAACCAAAGCCCTCATGCACCATCTCATAACTTGAGCTATTCTTACCTACATGCCCGTTAAAATCTCCTCCAATGAAGACTTTCTCACTAGTCGGTATAGCCTGGATCAGACTATCCAAATCTTCCCAAAAGTTTCGCTTAGTCTCACTATCTAATTCTATTTAGGGTGCATAAACACTAACTATGTTAAGAATCTCTACTCCTACCATGAGTTTGATCATTATAATCCTATCACTTATTCTCTTTACCTCTACTACATCTTCCTTAAGGCTTCTATCTAAGACTATACCAACCCCATTTCTATTTTTCCGCTTGCCTGAGTACCAAAGCTTAAAACCCAAGTTACCTAGTTCTCTAGCCTTTGCTCCTATCCACTTTGTTTCCTGGAGACATGCTATGTTAACTCTTCTTCTACTTAGGGTTTCTACTAGGTCTATGGATTTTCCTGTCAAAGACCCTACATTAAGCGTTGCTACCCTCAACCTCCTACCCTGGACTAGCTTCTTTACTCCCCCACCTGTCCTTTTAAGTGGGGTAACCCTTGCCTATTTGTCACCACATCCGGGTGCCGATGTGGCACACCACTTCCGGGCGACTCTCTAGCTTCCCCTTGCCTACTTTTCACTACACCCGGGTACTGATGCAGCGTGTTGTGTGTGGAGGACGCCCCACTCGAGTAATTGCAGGATTCATGCTCATAGATGTGACAAGTTTTTTAAATTGGCTGTCGACCTACCACTCCGTCCTCCTTTATACGGGCTGGCGACCGGCAACCCGAGAAACTCGGGTAGGTGGAGTTTTAGAGGGATGTTTAACACATTTTAAAAATTCTGAGGCTCAATTTGAGCATTTTAATCACAAATTTCATTAAGTTTTAACGAAAATTAATTCGTAGGTATAGATTTGCAACGTACTCACATTTTAGAGCCGATTTTGCAACAAAATTTTGTTTGGGTATAGATTTGCGACAAAGACTATAGTTTAGGTTTAGATAGTGCAATTTACACATTCTTGGTGTTACTATAGATTATTTTTAGGATGAGTTAGCAGAGTAAAGATAACAAATTTAGAGATTATCAACTCAACCGGTTGTGCACCTCTCACTATGCATCTCAGCGTTTTAAAAACATAACTGAGAATAGAACCGTTCAACTACCTGGTTTACTGTTCAACCGGTTGAACCAATGGATCAACCAATCCAACCGGTTGAATAGTAAACCAGTTAGTTGAATGGTTCTATTCTCGGTTCTGTTTTTAAAACACTAAGATGCATAGTGAGAGGTGCACAGAATTCTGGGCTAATGGCAAAAGTTGGCTTCTAAATGCTTGTTGCAGCTTGTGATATTGTCTTATAAATCAATAATGTTATGGGATATCTTGTAATATATGCAGAATTTAAGAGCTTTTTAATTTGGCTCGAGATAGCTAGTGCAGATTTCACAAGGGGATTTAGTGTCCACCAACGAAGGACGACGTAGGGGTCTCCAGTGGAATTAGGAGAAAAATCAATTTTCCGGTCATGGTGAGTCAATTAGGGAGGAGAGGAGAAGAGGAAGGGTTGGTTCATGGCAATAGGGGCAATAGGGTGGTGAGGTTGACAGTGGTGGTCGGCTCGTAGGAGGTAATGGAGCATTGGCCCAGAGTTATCGGTAGGAGAAGAGAATGAAATAGAAACAAAAGAAATATTTTGGGGTAAATATGTATCAGTTTTAAAATGTGAAGGCCTATAAAACCAGTTTTACCAAGAATATTAACGGTGAGCAAATGGAGTTATGGTTCCAGAGGTATTTGAAGTTTTTATCATATCTCATGGGGGTTTGTACGTTTTTGAAAATAGAGAGGGGTAACTGCAGCTTTCACTAAACCAGACGGGTTTTTGTAATTTACCTGTCCCTTTTTTTCACTATTCTAAAGAAGGTCATTTTTTGCCATCAATATTTTATCTTTGGACCCCTTTTTCGTCGACGTTTACTCTTTGGACCATATTTACCATCGAGTTAATGGATAGAATATCATCAGAATATTCCGTAACGGTATCCAAATATAATCCACGTCATTATTTTAATAATCAATATAGTCCTAAACTTTTGAAAGTGAACATACTGACCCAAGCTCCTCATTCGGAGTTGTAGCTTCATCCTTTCCCACAAGAACCTCATGCCCTGCGCCGGACTCATTATCAACAATCATCTTCCTCTGAGCCCTTCGCCCTCGAAAAATTGGTGCCCACCAGCAACGCCTACATTGCCGATCCCAGCCTCTCCATCACTGCAAATTCAGCATTCCTGCACATCGGGTCACTCCGGACCACTCCCACCACTGCTGTTGTCCTCGTTGTCATCGGAAAATCATTCAACACAAGTTAAAATGGGTTCTTGAGGGTTGCGAATAAATTAAGGGTTGTTGATGGCGAGGACGGCTAGAAAACGTGTCATAGTGATCTAGAGTGGAGTTGGTGGTCCAGCAGTGGCCGATTGAGGTGCTGAACGCAAGGTTTTAAATCTCGTACTGGTCTGCGTACCGTTTTTTTAACGGTACGAGACAATACCGGTGTATTAGCGGTATCTCGGACGTACCAAAACTTTTGTACCGGTGGTGATATATATATATATAGAGAGAGAGAGTAGCTAGATACCATTAAACCTCAAACACATATATGATTCATAAAACCATCTAAATCAAATAGTCTACACGGTCAAATGGTCGCTTTACTTTTTTTTCAAACCATTTAATGATTTAAATTTATCGGTCCTTAAACTTCTTAAAGTTGATTAATTGACCTCTATACCACCAATTTCTTCAATTTGACTGGTAAGTAAGACGGACAGGCCGGTATGGCCATCGAGATGAGATTGGCTTAAATAATACCGTCTCATAGGACCCTGTACTGCCATTTTCTCAATTTCTCTGGTAAGCGAGACGGCCGAGACGGGCTAGTACGGTGACCGAGATGAGATTAGCCTAAACCTTATAGTTTCACTGTCGGTACCGAGATGAGATTTGTATATCGGCAAAGACGAGAAGAGAAGAGATTTAAAACCTTGGCTGAACGGGCTCGCTGGTGGTCAAGAGATGGTTGGCGGTGACATAGAAAAGGATGAGGACGAAGAAGGATGAAGAAGAAAGAGTTGTTTAGAAGATGAGTCAATTTGTAGAATTTTAGAAATATTAGGGTATAAGGCGTGTCACTTTGTCAAAATTTCTTTCCACATCACTACCACAATAGAGAATTTAAAGAGTGATGACAAAAAGAGCTCAAAGAAAAAACATTGATAGCAAAAAAAATGTCACTTTTTAAAATTGTGACCAAATGGATTTTTGGGTAAATATGGGTGTTAAAAAGGGACATTTTCCTTTTTGTATATTTAGATTTTCATTTGTGTTTTTTTGTTAAAGATAAATAGAAGGTGATAAATATTTAAGTGTAAACGGAGATCTAGTATTTGTTACTGGTATTAAAGATGAATGACACAAGTTTAAATACGGATGAATTTGATTTTTTTCCCTCAAAAGGAAAAAAATATAGTGACAACTAGTGGCAAATTGTGGAAAAAGTGACATAAAAAACTGTTGCGAAGTTGAAGGTGATTTTGGCCGCTTCTGTAATTTGCGATAAAAGTTACGGGAGGGCCGCCATAAATACCTTATTAAATAGTAGTGGCTAATAACTATTACTATTTTATTGTTGTAGGCCTCTCTATCTCCATCACCTTTTTAAGTTGAGTGTGGATAGGTTGTGCTAATGACATACTATGTGTGCCCCAATAACAAATCCGGGACCGCGATAAAGTAAGACGATCAACTTTCTTCCTCGTGCAGAAATGAAATTCAATAACAAATCAACCGATTGATCTCCTTTTCTGCACAAACGCAACAAAAGGACTACAAAACACAAACAACCCCTTCCACCGGTGACAAAAACTACCAGCCATGGTGTAGTGTTCAACAGCCCCAAACTAATGCTCTACAAGGACATAAAGATGTTCTTCACGTAAATTGTGATGCTCTACATCGACATTATGATTGTTACAGTCGCCGAGTGTCGGACGACTTTCGAGATAGTTCTGTGTAATTTCTGATCTGTTTTCTGATTTCTGTAAATGTCGGGATTTGAAGTTAAACATGTTGGACAAGTTTTCTGTATGTTTTGGAATCCCAGAGTTAGTATCAGAGTTTCGGTTCAGTTTGAAGTTCCGTTTGGAAGTTATGCAAGTTGCGGTTGGACTAAATTGTAACCTTGCAAAGTTTGGGGGCCAGTTTGTAAATGTGGAAAGTTGAGAGGTTTCCTCTCCTACAAGGAAAAGAAGTTGGTTAAATGGCATAGAATAGAGAGAAATGAGAGAACATTATTCGTTTACATTGTTCTCCCACTCCCTCGTCTGTTTTTCTCCGTGAATGCTCCAAGTGATTCCCCAATACTGGTCCAACTTCTGAAGTAATGAGTTATGTTGTTCACGGTGAGGAATTATACGTTTTCTACGGATCAGAATTTTAATTTGCATGTTCTGTTGATCAGTTGTGAGGAGAGAAAGATTTAAAAATCTGCAGGAACCGGCATTGCGGAGGCTCCTCTCCGCCACGGTTTCGTGAATTGCGTTCCTCGTGCATGGAACAGTTTGGTTGCGTGGAAATCATCAGTGTATAAGAGAAGGGTTCAGTTTTCCATGATTCTGCATTTCTGGGATGTCTATAAATGCATATCAAGATAAATTGGAGTTAAGTTTGGCTAAGGAGTGTGTCTGAGGGTCATCACCGAATCTCAGAAGGAGGCTTCGCTTGAATCTGGGAGAAGCTTCGCATGAGTCTAAGAAGAGGCTTCGCTTGAATCTGGGAGAAGCTTCGAATGAATCTGAGGCTTCGCCTATATCCGAGACTTCGTATGTCTTATGGACGCTTCGTGATTAAGGATCCCATGGCCAGTTCGCCCGGGGTCTTCGCATTTGCTTGGAGGTTCTGCCTAGGACTTCACCTTCGCCTAGACCTCACATTCGCTCTGAGAGGCTCTGCATTCACTATGGGAGTCCTCGCGTTTGTTCTGAGTGGTTTCGCTTTCAAACTGGGGCTTCGCCTTCGCCCAGACTTAGTGTCCACTCCGAGAGGCTCCCCGTTCTCTACGGGAGTTTGTATCTGTTCTGAGAAGCTTCGCCACTCTGAGAGGCTCCACATTCATTATGGGAGTCCTCGCTTATATTCTGGGAGGCTTCGCCTTCGCACTGAGGCTCCGCCTTCGCCAAGAAGAGTTCCGCCTTCGCCAAGAAGAGCTTCACCTTCGCCAAGGGGTTTCCTCACCCCCGCACTTTCAGCATTGTGATGTGACCCTCAACGCCCTCTAGCCTCGGTAACCCCAACCTTTACTTAAGGCATAGGTTGGGTATATGCGTGGATCTGGTAATCTGTTCAGGATAACTTGCTTGACAAGTTTCCTTCTCAGTATCTCATATCCGAATCTGTCTCACAGGATTCCGACTCGGGCTGGTACCATGCCTCTAATTATTCTGATATTCCGATACTCTGATTTCTAAAAACCTCTTCTGTAAGGCTAAAAGCCTCAGAGGTCTGTCGAATCTGTCTGACTAATAATAATATTATTATTATTATATGTTTGTTATCTGTATTTTTTATGCTGGTATAATCGGTTCAGTATGCTTCTGACTTCTGAAACCCTACCCTAAGCCTGACTCTTACTGAGTTCTCCTTGAGGACTCTTAGTCTGTTCATCTTTTCAGGCTCGTCTGACAAGAAGCCCAAGAGTAGAGACTCTCGGTGCTTTCTGGTGTTTGTATTTTAGGAATTAACGAATTCTGAGTCTGTCTGTCTTCTGATTCAGTGTCTGTGATATCTGCAAGATCTGATTCTGATTCTGAACACATTTTGAGATATCTGACAGGTTATGTTCTGTTCTCTGTCTAGCAGTAGCGATGACCTACGTGGAGTTCTTTCTGAGAATCTTGGCGTACCAGATCCCTCCATACACGTAGGTATTTTGGATAGTAGGTTCTGGCTCTATAAATGTAAACGCAAGAATGTTAGTTTGTTGCATCACATTTGTATCGGGTTGGATATGTATAAGAATGTTTGAACTCAGATTATTTTCATTACTTGTACTACAAGTTTACCGCATGACTAGGATAAGTGAAATTTTAATCAGGTGGGTTTGGACTATCACACCAAGGGAACTCCGCGTTCGCGTCACCCCCGTGCTCCGGTTCCCGCCTCCGTGTCACGCCAACTTCCGCGCCACGCATGGAAAAGGGGGGTAACAGTAAAGTTGGTATCAGAGCAGGTTTAGTCAAGTATGAGAATCGGGTAAGATTGTGTTCTGAGTCTGGTATAGTCCAGAGGTGGACATCTGTTCTATGTACGGACTTTATAGGACGTGCCACTGTGCTGCTATCCATTTCCAAGGATGTTCGGTACGAGGTCTGGCCACCCTCTTACTTGAACAATGTTGGAAGAGGTGTCAGAGCAAGGGTCGGTTCTTTGAGACATACTATACAGATTAAATCGGGACCTCTAGATAGGCTGATGTTCAGAGTTAGAATTTCTGATATGTCTGTGTGAATCTGAGGGATTATTGTGATTGTATCATGCATTACATTTATCGTCGTGTATCTGCTTTTGGTATTTGTGAATTTCAGGAGGTATGGTTAATACTCGCCGTCAGCAAGAAAGAGATCAGGGTGAGCGGGGCAGGGATCCCGACTCTCTGAGAGACGTTCCAGAGGAGCAAGATCTGGAACAACAGTTCCATCCTCACCAACAACCCGTTGATCTTGCGCAGACCCTGGAGCAGATCCGGGATATAGTTACGGAGTTATTGCCTGTTTTGACTCAGTTGGTACGGGAGTTCAACAGATTCAGGGCGAAGAGAATACTGTCACCCGCACTACAGTTCAAACTGACACTCCGTCGAAAGGAGATTCTGAGAGACCCCCTCGACCTAGGAGGCTACGTTCTAAGATTTATCGTGAGATCAGATCTGATCATGGGATGATGGGAGGATGAGCAGTATCGGGATGATGGGAATCGGCACCATTGCCGACGACATCGAGGTGATGAGTACAATGAGTCGAAGAGTTCCCGCAGGCCTCGCAGGCGACTTGTTCAGCAGGAACCCCGATCCGGGGATGTTAGACTACTTGAACGGTTTCTGCGTCTGAATCCGACAAAGTTTGATGGTAAGGGAGGACCGAAAGTAGCCGAGACCTGGATTTCTGATATGGAGAAGATGCTCGGGATGTTACACTTGTCTTCCACTACCATGGTATCCCTGGCTACATATAACTTGACTGGCCATGCAGATCATTGGTGGAGGAGTGTACAGAGCGGTAAGAGAGTACAGTTAGAGCGCAGAGACGAGCAGGACCCAGGTATGGGTTGGGAGGAGTTTTCCCGAGTATTTCTGGAGTACTCTATCGGTGATGCAGTCCGAGACCTTTGTCAGAGACAGTTTAATAGTCTGCAGCAAGGCGACAGGACCGTGCAGGATTATGAGCAGGAGTTCGATCGGTTGGTCCGTTTTGTTCCTCACTACTATGAGTTTGAGGAGCAGAAGGCCAAATGGTTTGTATGGGGACTACGCCCCGATATCCGATGGGTGTTGCGACCCCTGGGTATCACTACTTACCGTGAGGCAGTTCAGAAGGCTCAGCTTCTGGAGCAGGAGGAGTCTCCCGATCCGCCTCGTGAGAGTGCATCAGGTTCCAGATTTCAAAGATCACAGAGACCATTCAGGAGTTCTGGGCAGACGCCTAGGGCCGGACCAAGCGACAGAGGAAAGGGCGTGGTTGCAACACCATCTGGACCTCCTTGTCGCAGTTGTGGGACATTTCACGCCGGTCGACCATGTTATCGGGCAGTTTTCCTCGTGCACCGCCCTCACAGCAGTCTAGTGCATGCAGGGGGCGGGAGGCATTTCAGAGAGGTCCGCGACAGCCAGCGCGACCACCACTTCCACCATCACAGCAGCCTCGAGCTGGCAGAGTCTTTTGGATTGAGCAGGGCAAATCAGTTCAGCAGGGAGCGTTGAAAGGTACACTGCTTCTGAACGATATATCTGTTAATGTACTGCTTGATACCGGTGCTTCCATATCGATTGTAGCACAGAAATGTGCTCAATCTCTGTAATTATCTGTCTGTCAATTGTCTGATGTATGTCTGATTAAAACTGCTGGGAGTCAATATCTGTTTTCGAGTGAGATGGCTCGAGATTGTGTCCTAACAGTAGGAGGACATAAATTTATGTCTGATCTGTTAGTTCTGAATGTTCCGAAATATGATGTGATTCTTGGGATGGATTGGCTATCCAAGAATTCTGTTCAGATTGATTGTGCCCAGCAGCAAATCAGAGTATCTGGAGAGGCTGATGAACGCTCCAATTCTGATACTACCAGATTCGAGTGCGCCGTATATTATCTACATAGATGCATCACGAGTCGGTCTAGGTTGTGTTCTGATGCAGGAGAATAATGTTATTGTTTATGGGTCGAGACAGCTTCGACCGCATGAGCAAAACTATCTGACACATGACCTGGAACTGGCAGTGATATACGCTTTGAAACGGTGGAGACATTATCTGCTCGGGAGTAGATTTCAGATTTATACCAACCACAAGAGTTTGAAGTACTTATTCACTCAGAAGGAGTTGAACATGAGCCAACGTCGGTGGCTCGAGTACATTAAGGATTACGATTGTAGCATCGAGTACACCGCGGGTAAATGTAACTCTGTGGCAGATGCTCTAAGCAAAATGTACACGGTATTGGTCAGAGGTGGAGATACAAATCCAAGAGCTAACGAGGATGATCTGGTGTGTACTCTAACTATTCAGTATGGATGGTTGGATAGTGTCCGAGAAGCACAAGGAAATGATCCAGAGTTGAGGAAGATATCGGGCGAGACCAAAGGAGCCTTACGCCAATCTTTTAAGTACAGACAGGGGTTACTGTACTTTAGGGATCGACTATATGTACCTGATATCCAGGCACTCCGGGAAGAGATTATGGCAGATGCTCATTCGAGTCGATTGAGCATACACCCTAGAGGCGAGAAGATGTATAAGGATCTGAGAACACACTTCTGGTGGCTTGGCATGCGGAGAGACATTTCCACCTATGTCTCAAAGTGTGCTACGTGTCAGAGGGTGAAGATTGACCACCAGAAGCTAGAAGGAATGTTGCAGACGTTGCCCATTCCGGTTAGGAAACGGGGTAACATTACAATGGATTTTCTGACAGCTCTGCCTATGACGCGATCGAATCACGACGCTATCTGGGTCATTGTAGACCGATTGAAGAAGTTCGCTCACTTCCTGCCTGTCCAAGTGACAGATCCATTGGAGAAGCTTGCCCATCTGTATATCAGGAAGATTGTGTGGTTACATGGAGTACCAGACTGCATAGTATCTGATCGGGATCCGCGCTTCATCGCACAATTCTGGAATGCTTTTCATAAAACATTGGGCGCGTGTATCCATCTGAGCACAACGTATCACCCTCAGACTGACGGACAGTCAGAAAGGGTTATTCAGATTCTAGAAGATATGCTACGAAGCTGTGCGATAGATTTCAGAGGAGACTGGGATCAACACTTACCGTTGGCAGAATTTTTGTACAACAACAGTTATCAGAGTACTATTGGTATGCTGCCTTACGGAGCTCTGTATGGACGGAGGTGTATGAAACCTCACTGTTGGGCAGATGCATTGGACAGAGTATAGTTAGGTCCCGAAATTATTGAGGAAACTACGTAGAAGATAAAGAAGATTCAGGCACGACTGAAGGCTGCCAACGACAGAACCACCTCATATGTGAACAGACGTCGAAGAGATCAGGAGTTCGAGGTGGGTGATAAGGTATGGCTAAAGGTAGCACCGATCAGAAGAATTTTCAGATTTGGGAAATGAGGCAAGTTAGCCCCGAGTCCTAAGACTTCGGGTGTTGGATGACTTCCGAGATAATTCTGTGTAATTTCCGATATGTTTTCTGATTTCTGTAAATGTCCGGATTTGAAGTTAAATATGTTGGACATGTTTTCTGTATGTTTTGGAATCCCAGAGTTAGTATCAGAGTTTCAGTTCAGTTGGAAGTTCTGTTTAGAAGTTACGCAAGTTGTGGTTGGACTAAATCGCAACTTTGCAAAGTTTGGGGGCCAGTTTGTAAATGTGAAAAGTTTGAGAGGTTTCCTCTCCTACAAGGAAAGGAAGTCGGTTCCTTGGTAAAGGGGTGAGAGAAGTGAAAGAAAACGTTTTCTTCATTTTCAATACTTTCTTCCACTCTCTCGTTCACGCCTTCTCCGTGAGAGCTCAAGATCGAAGCTCCAAGTGACTTCTCCAATACTGGTCCAAATTCAGAGATAATGAGTTATGTTGTTCATGGTGAGGGATTATACATTTTCCACGGATCAGAATCTGATTTGCATGTTCTGTTGATCAGTTGTGAGGAGAGAAAGATTTGAATATCTGTAGGAACCGGCATCGCGGACGCTCCTCTCCGTTGCGGTTTCCTGAATTGCGTTCCTCGTGCATGGAACGATTTGGTCACGTGGAAATCTTCAGTGATTAAGGTAAGGGTTCAGTTTTCTGTGATTCTGCATTTCTGGGATGCTATATAATGCATATCAGGGTAAAAATTGGAGTTAAGTTTGGCCAAAGGGTGTGTCTGAAGGTCATTGTTGATCTGGGAAAGAGGCTTCGCATGAATTTGGGAGAAGCTTCGAATGAGTTTGAGAAGTGGCTTCTCTTGAATCTAAACTTCGCATAAATCTGAGGCTTCGCCTGTGTCAGAGACCGTATAAATCTGAAGTTGTTATGGACGCGTTACGGTGAAGGATTTCATGGCTAGTTTGCCCTGGGGGCTTCACATTTGCTTGGAGGTTCTACCTTGAAGGACCGCCTTCACCCGGACCTTACATTCGTTCCGACAGGCTTTGCCTGTACCCAGACTTAGCGTCCATTTTGAGAAGCTCCCCATTCACCACGGGGATTCGCATTTGTTCTGAGAAGCCTCCCCACTCTAAGAGGCTCCGCATTCATTATGGAAGTCGCTTATGTTCTGGGAGGTTTCGCCTTCCCACTGAGGCTCCGCCTTCGCCAAAAAGATTTTCGCCTTCGCCAAGAAGAGTTCCACCTTCACCGAGAAGAGTTTCGCCTTCGCCAAGGGGTTTCCTCACCCCCGCACCTTCAGCATTGCGATGCGACCCTCAGCTCCCTCTAGCCTCGGTAACCCCAAACTTAACTTCAGGCATAGGTTGGGTATATACGTGGATTTGGGAATCTGTTCAGGATAACTTGCTTGACAAGTTTCCTTCTATATCTGTTATCTGAATCCGTTCTGTTCTGAATCTATTCTGTTCGGCAGCGGGGATTCCGGACCTCGGGCTGGTACCATGCCTCTGAGAATTCTGATAAATTCTGATATTCTGATACTCTGAAATTCTGAAAACCTCTTCTGTAAGGCTGAGAGCCTCAGAGGTCTTCCGAATCTGTTTGACTTATAATGTTATTATTGTTATCTGTTTGTTATATGTATTTTTTATGCAGGTATTATTAATTCAGTATGCTTCCGACTTCTGAAACCCTACCCTATGTCTGACCCTTACTGAGTTCTCATCGATGACTCACCCTTAGTTTGTTCATCTTTCAGGCTCATCTGATAAGAAGCCCGAGGAGTAGAGACTCTCGGTGCTTTCTGGTGTTTTGTTTCAGGTACTAATGAATTCTAAGTCTGTCTTCTGATTCTAATTCTGGTTTCGAATACATTCTGAGATATCTAACAGTTATCTTTTGTTCTCTGTCTAGCAGCAGTGACCTATGTGGAGTTCTTTCTGAGGATCTTGGTGTACCAGATACCTCCACTCACGTAGGTATTTTGGATAGTAGGTTCTGGCTCTGTAAATGTAAACGCAAGCATGCTTAATAAATTGCATCACATTTGCATTGGCTTGAATGTATGTCAGTATATTTAAACTCAGATGATTCTCATTACTTGTACTACAAGTATATTGCTTGATTATGTTTAAGTGGAATTCGAATCGGGTGGGTTTGGACCCCAAGGGAACTCTGCGAACACTGTCACCCCCGTGCTCCGGTTCCTGCATCCGTGCCACGCCGGCTTCCGCTTCCGCGCACGGCGAAAGGGGGGTAACAATAATAGTATGACGCGTTCCTGAAGCATTATGATGCGCTTATGTAAAATTATTTTGCGCTCATTATGGTGACTCTAATGCAAACATTTTGTTCTACAGAACATACGTCTGTTAACAAAGTATGATGTTTTGGTTTAAAATGATGTACTTGGTGTCACGAATGATGCGCTTCTGTAAAATTATGATGCTCTTCGATAAAGTATGATGTATTCATTAAATATGATATTCTTGGTGTCATTGATGATGCTCTTTGTTTCATGTTTCAAGTATGATGCTCTACCTAGCAAAAATGGTGTACTCATTTTGATGACTTAACCGCGCACACATTTTCTTCATTCTCTTAAAATGATGCATTTGATGACCATAACGATGCACTTTCGTTGCACCATGATGCTCTCAATTAAAAACATGGTGCACTTGTTCTGATAACTTAATTATGTACTCGTTTTCTTTAACCTTGCAAAATGATGAAGTTCTCAAACGGATGCTCTATGTGCTTAAACTGATGCTCCTTTTGTAAGTATGATGAGCTTAACATTTAAAATGATGCTCTTCGCTATTGGATAAAGTATGATCTCTTAGATCCAAAAGATGCTCTAAGTGACACGAATGATGCTCTTGGTTTCAAGTATGATGCGCTACCTCACCGAAATGATGCAATCCTTTTGATAACTAAACGGTGCACGCATTTTCCTCAATTTCCAAAAATGATGTATTTGACGACCACAACGACAGACTCCTGTTGCACTATGATGCTCTCAATTATAAACATAATGCACTTGTTCTGATGACTTAATTATGCACTCTTTTTTTAAACATTACAAAGTGATGGAGTTCTCAAACTGATGTCCTATGTACTTAAAATGATGCTCCCTCTGTTAAGTATGATGAGCTTATCACTTAAAATGATGCTCTCTTTGGTAAGTAGACCTTTATGGTGTAATGTGATACATGTTTCACTGAAAAATTTATCTTCTTGCATCTACTTCAGTTAATATTCTTCCAATTCATCATTAATTGACGTTTTGAAGTTCATTCTGATAGATTTGAATATTATTTATATGCAATTCGTCGTTATATCATTTTTACAAAAATGGAGCATCATAATTAATTGGGAGGACATCATAATTCTATGTAAGGGCATCATAATTTTGTCGTTTGCAGCATGTTGCAGTTTCAGGGCGTGAGATGAATTTTTGTGATTTAGCCCAGGAAATGACCGGAAATGAAGTGTCGGTGACTCAGGAAGCTGTTTGAGTTTAGATCTAACCTTGACTAGTCTTCCATCTTCATTTCTAAAGAAAATTTGAATTTCTGTTACTCCGTGGTCGTTGACAACGATGGCAGTGAGAAACACCACCACACCGAAGTTGGGTGAGAAGCGCCACCACGCTGGAATTGTGAGAAGTGCCGAAACTGGAGCTGGGCGAGTGGTCGGTGAAAATCCGGCACCATCCGTGTACTTCTACGACTGCGCGATGTCTCTTTGTCTCTGTGTGGCATTTTTGTAATTAAATACAGTATGGCACAAAACGGCGCATAAACTGTAGCGGCAAACTATAGCCTATGCCTTTTAAGTTTGTTTGGATTTTTAAACTTTCTACCTAGGATATGATTTTCTTGTTTTGTCCCTCAAATCGACAAGCAAGACCAGAAGAATTAATTAAGAAATCAAGGAATAAAAGCAAAATAAACAAAGCTCAACTAAATGGGGTGTGGGTGTTTAAAAAGTTTGCTCAATTGTCAGCAAATATTTGGTTGAATAATTATAAAATTGTAACCAAATACCAAATGGTGTGTGACAGAATCGAGGAGAAATAGAGGGGAGAGAGACTGAATAAAAAGTTGTTTTAGATTATATTTATATATTTTTTTAAAAGGCATCCTCAAAGAGATTGAATTAAGGGGAGAGAACTCCGCCTCTAGAAAAGAGACGAGCTACAAACACTACGTACGTGGGGGGACTTTCGTAGCGCCATAAGAAGCGCATAATAGCGCTACCACTAAGCCACCAGCCCTGTTGCGCTAAGTGGCGCTTCATTGAGCGGCTATGAAGCGCGTCTGAAAGCGCCACTATGCGCTTCAGGCAGTGAAGAAGCCATCCAGCGCGAAGTTGCGCTTCAGGGAGCGGGTAAGATGCGCTTTTGTAGCGCATAAAAGCGGTTCAATCAAGTCACAGCTGGCGACTCCGATATTTGTGAGGTAGTAGCGCCAATGTAGCGTAAAGAAGCGGTTCATGGGCCTTTAAATTGACCAACCCATCTTCTTCCTCCCTCTCCGCATCAGATTTACAGAAACGAGAACCTTGCTCCATTTTTTTGCAGATCTTGCTCTCCTTCCTACCCATTTCCATTTGTGAGTTACAAATCTTGCTCCATTTGTGTTCAAGCAACGAAGCAGATTTTGTTGGCTTATTTAGGTATGAATTTATATACTCCCTTTATTTTCTCTTATTTAATTATATAGATTTTGTTATTCTTAGTTTATGTTGTTAAAATTAGTGGAATATGATATTTTAGATTTCAGCCATAGTTCCTGTCTGTGAATATTATGTAGAATATTATATGCATAATATTATTTTCAGTATTGGAAATAATATTGTAAAATATAATATTTAATTTAATATTCATGGATTGTCCAGGTTGGACAGTTTGTAAAAGTGCAATTGGTATATTGAAGTTTTATGAATGTATATGTATAAACGATACAGATGCATAATTTTCGCTACATTTTACGTCTTGTTCCTTGTTATACCTGCTTTGGGAGTTAAAACCAAAAAATGGTATAATGAGGAACTGAGATGAAATGTTGCCGAAATTTATGTAAGTTGTATGAGTTACACATGTACAATCATAAAACTTATTTACCGATTGTACTTTTATGAATAGGATAGGACCCATGCACCCTTTATAATTAAGAGGAAATAAGTTATACACTTTGCATGTATAGATCGTATATTTAAGTAAGTTTTTTACCTTTTAAGTTTTGTTATAAAGTAATATTGATATGCAGGCGTAAAATATGGCTGCTGAACGTGATTGGATGTATCAACGGTTAGAGAAGGGAACCCGTACGATCAGTCGAAGATTCTTTGAGGGAGTCGAATATTTTCTAAACTTTGCTTTTTCAGTTGCTGAATCGAATGGAATGTCGACAGTGAAAAGTCCGTGTAAAAAGTGTAGAAATAGATTCTATAATGAAAAGGTGACTATTGGAAATCATTTATGCGAGTATGGATTTAAACCAGATTATTATATACTCCCTCCGTCCCTGAATAATTGTACACTTTGTTTTTACTGTTTTACAGTATTTAATCTATGATTTTTTTTTCATGAATTTTTAGACTTTAAAGTTAATAATATATATATATATATATATATGCATGTCATAATTTTAAGTATAAACTTTCTAAATATATTTTTTCTGAATTTTTTAAAACTTGATATCTTTGTTAAAATTTGAGTCAAACATTGAATCTTGAAACAGCAAATTCAAAGTGTATAATCTTTCAGGGACGGAGGTAGTATGAGATTGTCATGGTGAGGCAATATTGATCGATCCGACTATTGTTGGAGGTCATGATCGATTCGTGGAGGGATCGTCGTCTAGTAATTCATGTGGAAGTACGCAAAGGGACTCGATATCTGCTGACTATGAAGGTTGGAATATCCGTCAAATGGTTCATGAAGATTTGGGAATTCCTCCCAATAATGTTGACCGGACTGTTAATGATCATGATGATGAAAACGAATATTGTTACAATAATTTTGGGGAGACTCAAGAAGACATGCAAGTTGATGAAGGCGAAATTCCAAATCAAGAGGCACAAAAGTTTTTTGCGTTGTTGCAGGCGGCATCGCAACCTCTTTATGATGGGACTCGCACGAAACACAAGAAGCTATCGGTTTTGACCAAGTTTTTGAGCTTGAAAAGTCAGCATAATATATCAGATGCTGTTTTCTCAAAAATGATTAATTATATCAATGAAATATTACCTGAGAAAACTCACCGCCCACGAGCACAAATTGCGAAGAAAATGATCAGGGACTTAGGGTTACCATACTTGAAAATTCATAGTTGCGAGAATAATTGTATGTTGTTCGATGGTGGATTCAGCAATTTGTTGAAGTGTGTAGTGTGCGGTTCAGATAGATATACTTTTAAAGGGGGTATTGATCGGGCGTGGGCGAAGAAACTGAAACCGAAGAAGGTTCTACGTTATCTCCCAATAACAGAAAGACTTAAGCGTCTTTACCACGTAAAACAAATGAATTCATGAGTTATCATGTAAGGGCAAATACAAATGCAAATGGTACCACTGGACACCCAAGCCAATCACAGGCATGGAAACATGTCGATATGCTATACCCTGATTTTGCTGAAGAGATCGGGAATGTACGATTAGGTTTATGCACCGATGGATTTAATCCACTATCAGATGATGGTAACCCTTATTCGATGTGGCCGGTATTCATCACAGTTTATAATCTACCACCTGATTTGTCACCACCTCCCCCGTCAGACACCTTCCGGACCCCGCGGGAAGCGGTCGCCGGCCGGTGGGGCGGTGGTGAGCAAGGTGGGACCAAGATCGCGCAGCTAATGTGAGATTAATTCGCGGGCCTTTAACTAACCCAGTAGGTCCCTTTCTAAACAACAGATCAAATATGACAATTCATGCACGTAAATGTATCACCACAACAGAACAATGGGCTCCGCCCATAAGCAGAACATCAGAAGCAGGATATCAAAATCAGATTATCAAAAAGGAAGTCTGTTCTTTCACTACCGAACAGAGGCTTCCACACAAATCAACATACTCATTCAATCACTCAGAGCAGAACGCATAAAAATACATAACCATAATCAAACTCAGATGAACAGGCAGATCTAATGATAACATGCTATCGTAGTGCTACATGCCAACAGAATATCATGCTACAGAGCTATCTACAGGCTGAAGATGCAACCGTACAAAAGTCGGGCGTCGGATAAAGAAACCGACGAGGAACCCGAAGTCTAGATCCAAAAGCTGCTAAACCCTCAAAATAGCTAACCGAGCAGCCTTGCGGAAATCCTACTCCGCTGGCCCAGAATCCTTATCTCCTGAAAAATATTAAGTAAGGGGTGTGAGTTTTTCTTAAAGAAAAACCCAGTAAGAGCTTAGGCAGTAGTAACGATGTTCTTCCGACAAACCTGCAAAGACAGATCAGAGCAGATATACATACAGATAGCAATATACAGATCAAAACATATACGAAATAAATAATGTATGATGTGTGCACAACACCCGAATGTAACGGGTCATGGCTAGATCTTCCCGACCATGGCTAGATCTTCCCGGACGCACCGGCATTCGCCATGCGTCGGCATTCGCCATGCACCCAAGAAATCCCATATAACACGGACCATGGCTAGATCTTCCCGACCATGGCTAGATCTTCCCGACGCACCGGCATTCGCCATGCGTCGGCATTCGCCATGCATCCAACAAACATCATAAATCACGGACCATGGCTAGGTCTTCCCGGTCCAACCGGCATTCGCCATGCGTCCACACACGTAATGTAACTCGCGCACCGATGCTCCTACTCGCGCACCGATACTCCTACCATGGGACTAGTCTTGGGGCTCCACAATCCCGATCTAAGACCGAAGTCAGAGACCGAGGCCCAAGACTTGCCTCAACCATCCTACATTACAATAACATAGGTAGGTCGAACCCTTACCTCGAATCGAAAGCAACCGCAGCCGTAGAGGGTAGCACCAAGCACCACACACCAACCTTCTACTTTATTCAACCTCAACCCTTGCTTCACAAATTACCTAAGCATTTCACACATTTCCCACATTACACTTTCATTTAACACATCAATATCCATTGACAATTGGACCTCACTCCAAGACTTAAAGTTGCTCAAATTCATTGTCTAAACATGCTTGAAACCTTAAACCACACAAAACACATGCTTCTACAATCCACCAAAAACCCGGATGAACTTTGCCTTAGGTATATAATCGAAGCATATTTGGACAATGTTCCAATTATCAATATTGCTCTAAACATACCCAATAACAACAATTTGGATTGAAATCAACAAAGCAACACACTTCAATTCTCCACCTTAAACCCTATGAGTTTTCTCTTAGCTCATAGATTAACCCATAATTGGACCTTTTACCAAGTATTAATGTTGTTCCAAAACTACCCAACAACACTAATTTGAGGTCAATTTAACAATCCCCCAAAATTCGTTCATCCTAGCTCAAGAACCCTAATTCGAATTTCCTTCAATTCATGCTCAATTCGTGTTGTAGAATGTGTTTCTACCTCTAATCCAACATAGAAACACTACTACTAACTCAAATGAACCAAGAGAACACGAAAATACCAACCTCTTAATTTGGGCAATTTCCCAAATTCATCCACCAAGTGTTGTTGGAGCGAATCCTTTGTTGATTCGTTGTTCTTGTAGTGATTCCCGCACGAATCCACCGTTTCCACGCACCAAAGAGCCCAAAATCACTTAGATTGGTGCAAAACCGAATTGAGAGAGAGTTGGGTGAGTTTTGAGTGAAAAACACGAAAATGAGGTTGAAACCGAGCTGCTCGACTTAAATAGCCGAGCCAGCGACGGTCAGCGAACTGCTTTCCCAGTCAGGCGATCGCGACCAAGAACACCGAGGCAGGTGTCCAGCGAAGACCAGGCGACCCAATTCCCGGAGCGGGCGATCGCCTGGTCCAAGAACCGCCACCGCCAGGCGTCAGCGAGAACCAGGCGAAGGCACCCTCGGTCAGGCGATCGCACTGGCTCTGTGAAAACACAAACTTGGCAAGTGTCCAGCGAAACGCAGCGAACTGCTTTCCTCGTCTGGGCGATCGCCTGGACCCAAAACTCACAAAATTCAGCCTCCAAAGTGAACTTAACCAAAACCCATACCAAACCATTCCACTCCCACAACAACAACAACAAAACAACAAATAACAAACTCCACAACTACAAACTTAAACATACCTTCAGAACTCGAACACCGGAGATTAGTGCCGGAAAAGGTGGGGTGTAACATCCTCCCCCCCTTAAGACTCTTGGTCCTCCAAGAGTTCCTTAAGGCGTTGGTACTCTTGAGGGTAGCGTTCGATCATATCTTTCTCCGTCTCCCAGGTTGCCTCCTTGTCAGAATGGTGCGACCATTGCACCTTCACCATGGGAATTAACTTGCTCCTCAATTTGCGAGTATCCCTCGCCAACAAAGCAATTGGCACTTCCTTATAAGACAAGTCAGGTTCCAATTGCACTTCCTCAACTGGAATCGTTTGCGTCGGATCCATGACACACTTTTTCAGCATGCTCACGTGAAACACATTATGCACAGCTGACAAGCTCTCCGGTAGTGCCAAACGATAAGCCACCTTTCCAATCCTTTCTAAAATATCGAATGGGCCAATATACCTCGGAGCTAACTTCCCTTTCCAACCAAATCTCATTATTCCCTTCATTGGTGCCACCTTCAACCATACTTTGTCGCCAACTTCAAACTCCAAGTCGCGACGCCTTCATTCACATAAGCCGTGGTTCTATCATTTGCCGCTTTCAATCTTGCCTGAATTGTTTTGATCTTTTCGTGGTCTCTTCAATCAATTCCGGACCAAGTTCAACCTTATCGACGGTTCGAGACCAACGGTGAGGTGTCATACACCTCCGTCCATAAAGAGCCTCATAAGGTGCCATCTTGATTGTAATCTGATAACTATTGTTATACGAGAACTCTATAAGCGGTAGATGTTGATCCCAATCACCTCCGAAATAAATCGCACAGCTACACAGCATGTCCACAAGTACCTGTATCACCCTCTCGGATTGCCCATCAGTTTGCGGGTGATACGCGGTCCGAGGTGTAACCGGTACCAAAAGCTCGATGGAAAGCATTCCAGAAATGGGCTGTAAACCTTGGATCCCGATCTGAAACTATAGAATCCGGTACACCGTGCAACCGTACGATCTCTTTGATGTAGAGTCGTGCTAACTTGTCCAACGGGTCGGTGACTTTAATGGGCAAGAAATGCGCACACTTAGTCAAACGGTCCACAATTACCCAAATGGCATCATGACGTGCTCGTAGTGGGTAATCCGGTAAGAAAATCCATAGTCACGTTTCCCCACTTACGAACTGGGATAGGTAACGTCTGAAGTGTGCCCGCGGGCTTCTGATGTTCAACCTTTACCTGTTGGCAAGTGGTACACTTTGCCACACACTCTGCAATATGCCTCCTCATACCTGGCCACCAGAAGTGTGACCTCAAATCGTGATACATCTTTTCACCGCCCGGATGAAAACTTAAGCTGTTATTATGAGCTTGATCCAAAATCTCATCTCTAAGAGCCACATCATTCGGCACGTACAAACGTCCTTTGAAGTATAGCAATCCTTGCCTATACTCAAAGAATGGACGCATTGCTCCTTTAGCTTCTCCAGAAACCTGCTTCAACCTCTGATCTCTCATCTGAAATTCTCGGATCCTGTCGATCCAAGAAGACTGAACTCTCAACACAAATACCTGCTCTTGCTCCTGTAGCTGCCAACGGTGCCACAAGGCATTCAGGTCCGTATGCTCTGTTCGGTTTCCAGGTTCTCCACCTCTAACTATCCCGGTGTATGCCCTACTCAAGGCATCTGCCACCGTATTCCCTTTGCCTGCGGTGTACTCGATACTACAGTCATAATCTTTCATGTACTCGAGCCACCTTCTTTGGCGCATATTCGAGATCTTTCTGCGTGAACAAGTACTTCAAGCTCTTATGATCGGTAAAGATTTGAAATTTGTTTCCCAACAAATAATGCCGCCATTGCTTGAGTGCATACATAACCGCAGCAAGCTCCAAATCATGAGTGGGATAGTTTTCCTCATGTGGTCGCAATGCCGCGACCCATAAGCAATTACCTGCTTTGGTTTTGCATAAGCACACACCCAGACCTGTTCGTGAGGCATCAGTATAAATGACATAAGGCTGAGACGGGTCAGGTAGAACCAGAATCGGTGCCTATGTCAGTCTACACTTGAGCTCTTGAAAGCTCTTCTCACATTCATCCGACCACACAAACGCCTTACCCTTCTTTGTCAGTTGAGTGAGTGGAGAGGCAAGAACCGAGAAGGCTGGTACGAACTTACGATAGTAACCAGCTAACCCGAGAAAACTACGGATATCCTTTACTGATCGGGGTTGCCTCCACTCCTGTCAGCCTTAACCTTCTCCGGTCGACAGAAATTCCGTTCTCATTGATGATATGCCCGAGAAATGCTACCTCGCGTAACCAGAAATCACACTTGAAAACTTTGCATACATGGTTGTTAGACAAAGTTTCCAAGGCAATTCTCAAGTGCTCTTGATGTGCATTCTCATCCAGAGAATAGATGAGTATATCATCAATGAAGACAACAATAAAATTGTCCAAGTAGGACGGAAAACCTCATTCATCAAATTCATGAAAGCTGCCGGGCATTTGTCAGCCCAAAAGGCATGACAGTGTACTCATAGTGACCATACCGCGTCTGGCGATTTCGGAATGTCTTCTTCTTTCACACGCATTTGGAAATAACCCGATCGGAGATCAATCTTTGAGAACACTTTAGCTCCTCGGAGCTGGTCGAACAGATCATCGATCCGTGGTAACGGATATTTGTTCTTGACTGTCACCGCATTCAACCTTCTGTAATCAATACAGAGTCTAAGCGTCCCATCCTTCTTCTTAACAAATAACACCGGGGCTCCCCACGGTGATCTGCTCGGTCGGATAAACCCCTTATCCAACAACTCATCCAACTGCTTCTTCAATTCCTTCATCTCAACTACCGGCATGCGATACGGAGGAATGGAGATAGGTGTAGCTCGATCTGTAACACTATCTCAAAACTACCTCCGCTCGGGTGGCATACCTGGTAATTCTTCAGGAAACACCTGCGGAAAGTATCTAACAATCGGAATTTTATCAAGTTCCATCCGCGTACCTGCATCATTGAGTACAAAGTACTCGCCTTCATCAGTCACAGGTAATTTCTCCATTACCTGGAGCTCCATGTTGTTCTGAACAATCTCTACATCTGAGGGTGGAACAAGTGGTAGTACTTGATCCGACACCACCAACCGCTGCGCACAATCTATCCGTATGGAATGCTCCGAGAGCCAATCCATACCCAGAATCACATCATAATGTGACGTATCCAACACCAACAAATCGAAGGAATCATGCGCTCACCAACAGTTAACACGCAACCCTTGATAAGCTCATTGCTGAGCAGAATCGACTCCCGGTTCGTATCAGAATACTTGAGACGGATGAGTCACAGGAAGTTGCAAAGACTTTGCACACTTCGTGACACTATAGAAATCGAAGCACTGTGTCAAAAAGAGCACGAACAAATACCGTTCGAAACACCATACCTGCCGGTGCTCCTTTCGAGCCGCGTCACCACGCTCAATCTGAAACACTCGTCCTCGCCTTGCTGGCCGTGCGCCGGCGGCGGGGCTTGTCAGTAGTGGTGGCCGCATCAGCGGTGGTCGGGGTCGTGGTCCAAACCGAGGAACACCACGCCCACGAGGAGCATAACTCTGAAATCCTTGTGGCCTTGCAACACCACAGGTTGCCATCGAGGGCAATCCTAATCATGTGGTCGGTTGACCCACATCTCAAACACATGCCTGACTCTTTATAACAAACCGAGCCGGTGTGACTCCGGTCACAAGTCAGCAGTACCAAGGCTCTGCTACCTTTGCCTTCCCTTTGCCCTTATCCTTCGATCCAAGCCCACCAGTAACTACCGCCGGTCTGTGGTGTCGTGTAGGTCCACCACGTCCGGATCCTCTAACTCCACCAATGACAATCCCGTAGATCTCGGTGGGCTGTGTCACCGAAGCTGTATCCAAGTCCTCATTCTCAATCTTACGTGCTTTCGCACAGCCTCATGGTACCTATCAATGTTCAACGGTGCCAAGTACTTCCTGATGTCATGCTTCAACCCTCTCATGAATCTCTTTGCCTTGGCCTCCTCACTGGTGTTGTAATGAGGCACATAACGCACCAAGCGTTCAAACTCGTGCCCATACTCCGCAACAGTCTTGCTTCCCTGAGTCAAGGTATCAAACTCCAGTTGCCGCCTATCAGTCGCGGCATAACCAATCCACTTCTCATGGAACAAGTGAGAAAATTCATCCCACGTCATACCCGGGTCCTTCAACTTCTTATGCACAAAGTCGGCCTTCCGAGTGGCCATAGTGGTCTACCACCAATCATACGCCCAGTCACGCAAATAAAAGGTCGCCAAAGACACCATCTCATTTGCCGGGAAACCAAGTCTGCCAAGCAACCGGTCCATGTCCTTATACCACGTCTCCGCCGAATCCATTCCACCCTTGCCCGAAAAACGGGGTGGTTTGAATCGCTCAAACCGCTCCATCAAAGAAAGCTTATCAGAGCTGGTCGCACTATCATATTTGAGCCGCTGGGCTCTCGGTATCTCAACAACAGAATCGGGCCTAGCCCGCACTCTCCCTCGACGGGGCTGTGGGTCGACTTCCGCACCTAGATTCAGATTCCCCTCTTCTGTATCCACATGCTCTTCGAATTGCACATCATCCGCCTCAACGTCCTCCTCATGAGCCTGATAGCTAGGATCAGTCGATCCTACCGCAGTAGGCTGAGAACTCATAACATGTGTACTCCCTTGCTCTTCAACTCCTGTCCCTGCCCACATGTTATTGAGCAGTACAGTCATTTGCCCCAACACTTGGGCCATCTGTTCCGGATCAGGTATCACATGCGGCTGAACTGGTGCCGCTCTTCGCTGAGGTCTCCCTCGACCTCTACCTCTTCCTCTATTCACATCTGGAGCAGGATTTCCTCCTCCTGCTTCATCATCCAACGCTCGAGTCCGTCGAGTGTTGACCATTTACTGAAATTCCAGAACATAAAGGGTTCACTTAACGGTTAGCATTACCTACACCGATAATCCTATCAGCTCTGTAGCATGAATGCAATGCATGATGCACATCAATTCTCAAAATTACTTATACAAAACAATCCCTTATAACCCGTGGTACTGCTTAGGACTAACACACTTCTCACTCGGCATCCACCGTCTGTTTTTAACGAGAGAGGTAATTTAAATTACCATCATGCACCTTACGGCATCTCATCCCCCAGGCACCTCTTGTAGCACCCAGTCAATTACTGGTGTCCTACGCAGCAACCACATGCAGTACCAAGTCACAAACTACCGGTACTAAAGAAATCATCTCTTGGTTGTTCTCAAGTGCGCTTAGACAAACCGCCTCTTGTTCCACTTACCATTCCAACATGGTTCTTGTGGCCGAGGTGGCCAGTCTCACCACACAACCATACTGGAATCGATCGGTCGACCCAGCTGTCAATCCTAACACACCTCGACCCAACCAATTAACCATGCTCGATACCAAATTGTCACCACCTCCCCGTCGGACACCTTCCGGACCCGGCGGGAAGCGGTCGTCGGCCGGTGGGGCGGTGGTGAGCAAGGTGGGACCAAGATCGCGCAGCTAATGTGAGATTAATTCGCGGGCCTTTAACTAACCCAAGAGGGTCCCTTTCTAAACAACAGATCAAATATGACAATTCATGCACGAAATGTATCACCACACAGAACAATGGGCTCCGCCCATGCGTAACATCGAAGCGAGGATATCAAAATCAGATTATCAAAAGGAAGTCTGTTCTTTCACTACCGAATGAGGCTTCCACACGATCAACATACTCATTCAATCACCAGAGCGACGCATAAAAATACATAACCATAATCAAACTCAGATGAACAGGCAGATCTAATGATAACATGCTATCGTAGTGCTACATGCCAACAGAATATCATGCTACAGAGCTATCTACAGGCTGAAGATGCAACCGTACAAAAGTCGGGCGTCGGATAAAGAAACCGACGAGGAACCCGAAGTCTAGATCCAAAAGTTGCTAAACCCTCAAAATAGCTAACCGAGCAGCCTTGCGGAAATCCTACTCCGCTGGCCCAGAATCCTTATCTCCGGAAAAATATTAAGTAAGGGTGTGAGTTTTCTTAAAGAAAAACCCGGTAAGAGCTTAGCGTAGTAACGATGTTCTTCCGACAAACCCGCAAAGACAGATCGAGCAGATATACATACAGATAGCAATATACGTATCAAAACATATACGAAATAAATAATGTATGATGTGTGCACAACACCCGAATGTAACGGGTCATGGCTAGATCTTCCCGACCATGGCTAGATCTTCCCGGACGCACCGGCATTCGCCATGCGTCGGTATTCGCCATGCACCCAGAAATCCCATATAACACGGACCATGGCTAGATCTTCCCGACCATGGCTAGATCTTCCCGACGCACCGGCATTCGCCATGCGTCGGCATTCGCCATGCATCCAACAAACATCATAAATCACGGACCATGGCTAGGTCTTCCCCGGTCCAACCGGCATTCGCCATGCTTCCACACACAGAACAGAACCTGCGCACCGATGCTCCTACCTGCGCACCGATACTCCTACCATGGGACTAGCCTTGGGGCTCCACAATCCCGATCTAAGACCGAAGTCAGAGACCGAGGCCCAAGACTTGCCTCAACCATCCTACATTACAATAACATAGGTAGGTCGAACCCTTACCTCGAATCGAAAGCAACCGCAGCCGTAGAGGGTAGCAGCCAAGCACCACACACCAACCTTCTACTTTATTCAACCTCAAACCTTGCTTCACAAATTACCTAAGCATTTCACACATTTCCCACATTACACTTTCATTTAACACATCAATATCCATTGACAATTGGACCTCACTCCAAGACTTAAAGTTGCTCAAATTCATTGTCTAAACATGCTTGAAACCTTAAACCACACAAAACACATGCTTCTACAATCCACCAAAACCCGGATGAACTTTGCCTTAGGTATATAATCGAAGCATATTTGGACAATGTTCCAATTATCAATATTGCTCTAAACATACCCAATAACAACAATTTGGATTGAAATCAACAAAGCAACACACTTCAATTCTCCACCTTAAACCCTATGAGTTTTCTCTTAGCTCATAGATTAACCCATAATTGGACCTTTTACCAAGTATTAATGTTGTTCCAAAACTACCCAACAACACTAATTTGAGGTCAATTTAACAATCCCCCAAAATTCGTTCATCCTAGCTCAAGAACCCTAATTCGAATTTCCTTCAATTCATGCTCAATTCGTGTTGTAGAATGTGTTTCTACCTCTAATCCAACATAGAAACACTACTACTAACTCAAATGAACCAAGAGAACACAAAAATACCAACCTCTCAATTTGGGAAATTTCCCAAATTCATCCACCAAGTGTTGTTGGAGCGAATCCTTTGTTGATTCGTTGTTCTTGTAGTGATTCCCGCACGAATCCACCGTTTCCACGCACCAAAGAGCCCAAAATCACTTAGATTGGTGCAAAACCGAATTGAGAGAGAGTTGGGAGAGTTTTCGGAGTGAAAACGCGAAAATGAGGTTGAAACCGAGCTGCTCGACTTAAATAGCCGAGCCAGGCGACGGTCGCGAACTGCTTTCCCAGTCGGGCGATCGCGACCAAGAACACCGAGGCAGGTGTCCAGCGAGACCAGGCGACCCAATTCCCAGAGCGGGCGATCGCTCGGTCCAAGAACCGCCACCGCCAGGCGTCAGGCGAGAACCAGGCGAAGGCACCCTCGGTCAGGCGATCGCTCTGGCTCAGAAAACACAAACTTGGCAAGTGTCCAGGCGAAACGCAGGCGAACCGTTTCCTCGTCTGGGCGATCGCCTGGACCCAAAACTCACAAAATTCAGCCTCCAAAGTGAACTTAACCAAAACCCATACCAAACCATTCCACTCCCACAACAACAACAACAACAAAACAACAAATAACAAACTCCACAACTACAAACTTAAACATACCTTCAGAACTCGAACACCGGAGATTAGTGCGGAAAAGGTGGGGTGTAACATGATTTATGTATGAAACAACCATATATCTACTTGGCATTGTTGATCCCGGGTCCTCGATCTCCAGGGCGAAATATTGACGTCTTCTTGCGGCCATTGATCGACGAGTTGAATAGTCTATGGACCGTAGGTGTTGAAACTTGGGATGCGCATCGTAGGAAGAATTTTACAATGAGAGCATGTCTGCTTTGGACAATCAGTGACTTTCCGGCCTACGGTATGCTATCAGGCTGGAGTACACATGGAAAACTTGTATGCCTATACTGTATGGCTGATGTATCTAGTTTCCAATTAACTTATGGGCGTAAACCTTGTTGGTGGGGGTGTCATAGAAGATTTTTACATCGTCGACATTCTTATCCACATGACTGTCGAGCATGGGGTAGTCGAGAGCGGGCAGAGCCCTTTGAATATAAGTCCGGTGTTGAAATACTAACATAGATTGAGCAGATTGAGTTCCCGCCTTTTGGGTCATATTGGGACAAACAACGACTTGAGGGCTTCGGTGTGACTCACAACTGGATTAAGAAATCAATCTTTTGGGAGTTACCGTACTGGGGACATTTGTTAGTAAGACATAACCTCGATGTAATGCATATTGAGAAAAATTGTTTCGACAATGTATTCTACACAGTTATGAATCAAAAAGCGAAGAGTAAAGACAATGTGAACTCGAGACGTGATCTGCAGAAAATGAACATCCGGCCAGAGTTACATTTGGTTCCCGGGCGCGATGGAAGATCATGTCAACCTAAGGCAATTTATACATTGAGTGAAGATCAGATTACGAATGTTTGCAAGTGGTTGAAGACCACGCTCAAACTTCCTGATGGATATGCGTCAAACATTGGAAGTTGTGTCAACATGTCTAATAATTCATTTTACAGCATGAAAACGCATGATTGTCATGTTTTTATGCAAAAATTGCTTCCAATCATCTTGCGTGGGAACATACCTGATGATATATGGATTCCAATAGCTGAATTTAGCAAATTTTTTAGAATAATCTGCGCTAGGGAGTTCCGTTTAGATGACGTGCAAAAGTTGGATGAATTTATTGCACTGACGTTGTGCAAGCTCGAGAAGATCTTCCCTCCATCATTATTTGACTCCATGGAACACTTGACCGTGCATATACCGTTTCAACTAAGGATTTGTGGTCCTGTCCAATATTGGTGGATGTATGGATTTGAACAGATGATGAAAACTTTGAAACATAAAGGTACCAACAAACAGTTTAAGGAAGGATCGATGATCATAGAGAAGTATTTAGTACAAGAGGTGGCATATTTCACCGAGCATTACATGGATGACAATTTCGGGACTCACATCAACCCTCAGTTACGTAATGAAGTTTATACTGCAGTGCCTGATGAAAACGGTCTTTCTATTTTTAACCATCCAGTGAAAAACTTCGGAGAATTACGAAATAGACAACTGTCGGAGAAGGAGTTGCACCATGTTCAGACCTATATTCTCCAGAACTGTCCAGAAGTTGATCCTTATATAAGGTCAGATTCGTTTTTATTTAATAATAGTATACTTTGTTTCATTTAATTAAATAAACTGGTTACATTGATGTTTCCTGCAATTGCAGTCAATTCAATGAGCTCTCATGCTCACTTTACCCGGATTTGGCTCAGGAAGGGTTGAATGATTACAGATTAGCAAATTTTGCCAGCTGGTTTAAGGAGTTGGCTCAGGCAAAGCAGTGGTCCTTCCCTCCGTTACTTTATGATCTAGCTTTTTTTCCGCACTCGACGGCCAAATCTTTCGGTGGCCCAAATGTTAACGGCTTTAGATTCCATACGAGAGAATATGGGAGTGGAAAATTGACAGCTAATTGGGGTGTCTGTGTCTTTGGAGATTTGAATGATCAAGAGAATTGCGAGGATTTGTACGGGTGCCTTGATGAGATTCTCGTCCTTCGCTACAACAGAAACAAACTTACAGTGTTCAAGGGCACATGGTTTGACCCAACAAAGGGTGTGACCACGGATAAATATTCTGGGATTATTGACGTTGATCACACATCTCAATTAAAGTGGTATGATCCTTTCATCCTTGCAAGTCAGGCCCAACAAGTTGTGTATATTGAGTATCCCTCAAAATTTCGGGATCTAAAGAAGCGATGGACTGTCTTCAAAATGAAACCTCGACATTGGACAGGTGAGGGTCGACGAGGGTCCTTATCAATTTCATCATCGAATAATAATAATGCACAAAAATCCATCGATGATGATCCTCTTCAAGAAACACGAATTGAGGAAGTCATACTTGTGACGGACGACCATGATATAAATATATCTCTCGTTGATTGTCAAGCGGAGCCCGAACAGTTGGAATATGGTAACGTTCTTGAAGGCGAGGATGACGATTAAATTCTCAATGTTTTGTAATGCTACATTTACGAAGTACTCTAGACTTTCAGAATCTTAATTTATCATGATATATATATAATTATAGATATGTATGTGAGTAATATATATATATAAGTAATTATATGAGTTATTATATGAGTTATTATAGATATATATATATATAATTATATATATATATATAATTATAGATATATGACGATTAAATTCTCAATATTTTGTAATGCTACATTTACGAAGTACTCTAGACTTTCAGAATCTTAATTTATCATGATATATATATCATATATATTATATATATACATATGAGTTATTATATGAGTTATTATAGATATATATATATATATATATACTATAATTATAGATATAGTTATAGATATATATATATATAACTGTAGATATATATATACAATATATATATATATATAATTATAGATATAATTATAGATATATGAGTTATTATATATGTATATATATATGTATATATAATTACAGATATGTATGTGAGTAATATATATATAAGTAATTATATATATAATTATACATATATAGTAGCGCAGGTTCTGGAAGAGCGTAACAGTGCTTATGAAGTGTCAACTTGCGCTTCTAAACTCCGCGCGTTAACAGCGCTTATGAAGCGCTAACTAGCGCTTCTAAACGAAGCTTCCTTCAGAAGCCTTGCCTTTCCCAAAAATCGGATTTCCCTCCTCCATCCCTGCCTCCCCTTCCATTCCATCCGACAACCTCCCTCCTTCCCTCCCCCTCCTTCCCCAGCTCGCCTCTCGTCGCCGTCGCCCTCGCTGCCCTCGGCGTCTCTCCTCGTCCTCGCCATCCAGTCCGCTCCTCGCCCTCCGCGTCGTCCTCTCTCTCCCTCGCTGCCCTCGCCCTCCGCGGCGTCCTCTCTCTCCCTCCCTCCCTCGGCGTCCCTCCCTCGACGTCGCAAGTCTGGTTCCGCCGCCGCCGCCCAGCTGTTCCATTGGTGACGCCGGCGTCGTTCCTCCGGCGCGCCACTCACCCGGTAAACGTCCCACCCGCTCCATTTATGAATGTATATATATAATTGTATATATATATATATGAGTTATTGATGAATTGATAAATTGATGAATTGATGAATTTGTGCATTGAATTGTTTGTTGATGATGATGAATTTGATGATGATGAATTGATGAATTGTTTGTTGATGATGATGAATTTGATGATGATGAATTGATGAATTGATGAATTTTGATGATGATGATGATGATGAATTTGTGCATTGATGATTTCTTTTCAAAATCTGTTCAAGTTAGAGGTTGGGTCTAAAGTTGTCATTGAGATATATCATTGTTGCTTGATAATTAGTTACATAAACTGCTATAAGTGAACTAGTGTATAACTTGATGCTTTTGAGCATTCTTGGCCGAGAGGTCCTTGGAGAGGAAGTGTCACTTTTTTTTATAATTACTCTTCATATTATCTAATCTTGCTGCATTTGTTATTAAACTTTTTTTATTTTTCTTGTCCATCAATGTCATTCAATAAGAGTAACATGGACAATATAAGAATCCCAAAAATCTATTCATCCATATGAATGCATGTTTCTATATGTACATGTCTTTATATATGTGTGCATATATGTACTTTATAATATTCCTATCTGGACATTTTCAATTGAAACAATTTTCTTTATGATCCATCCCTTAATTATTGCACTACATGGAGAGTGCATGTTTTACCGCGGCCTGTAACGCACCGAAGGCCGCGGTAAAACGTCGGACGCGGTAAAGTGGCAGCGAGCCACATTTACCGCGGCCAACGGCACATAAGGCCGCGGTAAAGCCGCGTGGTCCACAAGGCAGCTTGACCAGCCGCTTATTGCGGCCGTTGACTGCGGAGTAGGCCGCAGTAAGCTTCCCCTATATATAGCAACTCCTCCTCTCTGGTTTCATTTCACACACAACACTTACTAATTTTCTCTCATCTCATCTCCTTTCAATTTTTTCCTTTAATTGTGTACTAATTGAAGGAAGTATATAGCATCCGGTGATTTCAATTGAAGGTCAACCGCCCACAGTTATTGTGTCTCTTGTAGGTAACAAATATTTTTTTTAGATTTATTTATATATGTTTTTATGAGTTCTTCAAATTTATTTTATTTATATGTATTTCAGTTGCTTACTTATTTAATTAAACTAAAGTAGTTCATGAGCTATAGTACCTGTCTATGAAAAATTGTAGTAATATATTATTTTACTTTATTTCAAAATATTGAAATAACGGTGTAAAATTATATATTCTACAAAGTTTTCATGGATTGTCCCACTGGACAGTTTGTAAAAGTATACTGTCGGTTAATTAATCTTTTATGATTGTGTATGGAGAAATGATAAGAATTATGTAAATTTCGGATGCAATATTTCATCTTGTTTTTCTTTATACCTGCTCTAGGCGTTACGCCGGAGAAATGGTATAACGAGGAACTTAGACGAAATGTGATAATTGTTCATTATGGATATGTATTTTGCCCTCATACACATGGTTTATCAAAGTTTTTGCTAGTACTTAGTGTGGATGCGAGTATTTTTGTAGGATTATCCATGTCGGGTGAGAAACAGGCATAAAACAAGACATTTTCGAGCAAAACGGCAGCTCAGAACAAAGTTGGGGGCAATTGTGCATGATTTGGTGAAGTTCAAGGGCAACCAAGGACAGATGAGAGGAGCGACCCCGGCGGCGGCCCCTCATTTATGGGGTGCGGTCGCTCCCTCGCACTTTTCAGGATTGGTCCCTTCTTCTTTTCTCGCGAAAAATAGGCATAAAAGGACGTTTTTTCACATCTCTTGAGAACTCCTCACTCTTAGACTTGCTCTTGAACCCATCTAGGGTTCTTGAGCTCTTTTTTCTCCTCCATCTTTCTTATTTATGAATTTGTATGAAGTTTTGAAGGATTGAAGACTTGATTTCTACTCTCTAGCTTCTTCCTTTTCTCTTTATCATTTACTTTCATTTTTGTTCATAGTTGTGAATTTTGTGAATAGGTTGAGTTTTGATCAGTTCATCATCTGTAGGGTTGGTTAGCATGTTGTTGTGTTGCTAGATGAATTATAGTTGTTTGGTTGTTGATTATGCATGATTAGTAGCATTTTCTTGGGCTTAAAGAAGGTAGAGGTAGAGTAGAAGGCCAACTACTCTACTATGCCCACCAAGTGTTTGATGAAATGCTTGAGAGAGCATTTTGTTGAATTGACCAAAGAAAATTGGTTAGATACTCTAGGATTATTTGAGAAGGTAATCTAGGGTGTTAGGAGACATCTATTGGCTAAACTTAGTGCCTCCATAGTTGATGCAAGTGAAGAGATTCTACTTGGTCTTCTATGGAGAGGATGGTTCTAACTTAGGAGGTTAGAACTTGTTAATTATCCAACTCCTCTAACTTGTCATATATCACAACCAAACACTACATCTAATAGCCTCAACTCTAATCAACCCTAAGGAACATTTATTTTTCATAATTGTTTGTTGCATTGCATCCTAGTTTTATTTGCATTAGTGATAGAAGTAGACTTAGTTAATTTAGATTTATCATCCATCTTATCACTTGTCATCTAAATCCAAAAACACCAAAAATATTGCATTTAACTAAACTTCATAAATTGCACTACAATCTCTTGGGTTCGACCCCACTCACCCTACTACAATTGCACACCTTGCACTTGAGGTTGAATGGGTTTTATTACTTGATATTGTGCTTAATTCATACACATGTAAAACACCCGTCAAGTTTTTGGCGCCGTTGCCGGGGATTGTTTGTGTGGTTATTGATTGTTTAGTTATTTATTTTTCATTAAATAAATAGAAGTTAATTGGTGTTCATGCTCTTTATATTTAGGTACTCCCTCAGGTTCGTGACACATAATGCACAAGTTCAACTTGTTAATTGGCTCCGGAGGTTGAAGAGACTTTAAGAATCTTGTGAAAAAAGGAGCATGATCACTCAAGATGCTTCAAGGAGTAGGACTTCATTGATTGATGTGAAAGACATTTGGAGGAGAAACTTGGACCGTCATCCTCTTTCCGCCCCACCACCGGTACTGAGGCCGGTGGCACCGACATGGACATGTAACGGGGGCCTAACTTGGCCCCGGGTAAGACTCACAATTCTTCCTTTCAAAGTTCACTTTCCCCATTGTGGATAATGCTAGACTTAAGTTTGGGGGAGTGTTTGAGGCATGAATATTGTATTGATGTATGGTTGATTGTGAGTATGATTGCCTTGGTTCCAATTGTAATGCTTGTGCCTTGTTAGGGTTAGTTGCATTTTGCATGATTAATGGATAGTTGCATGTTTTGGTTATTCTTTGACAAATTTGTTCTAGGATAGTTGCATATGCATTAGCTTAGTTTCATGATGCATTGTTAATGTAGATGCATACCTAGGAACCCAACCCCGAGTTGAGAGATTTGCAAGCTAGATTATTGTTGATATTTAAGTTTTGAATCTAGTTGACTATGAAAGGTTGCTTTGGATGTTACAATTGAAAATTTCATACCATGTGAGTAATTGAGCCTTAATTCTTTCTATGCATGGATTGTGTGATTATTTTTGTTCTTCATGAGAGAATTTCGGATTATACTTGAACTAGAACTCGAGTGACTTGACCATTACAAACCCACATTGTTGTTTGCAATTTTTGTTGATAATGGCATCTAAGTATAGCCACTTTCCCAAAGAACCAACCCGGCACAAGTTTTTTCAATAGTTCGCCCCTTTGAGCCTTAATACCCTTATTTCTTGTGAACCCATGTTATGAGCCATCTTTTTTTTCTCTATCTACTCTTGTCCTCGAAACTTATTGAGTATGACTTATAAGAGTGTAGGAGATAAAGTTGTGGGTCGAATTGCTAAACAAGTTTGGGGGGAACTCTTGTATATATTTTTGGGCTTGAAAAGGAAATTTCAAGGGATTTGGTTTGTTAACAAAGTTTGGGAGTGTTGTACATGTGAGCTAACCATGAGAAATTCTTGTAACGCTATTATCTCAAAAAAAGGGTGAATGAAAGAAACAAATTGCAAAAAAAATGCAATTGCAAGAAAAATATTGAGATATATCATGTAAGCCTCACTTTGTAATTCAATGGTTAGAGTAGTTTGTTAAAAGTGTGTAGAGATCTATTGAAATGTGGGAGCTTTTGAAATCGAGCACTTCGGTTCAGACACGATTGAGTAGGGTTATTCTTAGTGAATATATCATTAGTGCCCTTAATCCTAGGTACTCAATATGTTTTTTTGCTCCACCGATTAAATGGCCTTCTACCGATTTCCATGCCTAACCGAACCAAGCCACATTACAACCTTATAAAGACCATTGTCACTTAAGTTGTAACCAACTCCCTTAGGGGAACTGAGTGAGGGAGTTACAGGTCGTTATTCGAGCTTATGGTAAGAGTAGTAATTCGAGATCACATCACACAACGACACACCCCACGTCTAGATTTGAGCGTAAACACTAAGTGAGTGACTCTCCAGATGTAGCATCTAAAGCAAGGTTTCATAAACCATTAGATTCATCCCTTGATTGTTTGCAATGGCTTATGAAATATTTGATGTGGGGTTGATAGCTCGAGCTCTTGCATTCATTTAGTGATTAGCATTTAGGTGGTTACTTGCATGTAGGTAGTGTATTTGCTAGGGACTAGCAAATATCTAAGTTTGGGGGTGTGATAATTGTTCATTATGGATATGTATTTTGCCCTCATACACATGGTTTATCAGAGTTTTTGCTAGTACTTAGTGTGGATGCGAGTATTTTTGTAGGATTATCCATGTCGGGTGAGAAACAGGCATAAAACAAGACATTTTCGAGCAAAACGGCAGCTCAGAACAAAGTTGGGGGCAATTGTGCATGATTTGGTGAAGTTCAAGGGCAACCAAGGACAGATGAGGGGAGCGACCCCGGCGGCGGCCCCTCATTTATGGGGTGCAGTCGCTCCCCTCGCTCGAAAAATCACCAAGGACTACAGAACGGGGGGCGACCTAGGGAGCGGCCCCAAATCTAAAAGGTGCGGTCGCTCCCTCGCACTTTTCAGGATTGGTCCCTTCTTCTTTTCTCGCGAAAAATAGGCATAAAAGGACGTTTTTTTCACATCTCTTGAGAACTCCTCACTCTTAGACTTGCTCTTGAACCCATCTAGGGTTCTTGAGCTCTCTTTTCTCCTCCATCTTTCTTATTTATGAATTTGTATGAAGGATTGAAGATTAGAAGACTTGATTTCTACTCTCTAGCTTCTTCCTTTTCTCTTCATCTATTCCTTTCATTTTTGTTCATTTTTGTGAATTGCTTGAATATTGATTAGTTTATCATCCCTAGGGTTGATTAGCATGTTGTTGTGGTGCTATATGAATTATACTAGCAGTTGTTTGGTCATTGATTATGCATGATTAGTAGCCTTTTCTTGGACTTAAAGAAGGTGGAGGTAGAGTAGAAGGCCAACTATTCAACTATGCCCACCAAGTGTTTGATGAAATGCTTGAGAGAGCATTTTGTTGAATTGACCAAAGAAAATTGGTTAGATACTCTAGGATTATTTGAGAAGGTAATCTAGGGTGTTAGGAGACATCTATTGGCTAAACTTAGTGCCTCCATAGTTGATGCAAGTGAAGAGATTTTACTTGGTCTTCTATGGAGATGATGGTTCTAACTTAGGAGGTTAGAACTTGTTAATTATCCAACTCCTCTAACTTGTCATATATCACAACCAAACACTACATCTAATAGCCTCAACTCTAATCAACCCTAAGGAACATTTATTTTTCATAATTGTTTGTTGCATTGCATCCTAGTTTTATTTGCATTAGTGATAGAAGTAGACTTAGTTAATTTAGATTTATCATCCATCTTATCACTTGTCATCTAAATCCAAAAACACCAAAAATATTGCATTTAACTAAACTTCATAAATTGCACTACAATCTTTTGGGTTCAACCCCACTCACCCTACTACAATTGCACACCTTGCACTTGAGGTTGAATGGGTTTTATTACTTGATATAGTGCTTAATTCATACACATGTGATGCGTCGCAGCCTTTATATGAGCGATGTACTGATAAGCACACGAAATTGTCTGTTATTTCAAAGTTATTGAGCATGAAAAGTCAACATAATGTATCTTACGCTTTTTTCTCGGAGTTGATTGAATTTATCAATGAAATACTGCCCGGAGAAGAGGCAACTTTGCCTACGACCATGTGTAGTACAAAAGTGATGATGAAAGAGTTGGGGTTACCGTATAGAAAGATTCATGCATGCGAGAACAACTGCATGTTGTTTGACGGTAGATATGAAAACTTAAACAATTGTAGAGTATGTGGTGCGGAACGGTTCGAAGAATGTGAGACGAATCAGAAACCAAAAGCTAAAAAGATTTTACGTTATCTACCAATCACTGAACGGCTCCAACAGCTTTACCAGTCCCGAAGAACCGCTAAATTTATGACGTATCATCTTAGAGCTGGTGAAAATTTGATGGGAATTATTGGACATCCATCCCAAGCCGAGGCATGGAAACACATTGATAAGTGTTATCCTGATTTTGCATGTAAGTATAGAAATGTTCGATTGGGGTTATGTACGGATGGTTTCAACCCTTTGTCAGACTCGGGACAATCATATTCTATGTGGCCTGTATTCGTCGTGGTTTACAACCTGTCTCCTGATTTATGCATGAAGGAGGCCTACACTTTCATGTCGTTGCTAATCCCTGGCCCAAAGTCACCGGGCCGTAACATTGATGTGTTTTGACGTCCGTTGATCGACGAGTTGAAGCATCTATGGAATACAAACGTGGAAACCTGGGATGCATATCGTAATCAGAATTTTAACATGCGGGCATGTCTGCTGTGGACAATTAGTGATTTCCCAGCGTACAGAATGTTATCAGGGTGGAGCACGCATGGAAGACTTGCATGTCCGTACTGTATGGAGGATGTTCATAGTTTTCAGCTGACTCAAGGAAAGAAAATGAGTTGGTTTGGTTGTCATAGAAGATTTTTACAGCAACGACATGCTCTCCGCAACAACAAGCAATCATGAAAACATACAGATCGTAGGTCAAGATGTGAGTTTAAATCAGGCCACCAGATATTAAGCGAGGTCCAGAACATCGTGTTCACACCATTCGGGACACCGTGGGATCACATGAGGGCAGAGACGTTCGGGAATGAGCATAATTGGATCAAGAAATCGATTTTCTGGGAATTACCATATTGGGCAAATTTGAAAGTTAGACATTGTCTTGATGTGATGCATATTGAGAAAAAAAATTTCGACAATGTTTTCTACACGGTTGCCAATCAGAAAGGGAAAACTAAAGACAACGCAAATTCGAGACGTGATCTAGAGGCTCTAGGACTACGCCCTGAATTGCATTTGGTGACTGATCCTCATAAGAAAGAACCGTTCAAACCAAAGGCAACGTATACTTTAAATGTAGATTCTCGATGACGGTATTTGGATTACAATATCTGAATTCAGCAAATTCTTCCGGCTAATTTGTTCAAAGGATATTCCATTGGAAGATGTCGAAAAGTTGGATGAATTTATCGTCGTTAGACTGTGCAAAGAAGCTGGGCACCGGGTGCGTCAGGAGGAGTTCAGGGAGGCATGGCTTTGGAAGGAATCGGCCGTCCTGGTATTATTCATTTATTTTCTTCAATTCATAATATTGCTTCTTTCAATATTATTTAACGTAAGTTTATTTGTATTATTACTTAGGAGGCGTATAAGACGCGTCTCATTGACAAGTATGGGCCAGATGGGCCGTTCCCAGTGATCGATGATGAGATCTACAGATATGTCGTGGCCAGCCCACTCGAGGACACTGGGTCGGTGTCTCGCCCCAGATTAGCCATCCGGAGCGCTTCGAGCCACCTCAGGTAATTAAATTATCGTTTTATTAACTTCTATAATTTGACTTGTTTTTTATATTACATATGTTAAATTTTTTAAAATTTTTAAAATTTTAACTTTCAGCGCGAGATTGAGCTGGAGGACCATTATCGGAGGGATACGGATGAGATCTGTGACAGATGCCGGGTTGTGGCGCTCGAGGTCCGGGATGCTGCTCTTGAGGGTTGGAAGACGGACACGTTGCGATCCTTCGATTCCGGGGGATACATCCCGTTTAACGCGATGCCGTCGCACTTGTCAGCTGGATCTTCGTCCCAGCCTCCGCCCTTCCAGCAGTCGCCGCCCTTCAGTTCTTCCAACAACCGCCGCGGTACCAGCAGGCGCCGCATCAACACTTCCAACAACAGCCCAATGTCGACTTGGGCCTGGGCTTCACGCATCCCCAAGGGGATTATCGGCCGGAGATGCTGATCCCGCAGCCGCACCGGCGAGCATTCATAGAGGGGCTTACGGGGGTTCAAGACGACGACTTTGTTAATTATCTTAACTGTACTGATCCAAATGCGGACCAAAACGCAGACCGGAACGATAATTTTTAGGATTTTTGTAAACATTATTTAGATTTAGGTGTAAATTAACAATTTATTATATATATACATATTTTTGCATTTGATATTAATTTCTAAATATTTTTTTAATTAAAATTATAAATATAAAAACAATTATGTAATTATTATATTAAATTGTTTTATTTTTTTGCTAAAAACGTTTACCGCGGCCATGCGCGCGGTGGAGGGAGGCTACGCTATCACAGCCTTACCGCGGTCTGGCAGCGCGGCAGGGCCCCAGTAAGACTGGCTACCGCGGGCAATTTTATCGTAGCGATTACCGAGGCCAAGCCCGCGGTAATTACTGTGACGTTACCGCGGGTTTGGCCGCGGTAACGTGTGTTTCACCGACGTAGTGTTAAAACGTTTACATTTATAGTAATTTTACCCTTTAACTTTAGTACTTTACAATTGACTTTACTTTTTCATCACCTTAATCTACAAGCCAAAACCATTTATTTCAATTAAAAAGGGGTGGAGAGATTATAATTGTTATAATGCAAAAGTTATACTCCCTCCGTCCTCAAATAATTCATAAATTTGTTCTTGTTGTTTCATAATATTTAATCTATGATCTTTTTCATGAGTATTTAGATATTATAAGTTAAATAATTCTTACCATATCATAATTTGAAGCATAATTTTCCATTTATTTTTTATGAATTTTTTTCACTATTATCTTTGTTAAAATTTGAGTCAAACACTGAAATTTAAAACATAAAAGTCAAATTAATGTGTGAATTAATTGAGTACGGAAGTAGTATATGCAATAAAACAAACAAAGAAACATTATAAAATAACACAAAAATATATATATTAACCTAATCTTACCACACCTACAAAATATTCAATTAACTATTTATCAAGTTTTTGATCGTTATATACTCTATCCGTCCTTAGATAATTGATCCATTTGAATTTTATGTTTCAAGTTACAATATTTGACTCAATTTTATACAAAGACAAGTAGTGAAAAAAATCTGATAGAAATATATTTAGAAAGAGTGCAAATTATGATATGTGTATGAAAATGTTATCTTTAAATATCTAAACATTCATGAAAAACACTATAGATTAAATACTGTAAAACAACCAAAATAAATGGATCAATTAATTGAAATGATGGAGGGAGTGCGTGTGTGTGAATAGAAAACATAAAATAAAAAATAAAAAATAAAAAATCATAAATTAAATATTGTAAAAAACCAAAATAAATGGATCAATTAATTAAGGATGGTGAGAGTATATAATATGATATATTTAATACTATAATGTATATATACAAATGGGAAAAAAAGGAAAAGGAAAAAAGAGAGAATATATAATATATTATTTGTATATGTATATATATATGTGCATGTGTGTAAATAACAAATAAAAAATAAAAATAAAGCAAAGGATGTATAATTAACAGATAAAAAATAAAAATAAGGAAAAGGAATAGAAAATGAGACCAATCATTGCAATTCCTAACTAATCCACAATACATCCTAACACATCTAATAGAAGTTTTAAAACACTATTCATTTCAAAACAGAAAATTAACTTTTATTTCCACCAAGTTCATAAATGTATAAGTTCATAAATGTATAGGTGGTTAATAAGAGAAGAATTCATCTTCTCTAACCCATCAAATCCTACAAAATTTCTAAACATTATTCCTAACTGTTCCTTTGGTTTGTAGTTGTATAAATAGGTGTTCCTTTGGTTTGTAGTTGTATAAATAGGTGTAAGATGAGAATGAAGTTATCCTCTTAGTCTTTATTTAGTCTTTATTTTTTTAGAGGGGATGATTTCATCCTCTTAAGTCTTAACAACTAAAAAAAAAGCAAGCAAGAAAAAAAAATAAAACAAAGAGAAAATATTGAAATGTCCAAAACAGGAAATTGAGAACATTTGGGATCTAAGCACAAAAATAAATGAAGATGAAAAGTAAAAAGTAAGTTATCATTTTGACCAAAACAAAAGAGCAAGAAAAAACAAGATGTTAAGTGTTAAGATTAAAAACATTTGGATCGAATTACAAAATGGTTGAAAATAATTTTTAAGAATATAATTATCTCATTAATAAATAAATGAATATATAACAGTAAGAAAGGACATAAGCTCACACTTTTTAAGCAGATATACCTCTGTTTGTCTCTGTATCTTAACCATAACCCTTTCAATAATTAGAAAAGTTTTACTCTAGTTCACAACTTTTATGACATTGAGGCTCTATTCCAGACTTTTTCCACATGTGTCAATAAACATTTCCCATTATTCATTTAGAAAGTCAACTGGAATCATTTCAGAACCATAGTTCTCTAGCAATTTTTGATGAGGACAATAACTTTTCTGTTATTAGCCAGTAGTCATATTTACTTTAGAGGATTGTTTTGGTTTTTTATGTGATTTTTACCAAAAAAAAGCTGGGAAGCAAGAAAAGCAGCAGAGCAGGACATGCTGGAAAAGAAGGTAACAACAAGGAGGGTACTTTGCAGAACAAGAAGCTATGACGAAAAGGGTGGTGGAAGAGTCAAAGGCTATTCAACATGAAAATAAGGAGATTGAATAAGGAGATTGTTTAGTGGTTTAGGTAGCATTATACCTCCAATCAACCTGAATCAACAGCAAAAGGATGCAGAACCATTATTGCCTACAACAACCCTACCTACCATAGATTCATCACCTTTTCCTAGAAAGGGATGGTGTAATTAATATCACCATGTTATTTAATTACCAACATATTACAACCATTTTCAGAAATTTGGCTTTTCAACCATCTCACTCACAATCTTCAATAGTACAGCACACACCCAAGAAAACCATGAACAACAGAAGGAAACCGAAGAAAACCATGAACAACAGAAGGAAAATGTAAAAGGCCTGCACAGCAGGTCAAACTACAATATGTATCCATCTCTACAATATACCATCTTTCAAGCCCCACCACGAAAACCATGAACAACAGAAGAAAAATGTAAAAGACATGCACAGCAAGTCAAACTACCATATGTATCTATCTGGACAATATACCATCTTTCAAGCCCCAACACCACTTTGTTTCCAAACAAAATACTACAATTGTGATGGTGAACAGAGCAAGTCCCAAGGAAACTAAAGTATCTGATGTAAGTAAAGTCATGTAAAGTCTAATGGAAAAATGCATGTCATCATCAATTCAATCAGCATCTTTGTCTTGTCTTTGGAGGAGAGGAAAGGAGTGAGAGACTACCATAGATTCATCACCTTTTTCTAGAAAGGGATGGTGTAATTAATATCACCATGTTATTTAATTACCAACATATTACTACCATTTTCATAAATTTGGCTTTTCAGCCATCTCACTCAAAATCTTCAATAGTACAGTACACACCCAAGAAAACCATGAACAACAGAAGGAAAATGTAAAAGGCCTGCACAGCAGGTCAAACTACAATATGTATCCATCTCTACAATATACCATCTTTCAAGCCCCACCACGAAAACCATGAACAACAGAAGAAAAATGTAAAAGGCATGCACAACAAGTCAAACTACCATATGTATCTATCTGGACAATATACCATCTTTCAAGCCCCACCACCACTTTGTTTCCAAACAAAATACTACAATTGTGGTGGTGAACAGAGCAGGTCCCAAGAAAACTAAAGTATCGATGTAAGTAAAGTCATGTAAAGTCTAATGGAAAAATGCATGTCATCATCAATTCAATCACCAGATCAGATCATCTTGTCTTGGAGGAGAGGAAAGGAGTGAGAGACTACTATAGATTCATCACCTTTTTCTAGAAAGGGATGGTGTAATTAATATCACCATGTTATTTAATTACCAACATATTACTACCATTTTCAGAAATTTGGCTTTTCAACCATCTCACTCAAAATCTTCAATAGTACAGTACACACCCAAGAAAACCATGAACAACAGAAGGAAAATGTAAAAGGCCTGCACAGCAGGTCAAACTACAATATGTATCCATCTCTACAATATACCATCTTTCAAGCCCCACCACGAAAACCATGAACAACAGAAGAAAAATGTAAAAGGCATGCACAGCAAGTCAAACTACCATATGTATCTATTTGGACAATATACCATCTTTCAAGCCCCACCACCACTTTGTTTCCAAATAAAATACTACAATTGTGGTGGTGAACAGAGCAGGTCCCAAGAAAACTAAAGTATCTGATGTAAGTAAAGTCATGTAAAGTCTAATGGAAAAATGCATGCCATCTACAATTCAATCACTGTACTGTACTGGAGGAGAGGAAAGGAGTGAGAGACTACCATAGATTCATCACCTTTTTCTAGAAAGGGATGGTTTAATTAATATCACCATGTTATTTAATTACCAACATATTACTACCATTTTCAGAAATTTGGCTTTTCAACCATCTCACTCAAAATCTTCAATAGTACAGTACACACCCAAGAAAACCATGAACAACAGAAGGAAAATGTAAAAGGCCTGCACAGCAGGTCAAACTACAATATGTATCCATCTCTACAATATACCATCTTTCAAGCCCCACCAAGAAAACTATGAACAACAAGAAAAATGTAAAAGGCATGCACAACAAGTCAAACTACCATATGTATCTATCTGGACAATATACCATCTTTCAAGCCCCACCACCACTTTGTTTCCAAACAAAATACTACAATTGTGGTGGTGAACAGAGCAGGTCCCAAGAAAACTAAAGTATCTGATGTAAGTAAAGTCATGTAAAGTCTAATGGAAAAATGCATGTCATCATCAATTCAATCACTGTACTGTACTGTACTGGAGGAGAGGAAAGGAGTGAGAGACTACCATAGATTCATCACCTTTTTCTAGAAAGGGATGGTGTAATTAATATCACCATGTTATTTAATTACCAACATATTACTACCATTTTCAGAAATTTGGCTTTTCAACCATCTCACTCAAAATCTTCAATAGTACAGTACACACCCAAGAAAACCATGAACAACAGAAGGAAAATGTAAAGGCACACAGCAGTCAAACTACAATATGTATCCATCTCTACAATATACCATCTTTTAAGCACCACCACGAAAACCATGAACAACGGAAGAAAAATGTAAAAGGCATGCACAAGTCAAACTACCATATGTATCTATCTGGACAATATACCATCTTTCAAGCCCCACCACCACTTTGTTTCCAAACAAAATACTACAATTGTGGTGGTGAACAGAGCAGGTCCCAAGAAAACTAAAGTATCTGATGTAAGTCAAGTCATGTAAAGTCTAATGGAAAAATGCATGCCATCATCAATTCAACCACTGTACTTGATGAGGACATCGCCCCGAAAGACCCTCAAGTTCAATATGGTCCGCAACCTCAAGCGCGCGCGACCCCTGATCCACTCCAAGGCATTGGCGGACCCATGACCAGGTCCCGGTTGAAGCGAGTTCAAGCAAATCTCCACGCCTTCATGAGGCTCATGGCGCAGGACGATCAAGAGGAATCTCGGGCGAAGGCCTTACAACTTCGGCTCGGCCTCGCGTTGGACGAAGAATACGCGAAGCCCTTTGGAGTCTTGAGCATAAGCGTCCTTGAAGAAGGAGCAACCAAACCTTGGCGCGCGAACACTTGAACCCTAAGAAGACCTCAAGTAAAAACATACTCGCGAAGGCTCTTGGCGAAGGCATTCCCGCGAAGGCACCTGGCGAAGACATCCAGTGAAGCCTCCATACTTAACCAGATATCCGACCAAGTCCGACAGCAGGGCGTCCTTTCTCTGCAGCTACTCGGGAATGTAGGCATCCCTTTTCGAGGAAAAGACACCCAACCACTTTTAGGCTAGCTTTTCCTTTTCACCTTTTTGAAACTTTTACTCTGCACGCATGTCAAAAGTACTTTTTACTTTCTGCACGCACGCACATTGTACTAAGCCTTTTACTTCTCACATTTCTCTACTATATAAGTTAGAAACAACACCATTGTAACCTAGAACATATTATTGAATTTAAGCAATTCGGCTGAAACACTCCCGGGGAGTCATCGGCTTTTGTGTTCTCCACTCTTGCATTTCCATTTCCCTAGTGATCCAGGCAAGAGGATCCAAGCATAATATCTAGTATTGCTTGACCTTGTAGTCAAGAGGTGCTAGATCCCATCTCCTTCCTGCATTTTCAAGGGCATTGCCTCACCTCGTAGTGAGGAGGTTCCCTTGGCCGACTTGTGTTTCCTTCGTTCTTCCTCTGTTCTTCGTTTCCACTCTTGCGGAAACCACCTCCATCGAGCTAGATCCGAGCTCGATCACTTCCCCGGTCACATCAAGTGGTATCGAGCCAAAGTGCTTGTCGGAGGTACCGTGTTCTGTTGGAATTCTTTTCTTACGCACGGTTGATGATCTCATTGAGACCGAGCTTGCGCACCAAGATGACTGGGCTAGCTAAAGGTAGCTAAGCACTTGCGTGTTCTCAACTCACTCAATCTGAGTGTTTGAGCTAGAGAGATGTGTATCTGCTCTTAGTGAGCTGATATGAGCTCAAGGAGCTCAATGGATGATTTAATATGTCTTGGACTAGCTCTATGTGAGCTCGGTACAAATGTGTCTAGGCACCTTTTGGCGAAGAGACGTGTCTCTTGGCGGAAAGGTGCGTAAATTGGTGAAAAGGTGTCGGAGAGGGCCAAGCACACCTTCGGCTTAGGCCGAAGGGTGCGTAGCACCCTTGGGTGCCGAAAGGGCACCCTAAGGGGGGCCTCACACCCATTCGGCCATGGGCCTAGGGGTGTGAGTGCCCCTTCGCCCTAGGTGCCTCTAGGCAAGGGGGTGCACCCCATGCCTTGCACCATTCGGCCAAAGGGACATGTCTCATGTCCCATGGCCGAATGGGCAAGGGGCATGGGTCACCTCCCTTGCCTCTTCACCATATTTGGATAATTAATTAATTAGTTAATTAATTTCCTATTAGACACAATTATTTATTTATTCCTTTTCTAATTAATTACTTAATTGAAAAGGCGAAAGGCATGAGACATGTCTCATGGACCAAGGGGCATTGGTTGCAGCCCTTGGCCCTAGAGACATGTTACTTCGCAAATGAGGAGGCATTGTGCCCCCTCATTGGCAGCCCATCCTCCTCTATAAATAGAGGGAGGGTGGCGCCATTTCCATCATCCCACAACCAGCATTGGTTCTCTCTTCTCTCTTCCTACTTCCTCTTCCAAACTAGAAGGCATTCTAGGAGCATTGTGAGTGGAACTCACCTTGGAGATAAATCATCTTCAAGCCGCCCTTAAGGTGTTCCCCAGGCCGAGTCTTCTACATCAACAAGGAGCAAGAATCTCTAAGATTCTTAAGCTGCGTCCAGAAGAAAGGTACATACTCTTAATCCCTTCTTCGGTATTGATGAATGCGAACATGAGAAGCATGTTAAAGACGATCCTAAAATCAACAAATGGTATCAGAGCTTTCGGTTTCTCTTTGTAATACATGCTTACTTGTTCGACATGTTTATATGAAGTATGATACATGTTAGTTGAATTCGAAATAACATGTATGAATGTATGATTGTTGATGGAAAAGGGAAGCATGAATGTTGTATGATGAAAATGGTTGTATAACATGTTGACTTGCCTATTTGTTCCATGAATGATTAAATGAACCTAAAGAAAATGTGTGCCAAAGTTCTATATCACATTATACCTTGAGGTAATTGCCGGAATGTGCTCTGTCTAGGAGGTGGGTTTTAAGTGGGACCGTCTGTGACCCCTCCATCTTTCCTGGGAGCGCTCCTCTCGTGGTTCCTAAGGTCCATGTGTGACGTAGACTTGGCATGCATGTGACATTTATTCTTTACCTAATTTAAGAATTTCAGCCCCTTGATAGTCTTAATCTGGTTTTGTACCACTATCATGGACTTGAGGGAATTGAAGCTTAAATTAAGTGAGGGAACATACGTCTATTGAAACAAGAGATTCTACCTTAAGATAGTTCAAGTACTTGTACGGTGAACTTGAAGGACTTGAAACTTGATTCAATTGATGAGACACTTCATTAAACTAAGGTCTCTAGGGACACTGTCAAGCTGATATAATGCTGTCTAAGGAAGTGGTACTTAAGTGAGACCGTTTGTGACTCCACCAACGACCTGGGCATTGTATTAAGGAGACTTATGGGTGATGAGACTAAGGTTTAAGTGAAGTGCTATGGTTGTTACGATAACGCATGAGTGCGTGATTCGGGCCTTCTTGGAAGGTCAAGTGAGGTTATAAACTGATGTATGCTTGGTTGCCCTTGATTGATTGAATGTATAGGCTTGTTAAGGGTATGTTCATAAAATGGCAAAGTTATGCTTAGGCGTTTCTGATCGGATGCTATATGCATACCTTTTGCTACGTCTGGGTATAAACTAAGTTATTTCATGAACATATTGCTTGAATAAGTCTAATTGTGTGAATTGGAATCTAAAACATGTGAATTGCATATTTGTAGATGGCTACTAAGAACATAGTAGCAGAGTTGAACCGTGACCTCAAATTGGATGGTGAAAACTATCTAATTTGGCAGCAGAAGGTCAAGTTCATCTTAACTGAGCAAGAGACACTTGAGGTGCTCGATGCTGAGGTCAACCCCCCGCAGGAAGGGGGAAGTAGGGTGGCTTATGAAGCCTACCTTAAAAAGAACTCTATGTGTAGAGTCACACTCTTGTCCACAATGGTGGATGAGATCATGGTGGAGTTCTCCATGCTACCCTCGGCCAAAGGCATCGGGATCTTTGTGAAGGCCAAGTATGGAGATGTTTCCGTGGAGAAACAACGCTCAATGATACTAAGGTTTGAGAACTATGGTAAACGAGCAGATCACACCATGAGTGCCCACCTTCGTGAGATGTCACGAATGATTCATCAGCTTAAACAAGCTGGGCACGACCTCACCGACGAGCAGCAGTGCAAGCAATAATAAGGTCCTTACGATGAGGAGTGGCGGTTGATGAAGGTCAACTTACGCCACAACCCTCAGATTAAGACCTTTGATGACATCGCCCGTCACCTTTTACTTGAGGCTGAAGTAATGGCTCTCAAGGACCACTCCAAGGCATATGTTGCCAATACCTCCGATAACAACGGGGGTAAAAAGAAGAAGTGGTTCAAGGGTGGGAAAAGGGCGGCTTCAAAGGCAAGGGTAAGGGAAAGGGAAAAGGAAACGGGCCCGGAAAGAAGAAAAGGGACGTTTCGAAGCTCAAGTGCTTCAACCGTGGCAAGAAAGGACACTTTGCAAAAGATTGCAAAAGTGCACCTAAGGTACATTTTGAACCTTCTACTTCAATAGCACATGTGACGTCATGTACTATGCTAACTGAAAGCAATTCTTTGTGGATTGTAGACTCAGGAGCAACAGACCACATAGCTCGGGACAAGTTCTGGTTTGTGGCGTACCGCAAGCTCCCAAGAGGTGTGAAGCACGTCTCGGTGGGGAATGATGCAAAATTAGAAGTAGTTGGTATAGGAACCTGTAAGGTTCCCTTGTGTAATAGATATTTGTATCTTGTGGACACATTATATGTACCTAATATTTGTAGAAATTTAATTTCTATTTCTGCCATGTTGAAGTACAATTATTGCTTTCAATTCTTTAATGATAGTGTAACTATATTAAAGGATAATCAAGTTCTCACAAAATGCTTAGTTAATAATGGATCAGTATGAGTTAAGGCCCGATGGCCATTCTGTTGCAACTCCTAGTTGCCACGTGACTAAAGTCATAGATCAAAATCATGGCATGAGCGGTTGGGACATATAGGACAAGATAGGATGAATAAGTTAGCCAAAAGTGGCTTGCTTGAATCCTTGACCAAGGTTGTCCTGCCAACTTGTCAACCTTGCTTAGAAGGCAAGGCAACGAGAAAGCCCTTTGGGAGGGCAACTAGGAGAACCGAGGCACTAAGTTTAGTCCATTCTGATCTTTGTGGACCTATGAGAATTGAATCCAGAAATGGGTTCAAGTACTTCATCACTTTTACAGATGACTGTACACGATTCACCCACGTCTTATTACTCAAAACAAAGGCAGAGGCCTTAGCATATTTTCAGAAATATGTACACTTGGTTGAGAACCAAGTAGATAAGAAAGTGAAGTCCTTAAGGACCGACAGAGGTGGTGAGTACAGTTCACTTGCATTCAAGGCCTTTTGTGAGTCAAAAGGCATTGCTAGAGAGTTCACCCTTTCTTGGACACCCCAGCAAAATGGTGTGTCCGAAAGAAAGAACCGAACTTTGATGGACATGGTACGTTCCATGATGGCTAAAGCCAACCTGGATGTGACCTATTGGAGTGATGCGCTGCTATGTGCGGTGCACATTCTCAATAGGGTACCTACCAAGGACATCGACTCCTCTCCATATGAGTTATGGATGAAGAGGACCCCGAACTTAAGCTACTTGCGGCCTTGGGGTTGCTTAGCTTACGTACATAATCCCGACCATCCGTTGGGAAAATTGGGACCAAGAGGAAAGAAGTGTGCTTTTCTCGGATATTGTACGGAATCCAAGGGCTATGTGTTCTTGGATCTCTGTTTAAAGAAGGGTTTGGTGTTTGATGCAAGAAACGCCAAGTTTGTGGAAACGGAGTTTCCAAAAGTTGGCGAAAGTGATGATTTAGCCTCAATAGGCCCGATCCTAGAAGAAGGTCAACCGGGCACTTCACAAGTGCCGGTTACAAGGACTGTACCTACTCCGGAGGAGTACCTCAACCGGAACAAGCCGAGGCTTTCCAGAATGAGCCCATAAACATGGACTCGAATGAGCAGGATCCACAGGCGAGGGATCTGTTCAAGAGGGAGTTGAGGTACTTCAAGAGCCAACACCTCCACCCCAGTTGAGAAGATCAACTCGGGAGTCCAAAGCACCTAAAAGGTGGGGACTATCGGAAGGTGAGACATACTTGGTCTCGTGCGAGATCGATGAGCCAAGTAATGTCAAAGAAGCTCTTGAAGGGGCACAGAAAGAAGAGTGGCTAAAGGCAATGAATGATGAGTTGCATTCAATGCATGAAAATGAGGTATGGGAATTGTCTGATCTTCCTCGTGGCCGAAAAGCGATCGGCAATAAGTGGGTTCTTAAAATAAAGAAGAACTCTGATGGGAGTATCGAAAGGTACAAGGCCCGGTTGGTGGCCAAAGGCTTTACGAAGGAAGGTGTTGATTTCAAAGACACTTTCTCTCCTGTGGTTAAGTTTAATTCCATCAGATTGCTACTTCCGATAGTGGCAAACTTGGACCTTGAGTTGCATCAGATGGATGTAACCACGGCCTTCCTCAACGGTGAGTTGAGTGAAGAGATCTACATGAAACAACCCGAAGGGTTTGTACAAGTAGGTCAAGAAGACAAGGTATGTAGACTAAAGAAGTCTATATATGGTCTCAAACAAGCTTCAAGACAGTGGTACTTGAAGTTTCATCATGCAGTCACAAGCTATGGTTTTGTGATGATGCATGAAGACCATTGTGTGTACTTGTTCTTCAAAGAGTCCAGTTTTGCCATTATGACATTATATGTCGATGACATTTTAATTGCAAGTAGTAGCTTGGAGTTGTTGCTCGCCATCAAAGGATGGTTGTCCTCCACCTTCAAAATGAAGGACCTGGGGGAAGCTTCTTATATCCTAGGTGTTAAGATACATCGGGACAGAAAGAAGCATATGTTAGGACTTTCACAAGAGCTTTATATAGATAAAGTTCTTGAGAGGTTTAACTTGACCAACTCTAAGCCAATGAACACCCCACTTGCATATGGTTGCAAAATTGGAGAGGACTTATGTCCTAAGACTCCAAAAGACAAGGAAGAAATGACTAAGATACCTTACCTTAGTGCCATTGGTAGCCTTATGTACGCCATGATTTGTACACGGCCAGACATAAGTCAAGCGGTCGGTTTACTTGCTAGATATTCTTGAACCACGGCATGGAGCATTGGAAGAATGTCAAGAGGATCCTTAGATACCTTAAAGGTACTAAGGATTATTGGCTATGTTATCAAGGAAAAACCCTTGGTTTACACGGCTATTCGATGCCGATTGGGAGGAGATAGAGATTCTAGCAAATCTACAAGTGGTTATATTTTCTTGCTAAATGGGGCGCTACTACTTGGTGTAGTAAGAAACAAACTTGTACAGCCTTATCAACCATGGAGGCAGAATTCGTTTCTTGTGCCTCGGCTGTCCAGAAGCCACGTGGCTTGGTTATTTTCTTAAAAACTTGGAGTCGATGGTCAAAATAAGTAAGCCCATTACTATCTACAGTGATAGTATGGCAGCTATGGCCTACACCAAGGACCCCAAGTATCATGGAAAAACCAAACACATTAGCATGAAATATAATTTCGTTCGAGATGCGGTTGAAGAAGGTGAAGTCAAAATTGAATACATCTCAACAGACCTTATGGTGGCAGATCCTCTCACTAAGCCATTGCCACCCATTGTGTTTGCTCGTCATGTCCGAGCAATGGGTCTTAGGAGATTGTAAATATACTAATTGTTGTATGACTTTCACCACTTTGGTGTCACACATGTATATATGTATAATGATGATCAATAAAGTAATTATTTGATGTCATTTACTTAGTTCCATTAATAACACACAATGAATAAATGAACATGTCCACCATAGGCATTGAGAATGACTTTCTCACACCAAGTCATTCGCCCTTGATCTTAAGTAGACCAAGGATGAGACTACCAAAGACTCAAATAGGGTGTTGTTTCTTCAGGAAACATGTGACATACAATGTTACTCTATTGAGTGGGAGTCATGTTACAACACATGACACTTTGGTATACTTTTATGTCGCCTTGATCTGAATAATCAAGATGAGGTGCTCTGCACTGATTTTGTATGACACTGATACATTCTAGCCTATGTGTGAGTGTAAGCTAGGGCTTGCACAGAAATTTCATGGCTTGTGACATGTCCTCCTTTTATATGTTAGAAGGAGCACACTCTGAGGTGTTTTAAGAGGGAGAAATGACACACCCTCATTCTAAGTGATATCACTCCAAGTGGGAGTGGTGTTTGTAAAACACCCTAAGAAGTGTTAATAGAATCTTTGTAAGTATGTTGCAAAGATCCTATGACCATGAAATTCGACCAAAAGAAGAATTTAAGCAAGTTGTCTCTAACCTTGCGTAGTGTGAGAATTCTTCGATTGGACCCTTAATCACTTTAACTCGCTGTTAATGATTCACATTGACAAAGTTACTTTGATTGGTTGTCGAAGGTCGCAGATGAATGCGGCTGGAGTATCCTCCTTTTGGGTAACTAAATCTATATGGATCATTAAGCAGGTAGAGTGTAAAGGAAAGACAAGTGAAACTTGGTACATGAGTCCTAAATTCAACCTTTGAGCTCACATGTTGCATTGGTACAACATGATAAGGTCTGAATTGGGGATAATACGAATTAAAGAGTACTCGACACTTAACACAGTCATCATTTAAATGAAAGAGACTGTCTGTGGTTAAGAATATGTACCATATGTCTTGGGGTTCTAAAGGCACTACTTGAAGTAGTTCAAGGAAAGCTTGAAGATGTTCAAGCATGTCTTGTTAAGTTCAAGAAAATTTGAATAACACACAAACACTTGAAGTGTTCAAGTGAGTTTGAGAGGACAATCTTCCATTTGAGAGTCTAACAACCTCAATGGAAGAGGTGCAGTGTGGATGCCTTAAGGTCGCACTCACAACTCCTTTTATATAGTTTGCCAAAGTGTTTGGTTTAGTATGAGAAAGTGTTTTATTCGAGTGGGAGCTTGTGCTCAAAGATCATCATTGGTGCGAGTGGGAGTTTGTTGGAATTCTTGCGCACCAAGATGACGGGCTAGCTAAAGGTAGCTAAGCACAGCTCAACTCAGCTCAATCTGAGTGTTTGAGCTAGAGAGATGTGTATCTGCTCTTAGTGAGCTGATATGAGCTCAAGGAGCTCAATGGATGATTTAATATGTCTTGGACTAGCTCTATGTGAGCTCGGTACAAATGTGTCTAGGCACCTTTTGGCGAAGAGACGTGTCTCTTGGCGGAAAGGTGCGTAAATTGGTGAAAAGGTGTCGGAGAGGGCCAAGCACACCTTCGGCTTAGGCCGAAGGGTGCGTAGCACCCTTGGGTGCCGAAAGGGCACCCTAAGGGGGGCCTCACACCCATTCGGCCATAGGCAAGGGGTGTGAGTGCCCCTTCGCCCTAGGTGCCTCTAGGTAAAGGGGTGCACCCCATGCCTTGCACCATTCGGCCAAAGGGACATGTCTCATGTCCCATGGCCGAATGGGCAAGGGGCATGGGTCACCTCCCTTGCCTCTTCACCATATTTGGATAATTAATTAATTAGTTAATTAATTTCCTATTAGACACAATTATTTATTTATTCCTTTTCTAATTAATTAGTTAATTGAAAAGGCAAAGGCATGAGACATGTCTCATGGACCAAGGGGCATTGGTTGCAGCCCTTGGCCCTAGAGACATGTTACTTCGCAAATGAGGAGGCATTGTGCCCTCATTGGCAGCCCATCCTCCTCTATAAATAGAGGGAGGGTGGCGCCATTTCCATCATCCCACAACCAGCATTGGTTCTCTCTTCTCTCCTCATACTTCCTCTTCCAAGCTAGAAGGCATTCTAGGAGCATTGTGAGTGGAACTCACTTTGGAGACAAATCCTCTCCAATCCGCCCTTAAGGTGTTCCCCAGGCCGAGTCTTCTACATCAACAAGGAGCAAGAATCTCTAAGATTCTTAAGCTGCGTCCAGAAGAAAGGTACACATCCTTAATCCTTTCTTCAGTATTATAGAATGCGAACATGAGAAGCATGTTAAAGACGATCCTAAAATCAACAGTTTAAAAGTGTGCTTGTTTAAGCCAAATATTTTCGAGATAAGCCAAAGAGAGTTGTCCTGAGCGACAAGTGTGTAAAGAAAAACGTTTAAAGAAAGAAAGGTATTGAGCAAGTTTCTGCGTTCTGGAAAAGTTCTTGAATGTTCTTACGTGTTCTTCCCAAAACACAAGTGAACAGTGTTTTTAATCCAAAAATAGTTTCAGAACTTGAACAGAAAGTGTTTGTGACTGCAAAAAGCCTTTTCTCATCTTCCAACCTGTTTCTTTCGACCCCAACTCAACCCTGACATCCCACAAAACTGGTTTCAAGTAACTAGTCATTTTCTTGGGTTTCAAGTTGCGGTTTTACTAGAGTTTTGTTTGTGTTTTCTTGCGTGTTCATCTTTGATCCAAGGTTGAAAACGGTATCAAGTTTAGAGAGCTTGTGAAAGCCATAAGTGAACAGCCGAAGTGACAAAGTCGTTGAGAGAAACACGAGAGAGATTGTAAACACTCAGGGAGTGGTGAGATTCTTTCCTGACCACATATTTTCAACAGTGCTGTGTTACAGATGGTTTCAACAGACTCATCTCCTCCTTATCCATCCCAGCTAGCTATGCACAACACGCTAGCAAAGATCTTACAGAGGTTGGATGACTTGGGAGCTCAAGTCGCTACTACAAATGAGCGACTAACGAGAGTAGAGGTAGCTCAAGGAAAGCAACCGGAGAGCTCGCAAGCCCACGATGAAGCCCATGCATCGCGGGCTCAAGGCGGGGTCACCCATACCACTTTCGATCCGGCATCGGCAAGGCCTCACGCTACTCCTCACAGCCGTCCCACCACTTCTACGAGAGTAGATCGTGGTGTTGACATCCTGGACAGTGATGATCAGGAGTATTACGCGGAGCCACAGCCAAAGCCTATTAAAAGAAGGGTCTTTCCCGATAGAGCTCAAGCCAGAGCCTATCTCCACAGAGACCTCGAAGAAGAGGAAGAAGCAGAGCGAGGCCGTGTCCATCGAGGTTTCAACCGAGACCTCGGAGGTAGGGTGCAAGCCCAGGATCAGCAAGCCCTCGCCAACATAAAGCTTCAAATACCACCCTTCTACGGGTCCAGTGATCCGGAAGAGTACTTTACATGGATGGCTAAAACCGAGCGGATCATTGATATGATGGGATACACTGATGCGATAGCTTTGAAGCTCGTGGTCATTGAATTCCATGATTATGCTCTCACCTGGTGGGAGCAAGAGCATCACGAGAGGGCAAGAATCCGCTGTCGTCCCATCACAACTTGGGAAGATCTCAAACGAACCATGAAGAATCGGTTTGTGCCCAGCTACTACGACAGAGATTGTGCCCAGAAACTGCAACGCCTTATCCAAGGTCATCGCAGCGTCGAGGAATACCAAAAGGATCTTGAGAGGGCCTTGATGAGGGCCAATGTCAAGGAGGACGAAGAGGCTAAATTGGCTAGGTTTTTATATGGCCTACGAGAAGACGTCGCGAAGACAGTTGAACTGTGCGACTATCGAGATTACCAAGATCTGGTTCACAAGGCCATCCGGGTGGAGAAGCAACTGAAGAAGGGGAACTCCTATCATCCCGCCCATACACCCAACAGGGGCTCAGGTAGCAAGACCCCCCCTTCGCCAAACCGCCCCCGCCAAAACCGTACACATCCCCCGCGGCGATGCCACCCCCTCGCCAAACTTACCCCAACACAAGACCCTCAACACAATCCCAACCGAAGCCCAGCGCCAACACTTATGATGCCCCTCGCCAATCAAGGAGCATCGAATGCTTTAAGTGTTTAGGCAAGGGACACTATGCGAGGGATTGCCCCAACAGAAGAGCCATGGTCATTCGGCCCAATGGGGAACTGTCTAGCGAAGAAGAAGAAGAGGTCCATCCCGAACAACGAGATCACGAGAGTGAAGCAGAAGAGGGAGAGCTGCCTATGGACGGCCTCATACTAGTCACCAAGAGGGTTCTGCAAAGCTCCCCAAGTATCACTGAAAGCACTCAGCGGGAAAATTTATTCCAATCAAGAGCTATGGTGAATGGGACTCTGTGCAGTCTCATTATTGATAGCGGAAGCTGTGTCAACGCTGCCAGCGAGGACATGGTTGCTGAGCTGGGTCTTCGCACTATTGCCCATCCCAAACCGTATCAACTGCAGTGGGTTGATGACCGGACCTTTGTGAAGGTCGTTAAACAAGTTGAAGTCCCGATAAAGATCGGCAAGTACGAAGATTCCATCACTTGTGACGTGGTGCGGATGCAGGCCACCCACATTCTCTTGGGCAGGCCACAGCGATACGACAAGGAGGCCATACACTATGGCAAAACCAACAAATATGCCCTCACCCATCTCAGTAAACCCTACACCCTGCTTCCCCTCACCCCAACCCAAGCTCACCAAGATCAAATTCACCTGGCTAGTAAGGCCGAGAGAAGAAGAAAGAGCGAGGGCAGAGAGAGGAGAGAAAATGGCGAGAAGGTTCAAGGAACCTTGAATGAGAAAAAGGAGTGTGCATTAATGGGAAACACCCCAAGTGAGCCCGTGAGAAAACAAGAGTGCCTCCCTCCCATGGCCAAAGAGAGGGATTTTAAAAGAGCATTTCTTGGAAACAAGACTTGTTTCCTCATGATTCCAACTCATTGCATGCTAACACTTGATCATGTATCTTCTCTCCCTTTCTATGTGCAGGAAGTTCTGAAGGAATTCGATGAAGTATTCGATGAGCCGCGAACCCTTCCCCCTATCGCGGCATAGAGCATCAGATCGACTTGCTTCCGGGAGCGCCTTTACCCAACAAGGCCGCCTACCGGACCAACCCTCAAGAATCCAAAGAAATCCAATCGCAAGTGCAAGAGCTGCTGGACAAGGGGTTCATCCGTGAAAGCCTTTCGCCCTGTGCAGTGCCAGTCATACTCGTGCCAAAGAGCGATGGCACTTGGCGCATGTGCATGGACTGCCGTCCCATCAACTCTATCACTGTAAAGTATCGCCACCCTATACCTAGACTTGATGACATGTTAGACGAATTGAGTGGTGCATGTGTGTTTTCAAAAATCGATCTTAGAAGTGGCTATCACCAGATCCGAATGAAGGAAGGTGATGAATGGAAAACTGCTTTCAAAACCAAAATTGGTTTATACGAATGGAATGTTATGCCCTTCGGATTGTCAAACGCACCTAGTACGTTCATGCGTCTAATGAATCATGTCCTGAGGCGTTTAATTGGAAAATTTGTGGTAGTATACTTTGATGACATACTAGTTTATTCTAAAAACCATGAGGAGCATGTTGAGCACTTACGGCAGGTCCTCGACACGCTTAGGTTAGAAAAACTGTATGCCAAGTTTGAAAAGTGTGTCTTCGCATCCCAGGAAGTTAACTTTCTTGGATATGTAGTGGGTGCGAAGGGTGTCAAGGTAGATGAGAGTAAGATCAGTGCCATTCGGGACTGGCCTACTCCTAATTCCTTAACTGAAGTAAGATCCTTTCTAGGACTTGCTAGTTTTTATAGGAGGTTTGTTAAGGATTTCTCTTCCATTGCCGCCCCTTTGCATGAACTGGCTAAGAAGAATGTTGTCTTCGAATGGGGACAGTCGCAAGAGAAATCTTTTAATGAATTAAAATCTCGTCTGACAAATGCCCCTCTACTCACTTTGCCAAACTTTGACAAGGTGTTCGAGGTAGAGTGCGATGCTAGTGGTATAGGCATCGGTGCTGTCTTGCATCAAGAAGGTCGTCACATAGCCTTCTTTAGCGAAAAGTTGAGTGGAGCCACCTTGAATTACTCCACATACGACAAGGAGCTATACGCTCTTGTGCGATCCTTACAAATGTGGAGTCATTATCTGCTGCCTAGAGAGTTTGTTATCCATACGGATCACTTGTCTTTGAAGTATCTTCAAGGACAAGGAAATTTAAGCAAAAGGCATGTTAGGTGGGTAGAGTTCATCGAGTCTTTCTCCTATGTTATTAAGTATAAGAAAGGAAAGGAAAATGTTGTTGTTGATGCCCTTTCTAGGAGATATGCATTACTCATGACTCTTGATACTAAGGTCGTCGGATTTGAATGTTTAAAGGGAATGTATGAGCATGATGCGGATTTTGGGGAAATATTTGTTAATCAGTGCTAAAGGTAGCCAGAATGGCTACTATGTTTTTGATGGCTTTCTGTTTAAGTTGAAAAGGTTGTGCGTTCCCAGAGGATCAATGCGCGACGTCATCATCAAGGAGGCGCATGGAGGCGGTCTCATGGGGCATTTCGGCGTCCAGAAGACGCTTGAGGCCGTAGGGAGAACTTCTTCTGGCCTGGCATGAAGAAGGACATCACCAAGGCTTGCGCCCGATGTGTCACATGCCACCAAGCCAAGTCTACTCTACAACCAAAAGGGAAGTACACTCCTCTCCCTACACCTTCTCTTCCTTGGGTTGATATAAGCATGGATTTTATAAGTGGTCTGCCTAGGACGTCGCATGGTCATGATGCTATTTTTGTGGTAGTGGATAGATTTTCCAAAATGGCACACTTCATTCCCTGTCATAAAACTGAAGATGCCTCGCATGTGGCTGATTTATTCTTTAGGGACATCGTGAAATACCATGGCCTTCCGCGGTCCATTGTCAGTGATAGGGATTCGCGGTTCCTAAGTCATTTTTGGCGAACCCTTTGGTCTAGATTAGGCACTAGTTTGATGTACTCAACATCGAGTCACCCTCAAACAGATGGCCAAACTGAAGTGACCAATAGGACCCTCACCACTATCTTGCGAACCCTCCTTAGGAAGAATCTGAAAGAGTGGGAAAAATGCTTACCACATGTAGAATTTGCTTACAACCGAGCCTACCACTCCTCTACATCCCACAGTCCCTTTGAAGTCGTGTATGGCTTCAACCCTTTGACCCCTTTGGACTTAGTAGCCTTAGACTTTGCCGAGCAAGTAGATATAGAAGGGAAAGAGAAAGCCCAACACATGAAAGATTTGCATACCAGGGTTCACAAGCAACTTGAGAAAGTTAATGAGTCTTATGCAAGAAGGGTTAATAAGGGTAGAAAATTTAGGAGTTTTCAAGTTGGGGACTAGGTGTGGCTACACTTAAGAAAAGACCGATGTACATGTAACTTACCCTGTGATGGATCTTACAATGTACATGCAACTTTTAACGTTTGTGATTTGGCTCCCTTTGAAGGACAAGCAGATTTTGAGAATCCGCGGACGGATTCTTTCGAAGAGGGAGAGTATGATGAGGACATCGCCCCAAAAGACCCTCAAGTTCAAGATGGTCCGCAACCTCAAGCGCGCGCGACCCCTGATCCACTCCAAGGCATTGGCGGACCCATGACCAGGTCCCGGTTGAAGCGAGTTCAAGCGAATCTCACGCCTTCATGAGGCTCATGGCGCAGACGATCAAGAGGAATCTCGGCGAAGTCCTTACAGCTTCGTCGGCTAGGCCTCGTGTTGGATGAAGAATACGCGAAGCCCTTTGGAGTCTTGAGCATAAGTATCCTTGAAGAAGGGAGCAGCCAAACCTTGGCGCGCGAACGCTTGAACCCTAAGAAGACCTCAAGTAAAAACATACTCGCGAAGGCTCTTGGCGAAGGCATTCCCGCGAAGGCACCTGGCGAAGACATCCCGCGAAGCCTCCATACTTAACCAGATAACCGACCAAGTCCGACAGCAGGGCGTCCTTTCTCTGCAGCTACTCGGGAATGTAGGCATCCCTTTTCGAGGAAAAGACACCCGAACACTTTTTAGGCTAGCTTTTCCTTTTCACCTTTTTGGAAACTTTTACTCTGCACGCATGACAAAAAGCACTGTTTGCTTTTTGCACGCACGCACATTCGTGTACTAAGTCAACTTACTTCTCACAGCCCTCTACTATATAAGTTAGAAACAACACCATTGTAACCTAGAACATATTATTGAATTTAAGCAATTCGGCTGAAACACTCCCGGGGAGTCATCGGCTTTTGTGTTCTCCACTCTTGCATTTCCATTTCCCTAGTGATCCAGGCAAGAGGATCCAAGCATAATATCTAGTATTGCTTGACCTTGTAGTCAAGAGGTGCTAGATCCCATCTCCTTTCCCCAGGCATTTTCAAGGGCATTGCCTCACCTCGTAGTGAGGAGGTTCCCTTGGCCGACTTGTGTTTCATTGTTCTTCCTCTGTTCTTCGTTTCCACTCTAGCGGAAACCGCATCCATCGAGCTAGATCCGAGCTCGTGATCACTTACACCCCCCCGTGATCACATCAAATTAATATCACCATGTTATTTAATTACCAACATATTACTACCATTTTCAGAAATTTGGTTTTTCAACCACCTCACTCAAAATCTTCAATAGTACAGTACTCACCCACGAAAACCATGAACAACAGAAGGAAAATGTAAACGGCCTGAACAGCAGGTCAAACTACAATATGTATCCATCTCTACAATATACCATCTTTCTAGCCCCACCACGAAAACCATGAACAACAGAAGAAAAATGTAAAAGGCATGCACAGCAAGTCAAACTACCATATGTATCTATCTGGACAATATACCATCTTTCAAGCCCCACCACCACTTTGTTTCCAAACAAAATACTACAATTGTGGTGGTGAACAGAGCAGTCCCAAGAAAACTAAAGTATCGATGTAAGTAAAGTCGTGTAAAGTCTAATGGAAAAATGCATGTCATCATCAATTCAATCACATCTTTGTCTTGTCTTGGAGGAGAGGAAAGGAGTGAGAGACTACCATAGATTCATCACCTTTTTCTAGAAAGGGATGGTGTAATTAATATCACCATGTTATTTAATTACCAACATATTACTACCATTTTCAGAAATTTGGTTTTTCAACCATCTCACTCAAAATCTTCAATAGTACAGTACACACCCAAGAAAACCATGAACAACAGAAGGAAAATGTAAAAGGCTCGCAAAGAGTCAAACTACAATATGTATCCATCTCTACAATATACCATCTTTTAAGCCCCACCACGAAAACCATGAACAACAGAAGAAAAATGTAAAAGGCATGCACAGCAAGTCAAACTACCATATGTATCTATCTGGACAATATACCATCTTTCAAGCCCCACCACCACTTTGTTTCCAAACAAAATACTACAATTGTGATGGTGAACAGAGCAGGTCCTAAGAAAACTAGAGTATCTGATACAAGTAAAGTCATGTAAAGTCTAATGGAAAAATGCATGCCATCATCAATTCAATCACTGTACTGTACTGTACTGTACTGTACTGGAGGAGAGGAAAGGAGTGAGAGACTAAGAGCAAGCCCAACAGCCTCCCTAAAAGTTTCTTCAAAATGGAGAAGTAAGAGCCATATTCTTTAAATTATTTTTGCTCTAACTCCAACAGTTTCTCCATTTTGGAGAAGCCTGCATTTATTACAACAATAAAATATTCTACATCTTTGACTAATAATTAATGAATTAATATTTTTTTATTTGAAACTGATTTTTGTATCCAATTAAATGTTGAGTTCACACCAATGAGAGGAGAGAGGGAGTGACTATTTATGTTGGAAAAACAAATTTGGAGAAGGCTTTAAATTTTGGAGAATGCTCCAAATTTGGGGATGGCTTCTCATTTTTCCTTCTCCTTCCCCATTTTGGAGAATGAGATGGAGAATCTGTTGGACCCAAAAACAGCCCAAATTTCTCCAAAATTGAGCATTTCCATAAAATGGAGAACCTGTTGGAGATGCTCTAACGAGCCATCGAATCCGTCCTCAAAAAGCATCCAACTCTGAAGCTATCCGGGAACGTTTCTCATCCAACTCTGAAGCCTCGCTAGCCACAACTTCAGAGGCCTTTTCGAGAACCAATAGACTGGTTTCTTCAGCAGCTTGTTTCATTGGTTGTTTGAACACCTTCTCAAGATTTATGGCACTCGGCTCCTCTGAACTCTTCTTTACCCCTTGGATTCTTGAGATTCTGATCCGTCTTTCACCGATTCAGTAGCTTCACTCCTTTTTTCCGATTCTGATCCGTCTTTCACCGATTCAGTAGCTTCACTCTTTTTTTCCGATTCTACTCCGTCTTTCACCGATTCAGTAGCTTCACTCCTTTTCTCCGATTCTGATCCTTCTTTCACCGATTCAGTAGCTTCACTCCTTTTTTCCGATTCTGATCCTTCTTTCACCGATTCAGTAGCTTCACTCCTTTTTTCCGATTCTGATCCTTCTTTCACCGATTCAGTAGCTGCACTCTTTTTTTCTGATTTTGATCCTTCTTTCACCGATTCAGCAGTTTCATTAGGGTTTCCCGATCCTCCTTCTCTTTCTTGGATCCTCCTCCTCTGCTCAGCAGCCATTGGAATAATACTCACTGTAAAGATCAAGCGTAGCCAAGACCTCGCCACATCCCAAGAAAGAACCACGAATCTGGGCGTTTGTGTGGGTAGTGATTGCTGTGGGGGTAATGCCGGGAGTCGCAGCTACATTTCTGGAATTCGCTCATCCTCTGGTGGCGGCGGCAGCGTCGGTCGGAGGGTACACGCCATTTCCAACCGAACCCCCAAAATTGGGATGTTCCTGTTGAGGTGAAATCTCACAAAGGGCTCAGCCATTGTTGACGATGAACATAACAAAACAGTGAATGGAAGTTTACTTTCTTTTTTTTCTTTCTGAGAAGAAACAGGAAGAAATTTAGGCAGATAGTATTACTGCGGTCATTTCATTTACGCTTATATATTTGCTTTAGATATTGGTATGTTCCTTGTACTATTGCAACTCGTGCACGATAATCCTCATATTTTAAATCAACATGATTTTATCCTTTAGTTTAACAAAGATGCGTTAGTCCTCGTCATATGAAACTTGGTCACGTGTGTGGGAACAACACATGTGATCTTGGACTGTAGATAGGGGGTCTAAATGAGACAAGTCGCTGAAGGTTGGCTCGAGTTTGAGCTCAATTTTAAGGAGCCAGTTCATCAAATGTTCAAATTCAGCTCCAAAGTTCATGGGTTCAATAAGTTTATTCCCTAAAATTAATGAGGATTGAAAGGGCAGGGACTAAGGTTTTCATTTACCCACATTTGGTTCTCTTCGATCTACTACCGCACCACGGATAAATACCACATATGTGGTTTCCCAAATACCCATAAAAAGACTAAATTATCTTTTTATTTAAAAATGCATTTATTGTTTACTTCTTTTCCCAGATCAGACGTGGACTTCTTCTTCCCCAAAATATCTGTAGATCTGTAAATGGAGCAAGCTCTATCTATCTCTACCTTCCTCCATCGCGAGTTTCACAAATCTCCACCGTCACCAGGAGCCGTCGGCGAGGCCCGCCCTTCGATTTCATGGTTCGTTTCTGGATCATCTTTCTATCTCTTTATTTGCTTCAGATCTGTTCAAGATCTGCAACTCTGGCGGCCTCCGCGAGATCTTTAAACGGAAAACCTCCATTGCAAGGAGATGAGATCTCCTTTGGCACCACGATCTCCGTCTTCAGCCACTATGATTTGGTTGTCATCGTCACGGCGATCTCCGTCTTGAGCTCGTCCACAGCCGCCGCCTCCCTGCGCTTGAGACCGCCGCTGTGAAGTTGTACGCCAACGACTTGCCAGAAATATGTTAGGTAAGTTTTATATATTGAAACTTTTTGAATCATAGACAATATTTCATTTTTAGATATACAGTTTGAAAAAAAAATAGTTGATAGTATAGGCAAATCCATTTTTATACATTAAAACAAACACAATATGACTGACTACAAATAAAAACTTAAAGTGTGATATATTATAATATTTTGCAAACACTATTGCAAGAATTTTGTAAGATATCTCTTTTAAAGTAATTTTTGAAAATCTCATTGTACACTTTACATTATAGTAGACAGTGTAGATTTTGTTGGTAGACGATATTACGGATTACAGTTAGACAATATAATTAATTATAAATAAACAATCAAAGTATTGTATCATGTTGTAAACACTTTTAGATATTGAAAAGAGAAATTTTCACTGCTTATGGAGACTAATAACTTTGAAAATCTCTTTCGTACAGTTTGCACTTTTAGTGTATACAATATCTGATGATCTAGTAGATAGTTCCGCATATCACTTTAGACACTATGTAATCAATTATAAATGAATGTAAATATGTTTTATATTATGTTATAAATGTTATTGTACATTACAAAATGTGTTTTTACGATTTTCAACGAAACTTAATTTCTAAATTTTTTGTTCCACACTATACATTTTTGTGTAGACATTATTTGATACGTTAATAGACAGTTTTGCATATCGCTTTAGGCACTATGTATTTCATTATAATTTAATGAAAAACTATTTTATATTATGCTGTAATTAATTATAAAAAAATTATTATCTTTTAAATTGTAGTTTGCAGTGGTGGTGGCAGTAGTGGTGCCGGCGGCAATTCCGGCGGTGGTTTTGATAATGGTACGGTGGCAGTTCCGGTGGTGGTTTCGACGGTGGTCGTGGCAGTTCTGACAGTGGTCCAGCGGTGGTCCGACGACGATTTCGGTGCGGGGTCCGATGACGGTTCCGACGGTGGTTCCAGCGTCAATCCGGTGGTGGTCCTGCGACAGTCCGACGTCGGCCCTGCCGTGGTCGTGGAGATGTGGTTTTGTTAGGGGTAGTTTAGTCAATTAAGAAAATAGGACATTTGGGCTAGATTCTAGTGTGGTTTTGGGTTGCTATGTGTTTAACCACATAGGTGGTTATTAAACGGACCGCTACAACAACACTGTTTTGGAATAGCTGTTTCAAGTAGTAGTATTGTCTTGGATAATTTTTTTTAATGGTCAGGATTAAAGGCCTACAACTAAACACTAAAAGCTATCCGCAGATAGCTTTTTCAAAAGAGTCACATTAGGATGCGCTTATGCGCATCCTAAGTGCTTAAGAAGATTAATTATTTACCATTTATGCCATTAAACCATTCAACTTCACGCTCAACACGATCCAAAGCATAACCAGCTGACGGGTGTTTTACATGTCTATAAATTATGCACTTTATCAAGTAATAAAACTCATTCTACCTCAAGCTCAAGGTTTGCAATTGCAATTGGGAGAGTGGGGTCGAACCCTAGAGATTGTAGTGTAAATTATGGAATTTAACTAAATGCAATAATTTTGGTAATTTTTGGTTAAAGTGAATTCGAATAGGGTGATGTGATGAATGACTTGTTCAAGAACAAAGGCAAGTAAAATAAATTTAAATGGTGACAAAAAGCTAAAATGAGAATTGTAACCAAGTTAGACTAATATGCAATAGATATGAGTTTTTATGAAATTCAATAACTAAAAGCCCCTTTGGTTGTTTAGGAATTGAAGATATTAAATGGCATGTTACTTTGAGATTAACGCAATGATAGAGGAGATTGGATTAAAAATCAAACTCTAGCTTACGAGGCTAGAATTATCATTACCGTAAATGACCAAATGAATACTCATTATTTGCATCATTTAGGGTAACTTTAAGCAGCCCAATTATTTCTCATGGTAAAACCAATTAAATTCTCCTAATAAACAAGATTACCATACTCAAATAATCTTAGAATACCTAAACATTTCCCATGGTAAATTCAATGAATTGCTCTATCAAGCATTTCATCAAAAACTTGGCAGGTGTTAAGGAGGAGTAAGGATCACCTCCTATCACACCTTCCTTAAGCTCAAGAAATGATTACTCATCATGCATAATCATCAAAACAACATATTTACATCATCTAATAATCATTCAACTACCTAAACAACCAAAGAGATGAAGAACTACTCCCTACTCATGCTTAACATGTTTTGCTCAAACATAATGAACATATATGTAAATGAAAGTAAAAGAGGTAGAGAGAAGCTTAGAAATGATGTAGCAATCTTCAAGCATCCATAAAACAAACCAAATTCGATCTAGGAAGTGAAAGAAAGGTTGAGAGCTCCAAGCTCTAGCCAAGAACTCTAAGAAAAGTCTATGTTTGCCTATGGATACAATGAAGCTTATACAGATGGAAAAAGGAGCCAACCATCATCATAAATTAAGGAAAATCACATGGAAGTAACTGATGTGATCACGGTAAAGGGGTGCGTGATCATGCCAATCGCGGATCTAGCTTGGCGGAGGCGGACACGAACTTTAGAACAGATTTCGGCCAAGTGAACATCCTCACTACGAGGTGAGGCAATGCACTTGATAATACCTGGGAAAGGAGATGAGATCTAGCACCTCTTGACTACAAGATCAAGCAATACTAGATATTATGTTTGGATCCTCTTGCATGTATCACTAGGGAGATGGAAATGTAAGAAAAGAGAACACAAAAGCCAAGGTCTCACTTGGAGAGTTTTGGCCGAATTCTTCATTCAAAATTATGTTCTCCCTTACAAATGTGTGTGAAGCTAGCTTAAATGGTGAGGGGTGTTGTGAAAGGCAAAACGGGTCTTACACCCTGCGCATGCATGCCGAAAGCATAAAGTGCTTTTGCATGCATGTCATTCAAAAAGCTTCCAAAAAGGTAAAAAGGCAAAAGCTAGCCTAAAAAGTGTTCAGGTGTCGTTTGCATGTAAAGTAAGTATTTTTGCCTTCCCGAGTGTCTTCAAATAAGGTGTTACGGTCACCCTGAGCGGGTTGTGACCCGGGTGACCCGGGGCTCCGGTTTTGGCCTGCGGGTCATGTTTTTGGGCGGTTAAATGGCTCCCGAGACTTATCTGAGCATTGTTTCTGGGAATCCTTCGGGTTTTGAGGTCGTGTGGGTCCCCCGGACGTTTTCGCCGAAAATATTTTTTTGGGGCCGGGGCTTGTCTCGGGACGTACAGCGGGCTCGGTAGCGCTCTCGGGACCTCGGAATGGGAAACCGTTTGCATATTTGGAATCGTGGGAATGTCCCGGATCTTTTTACGGAGTATATTTTCTGGGGCGGGACGTTCGGTCCCGGTCGACTCCCGGGGCTCGGGATGGAAATTTTCCGACGGCTTCAGTGGAAGGTATGTGTTATTTTAAGACGGATTTTATGGTTATTTTTGTGGAATTTTGGCGTGACGGTATTGTGGTTCAGGTCGATGTGTACGTACGTCGGGATTTACTCGGGTTCAGCAGACCCGGTAGGACATTCTGGATTTGCAAATGGACTTTGGAAACAGGTTTTGGATGTGTTATGATATTCTGAGGATTGTGGTCAGTTTTGGTTTCAATTGGGGTTAGGAAGTTGCGTTTGGGGCTAAATTGTAAAGATTTGGAGAGTTGGAGGACTAAGTTGCAATTAACCCTAAAGTTGGCAATATGGGACAAAGGAAGAAAAGGTAGGTCGGCTGAAAGGGAGTTGATAAGGGACACTTGTCATCATGTGGTAAAAGATGGAAAGGAAAAGAATTAAAAGAGGGAAAATATATAAAGGAGATAATTAGCCATTTTTGGCATTTTCATCTTCTTCTTCTTCCTCCTTTTGCCGCCACCATGGGAGCTCTTCTTCAAGCTTCTTGTTCTTCATTTTCTTGGCAAAAATCAACAAGGATTTGGGTTCCAAAAGTGGTAAGCTTTCCTCCTTCATCTCTTTTCAAGATTGGAAACTTGATTTGGTTGGAAAAAGAGGAAGAAAATGGATTTAAGGTTTATTCTTTGCTACTAGTTTGGATGATCCTCTTGCTTCCAAATTTAAGTATGTTTTTCTTGGGATGGAGAGGAGTAAGAATCTAGGTTTAGATTTTGGAAAAACATCATGGAGGATAGAAACATATTTTGGCGAAAATTAGGGTTGTTTCTAAAGTTGATGTTTTGTTGGATTCTTGAATCATGCTTTTGATATGTTGTTCCTAGCATGATTCTAAGGCATTGTGTGGTTTCAATTTGGTGGAAAATTGGTTGTGTGGAAAAGCCCCAAATTGGGTGAATAGTGTAATTAGGGTTCATGTTGAATTATGGTGATTTGGGTGAAATTGGTTAGTAATCAAGGTTAAGAAGTGTAATTGATGGTTAAAATGAGCAATTGGTAGCTTGAATGGATTGAATTGGAAGTTGGGTAAAATTTTGGTAAAGGGCCGAATTTAAGAAAGGAAACTTTCTCTATGTTGGGGTTGTATTTTGGTTGAATTGGATGGTAAATTGGTATCGGGGTTGGATTTAGGTGCGGTATGGTGTTTGAAACGTTGGTTTCGGGTAAGAAATGGAAAAGTTACCTTTATGCGGGTTTATCGTTAAAATGTCGGAAATGAAGGGTTTAAAGGTTTGAATGGGTTTGTGGGTGTTAGAATAACAAGGTTCTGGCTCGGTTCGTAAAACCAAGCTTTCTGTGGATTTTTGCGGGAAAGTGCGGGATTGGTTTCTGGGGGTCTGTTTTGGTGAGTTCTGACTGGTTTGTGGTTGTTCATTGTGTTTCTGCAGTGGTGGATTAGTGCGGGACCTTAAAAGGCACGTTTTCACTTTTCGGGTCGGGAGCCGAGATTTCCTGGGAGTTGTGCTGCGGGGGCAATATTTTCGAGGTAAGGGTTCAACTTCTCTCGTTATGCATTCTGGAATGGGACATTATGTATACCGGGTTCCTATTCTGTTCTGTATATGTATATCAGGTGATGATACTTCTGTTTATATTTGTGCATTATTATTGTATGGTTCTGTTCTGCGACGAGACCCAGATGGTCTTAGAGGCCACGGGTACTCCTCGGATCCGTTCTGTAGTGTCCGCACTGGAGGGTGCCGACATTCTGTGTATATCCGCACTTGGGGTGCCGATATAGTTCTGTGACCCTACGACAGTTTGGGGATCGCGACCCCAGCGATACCGTGCTTACATTACATTACGTATATTCTGACCTCTTAGAGAGGGCTGTCGTTTTGGGTAGTTCTGGCGGTTGGACCGCGTATGATGGGTTCCGGCTCACCTCTGACTCTGCATACATTCATACATATGTATATTTGTGCTTGTATACTTATTGCATTTTGCGAGTTCGGTTCAAGAAGACTGTCAAATTGTATCTTACCTCAGCCCTTACTGGGTCCTTCCGAGGACTCACCCCTTTCTGTTTACCACCTTTCAGGTCGGTCTGACAAGCAGCCGGCGGACTAGAGGTCCGCGGTGCTTTCTGTTTTGGATTTCAGGTATTGATGGTTCCATTGTGGAACTTCTGTTCTGTTCTGTTTTGTTCTATTCGGGTTAAGGGGTGGTCCCGGTAGAGGTTTCTGATTGGTGTATCTGTTTTCAGTTCTGTTGGATATTGAGGTTGACTAACTCTCGTTTCTCTCTTTGGTTGTGCTTTAGCAGCAGCAGCAGTACCTCGTGCGGGAATCTTCTGGGCGAGAGGTTTTCCTGATTCCGCACCTAGGTATTCTAGGGTGTACTTTGACGGCTCTGTAGGTGTAGTTGCATGCATGCATTTTCGGATCATGATAGTGTATACGACATATATTCTGGAAAATGTGATGATTCTGTATCTATCTTCTGACTCGACTTGCTTGTATTGGTTACGTGTATGAAATGGTTTCGGTGATTTTGTTATCATGAGTAATGAAGGTATTCCATGAACTGCATGTTTGGTTGTTAAGTTGTTTCGTATACTTGCTATATATGTGTTCTGTAGGTTGCGGGTCGTAGTACGACCATTCTGTTATTGCGGGCCGGGTCGTGGGACCACTACACGTAGCGGGTTTCGGTAGTACCGTTACCGCGCCTTCCGCCGTAGCTTCCGCTTCCGAACGTCGCGGCCGGCTCCACCTCCGCAACCGGGCGGGGTGGTCGTGACAGAAGGGACATTTCGGGTTGGATTGGTCGGCCAGTTGATTATGGAGGCCTTGCAGGGTGGCTTCGCCTGTGGCCTTCGCCTGCTTCTGGAGGCTTCGCAGGGTTGGCTTTGCCTACACTTGAAAGTCTCACACGGGGGCCTTGCCGGAAGGCTTCGCATGGACGGCTTCACTTGGGGGCTTCGCCTGTGTTTGGGATTCGCGCATGGGGGCCTCGTCGTCACCTCTTTCCTCCAGTGTGCTCACACTCAAGAATCGGAAAGGCTTCACGCGCTCTTCCTTTAATAGGATGCCGAAATGGCGAAGCCGTAAGGTCCTTTCTTGATCTTCCCCTTATTCCTCTCCTTGCGAAATGAGCCTCATGAAAGCGTGAGATTCGCTTGGACTTGCTTGAGCCGGGACCTTGTCATAGGTCCTCTTATTCCTTAGAGCGGATTTGGGGACGCTTGTGCTTGAGCTGGAGCACCAGTTTGAGCTTGGGGAGTCCTTGGGGCGATGTCCACATCATACTCTCCCTCTTCGAAAGAATCCGTCAGCGGATTCTCATATTCTTCTCCCTCAAAACGTGACAAATCACATACGTTAAATGTTGCATGTACATTATAGGATCCATTACAAGGTAAATCAAGTACATATGCATTATCACCAATTTTCTTAGTGATTCAGAAAGGGCCATCGCCTCTTGGCGCAAGTTTATTTTTCCTAGCTTGGGGAAACCGGTCCTTTCTTAAGTGTAACCACACCCAGTCCCCAACTTGGAAACTTCTAAACTTTCTGCCCTTATTGACCCTTTTTGCATAAGATTCATTAATTTTATCAAGTTGCTTATGAATCTTAGCATGCAAGTCTTTCATGTGTTGGGCTTTCTTTTTCCCATCTACATCCATCTGTTCAACATGGTTTAATGCAACCAAGTCCAAAGGAGCTAAAGGATTGAAACCATATACAACCTCGAATGGACTATGAGATGTAGAGGAATGGTAGGCTCTGTTATAAGCAAACTCAACATGTGGTAAACACTTTTCCCAGTCCTTTAAGTTCTTCCTAAGGAGGGTTTGAGGATGGCTTGATGTCGAGTACATCAAGTTGGTGCCTAACCTAGACCAAAGGGTACGCCAGTAATGACTTAGAAACCTAGAATCCCTATCAATAACAATAGATCGAGGGAGACCATGGTATTTCACAATGTCTCTAAAGAATATGTCAGCCACATGCGATAAATCATTAGTTTTATGACATGGAATCAAATGTGCCATCTTTGAAAATCTATCCACAACAATAAATATAGCATCATGACCATGAGATGTTCTAGGTAAACCCCTTATGAAATCCATGCTTATATCAACCCAAGGAAGCGAAGGCATAGGGAGAGGAGTGCACTTCCCTTTCGGTTGGAGAGTAGATTTGGCTTGGTGGCATGTCACACATCTTGCGCAAACCTTGGTGACGTCTTTCTTCATGCCCGGCCAAAAGAAGTTCTCTTTCATGGTTTCAAGTGTCTTTTGGACACCAAAGTGTCCCATGAGTCCGCCACCATGTGCCTCTTTGATGATGACCTCTCTAATTGTTCCCCTTGGGATGCACAACCTTTTGAACTTAAAGAAGAAGCCATCAAACACATAGTAGCCATTTTGGCTTCCTTTAGCACAATTGGCAAATATTTCACCAAAATCCACATCATGCTCATACATGCCTTTTAAACAGTCAAAACCAACAATTTTTGTGTCAAGAGTCATGAGTAAAGCATATCTCCTAGAAAGCGCATCAGCAACAACATTTTTCTTTGCCCTTTTTATACTTAATTACATAGGAGAAACACTCGATGAACTCTACCCACCTAACATGTCTCTTGCTCAAATTTTCTTCTCCTTGAAGATACTTCAAAGACAAGTGGTATGTGTAGATGACAAATTCTCTGGGCAGTAAATAATGACTCTGTTTGCAATGATCTCACAAGAGCGTATCCCACTCGCATCGCACTCCACTTCAAAAACAGCACCAATGCCTATCCCACTCGCATCGCACTCCACTTCAAAAACTTTGTCAAAGTTTGGTAAAGTAAGCAAAAGTGCATTCGTCAACCGAGATTTCAATTCATTAAAAGACTCCTCTTGCGACTTACCCCATTCAAGTACTACATTCTTTTTAGCTAGTTCATGCAAAGGGGCGGCTATAGAAGAGAAATCCTTAACAAATCTCCTATAAAAGCTAGCAAGTCCTAGAAAGGATCTTACTTCAGTTAATGAATTAGGAGTAGGCTAATCTCGAATTGCACTTACTTTACTATCATCTACTTTGACACCATTCGCACCAACTACGTACCCAAGAAAGTTAACCTCATTTGATGCAAAGACACACTTCTCAAATTTAGCATATAATCTTTCTAATCTAAGTGTGTCAAGGACTTACCTCAAATGCTCAACATGCTCTTCATGATTCTTAAAATACACAAGTATATCATCAAAGTATACTACCACAAATTTTCCGATCAATCGCCTCAATACATGATTCATTAGGCGCATGAAGGTACTAGGTGCGTTAGATAATTCGAAGGGCATGACATTCCATTCATATAAACCAATTTTAGTTTTGAATGCAGTTTTCCACTCATCACCTTTCTTCATCCTAATATGGTGATAGCCACTTCTAAGATCAATTTTTGAAAACACACAAGCACCACTCAATTCATCCAACATGTCATCAAGTCTAGGTATAGAGGGTGATACTTTACAGTGATAGAGTTGATGGGGCGGCAGTCCATGCACATCAGCCAAGTGCCATCGCTCCTGGACACAAGTATAACTGGCACCGCGCAAGGCGAGAGGCTCTCGCGGATGAATCCCTTGTCAAGCAGCTCTTGCACTTACGACTGGATCTCTTTGGATTCTCGGGGGTTGGTTCGGTATGCGGCCTTGTTGGGCAAAGACGCACTCGGAAGTAAGTCTATTTGATGCTCTATGCTGCGATAGAGTGGAAGGCTCCGCGCCTCATCGAATTCCTTCAACACTTCTTGCACATACAAAGGAAGAGAAGCTACGTTTTCAAGAGTTAGCATGCAATGAGTTGGAATCATGAGGAAACAAATTTTGTTTTCCAAAAGTGCTCTTTTGAAGTCTCTTTCTTTAGCCATGGGAGGGATGCACTCTTGTTTTCTTGTTTGCTCACTCATGGTGTTTCTCATCAATGCACACTCTTTCCTTTCACTCAAGGTTCCTTGAACCTTCTTTCCATTTTCTCTCTTCTCTTTGCCCTCGCTCTTTCTTTTCTTCTCGGCCTTGCTTTCCAGGTGAACTTGGTCTTGGAGGGCTTGGGTTGGCGTGAGGGGAAGCAAGGTGTAGGGTCGACTGAGATGGGTGAGGGTGTGTTTGTTAGCCTTGTCATAGTGTATGGCCTCCTTGTCGTATTGCCAGGATCTTCCCAAGAGAATGTGTGTGGCTTGCACTCGCACCACATCGCAAGTGATAGAATCTTCATACTTGCCAATCTTTATTGGCACTTCAACTTGTTTCACAACCTTCGCAAATGTTCTATCATCAACCCACTGAAGTTGGTAAGGCTTTGGATGTGTGATGGTGCGAAGTCCCAATTCTACAAATTCCACTGTCAATTATGAGACTACAAAGAGTCCCATTGACCAAAGCTCTGGATTGAAACAAGTTTTCCCGCTGAATGCTTTCAGTAACACTTGGGGAGCTTTGCAGAACTCTCTTGGTGACCAAGATCAGGCCTTCCATAGGCAACTCTCCTTCTTTCGCTTCACTCTCTTGGTCTTGAGGGTTAAGAGAAACCTCTTCTTCGTCTTCGCTAGATACTTCCCCATTTGGTTAGATGACCATAATCCTTTTGTTGGGGCAGTCCCTCGCATAATGTCCCTTACCCAAACACTTAAAACTATTGATGCTCATCGTTTGGCGAGTGGCATCATAAGGTTTAGGGTAGGTGTTGGTTCTTGGTTAAGGGTGGGATGGGGGCCTCGCATTAGGATAGTTGTGGCGAGAGGGGGGTATCGCCATGGCTGGTTGGTAGGGTTTCGAAGGTGTCGGCTTGGCGAAGGGGGTAGACTTGCTCCCTGAGCCTTGGATAGGCGTATGGGATGAATGATAGGAGTTTCCCTTCTTCAGCTACTTCTCTACCCGTATAACCTTGTGCACCAGATCTTGGTAATCTTGATAATCACAAAGCTCCACTGTTTTGGCGATATCCTCTCTTAGACCGTATAAAAATCTTGCCAATTTGGCCTCATCGTCCTCCTTTACATTGGCCCTCATCAAAGCTCTCTCAAGGTCCTTTTGATATTCCTCTACACTTCGGTTGCCTTGAATGAGACGTTGCAATTTCTGGGCACAATGCCTATCGTAGTAGCTTGGCACAAACCGACTTTTCAATGCTTGTTTGAGTTCTTCCCAAGTGGCGATGGGGCGACCGCGGTCGTATCATTGTATCCCATCATGTCAATGATCCTCTCGGTTTTGGCCATCCAAGCAAGATACTCTTCCGGATCACTGGAGCCATAAAATGGCGGTATTTGAAGCTTTAAATTGTTGAGGGCTTGTTGATCCTGGGATTGTTTTCTTCCTCCAAGGTTTCGGTTGAAACCTCGATGGACACTCCCTCTCTCCGCTTCTTCTTCTTCTTCTTCAAGGTCTCTCTCTCAAGACTTTTCTTTTTGCATAGTAGGCCTGATCATCACTATCCAAAACATTGACATCTTGGTCTACTCTCGTAGAGGGAGTTGGCCGACTATGAGGAGTGGCTTGTGGCTTCGCCGATGGCGGATTAAGAGTAGTATGAGTGACTCAAACTTGAGCCCGCGATGCATGGGCATCATTGTGGACTTGCGAACTTTCTGGTTGCTTCCCTTGCTCTATCTCCACTCTTGTTAGCCTCTCATTTGTGACAGCGACTTGCGTTCCCAACTCATCCAATCTTTGTAAGATTTTTGCGAGCATGTCATGCATCCCTAGTTGGGATGGATGAGGAGGGGTGGAATCTGAGGAAGCCATCTACAATCCCTGAGTGTTTACACTTACTCTCGTGTTTCGCTCAAAGGGATTTAGTGATGATTTCACTCCAGCCTTTTTCCCCACTTTAAGGCTTTCACAAGCTCTCTTAATTTGATACCGACTTCAACCTTGGATCAAGGGCAAACACACTGATCAAGGGCTTTTTTGCTCAATGCAAAACATGGATGCAATGATTCAAATACATTTATAAACACTTTACTCACCCTTGTTTTGTCTATTGTAATAAATGGGCTTTGAGTAAGGGATCGAACCCAAGAGAATTGAGCATTTCTAGACTAGTATGCTAAGTGTGTAACTAAACTAATATGTAATGCAAGGGACACAATTGATTGATATGTTGGTGGATGGGAGGAGTGACTAAAGTTAAGTGCGAGGCAAGAGTGGAATGGAAACAATGACAAATTCTTGTGGACTTTCAAATATAGACATCTCCTAGGGATTGCATGTATATTGAGGAGTGATTATGAGTTCTAACCATGATTCATAGGTGGATTACAAAAGGCTAGCATACTTCCATTTCTAGATAGCATGCCAATCTCAATCAATCAACTAACCTAATCAATTCTCATTGCATTAGCATTAGGAGATAAGGCATGAAGCTCTTAATCAATTCACCAATTGACTCCTAGAGGTTATCTCTAACACACAGTGAATCAATCAATCAAATCTCTTAGGCAGAGTTCATTAAAACCTCTCTCAAGCATTTCTACGGACACCTTGTATGCATATGCTAGAGTTAGCCATTCTCTAACACACTTTAGCATTCAATGATCAAGGAAATGATATCTAAATCCAAAAAAGTTATGAAACTCACAAACCTATGCTCAATAACAACAATCCACAAGAAGAAGCAAAATCTACCTACTCATACTCATGGTACTACTCAAACAAGCATTCAAGAACACAAGTATGAAAGAGTAGAAAGAGAGAGAGTGGGAAGAAATCACCCTATATAAGATCATCCACAAGAGCCCCAATCAACCTCTCATGTTCTTGAGGTTGAAGGGGCTCAAAGCCCTAGAAGAGGAGAAGAAAGAGCTCCAAGAACCAATGTTAATATGAAAATTCGCCCAAATGGTAAGTGTCATCTAAAACTTAGGTTTATATACATAGATATAATGACTAAAGGGTCCCTAGACATGTTAGACACCTTTAGGGTGTTAATTGGGGGTAAAATAGTCAAGCAAAACCGGTGCAATAGTGTTTGAAACGAGAAATATCGCAGTGGTCCCGAAACATTTAAGTTCAGGTGGTGGCGCCACAATGGTGCCACGATGGCGTTGCGAGTGTGTCACTTTGAGACTGAGAGCTCACGCGACGCCAGCTTGGCTCCGCGATGGTGCCGCGAGCTTGTTGCACCAAGAACTTCCTATTCCAAGCACGAGAGGTTGTCGGTGCATAGCGTTCAAGTCCTAGCCTTCGTGAATTAATCAATTTCTAACTTATTGTGAATTAATCAATTTCCGGGACGTCATCCACATAGAGAAATACCCTTTTTGAGAGAAGGTACCGAAGCAGAGAGAGCACAAAGCAGTAAATAGCTACCAACCATTGTTTGATGATGAAACCGTGGCACCTAAAGAAGTCACCATAAACAATGGTGATGTCGAGGATGATGAAACCTGGGAACTGGAGAATCAAGGGTTAACCGAAATAGTGCAAACGGAACCTGTGGACCTACGTCGAAGTCAACGAGTTCGGCAGTCACCTAGACATTTGGAAGAGTTTGAAGTTGAGATACCACCCTCCATCGCACCGTCACAATCTACTCCTCCAACAGGGAATTCGGTGGTATATCCTTTATCTAACTACATTTCATACAATAATTTTTCGCATTCACATCGAGCCTTCCTTGCGGGCATCACTTCCCATGATGAGCCAAAGAACTATTTTCAGGCTGTCAAACACAGGTGTTGGAGGGAAGCCATGAAAGATGAGATTGATGCCCTGCAAAAGAATGGAACTTGGACAGTGGAACCACTTCCTCAAGGGAAGCATGCTATAGGCTCAAAGTGGGTCTATAAAGTGAAGTATCGATCAGATGGCCAAGTTGAGCATTATAAAGCACGCCTTGTTGCGAAGGGATTCACGCAAGTGGAGGGCATCGATTTTCATGAGACCTTTGCTCCAGTGGCCAAACTCGTGACAGTACGATGCCTATTGGCCGTGGCTGCCCAAAAGGGCTGGGATATTCACCAACTAGATGTCAACAATGCCTTCCTGCATGGCAATTTGGATGAGGAAATCTACATGCAACTTCCACAAGGCTTTGGGAAGCAGGGGGAGAAGCGAGTATGTCGATTACGCAAATCCTTATATGGACTACGTCAAGCCTCACGCAACTGGTATCATAAGTTCACTCAAGCGCTGCTGAATGTGGGATTTCAACAATCCAAGGTAGATCACTCATTATTTACCTACCAGAGGGGAGGAAGATTTGTTGCAGCATTAATATATGTGGATGACATCATCTTGGCTGGGAATGATCATACGAAAATGAAGGAGGTAAAATCTCATCTACATCAACAGTTTAGCATCAAGGATTTGCGGCCCTTAAAGTACTTCCTTGGGATAGAGGTTACGCAAACCCGAGAGGGGTTGGTCCTCAGCCAACGCAAATACGCATTGGACATCTTGCAAGAGGCAAGAATGCAGGGATGCCGGCCCAGATCGTTCCCCATGGAGCAGAACTGTCGACTCCGAGATGATGATGATAGTCCTTCAGTGGATGTGGCAAGGTATCGCCGCTTGATTGGATGACTACTTTACTTAACAGTGACACGTCCAGACCTCGTCTACGCGGTAAATACCTTAAGTCAGTTTATGGCAACTCCAAAACGAAACCATATGGATGCTGCTGAACAAGTTTTGCGCTACATAAAGTACCGACTGGGGCAAGGCATCCTTATGAGGAAGGATGAAGAACTGAGGCTATTAGCCTATAGTGATGCAGACTGGGGTGGTTGTCACTCAACTAGACGTTCTTGCACAGGCTACTTTATGTCCCTAGGGGGTTCACCTATCTCATGGAAGTCTAAGCGACAGTCAGTGGTAGCGAGATCTTCAGCCGAGGAGGAATATCGCGCGATGGCAACTGCTGTGAGTGAGGTCATATGGCTTCGCTGGTTGAATTCTAACTTGGGAGCTCCACAATTGCACCCCACCATCTTGTTCTGTGGCAACCAGGCGGCCATCCACATTTCCCTAAATCCCGTCTTCCACGAACGTACTAAGCACGTGGAAATGGATTGCTACTTTGTTCGTGAAAGGATCCAGTCTAGAGAAATCATTCCGCAGAAGATATGTACCAGTACGCAGGGTGCAGATCTCTTCACCAAACCGTTGGGAAAGGCTCGGTTTGATAGCTTGTTATCCAAGTTAGGCATTATTAACCTTAATGCGCCAACTTGAGGGGGAGTATTGGAGTTATACCTAACGTACATATCCTACGTGTATTACAAGAGTTAGAATCATATGAAAACTGTGTCAAGTGAGAGTTGTGATTAGATGTAAACTCTATTAGGGGAGAGAGTTGTAACCCTAACAAACTATTGTACTTAGCTCTACTTAAGCCGCATGGACTGAATGAGAAAGCAACAAGTTCTAGCGCTAACTATCCCTATTACTCTTTCTCGTTTTCTTCATCAATGCATTGAAGTTCATTTACTTCATTTTCCATGTCATCAAGCTCAAATAATGGATTCCAACATACATGCATCTCATCCAAGTCTGCACAATGATCATATATATCATTAAAGCTCATGTTTTCATTCTCTTCATGTGTGACTAAATCATGCTCATCATCAATGCTCAACTCATCATCATTTTCATGCCTACTAGGTTCTAAAGTCATGGAATTTAGGGTACTAGCATGCTCATCAATCATTTCCATAGGCTCATGCCAAGGAATGTTAGACAAATCATTGAATTGAAGCTTAAATAGCGCTTAATAACAGAAGTCCATTTATTTCATTTGTCCTTCCTATTCTGCTGAGCTTTACTCACTTTAGTCCTTAACTCCTGCAACAAATAAAATGTGATATACTATTTATGAGGGTAAAAGGCATCAATTTATACTTAAACAATCCAAAAATATATCTTAAACTATAACATGCATGCAAAAATATCATCAAACTAAGAAAGGTGATTTGATTGACATGACAAATGAAGAAAAAAAACATTGCACTCCTGCTGAAGGCATGCATATCACGAGAGTGTGGGCATTAAATAAATACTCTCTTAGCATCGGATCCGTTTTCAGACCTCGCATTAGAACGCAAAACAACGACAACTCTATGTCCATACAACTAAAAAGCTTTCAAGAAAAATGAAATTATTTTACCTTCATCATCCTCTCCAGCTCCCCTAGCTTAAACAGCGACAACTCTATGTCTCTATCACAACAAAGTAAGACAATTGATCATCATGAGTTGGTAGAAATCAGCACCAGCAATAAAAAATATCTAGAAGAATGGACAAGTCTGAAAACTGTAGCTTGCTAAGCAAGCTAGAACAAGTTGGGTCCTAGATAACATTTTTTCTTTTTTTGGGGGGGGACAAATAGTAATATATACTCGTAAATGATGAAGAGACTTTGCTTTGCTCCCTTGAGAAAAAGAAGCAAAGTAGTCTTACTTTGCTCCCTTGAGAAAAAAGAAGCAAAGTCGTGATTCAAGGAAACATTGTATCTTTAAACAAAACCCAGATTCAATGCTAGTTATTATCTACGTAGTCCTTCACTAGATTACAGGATATTGTAATATACCTCTTCTGCTTTTCCCAACAGCGTTTTTTCTCCAGAATATATTGTATGGCCTGTTTGGTGATGAAAAAAGCACCAAACAAGCTTAGCCCAGATGATGCATACTTGCATGCCCTAATAAAAAGTAACAGCTGTAAGTTGTTTGATTAATTAAGCAATGAAACAGCAATAGATACTAGTTAATTAAAGGAAGATGAAGGCATTTCAAGAACTTATGCAACCTGGCCCACTCCCCAAGGACTAAAATCAGGTGATCAATAGTCTGCTGAGAAACATAAAATGGTCCCTTCCGGGGTCTCTGAATTCTTATTGTTCCATTCTTTCCTCTAACAGCCTAATTATGAAATGTAAACACAATCAAAAGTTGGAAAACCAAATGACAAATTAGCTGGTACAGTCTACAATCATCTTTTAAAAGTACTTAAACATTTGATCCAGTTCTAGCACCACAATACATACTATAACGTTGTGATCGATCGATAATTAGAAGATGAAGATTAAGGAATTCAAGGGACATACGTACCTCCCAACCACTGTCAAGGAAGTTCCAGTTGGGAGAATATCTTCATAACGCGTAACCCCAAGCATAACTGGGATCAGCAGTTCGGCCGCCAGAGTGTAAGTTGGTAGTAAGGAAGTTGCTCCGTAGGATGTCTCTTCGGAAGAGCTCCGATAACTGGGATCAGCAGTTCGGCCGCCAGTAGAGCCACCTCCTTCCGGTATTGATGGGTGGGACTGTGAATGGTCCTTTGGTCCTACTGAGAGGACTGGTCTCTTCGGGCCTCCACGGTTCCCACAGACGGCGCCATTTGGTGGCGGATCTGTTTGGGCAGTTGCCGCCACGTGTCTACGCAATTGACGCGTGTTGACGTTACTTAATGCCATTGGTGCGTGTGCGATACGCGATTCTCGGAATTCAAGGAATGGGGTCTGTTGATAGTATGTTAATCGTTTGTCTTGTCAATGAAGTGACTGAAAGCGCGAGAGTTTGACTTATGCCTTCTGTGTTTGTTATATAGCAGGTATTAATGGTGGCAATATTGTAATAAGTCAATATACCGTTATTTGCACGTGATCTGTATTGTTCGGGTAATGTTTCTCCGGGAATATCCAATGCCTTGTTCGGGTAAACGTTTTGTTAAGTCCGGGAATATCACTTAGGTCCTTGTAATCACCTGAGTCTTGAGTTTTTAATGGGGCCCTTATGGTGGACTATTAATTTTGGCCTTATGGTAGGTCTGTTTGGATGATTGGGCCTAGCGGCCATCAGTTGTGATCGATCGATAATTAGGGGATGGAAATTAAGGGTCCGTTTAGTTGCAGAGAAGTCTTCAAATTTTCATTTCCAAAACTTCTTTGCAAATGTTTGATCATATACCTAGTTTTGAAGGTATGGAAAACAAGGTTTTCCAAACTTTGAAAAACTCTAGTATTAAATTAGGGAACCTTGTTTGGAATGTTTCCATTTTAACACTAGAGTTTTCTAATCATTGGAAAACAAGGTTTTCCATCTCTTAAAGATTAGGTATGTGATCAAATATTTACAAATGAATTTTAGAAAGGAAAACTTGGAAACTTCTCCATAACTAAACGGACCCTAAGGAATTCAAGGGACATACGTACCTCGCCAACCACTGTCAAGGAAGTGCCAGTTGGGAGAATATCTTCATAACGCGTAACCCCAAGCATCTGATCATAGTACAATGTCATTCCTATAATTTACATGAAATAACTGACAGGACAAAAGAAGTTACCTTGAGGCCTTGGTTATAATCCAATTTCTCACGTTCGAGTGATCTCTCAGACTTTTCGTAAACTACACTACCAGCAGTTAATGCAAAGCCGGTTGCGCCATAAGCTCCTACTATAAATACACGACCAGTTCCAGCATCCTGTATGAACATTTATAAATGCAATGAATTCATCTCATGCACGGCTGAATTTCAGTTAGAAAGGCAATAAATTAAGCAAACAGTCTATGACAGAAGACGTATGAGCATGTATAATCTCACCAGATACCACGGAACTTGTTTACTCGTTGATAGCATCAATACAGATTTCTTAATCCAAGAATCACCATCATTGCGTTTTCTTTTCTTTTTTTGGTTCCACATTTCTTTTCTGTTTTTTCGGTTCCACATCTTTTTTCTTCTTTTTTGATTTCACGCATTGTAAGAAATGTTGTTCAACCTGAAGGACAAAATGGGAGGGACCGGCACAAATTAAATTCCTAGATACTGACTGCTAAGAATCCCATTCGAATAAATGGAATAAATCGTTACACATAATTTTAAAGTAGAAGTGGGTACCGTGTTCTCCACTATAACACCTCTTAATCCGCTAAGTTTACAACTAATTGGTTTGTCAGATCCAACTCGCCCCCAGATCGTAACCATCAGAGGTTCAATTTCAGGCAGTGTTTGTTCTTGTAACCAGAAGAACCATTCACAATCACACACACCAAATAAAATCAGACTTGGATACATGAATTCATTAGACAAAAAAACAAATCGTACGAAACCATTCAATAAATAAAATTTTACTATATAGTAGAAACAAAAGGCTAGCTTCGTATTTGAATCTAATCTATCACATGGAACCGGAAAATGAGAATATGAAGAAAAGCTGAAAGCACGAAAACTAGAAGGAAGGATATGAAGAAAACAATGAGATGAGAAAGAGCAGATGGATGTAATTAAAAAGAAATTAAAATGAAAGAGGAAGCAAATGTACGTACCCAATTCCTTAAGTTGGTTCGCTCGAGGGAGCTGCTTGAGGAGTTCAGCCTCTTTCCGATTGCTCCTGCCGAGTAGATAAAGCACGCCGGCGCCCAGAAAGCACGAGAGCCCTGCAACAAGATCCTCCATCCTTACACTAAATTAAGGGGATTGGCTCTGCTTGAGGGCCGGGTCCTCTTCCCTGATTTTGATGGCTGGAACGGACCACGAGCGGTTCTGCAGAGTTGATTGATGAGGAAGATGAGACAGCCTGAGCTTTCTGTCGACGATTATGATGGCCGATTGCGAGTAGGATGTCAATTGGGCGGCTCAGGTCGGGCTCAGGTCAGGTCATTCGAGTTTTGGGTTGTTTCGGGTTGGACTGTTTTCGGGTCAGGTTGGGTTTCTGTTCGGGTCATTCAGGTTTCGGGTCATTTTGGGTTGAGCTGATTTCAAGTCAGTTCGGGTTATTCGGGCTCAGGTCGCAATGGGGTTGAGTTTATTTCAGGTCAAGTCGGGTTCGGGTCATTCGGGTTTTGGGTTGTTTCAGTCCCGGGTCCAGGTCGGGTTTCTTCGGGTCCAAATTCAGGTTTCTTCCAGTCCAAGTTCGGGATTCTATGGGTTCAAGTTCGAGTTTCGTCGATCCAAATTCGAGGAGCTGAAATTTTCAAACTAAACTTTTATTCTTTATTTATATTCTTTATAAATAATACTACGTATTTTTTATTAATATATACAACAATGATATACTAAAAAATTTATTCACACATTTTCCTCTCCCATTTTCGTTGGAGTTTAAAATAAATCTATTTCGCGGAGTCGTTCTAACAAAATTGAAGATAAATTAGACATTATTCCAAAAAAAATGAAAATTAAATATTTCCCCTATAATTTTGAAAATTGGATATTCCTCTAATAAAATTGTAGATCAGTTCCTCCAACAAAATTGGAAATTGGACATTGTTCCAACAAAATTAGAGATTGGACATTGTTCCAAAAGATTAGAAATATTGTCAATTTCTAATACAATGATTATGGAAATTGAACGTTGCTCCAACAAAATTGGAGATTGCACATTGTTCCAAAATATTAGAATTTGGACATTGTCAAATTGTTACAAAAACATTAAAAACGAAACATTGTCAATTTGTCACAACAAAAATGAAAATTGAACATTTCTCCAACAACTTAGGAAATTTGAAATTCCTCCAATAAAATTGGAAATTGGTCATTGCTCCAATAAAATTGAAGATTGTACATTGTTCCAAAATATTAGATATTAAACATGTATGAAATATTAGGGTGCGTTTAGATGTTACATTTTTTGGGTTACATTTGATTTTTTTTCTTTATTTTCATTATGAAATATTAGGGTGCATTTAGATGTTAAAATTCTTGCCATTTTCTCGTGTATTTACAAAAAAAAATAGAAAATGAAAAGGAAAACACGTTTGCTTGTATTTTTTCCGGTGAGACGTCGTTTCTCATCGCAGACGGTAAGTCGTTTCTCTCTCTCACGTTTGATATACATTTGTACAAGTGAGTGTACTTTGAATATTATTAGTTTATCACTAGTAATTTGTTAACAATTATTACTAACTAGTTTTTTTTCTTAATGAAGTTGGGGAGTATTATAAGTTACTTCATCTGAATGGTTTGGAAGTTCCTTTGAAGTTTGTTACCAATTCTGAAGTAGCTTCTAGTTCTCATGGCATCTAGAGGTACGTTTGATTTCAGTGGTGTAATGGAGTATGTTTCATTTGTATCATTAATTACACCTATTTGAGTCCCTTTGATTCTATCTTTGTGAAACGGAGATCTTATTGTACTAGACATTCTGCTGCATCGATGGAGGCCAAATTTGCGGATTACTTGAAGAACTGCATCATCATTATTTCGGTTTTGTATTTGATGCATGAATGATTATATTTTAAAATTGTGTATTTGATGCGTTGGATGATTACATTTTGGATGTTACAATTATTTTTAGCCATTAGTGCACAATTGACGTTATTTACTACCATTTTCTTGTTTTAGAGATTATACAATGAATGATAGTAGTTTATTTTGTTATGATGATAGTAACTCTATAATGCATTAGATGATTATGTTTTGTTATGATGAAAGTTTATTTGGAGTTACTTAGGGTTCGGATTCGGGTTAATCAGGTTCGGGATTCGGGTCAGGTCGTGTTCGGATTCGAGTTAATCGGGTTTGAGATTCGGGTCAGGTCGGGTTCGGGTCATGGGTTCATCAGGTCCGGGTCATTCGGGTTTCAAGTCATTTCGGGTTGAGCTGGTTTCAGGTCAGGTTCGGGTCATTCGGGTTACGGGTTATTTCGGGCCAAGCTTTTCTCGGGTTAGGTCGGGTTCAGGTATAGGGTCGTTGACTTTTTTGGTCAGCTCAGGTCGGGTCGGGTCAGGTTTGGGTGGGTTAATCAGGTCGGGTCAGCTTTTGACACCCCTAATTGCGCGGTGCCCTTTACCCTCAGCGAATTTCTCGACCGTCGCGGTGTCATTCAGGAGTAATTGTCTATCTCCTCTCTCTCTAAGTAGTTATAGTTACGACCTCGCGAGAATTAAGGGTATTGCATTATGACCTCGAATTATCATTTGAGACTTCAACTATTCAACTCGGTGCAGTCAATGGCCTCGATTCAGTAACTCCATTAACGGTGTTTGATTTCTAACGTTTTAATGGATAAATTGTTTATTCTTAAAAGTTTTGTACCTTAATAGATAAATCAACTAACTTTAGAAACTTTACAATCATTATTAAATAATCACATACCCATGAATTGATTCAATGGTTCATAAAAGCCCCCCGAATTTTTTTCTTCCCCATGGATCATGCTTGAATTACCGGAATTGAACGAGCGGTGGGGCTTGTCCGAAAGCGCAAGTGGGCGGAGTATTCTTTTCCGGATTGTTAATATCATGAGCCAAATCACGAAGAAAGTCTAGTGACAGCCACAAAAGTCGTCAACGATCATGAAGGAAATTTTGGGCCAGTGTTGAACATTCGGCGCTTGTTCCTTCAAGTAGAGGTGATTCCGGCGCCAACGATCTATTTCTCCTCTAGTTTCAGCGATTTCGAGGCCGATCTGGGCTACCTTTTCGAGCGATAGGCAAGGATTGGTCCCCGGCTGAGTTTGGCCGAAGTGCTCGGCTTGGAGACCTTCGTTGGTTCGTTGCCCGGTGAGGTTCGATTTGTCGGAAGGGCGTCAGGTCATCTCCGTGGTCTGGGAGTCCCATCGTCATTCTTAAGTCATGATCGATCTCTGGCCGACAGGGGTGGGGGTGAGGTTGGCCGGGTCGGTGTTTGTTGGTCGGAGCTATGTTGGTGACGGGGCTAAATGGATGACCATTTTTGTTAGTTTGGGGTAAATTTGGAAAGAGGTCAAAATTAGGTGATTAAGTATGTAATTTTCTTTAATTTTTACATTAGTCAACTAACTTATCGTTTGGTCAAGGCCCTTATCCGCACCCGCTACATAGTTGAAGACTTAGTTTGCCCAATTTTTACTTTAAGCCTTAAGTTACCCCACTCGTCAAAGTTCATGGTTTGCCCAATTTTTACTTTAAGCCTTGAGTTGCCCCATTTGTCAAAGTTCATGGTACCAAATGTTAATTCAACCTTCCACTATTTACATATTCAGAAGAAGAGTTTATATTGTTATAATAGTGTTCATATAATATAATTGCAACTAAGGTAGAATAATGAAAGAGCAGTAGTAATTGGTTGAATCTTGTCAGTAAACCTGAGAATGAAATCTACATGCAACTTCCAAATATATGATATAGGGACAAAAATAAGATTAAGTTCTCTAATATACACGATACAACAAATATATGATATAGGGACAAAAATAAGTGTTGTTATATCTAATTTAATCTACTATTATATCTTATTACAGGATCATCTAGGTGGCAGGGGAAGAAAAAAAAATTTGAATACTCAATCCTCATGAAGCCACATCAACGCCATGTAGGACCACGTCAGCTTTTTTTTAAATGACATGGCGACCTAAGGTATATATGGTAAGTTTTGATGAGGAAGTTTCCAATCAATCTCTCTCAACGCATTTTGGTAAGTTTTTATGAGTAATTAATACAAAAGTAATTCTATATTTAAATTTCTGTCTTCCCTATTTTGCTTCTTTCTTATTTCATTCTCTAATCTCTTTCCATTCCACTCGATCGTGTTCTCTTTATCTGCCACTTTCTTCTCTTTCCCCTTTTTAGATGTCGCTCAATGAAATCCGCCCTCAACCTCAATGAAATCCGCCGCTTCCAAGCCTCATGACGAGTGACTCCATCTGCAAGTCTTTGGGGTATCGACCTGGTTTTCGTAGCCCATGATTTGGGGTATCGCTGCAGACTCGGCGCGAGACCAGTGGGTCTCGAAGGTGATGAATCCGGACAAGGGGACTCGATGACGACGAGACAATTAGCAGTCGTAGCTTTGTGTTTTTCGTTTATTTCTGTTCTGAAACGTCAGAGGTCGGGACTGGTTGTCGCGATGTGCAGGTATGATTCTTTCTCATCTCTATGGCTTTCACTCATTTTTTATTTTTTGGTTTTACCTCTTAAAAAAATTACTTTCAAGATTCTGGTTTCTGGGTTTTGATTTTGGACTGATTTCAGGAATAGGGTTTACCTCTAGGATTGCTGGGAATGGTGGAGTTGGTCTGGGGAGAATCAGTGATCAATCTGCATCAATATTCTACAACACCCTGTTCTCTGGGTTTGGACACAGCGGTTAGTTGAAAAACAAGAATTCATCTGGGTTTTTTTCTCTCTCTAGATTTTCAAAAACATGTACTAACTTTGATATCTTGCACAATTGCTGATTTCAGAGCACATAGTCATTCTTCCATGAAGAGAAGGCATCACATTCACACTTGAATAGCTTATGGGAGTCTCAAACAAAGGGTTTCAAGCATCTCTATGATTTGTTTAATGAGATGAGCAATTGTGATGGCTTCAGCACATTGTGATTCCAAGGAACATTTTCGGAAACGTTGTTTCTATAATTCTTTGGTTAATTGATTTCTTTTTCTTTTCTTTTTTTGGTTCTGGTTTGATGTACGTCTCTTCCTCTATTTGCTTTGCTATTTGCCCTTTCCTTCATATGAAGAAAATGATTGGTTTTAAATTCCATATTTTCTTTTTCTTAAGTTTGTTCTTAATTAATTGGCCCTTCCATTTTGTTTTGCTATTTCGTGTTGTTTCATATTTACTTTTTTCTTATTTTCCCGTTTCTAACACTTTGTTTCTAATTCATCTTTGGTTGCTCTGTTTTTCATATTCATCTATACTTTCTTTGCTCTATTGTTTCGATTTGTAATATTTATTTACCAAATTTTCATTTTGCACACATGATTTCCTATTTTCTCAAATTTGTTGTAGTTTTCATTTGTAGTTCCTTTTTCAACACCTTTTTTTTGTAGATGGTGTTTGTATTTTTCACTAAGAATGTGAAATACCAATTCTTGCAGGTTTATCTTGCAGTTTTTATCTTAGTTAATATTTTTGTTGTTATGTCGATTTAAATTATTTTAATTTTATTTTTAAGATATTTTGAATATTTATTAGTTATGTGAATTACTAAAAATCCTTTTCTTCTATTTTTAGTTTTATTATTTGTCTTTTTCTTTATTTCTTAAAATCAAGCAAAAATTTAAAAAGAACCCGTGGTACCAATTTTGGGCGTATGAAAATTAACCATTTTTGTACGTAACTGACAAACGAATCCAGATCTCTCGTAGACCATTTTCAGGTTCCCAATCGACCTAGGAAAAAGATTGGTGGCGACTCCATGACGAAAACCACGTCGCTACAGATGGCGACTCCGCTGGGGACCTGTCCGGCCACAAAAGGGGTTTGTTTTTTTTATTTATTTGCTTGATTTTACCTTTTTTTATTGTGTTTCCATTGTACATATTTTAATTCACATTCTCACACATACACACACAAAGCATGCATTTCGAGCTCCCTACCCGAGCTCTTCGTAACCCATTTTTGCAGATACCCGGGAAAGGCTAGTTGTGTGTGACAATAGTCACCGCACTTTCTCTAGACCGTAGTGGTTAGTAGCGTTGTTCGGGTGTGACATTAGTCACCCAATGGAACCGCGAAAGCTGCGACTCGAATTAATCCTTCCTTACATAACCCTCGTGGGTAAGGAATTGGGCCTTTTCTAGTTCGATAGAACTTAGTAAAAGGGATTCGGGAACCTACCATTGGCCTCATTCTTTCAAAAGCCACATTTGCATATAATGACCATAGATCATTCCTCTAAGCTTAACCATGACAAGACACATTATGATACTAATTTGTGTATATGTGGATTTTTTTTTACTTGATGTTGTAATGCAACTAACAGGTGTTCTTTTATTTTTCTCTCTCGCATTTGCGTAAAACAAACATCATCCTCATGTAAATATTCTTGTTCTTATAATACTCAGCTTTTTAAGTACATAATTAATGTTTCCTTTCTCTTTATACTTGTACATTTTTGTATATACCATTTGTACAAATTGTTGCTCTTTTTCTTTTTGATAACATTCACACAATTATTCATCGATCCTGCATTTGGTCATTTCTTTTCCACACATGTCACTGTACATTTTCATTCATACACAAATAAAAACATCTTGCAAAAAGAGAAGTGGACATCAAGGAGTTTGAGGACAATTTTATGATGTGATGAAAAACTGATGACCCCCATTTGTGACATGGAAAAACAATTTCTCTCAAGTCGTCTTTAAGCTCCGTCTAATACGTTGATCAATACAAATTGATGAATAATTGGAGAAATCTTTGAATTTTTACTCGAATCTTTGAGAGCTTGCCAAAATAAATTGAAAGTTAAAGTTACCTAGATTTAGTCCAAAATCTAGAGTACAGTCTTTGTTGCAATGGACCTCTGTTAATTCTTTATCTTGAAATAAGAAGGGGTAAATGTGCACTTTGGCATCCTTAAGAAAAATACCACACCACAGTTCAAGCATTCTCTCCTTTATTTCAAGAATCATTCACCAAGCCACAACATAAACAATGTCACTGATGAGCTAAAAGGAGGACTCAATAGTGGTTATCTCGAAAGCATTGCTAAATCTTATGGGAACAATTTCGATGAGGCCCTTCAATTTCTGTCACGGGATTCTTATTCGAAGAAAGTTTGTCTCGATCTACTTCAGCAAGATTCTTTCAGAGCATTAGAAGGATCATTCATCTAAAAAAGGAAAATTCTCCCCAAAGAAAAGAGACACCATCCATAAAAAAGATGGGAGGCGTGAGAACGAAAGAACATTTCAGATCATCGCTACATTACCAAGGTCGAGATCAAGTCAAGTTCCATACAATTCTTCAAGTCCCGAGGTCGGATCAAAGGTCACGATGCCTTCAACACATCAATACCCATGGCTCACAAAAATGGAGAAAATAGAAAAAGTGGTCAATGTAAATTCTATTCCGCTGTCTTTAGCTAGAAATGGCTGAAGTTACGAGTAGTGCTAGTAGCCATTTGTCTTAGCATTTTAGTCAGAAGTAATCGGGCGTAGGTAGCAACCACTATTTACGCTCGCATGAAAATGACTAAAAAACGCAAGTCAAACAAGGTCCGACCCAAAAAAAAAGAGAGAAGAAAAAGAAAAAAAGAGTCATGGAGTCTAAACTGAAAACCTGCAAAGGCGGTTTAGAGAGAAGGCACAATTTGAAGCAGTTTTCACTAGCTCAACGACCTGGGGGGCAACTCACATCTCAAGCACTATCAACCACACTTTTCAAGTATCCGAGTAGCAGTGTAACACATCATGACAGTTGGGGGGCAACAAAGAAATCTCAAGCAGTATCAACCAATTCTCAAGTTTCTCAAGAACAATTACGCGCATCATCACAGTTGGGGGGCAACATTTTAAGTTCGTTCTCATTGGATAAGGCGATGATTTTGAGATTGGCACTATCAAGATCTGTAAAGAAGTCAATTCGCTCATCAGTGACTTTACCAAGCCGCCTTTCGCCTGAACTACTCTACTTTTCATCAGCCCATATCAATGGATGCCATTTACCTTAAAGAACCATTCAGATGATATCCATTCTTCACCTTAACCTCCACATAAGACGATCCTTCATACTAGGAAGCCTTTTGTCCACTCTCGCACATTCTACTTCTTCAAGTTGAAAAGGGGAAGAATAACAGATTTTTTTTTAACACAAAGATCATCATATATCTTGTCAAGCTCTACAAATTGATAAGAGTTTTCTTTTAAGGACCAACCATTAAACATTAATGAGTATCGATCTTACGGCAGACATGGTTTAAAGACTCTTGTTGAGAATATGTAATTTTGTGACCAAAACTGGGGGGCAAATAGATCATTCACTCATATAATTGTTCTCAAGGGCAAAGGAGTCCACGAATGGAAAACGATTTTTCGATGATGAGGTAAGATCACTTCAGGCAAGATGAATGACATTCATGGAGCAAGTTGGGTTAAGACTTGTACATCTACCATGCATCATAGACTTTAATCGAAGATCTCCATCATTGGTTTTTAATCGAAGACCATTCTGATTTTTCGAAAGTGTTGTGAATAACTAAAAATATCAAGCATATTCAAAGTCACGATTCATGCATCATACACATTGTCATCATCCATTTTCAAAGGCAGGTTTTCGAGGGAGACATCAATCAAGGACTGGAATGCGCACAATTCAAGTACCTCTTAACTCATTTCAAGAAAAAGGATCTATCTCAAATAAGGGCAGAAAGGTTTCTTCCCAAGATCATACGTGATTTTCATCAAGACAAGTAAGTATGGCTCCTTAGCTTCATCAAAAGTCAGGTAAGAGATTCTTACTATTCTATCACATGTCATAAGACAAGTCTACGTTTTCACCCAGCAAGGTAATGAAAGATCCTTAACCGATTCACATGAGAGAAAGGTTTCTCTCCCCGAATGGTAAGAAAGTTCTTCCATTCGTCTCATTCACTCAGATTTTTCATTAAAGGCAAGGAAGGTTCCTTAGCCTTAACCCATGACAGAAAGGTTTGTCACCCTGATGGTAAGAAAGTTCTTCCATTCTCTTCATTCCAAGTCACAGGAGCATCGCTCAAAGACGGCATCGATGTCGTAGCTTCTCCTCGAGCTCATTTCAGTCGAAAAGGCTGGTCCCAACTCTGGTTGCCGAGCATTCATCTCCGACCACTTTCAGCCCTTGCCCGAGCATTTACACACCCCTTGTCGTTGCCTGGTTCCCTCCGCGTCCACAGAACTCTGCATAGGGGAAACTCTCCTTTAAATGCTCCCAAGTCGCCGGAAACATCTTTTCTGGAGCCTAAAGATCTTTTCCCACCATTCGACAGCCTTTTCTCATCATCTTCACCGTGCTCCGGTGAAACAAGCGCCGCCTGTGTCGAGTCTCTCGCGAGGAAGAAGAAAGCTCTTCTCTTCTTCTAATATTTCAGAACTTCACTCGTTTTGTGGGATGCCTCACCTTAGAAGTGTAGTCATTTCGTCACACTGAATCACTCAACTTTTCACCAAAAGCATAGAAAGTTCCTTTGCCAAGCCCGGAGGGAAAGGTTTCTCTTACCATTCTTCTCATTTCATGGTCTTAACCAATGATTCTCTTTTCACCAACAGAGAGGAAAGTTCCTCGATCTTGAACATGAAAGAAATGTCTCTCTCACCAAATGGTAAGAAGGTTCTTACCATTCACTTCATCTCGATACTTCAATCAAGTCTTTCGACAAGGAAGCAAGGAAGGTTCCTTCGCTTTAGAAGGGAAAAGAATATTTCTTCCCTTCACGAACAATGAGAAGGTTCTTATTGTTCGATCTCTTTTTAACAATCAGTCATCCATTTTTCCGAGCATTGGGAAGGTTCTCAATCTCGAATTATCGGAGCAAGGAAGGTTCCTTCGCTTCATGAATAACGAGAAAGTTCTTGTTATTTCATCTCAACTTTCATCCAAATCAGTCATTCATCTCACTTTTGCCAAGCATTGAGAAGGTTCTCAATCTCGAATTATCGGAGCAAGGAAGGTTCCTTCGCTTCACGAATAACGAGAAAGTTCTTGTTATTCCATCTCAACTTTCATCCAATCAGTCATTTATCTTACCTTTTGCTAAGCATTGGGAAGGTTCTCAATCTCGCATCTTTGGGGTAGGGAAGGTTCCTTAACCTCAAATAGTGGAAAAGTTTCCGCTATTCAATTCAATAGGAAGGTTCTTATTGAGAGAAGCAAGGAAGGTTCCTTCGCTTCACGAATAATGAGAAGGTTCTTATTATTCGATCAATCATTCAATCTGTCATTCATCTTACTTTTGTCGAGCATTGAGAAGGTTCTCAATCTCGCATCTTTGGGGTAGGGAAGGTTCCTTAACCTCGAATAGTGGAAAGGTTTCCGCTATTCAACTCAATAGGAAGGTTCTTATTGAGAGAAGCAAGGAAGTTTCCTTCGCTTCACGAATAATGAGAAGGTTCTTGTTATTCGATTTCAATCAATCAATCAATCAATCTGTCATTCATCTTATTTTTGCCGAGCATTGGGAAGGTTCTCAATCTCACATCTTTGGGGTAGGGAAGGTTCCTTAACCTCAAATAGTGGAAAAGTTTCCGCTATTCAACTCAATAGGAAGGTTCTTATTGAGAGAAGCAAGGAAGGTTCCTTCGCTTCACGAGTAATGAGAAGGTTCTTGTTATTCGATCCAATCACATCAGTCATCTATTTTCACCGAGCATTGAGAAGGTTTTCAATCTCGAATCTTCAGAGTAAGGAAAGTTCCTTGACTCTAAGTAGCAGAAAGGTTTCCACTATTTGATTCAATAGGAAAGTTCCTGTTGAATGAAGCAAGGAAGGTTCCTTCGCTTCGGAAAGGTAAGAAAAGTTTCTTCCTTTCATGAATGATGAGAAGGTTCTCGTTATTCTCCGGACAAAATTTGGAGTCATCCTACTTTGCGCGTTCCATTTCTCATGAACACACGCAAAGGGGGGCAGCTGTTGACACCCGATTTTGTCCTAGAGTAGTAATTTAGGTTTTTTCGGTTTTTTTCGTATTTTTATTTCATGTGATTTTTCCGATATTTTACGTTATTTTCGTCATTTTTGTTATTTTATGTAATTTTTGCCATTTTTGTTATTTTACGTAGTTTTTATCGTTTTTCACGTGTTAGTGTCATTTTCATTATTTTATGAACTTTTGTCGTATTTTTTTGTTATTTTATGAAACTTTTGTTATTTTGTCGTTTTTTATAATTTTTAGATACTTTTGTTATTTTTCTTATTTTTGGTACTTCTTTTATTTCCATCATTTTATGTGTTTTTTGTCATTTTCGTGTACGTTATTATTATTATTATTATTTCATGTCTTTTATTACTTCGTGTGCTTTTGTTATTTTTATGTGTTTTTATCATTTTATTTGGTTTAATTTAGAAATAAAATGTGTTTATTTTATTAAAAATGAGAAAAAACTTAAAAAGGAAAAAAAGAAAAGAAAAGAAGGAAACTTACGGATCACGAGCCTGCTCCTTCTCCGTCGGCCACTGCTCTCATCAATCCATCAAGCTTTGAATTCAAACACCCTCATCATGGATCAAAGCTCCTGTCAATCAATGATCTTGGCCTATAAATTGAGAAGGAAAATCGAAGCAAAGGGGAGAAATCGAAAGAAAACGGGGCCATTTTTTTCAAACTTAAACTTCGCATTCCGGTCACCGTCGGCGCCAACGACCACTCCCATTAGGTCCGTCTCATCTCCAGGATCCCGAATCTACCATTCTTTTCACCCAAATATCGCCGGAAACGGGCAAATCCGGTGAAAACCGCCGCGCATTTTTGACGTTTAACTGCTTCGATCCGTCATTCCATCCGCATTCGGCCGCTCCCACCACCACCGTTGGAACCACCGGCCTGTTCTTCACCATCTGGACCCAAGTCCGCCGCGAAACCCAATTTCCGGCGATCCCATTGAAGAAGAAGAGCAGAACGTGTTTCAGCTGTTTTTTTGGAAAAATTACAATGTTGATCCCTGTCCCTTAACTTTCCCCTTGTTTCCACTTAAACCCCCTTATTTATCCAAAGTTCCATTCAAGCCACTCTTTAAATTTAAAACTCTACACTTTGGGCACTAGGCCTAAACCTTTTTATCTTAGTTAATATTTTTGTTATTATGTCGATTTAAATTATTTTAATTTTATTTTTAAGATATTTTGAATATTTATTAGTTATGTGAATTACTAAAAATCCTTTTCTTCTATTTTTAGTTTTATTATTTGTCTTTTTCTTTATTTCTTAAAATCAAGCAAAAATTTAAAAAGAACCCGTGGTACCAATTTTGGGCGTATGAAAATTAACCATTTTTGTACGTAACTGACAAACGAATCCAGATATCTCGTAGACCATTTTCAGGTTCCCAATCGACCTAGGAAAAAGATTGGTGGCGACTCCATGACGAAAACCACGTCGCTACAATACTGTAACGATCGAGGTGGTGATCCCTCAAGATCCGACCACAGTTCTCATCGTACCTACTGCTGCGTCTTTCTCTAAAGAGCACAAAACACTAGCAAACCCCTGGAAGTCTACTCGGCGGGTTGCTTATCCGTTCTCTTTCCTGAAATGGGGAAGAATAAGGGTGTAAGTTCTCGCAAGAACTTAGTAAAGGTGCAGGTATAGGTATGGTGCAGTCAATTTCTATCACTTATTACAATGTACCTGCAACCAAAGATCAAACACAGTATATATATATATATATATATATATATATATATATATATATATATATATATATATATATATATATATATATATCTGTGTGTGTGTGTGTGTGTGTGCATGTATATAGCAACCACATGCTCAACCAATGTCATATCATCCAAATGCAATGCAGTTCAGTCAATGATGATAGTATGCAATCAGTGGGAAAGACAGTCTTCTTGGCTTTGCCAAGGTATACCCAGTCTCAGTCACAGTCACACAGTAGAGCATGGTACCTGCTCGGGGTCGCGAGCCCCAAAAGTTCTATCAATTACACCACTTGGGTGTTTCACACAATTCATCGATAACCATTGTAGGTATATCGGAATCTCTGTCAATTCATCGATAACCATCGTAGGTATATCGAAATCCCAGTACCTGCATAGTCAATGCATATACCACGGAGCTAGGTTTGGCGTCATCGGGCCACCACTCAATCAAACCTAGCCTCAGTCTATACCCGAGTAAGCATGCCATGCAATGCTACACCCGAAACATACACTAAACCCTTACCTCGGATCGTCGTCCGAATCAAAATTCCCGAACAACGGTTCGGGTAGAAATTTCGGCAGAGTTTCGCTTCACTTTTCAACCACTCCCTGTTTACAAATCAATCAGAGATACACAATTTCAATCCAGAACTCACAGAAACACACACTACCATTGGCGCCAAAACCGGGGCTTGGGCCGGAAAAAACGACTTTCACCCCGAGCCCGTTCTAACAAAACCAATTACACCATCAAAATCAAAACTTCGCTCTGATCACAAATATATCTTTACCTTTCACTGAATCCACCGTTGGATTTTACACCAGATTTTTCAGACGCACTTTGGCACCACCTCGTGCGCGTTTCTTCCTACGCTCCTCTTATCAAACATGCACAAGAAGGTGCTGGGAATGTTTAGGAACAATTGGATCACTTAAAGAATAACATTTCACTATTCACTCAAAATTTCAAAAGCTCGTAGTTTTCAAACCGGGCTGATTCTTCGAAAACGGGCTTCAAATTAACTACCTACGCGACTCAAGGAACGTTTTGACTACCTTACCTCGGAGATTCCTCGAAAAATGGCGAAGTTCAGTTGTTGGAGCTTGAAGCTCAAAAATGGCGGCAGAGAAGGAGAGAGAGGAAGAAGATGGAGTTTTTTTTCTTTTGATATCTTTTCTTCTTTTTTTTTTCCATTTCTTTTCACTTCCTTTATATCCTTCTTCCTTTTTCTTCTTTAATGGGAAAGGGACAAGTGTCCCTTCCCATCCTAATCTTGCCGCCTCAAGTCTTTCTTTTTGGCTAAAATTGTTCAATTTTTCTTCCTTTTCACTTTTGCCCCAAAGCTTTACAAAAGTTGCAATTTAGTCCAACTCGAAAATTGTAACTTTCATACCATTAATCGAAACGGAGTGAAATTCAATACTCTATCTTGAGACTTTATAAAATCCACAAACATAATTCACTTTACCAAATTTAAGTCCCGAGCCACTCAAAAATCACAAATCCCGGGTTTTACGCGTAATCGCGTACTTAATCGGAATTTACCCCAGGTTGCACTAACAGACACCAAATTAATCCTATTCCCGAGACTTCATATTTAACACAATTTCACTCTTCACAAAAATAGATTACAAGTTCCGAGACGCAAACATAAAAATTCCGGTAATTAAAGCTTAATTACGAAATTAACTTAATCACGTACCGGGTGTAGGTAACAGCCTCACTAAAAGGAACTTCCAACCGAACCATGAATGATATATATACATATATATATATATATATATACATGAATGCTAATATACATCACAAGGCACTTGCTACTGACAGTTACAGATTGCCTCTTCCCATGCAACTAACATAAGCATTAACTATCTTAACATGCATATACTGACTAGAAACATGCAAAACTTGAACATCCAGCACTTTGTGATCCCAAAGTATCCAAATTCCACCATTCAAAGAATGGTATTATTGACAAAACCCAAACTTGAACATCTAGCACTTTGTGCCATGTTAATAGTGGCAGAATCAGCAAACAAGGGTTTCCCTATCTTGCTAACTTTCCAATAATTCATGAGTCCAATATTGCAAGCTTAGATGGGGAAAATGTATCCAAATAGGCATAAACTTAAACAAATCTCTACTAACAACCATATTAGTAGTAAACTATATTAGCAACAGGGGCTTATCAAATATGAACTGAGTTTGATAAATTAGCAAACAAGGGTTTCTCTCCCATGAAGAATATCAACATTCGGATGTTCCTGGTGATATTAGCAACATGAATGAGTCATTAAGATTGTCGATTTTAATCATATGACTAACCGGGGATATTCGTTCTTTTGGCCGGGAGTAGACTCGGTGGGGGCAGAGGGGTGTCCGAACTCTAACGATGGCAACTGATGTCCAAAGCTCTCACTCTCTGTCACAAATTAGCAATTACAAATCTCCTGTCGATAAATCTGAAGCTCGGTTTCACGTCGATGGTGGACGGCAGTGGAGGCTAGATGTGGACGAAGGTGGAGGGACGGAGGTGGAAGATGGAGACTCTGGTTCGTGTCGATGACGGTGTGATTTCGGAACGCGATGTGGAAGGAGAGTAGAGACTGACATAGAGAGAAGCAGACAGCTTCGATTAGAATTGGGATTTGGGGGTAGGGTTGCAGAATTCAAATTGTAACCGAGGGTATTATAGTAATTTCACACGAGCTCGTGAAACTCGCGAACCTTACTAGCCGAACGTTTCGGGCTCGAGCTCGGCTCGTATATTATTCGAGCCTCGAAACTGGCTCGAACTCGAGGCTCGTGAGGCTCGGCTCATTGGGCTCGTCAAAGCTCGAGCTCAAGCCGAGCTCAGCTCGGCTCGAATCTTTACTCACCCCTACTCAAGAGTAAAGACCAACTCTGGATGTCAATGTTAAATGGCTAAACATTGGGGCCATAGATGTAAACCTATGGAAATTAAAAGGGCTTTAAAAGGTATTTTTAATTTTCGAACATGCGGGGTTGTTTTCAACATTTTAAAAACGTTCAATGGCTTTTTCGGGAGTCACTTGCGATTTTGGCACCAAAACAGCAACATTTTATGGCTGGCACTAGAGATGGGCATATCCATTGGATCGCTCCACGCTCCACCGCATCGCTCCACCATGGAGCGGGTTAGTTTTGTGATCCACCTATGGTGGAGCTATGGTGGAGCGGGTCGTGGATATCCGTTGGAGTTCCATGGAGCTCCCCCCATAAAAAATATTTACAACATCAGTCCTCAAATTTTTCAAAAAATTACAAATTGGTCCTCAAATTTTTAAAAAATTTGCATTTTGGCCCAAAAGTGTTTACATTTTTAGTCCCTGAACTTTTTTGAAAAAATAAAAAATGACCAAAACTTTAAAAAGTTACATTTTAGTCACTGTTGGTGGAGCGGGTCGGATCAATACGGATCGATCCACCAATAAAATGGAGCGGGTCATGGAGCGATCCACCACCATGCGGATCAAGGCGGATCAATCCATGGAGCGGGTCGACCCGCCCAATGCCCATCCAAACATCAAAACAATTTTTTATTTGATTAGTTGACTGCAAAAAAAAAAAGTCAAAATCATATCAAATTGGCATTATTCATAAATGTTCCATCAAATTTCATAAATAGAAGAGAGTAGAATTTGGGACAAAGGAAGTAACAACTTTCTTCTAGGCTTTTATATTTTGTAGTACCTGAAGTTTGAAGGAGTTGAAGGACCATTTTTTTTTTGTGCGTTCAAATACCAAAACGACGTCGTTTTGGAGGCAACCGTGAAGTAACGGTTGCCGCTTTCCACGTTCTTCTCCACGGTCGGACCAGAGCCGTGCACGTAACTTCCACTCCTCCTCCTTCTTCGTTGCACCAGCCGAACATCTTCCACCGTCTGCCGCAACAAGCATCTAAGTAGCATTTGAGATAAGTCGGCACGCGCTCAACTTTTTCGTGTTCGAAAGTTATACGTTTGATCCGGTTGCGAGTAGCTTCCAAGTTTTAGGGTTCTTTAGTTTGTGACGCAGGATTCGAATTCTTCTTCAACCATGAGTGGGTCAACCAGAAGCAAGAGTAAAAGGAAGGGTGGGGAAGAAGAAGACGTCTTGGCGCGAAGGTATGTTGATTTCTAGACCCCCTTCTAGCCTCCAAAGCGGACGGTGACATACCAGAGGCCCTATAGTTCGACGGTTTAAGAAGAGGGTGCAGGTCGTCCCAAAACAGCGATTGAGAGTAGTATTGACGTTATGGTGTACAATGAACAGCGTCACGGTGTTATGTAGTGTAAACAATGATTTCATCATAATTTGCATTACACGACAAAGAACGCTTTTATTGTTTATACCATTTGGTACAGTGGGCAGAGTAAGAAGAGGAGAGCTATCAAGATCAGTGGCAATGCGTGGAACAATTTTCAATAAGTTTCATGCGTGAAATAGTTTAATTTTGTGATTCCCTAAAATATGTCTGAGTATATAATATGGTTCATTGTTACAAAGTAGACTTTATGGTGAAGTTAAAGGCTGGTGATGTTGGCCTTGACGAGGGACAAAGCATAAAGGATGTGTGGAATGAGATGTCACCCGAGGATAAGGCGAAGTGGGGTGATGGTGGGGATGGCGGGATGAAGATAGTGTTGAGATGCCAGGTCCGGACATTCTACAGCGTAGTTAGTGGGTTGAGTCGGGAGAGGCATGAAATGATAGGGGATAGTCCCTTCAAAAGCTTGTTGGGGTTGAAGGGTGATCCCACTAACAAAAGTCGATAAAGGACTGCTAAATTCATGGAGTACGCAGTAGCAATGAAGATAGCATTTGGTGGGCAGACATATCCATTGACCGCTGAAGATTTTTGTGACATTATGGGTATAGAAGATGGGGGAGAGGACATTAGAAACAGCAAGAATGTGAAGCCCAGTAAGGAGATATGTGATGCGTTTTGTGTGAAGTTGGCTGAGCGTACCATTGTTTCACATGAGTCAGTTGTAGATGTGTTGCGTGGGAGCGCCGACAGGACGATGGTACGTATAGCATACGATCTCTTGGCTCTGAAGACTGTTCTCTGTCCTCCTCCCGGAAAAGGATTTACAACCACCCAATCAAGAATGTAGTGGGTATGCGAATGGGGCGAAGAGGTCATGGGGTCGTTATGCTTTAAGTGAGTTGGTCAGGAGTGTTGAGACTTTTGTGAATGGAGTACACGGTGAGGAATATATCCCGAAGGTCGGGGGTTGTACAATATTTCTACAGGTATGGTTCTTTGTGGTTAGCGTACTCATGTTTTCCGTAATCCCGTAATATGAAATTTACAAACCACCCTTCATTCTCAGTAGATGTTTTATCTGAGAAAGATTGCAACTGCGCGGGGGGCGAGGATCCCGAAGCAAATTCCAGCCGTAGTCTTCTTTTCTCCTGAGATGACCGTTCTGTACATGCGTTTGTATGAGGTATGTTGAATTTGTTCAGTTCCAGCAATGCTTGATACTGTGGTACTTATAGGTTTCCCTTACCATGTAGGGCCTTGCATGTGATGAGAATATGGAGGCCGAAGAAGAGGGAGGTGAGGCTGCAGGCAATAGCGGTGAAGAAGGAGAGTACGACCGAGGTTCTGCCGGAGAGGGTCGTGAGGATGTGGATCTAAGAATGGAGGTGCAGCAGCTGCGCCGTGAAATTGGGTTTGTTAAGGCTCTGCGGGAGGAAGTTTTTGTGTTGCAGGGGAATGAGAGAAGTTTGAAGAAACAAGTGACCAAGCTGCAGGAAGAGAATTGTGGTTTGCGTAAGGAAGTTGATGGGCTGCGAGAGGAGAGTTGAAGAAATTGTTACCATTTTACTGAAAGGTGGCCTGGTCATGTTGATGCACAACTGGGAGGACCGTCAGTGAATGTTGTTGTGAGGCGGACAGATTTGAGGAGTGGTGTGAATACTCCTGTGAAGGGTATGGTTGTTGGGAATGTAGAAAACGTGGTGACGTCACCTGTGCAGAATGGAGTGGGGGTTGAGAAGGTGAGTGCGGTGACCTATAAGGCCGCAGCTGTTGAGGAGGAGCAAGATAGTGACGGTTGTGTAGTCCCAGTGCGGCAGAGGCACCGGTGGTGGGAGGTCGAAGCATTCATGCGTCGAGGTAAGATGCTTTTATTTCAGTGCGTTCTTTAGTTCATAGAATTCTATATGCATATTGTAGCGGTGCGTTTTGAGAAGCGATTGCATTAATTGGCACAGATCACGAGAGGGTTCTACGAGGGGTATGTTCCCAAGGGAAGGCAGTCCAGAAGAATGCCGGTGAGCGGACCTTTCCAGAGGACGCCTTGGATTCATGTGAAGAAGGCTGGTCACCCGAACTTGATGTGGGCTGGACCATTTAATGTGAGAGCTTCAAAAGCTTTGGCCGAGGTTGACCACAAAATAGTGTCTTATGCTTTTGATCATAGGGAGGATGAGAAGTAAGTGTTAGTGTCTTGAAATTAGTCTTTTGTAAGGGCCTGCGAGCATGGTCATTGAGAGTGCATTTGAGTAACCGAATTTCTGTTTAATGGGCCAGGAGCACTGGTTAGGAGTACGGGGCTACTTCCTTGAGCGATGGGACATTTCAGCAGGCCTATCTCCGAACAAAATGCTATGTGATGGGATTGTGAATACGTGGGTGTTATTCCTTCAAGAGAGGCGGCCTCTTAAGGAACTCCTTGAGAGTTGGTATTTCCCGGTGGATTTACTGGTTTGTTATGAAATGTGTGATTAACATAGGGTTGCCGGTGATGTTTAGTAACTGTTATTTAATTTAAATTTGGCAGAGGTCTGCTGATGTAAGTGCACAGTTCGCCCTCGACAGGGCCATACGGCTGAGGTGGATTCCCGAAGAAGTGAGGTTGAATGCAACGAACTTGAAGCAGGTTAGGCAAGCAAGTAATATTGTTTTAGTGTGGTTGTCATTGACATGTTGAAATGTTGATTTGAAATTGCGTAAATGTGTGCAGTGTGTTTGTGCCGGTTAACGTAATTGATTCGGACACTTCTATCTGGTTGTTTTCTTCCTCGAGGGAAATACATTGACGTATGGGATAGCTTAGGTGGGAGTAATGAGTCACCGGCACGGTATCGGGTCATGGCCGACAAGTTGGTATGCCTCGAGACCTTAAAGTTCAACCCGACAGTTGATCGTTGTCATGTTTAGAGGTTTATCTAAGGCCATTTTGTTTACGCATTGCGGTGCCCTGCAATGGATGCCATAGTGAAGCCAGCTGGTTTTAGCTTTTGTGATTTTGCAAGAAGGGTTACACCGGTTAGCCAGCCTAATGCTCATGATTGCGGGTTGTTTGTTTGTTATTGGATGGGGAAACCTCATAAATATGACAAACATACTACATCTGAGGTGATTATTACATGTAATACTAGTTGTGTTTACCTTATTAATAGTTATGTCACTGATACGTTGTTCCATTCAAATTTCAGTGGCGCTCACATGAGAAACGGTGTAAATTGGCTCTCCGACTACTTGCAAGTGAGACAAACGCATTATTCACCCATGTTAAGGACCATGCCATCCTATGGCACCGTCTGAAGTTGGAAGAGCTTGATAGGCCTACACGAGGGAGGGGTAACAGACAGCAAGTGACGTCCATGGACTTTTCAGGAACTGCCCCTGCTGTAGAGTGTGGTGGTCCGGCTGCTGATGGTGTGCAACACTTGAGTCCAGAATTCAGTACGGAGGTCGAAGGTACGCCGAGGAAGAAAGGAAAAAAAAGAGTGTACAAACCAAAGGTGGTGAAAGATCGTCTGTAATATGGTATTAGCAGTAGGATTGACAGTTGAGTTGGTGGGAAAAACCTTTCCGTGTAACAGTTGAAAGTTCATGTAAATATTCGGATGTTATGTTGGCACAATAGGGTTTAATGTACATGGAATTAGCGTTAGGCGTCACATATAGCGTTCGAGAAGGTCTAAAAGGGCTACGTTAAATTTAAATACGAGTCGTTTGTCAGTCGAGAGGAGTCGAGGCCCCAAAATTCTACATCGTATACTTTAGAGGTCCTTAAGTGATACCCTGACGTTCGTTATGGTCCTAATGTGACACATTGAACCTGTGGAGGCACCAAAACGTTGCCACGAACCCTTAAGTGGGGACCGAAAAGGCTACGGTGACGATTCGAAGGAATTGTGGTCCTTTCTGGATCCCTAAAGTGTGTCGGGTAAAATAACCGAATAGGCCATCAATGAGTCATTTGACTTTCATTTGAAGGCAACTGGGCCAGGGGACCTCAAGAGGGCACCAGAAATGAGTCATGTATCATTTGAGGGGTCTAAGGCGCCCCAATGAGACAGTTATGGACCCTAAACGTTGCCAGTGTACATCTTTAGGCACCTAAGGATCGGCCAGTGACATGACGTCACACTTGACGGTTACCTGGTAACCGTTAAGTGCGAAAACAGTTTCTCCAAATCCTCAGTCCTGAAGAACGAGTTCCAGCACTTGCGACGGCCATGCATGCGATCTTTCGGAGAGCTGGCGCCTAGATCGGTGGCCGACGACGGTAGACAACGGCATCGGACTCCCGACTCCGGCCGTCGACTTCGAGGGACCCAGGTTTGTTGCCCATTTCTTCTCAACAAAGTGGCGGGCACCGAGGTTGCGGATTCTTGTTTCCTCTTTCTTGGGTTTCTACTGTTAGTCATCCTTTAGATGGCTCCGAGGATGGGTAGTCGGATGATGGAAATACAAGCTCAGTATGAACCCCGAATGCCGTGTGATAAGGGGGAATCGTCGATCAAGCCCGTGAAGTTGGTTGGAGTATTCAGGAATACAGAGCTATATTACGACTTCGAGCATCACGTGTCAAATCCTCAGCACAAGGTACATTTCGCTTACTATAACAGTTTTTTGTGACAGATGGTTGTGTGTGGAGATTGACATCTTGGTGGAACCATGAACAGGACCACCTTACAACCTTCCAGGGGCCACGGGGCTTCTTCAACTATGGTTAGATGGTACAAAGAACTGCCAAGGTACGTGAAGGATTCATTCAAGAGACACAGTGGTCCTGGAGGAGTTTAAAAATGCAATGAAGAGGACTTACTGCGACCGTCAACTCATGCGGGCTTTAAGCTACTTCGGTGGGACACCACACATTCGTTCCACTTCCCCGATTGGTGAGATGACCATGACGCCTCTTGACTTTTCCGCCATAAGCGGTTTGAGATGTTCGGGTAAGAGGCTCCCAGCTTGACATAACCATACGGGACGATGCTAGGAGGTTAGAGAAGGCTGTCGGGGACCACCGGAAAGGTGGTACAAAAAAGGAAGTTAAGTACACAGATATCATGAAGGATTATGAAACCTACGATGTCGGTACTCGATGAAGGGACCACCTCCGCGGGTGTTTTGCTTCGTCCTCATCGGCACTACATTTATGGCTGACACTAGCAGTGGGTTTGTCGATACATTCGGCTATCATGTGTGGAAGACATCCTGCAATGAAGACGTATGATTGGGAAGTGCAGGCTTGGGAACCCTTTATTTGTACATGGACGGATTAAGCAGGGGTCGAGCTGGTAGTGGTGGCTACTGGGAGGCATGGCAAGCTTGGGCTTCAGAGTACTTTAGGGACATAGGCCCCTCATTCGAGTCTTTAGGTGTTGGGGCGGGGAGGACCTCATTCCCAAGGGGAAAACACTGGGCACAAGGATCGCAAGGGAAGAACTTGAAAGACATGACATTGTACAAGGAGCGACTGGAGAATGCCTCAGTGACTAGGGTGATATGGAATCCATGGGGTGATGATCTGCCCCAGGATGTGCGGGAAAGTGAGGATAAAGCCAAGAAACATGTGGTTTTGGAGTCACCTTATGGGAGGGCGTGGTATCTAGGAGAGAGGGTTATGCGGCGGTGGGCTGGCGAGACAGTTGAATGGCTTAAACCAGTGGTGCCCGGCCACCACCCAATACAATGTTTTCAAGGGAGTGGACCGCAATAGAGTTGTATGATGCCTTGCAAGGGACATTTTCCGGGCAAAGTGGGTGGATGGTTTAATGCGGGATGTCCCGTCACGGAACCGGTGGATGGCTGAGATGCGTAAACCGAATAGGATAAAGAGGGAATTTCTTGCACTGACATTCCTCCTCCACCACCAAAACAAAAGAAAACTTCAGGCGACCCAACATACACCTCTGTTTCGCCACTACGGGTGCCGACGCCGTGGCTGAGTTTGAGTTCCCATCACGGAGGATTTACATTGCAAATCTTGAGACCGGAGCAAGCGAGCCATTTCTCATACCGATGCCACCCGCCGAAGAAGTTGAAGGCTTCCCCATACCACCGACGATGACATCCGTATGTTCAGAAACGCATGCCATATGTTGTTCCCTACCTGTTTCTGTAGTAAACTAATAACATACACCCTACTTTGTTTGTAGGTTCCTCTCGAAATGGCCACCCGGATGCTACGAATGATTGGTGGGTTGAAGATGGCCCTATCTGATGCAAGGACTGCCGCAGCAACCAAAATTAGGCTGCTCAAAGGTTGCGGGAGTAGCAAGATGGATGACCGTGCCGCGTCTTCATCCATACCGAAAACGCTGGCCAGCTCATCTGCTCCGAGAAGCAAGGAACGAGGGTGCCAAGGATGGAAGCCAGGAAGATGCCGAGAATGACAACAACCAGGCGGTAGGCGGCAGAGGATGAAGACGATGGCACCGACCAGGGAAGAAGGCGGTGCATGGAGGATAAAGACGAGCGACACCGACCAGAAGAAGGCAGTTCGGAGGGTAAAGACAATGACAATAACGATGCTCACAATGACAATGACACCGACCGGAAGAGGGCAATGAGAAAGAACTGCAGGCAGAGAGACGGGGACGCGTCCGATATGATGGATTTCTTCATCCAAATCCGCCACAACCAAGCGTGCATGTTGCAGGTGAAGGTGCCGATCAGAACGCAGCAACGGGACCGGGGAAAGTAACGTCACGTGACGACAAGGAGACGTTGCATGACGATGCTGAGCAGGTTGTCGCTACCGTTCTTAAACAGCTCCGGGAGGATGTTGACGCCGATGTGCAGGCAAGTACAAGGGACGAGGTGGGTGGAGGTGATGTTACATCCTCAGAGGAGAAAAAGGGGGACGACGTTCAGCCACCTAAGGGAAGTCCGTCCCGTGTGATAACGAGAGCTTATAAAAGGATGAAGAAAGCATAGGGTGCGTCTTAATTCGTTGTAGTATGGTCATGTGTAAAGGGATGAAGAAACTGTAGGGTGGTTATTTATTAGTTGTAGTACGGTCAGTGTAGGTAAACATGCTTTTCTTTTCATGTGTGAGCTAATGGGTAAACCGACGCGTTTGCATGTTGAGGAATGCGCGTTGAGACTCACAAACCGCGTCCGCAGATTTCCAAATACCGTCTGCCCTTGCATCGTGCGCCTCTGCGTGGCCCCAAAGATGACACATCGCCGCCTCCGGCCCCTAAAAAGACACAAAGGCTCAAGATGAAACCGCGTTCCGCTATATAACGTATCGCATTTGACCTAACTTAAAACGCCGACGACGATTTAACAGCGCTTTCACGCAAGCCGGGCTTCGACGCTTGAAATAACTTACAACGCCGGTCCTTACAACGAACTAATAACTAATTGCTCTCATTCTTTTGTTTCTTCTTTCTTTTATACTAGCTTCATCCTTAAATTTTTAGTGTAACACTTAACCGTTAAACTTGTATTTGATGACATTATTGCTACAAGGAGTTTATCACATTTACATCTTTCCTTCAACATTTTAACGCAAAAGTTTCCAAATTACTATATGAATATGATAAGTTGATATATGCAGTTTATGGAAAAATGAGTATACATTTATGGAAACTAAAAACATTAAAATACTAAATTTATATTTTAAAAATACTGTGCCCCCACAAATGACACAAGGCCGCCTCATGGCCCCCTAAAATGACACAAAGTGGCTCAAGACATAACCCGCGTTCCGTTGTATGTCCAAACAGCGTTTGACCTAACTTACAACGCCGACGATTTACGAAGAACGCTTTCACGCAAGCCGGGCTTGGACGTTTGAAATAACCTACAACGAACTATACAAAACTAATTGGCTCTCATTCTTTTGTTTCTTTTTTCTTTTATACTAGCTTCATCCTTAAATTTTTAGTGTAACACTTAACTTTTAAACTTGTACTTGACACACGTTATTGTGACAAGGGGTTTATCACATTTATATCGTTACTTCAACATTTTAACACAAAAAGTTCATAAATTACTATATGAAAATGATAAGTTGATATATGCAGTTTATGGACAACTGAGTATACATTTATGGAAACTAAAAACATTAACATACTAAATTTATATGTTAAAAAATACTGTGCCCCCACAAATGACACAGTGGCCGTCTCATGGCCCCCTAAAATGACACAAGGGCTCAAGACATAACGCGCTTCCGTTGTATGTCCAAATAGCGTTTGACCTAACTTACAACGCCGACGACGAAAGAACGCTTCACGCAAGTGGGGGCTTGACGTTTGAAATAACCAACAACGAACTATACAAAACTAATTGCTCTCATTCTTTTGTTTCTTTTTTCTTTTATACTAGCTTCATCCTTAAATTTTTAGTGTAACACTTAACTTTTAAACTTGTACTTGACACACGTTATTGTGACAAGGGGTTTATCACATTTATATCGTTACTTCAACATTTTAACACAAAAAGTTCATAAATTACTATATGAAAATGATAAGTTGATATATGCAGTTTATGGACAACTGAGTATACATTTATGGAAACTAAAAACATTAACATACTAAATTTATATGTTAAAAAATACTGTGCCCCCACAAATGACACAAGGCCGCCTCATGGCCCCCTAAAATGACACAAAGGGCTCAAGACATAACTCGCGTTCCGTTGTATGTCCAAATAGCGTTTGACCTAACTTACAACGCCGACGACGACGAAGAACGCTTTCACGCAAGCCGGGGCTTGGGCGCTTGAAATTACCAACAACGATCTATACAAAACTAATTGCTCTCATTCTTTTGTTTCTTTTTTCTTTTATACTAGCTTCATCCTTAAATTTTTAGTGTAACACTTAACTTTTAAACTTGTACTTGACACACGTTATTGTGACAAGGGGTTTATCACATTTATATCGTTACTTCAACATTTTAACACAAAAAGTTCATAAATTACTATATGAAAATGATAAGTTGATATATGCAGTTTATGGACAACTGAGTATACATTTATGGAAACTAAAAACATTAACATACTAAATTTACATGTTAAAAAACACTGTGCCCCCATAAATGACACAAGAGCTGCCTCATGGCCCCCTAAAATGACACAAAGGCCCAAAGACAGAAATCGCTTTCCGTGGTTTAACGAACAACGTTGTAACTAACTTACAGCGTCGGGCGGTACATAATGACAACGTTTCACTCATTTGCACACTACTTCGCTTCGGTGAAATTGAAATTGATGAAGGTTGTAGGACAACTACTAACAACATGTACAATATTTTAGCTCTGTTTTGTAATGGAAAACAAGCATTCATATCAGACATCTTAAGAGTTAGAATCCATCCATACAACTTAAGAGCAGCAATTAAAATAAGTACAACAGGTGAAACGGATACGCCATAAAATCCATACTCAACTAACGCTTGAACTAACTTACAACGCTTGAACTAACGCTTGACCCTTACACATGTTGCAGCCATAGCAAACAACAACACCACGACGGATAAACTACACAACATCGTACGCATCGTAAGGCGCCTTTGGAGTAGAGCCTTCTCTCAAAGATAGGCAGCTCTCACCACTTGATACTGCTTTCGATGAGCAACCTCCTCCTCTCTACCAAAGAATCGAACGTGACAACTGGATTTTGCGGTGAAGAAGTATATCTCTGGAGTCCTTCAACTCATTAATCACAGAGATCGCACGAGTTGGGAATGGTGGGTCAACCCACTCCTGAAATCCGCAACCTGGATCAGCCCCCTGGGTTCGAGAACCAAAGATGAGTCATGGATTATGAAGATCTGGGTAAGAATGTAGAGATCTAAACTCACCTGCGCACTACGGCAACGCAGTAACGCCGGCCTGGGTTATCCGAACTCCACGCCGCCGCGACGGCGCAACCCAACCCACATGAGCATGTCTGGCCGTACGCTTGGTGATAGAGTCCGATGTCGCCGCTCTCGCCATAGCTTGACCCCGATGACCGGCTCACCATGGCTAACCCTAAATCCTCACCACGACCCACACGACCCGGCCGACGTCTACAGATGGCTAATATACTAATACACCGCGACCGTGAGGTCAAAAATGCGTCACCGACGCAGCTAACAAACACGCGAATTGAGCCCATGCGCGGGACAATTAATTTCAAATATCCATTTCATTTAGATGTCGTTGAAGCTTTTAAGGGGTCCAAAAATACACGACGTCCCGTACGCTCTACGAACACTCTGTTTTACATACCACGCCACGATTCAATCACAAATTGCCCTGTGGATTAAAATCGGTGCCGGCAAAGGACAAAGACCAATGGTAAGTGACGACGATGTTGGCCCAACCTGGCCCTGCATTCCTCCATCGTATTCGTCCGGCCAAATGTTCCCACCAAAACAGGGGTCACGTCACTTCCGGCTTCCTGGGAAAACAACCACTGCGTACAAGGGTGGACAGGTTCTGGAATGTCGGATTCAGGGGCTGCCTCAGCTTCCACGGCGTCTTCGCAGAGCGATTCCTTCGGTTGTGGCCGACCTCCCCACACTTGCTACATTTCCTTCTTCCCGTGCGCTTGATTTCTTCTTCTTCGCGGTACTGATAGCAACAGGATTGAGAACCAAGCATGACTTACTCCCACTTCGGTGTTGGTCCAAATTATCACGTTTCCCCCTAACTTCATCAACACGCGTCTCCAAGTTTCTCAGACCATCTTTTAACCACTCATACTCTTCCCTTGGACATCTAGCACCATTGTATACAATCTTGTTGCACAGTTACCTAGCTCCATTTGCCTTGCCCTGGTCAACACTTCATCGAGCTCGTGTCAACTGATGGTTGGAAACATGGTTCACTGGCTGACTTAGTCCACCTTTTTAGTATCAAAGATTCAGGAATCCTTGACGCATGCTCCATCTTCAAGACAGAGAACATGTGTTTACAAGGGATGCCTGCCAAGTCATTCAACAAATCTGTAAAGATTATGCAACACTAAATACACCATTGAAACGTTATTCAACGGGACTACAAACGTTATTCAACAGACTATAAACGTTATTTATAACCCCAAACGCGTTTGGTTACACCTATGACGTTAATGTACCTTTGTAATGCAAAAGTGGACAAGTACATGTCACGCTACTATCCGGATGGACGCAAACTTCTCTTTTCCTCACATTCTCTTTCCGATATCGCCCCACTAAATACACCCGCACTTCATCGCTGTTTCATCGTGACTTGCCTCTCGAGCCAAATAGGGGCTTCACCCCTAATCTCTTCAGCCACCAATCAAGATTGCATCGATACACTTCAGCAGATGTTTTTCCAGCTCCTAAGATGGGTTGTCAATAGTGCCCCCTTATGCTTGCTATTATAATTGTTCGAACTACCTTCTCCTCATTCTTGCTAATGCAATATCCACATGCCTCACAAACCGGAACAATTTTAACTCGCTTCTAACAAACCTTTTCTCGGTAAGAGTGCATCCCTTCGCACCTTTGGTTGCTTGACATACCGGCAAAGAAGTGACCCTTTAGATAAGCTAAAGCCCACATATTTTTCCGCTCATACATCTCGCTTCACCTGTGGGTTATCTTGCAACCCATACTGCACACATTCGCATGCCACACTCTCTCGAAATCATCGGCATCATCAATCCAGAGCATTAACTTCGCAAAAATGTCCCGGAACTCATGTCTAAATTTCCCATCTTTCACCTTCTCGAGCAGCTTACCCATTAGGTGCCACGAACACAAACGATGTATCGCATTAGGAGGACTTTCCGTATGGCTACACGCATGGCTGCATCTTGATCTGTAATCACTGAAACGGGGGTCTTCCCATTCATACACTCCACAAAGTTCTCCAACAACCAAACAAAAGCTTCCTCACTTTGCTCATTTACAAGAGCGCATGCAAATACAATTGTGGAGAAATGGTTATTCACACCAACGAAAGTTATAAAAGGCAGTCCGTACTCATTTGTTCTCGAAAGTTGAGTCGAACCCGACAACATCACCAAACGATCGGAAATCCCGTTGCATTTGGTCAGCCCAGAAAAAGATAGCGGAGTCTGCTGCCCTCGCCCACACGATAGGTGCAATACATGCCCGGATCTCCTCCACAACTCTAGTCAAGTACCCTATAGCAGCCTCTGCGTCACTATCCATTATTTGAACCCTTCGATCACTATCGACAAAATTGTAAAGATCTTTAATGCCGAACCCGACTCGTTGAAACCACCGCAACCAAGACCATGTAGTCCATTATAACACTGGTCTTGATGCCTACACTCTTCATCTGCTTTGTTTGCTCCTTCGCCATAAAGCTTACATTTTTGTGCGATGCAACAAGGTGCATTTCAGTTCTCTCGACCATAGGGTGATTATGACCTGTCTTGAACTCCCTCACTTCATACTTACCGGTCTCCTTAACACAATTGACCCGGAATGAAGCAGGACATCCACACCTTCCAACTCTCATGGGTTTCCTTTGCCTCTCATGGGGAGCGAACTTGGGCTCATTTAGCCCATATCTCATACACACCCACCTCCTCCTCATGACAATGTCTCGTACCCATGTACATTTTTTTCTCAACCCTCCTCGTCCCAAAACCCATAACTTTAGCATAGCATTTATAGAACCTCTCTGCACACTCGGTGTCATCAAAAAGATATCCTTCAAATCCACAAGTTCCCACTTCGCACCGGCTTACTCAATCAGAAACTATTGCACTCCACCGATCGTCAAAAACATCGTCATTACACAACTCCTCGTCACTCTTTTCCAGCCGTGTTGTCCTCTCGCCGCATCCATATTTTCAAAGAATTCAGCATCGTTACCTTTCCAACTTGAATGTGCCGGAGGATAGCAGCTTGCATTACTAGAGCTGACCCAGATTCTTTGCACCACAATCAAATTGGTTATCACCCCACGATGACGCCATGAAATCGCCAAGAGAGCCTCTGTTTTCATGCTTCTTTCAACCAAATACGTCAATTGTATTACGTGCGTCGACAACCACGTTGTTGTACAAGTGTCTCTTCACGTATGCATAAATAAATCAATGAACCATAAATACGCACCTCCTACACAAAGATCAACAACCACCACCAAAGGGGACGACCGCGGAATCAAACAGAGGAATGTTACCAGCTTCTTCCATCGCGCCATACTTACATTTCATTACTGCATGACAACCACAACCCAGGGGGTAAATCCATCTCAAACCATGCGTCTGCTAGTAAATAGTGAGGTTAGCTGATCAACAGTGGAGTCTGAACCCTTTGCGTGCACTGCTAGCGTTTTCTCGGGAAACTAATGTTGCACGAAAGGCACCCTAACAGTGCCCACTGACGCCGCTCCATGCACCTGGACTTACACCGTGACTCACTAAAGCCCATTAACCAGCGTTTCATTGCTCATAAACGACGTTAGGCCAATCATCAATAGCGTTACTATCTACCCTAAAATGATGCAAGCTTTTAAATGAGATTAATTATCGCTTTTAATCAATAAAAACAACACATGGGCTTATAGAATAGACAAAACTACTATTCCGTAAGAGCTAAATATTTTAAATATGACAACCACGGAATCTAGAGTACGGGTCATGACTTTAGGTATTGCCTCAAACACATACTTCAACAAGAGTTAACCTAAGAGGAATCATAAAAATAATTTCCCATACAAAACACTTAAATACACTATATTCTGCTCAAGACTAACATCTAAAACGTACATTATACTTAAATATCAAATAAAAATACAAAAAGTTCTAAAATTATACAATCGCGTTAATTAAACGTTATTTTACGAAACTCTAACGCTAATTTTAACGACTCCAACGCTATTAGGTAACTCTTATACCACACTTTCATCTAGAATGTTCTAGAATGACTAACGTTAGGTGCCTCGTAAAGGACGCTGACGAATATTTGGCTCCTTCTAGAATGACTAATGTTAGGTGCCTTGTCGTGGCACGACCAATATTTCTCTCGATTAAATGAACAGGTTACAACACTAGGCAAACGACTTTGGCCATTTCACAAACGGGTTCCGTCAAGCCTCGCAACAACATTAAAATTACGCCTTACGCCTTCCACGACGAAAATAAAAAAAATTCAATCAACCATGATTTCTTTCTACTCAGTTTCTTTAATAGAATATAACAATGGGAAACATTGCTCCTTAGTATGAATACACCCATTTTATAGCCTCAACATAGGAGAAATACACAACAAAATTGACAAAAAAAACTTTAAGTGCTAAAATGACCAACATCAAAAAGTACAATGGTGACTTCAAGATTTGAAACAGAGGTGTACTTCAAAATAGAAAATGCTCTTTCTTCTCAATTTATCCTCTCATAAACATCACACCAACTTTCAATTACTTCATTATTGAGTTCCCAATATTTTCACAAAACAAGAAGGCAACCAAACTTCTCTTTGTTGCAAAATTAGTTGTGAGAAATTTGCTTATCTTTCCTTTTCGCTTTCCTGTATTTATTTCTTCCAAACTTTGACACGAATCAATCGAAAATTAAATTACTTGGCTATGAATTTTCGATTGACTTTCCGGTCATATGTGACCATAACAGCATGAAAGTAAACAAAAACAATGTAGTCCCGTATCCAAAAAATTCAAAACCCAACTGCCAAAATGGAATTTTCCACTAGTTAGTGGTTTACTATTCTACTATTTTCCTTCAAAAAAAAAGAGAAAACCCTGTAGCCAGCCAAACTGGAATCTTCCACCCACTTTCCAAACATTGAAGTGCCATATTCCAAAAACTCAAATTCCAGCAACCAAGGCACCCTGTTAAGTTATTCATAAAATTTAAAAAGACAAACAAAAACCAGATGAACAGTTCCATTGAAGCTTCAGCACAGATGCTCAAACTTTTCTATTTTCCTATTTCCATTCTGGTACTGTTTGTGTGCTGCATTAGCACACATGCTCAGGAACCTTCACAGACAATAAGTTTAGGTTCCAGCTTCACAGCTGGGACAGATTCCTCTTGGAAATCTCCCTCAGGGGAATTCGCCTTCGGGTTTTCTTCTCTCCCAAGCAACCTCTTCCTGGTCGGCGTCTGGTTCGATTCAGTCCCTGAGAGAACCCTAGTTTGGTCCGCAAACAAAAACTCTCCAGCCGAATCAGGCTCGACGATCCAGCTCACTCAGTCTGGCCAGCTTCTCCTCACATACTCCAATGGTTCCCAACAGCAGATAAGCACTGGAAATCCTGTAACTTCAGGCTTGATGCAAGAAGATGGCAATTTCGTGTTGAAAGATTCGAACTTCAACACTGTATGGCAAAGCTTCAGTTCCCCAACGGACACCATCTTGCCAGGACAAGTTCTGTCGACGACCCGATCATTGTTTTCAAGAAATGGGAAATTCAGATTGGAAATGCAAGATGATGGGAATTTAGTCCTCTCAACTTACTATATTGCTGAGCCTGGATATTGGCGGAGAGGAACGCAACAAGGAAATGTGAATTTGGTTTTCAACCAGAGTGCTTTGTACCTTGTCAATACTTCTGGCCATAGAATATATTCTATCACCGGGAACATCTCAAACCCGGGTGAAGATTATTCTCATAGAGCAATAATCAATGATGAGGGAGATTTTCAGCTACATGTGTTTGATAAGAGAAATGGAAGTGTTTGGACAAGGGTGTGGAGTGCAGTACCTGAGCGGTGCCTTGTGCCTGGTATCTGTGGTGTTAATGGGATGTGTTCTTCAGCAGATAATGAAACTGTGAGTTGTAGTTGCATACCTGGTTATATTGCCTTAGATGGAAATGATGTTTCAAGGGGGTGTCACCCGGAAACTGTTGTCAATTATTGTGGTTCGGATGCGTCTAGAAATTATTTGACGGTGGAAGTGCTTGATGATGCTGATTTTAATTCTGAGGGCTTCGCGAATTTGGGAAGAGTGGAGAATGTTGATGCAGAGGGATGCAAGAAAGCTCTATTGGATGATTGCTATTCTTTAGCTGCTTCGTTGGTGGGTTCAACCTGTTATAAGAAGAGGATGCCATTGTTGAAGGCTAGAAGGACTGCATCTAGCAGAGGCATCAAGGCGCTTATCAAAGTGCCAGGGAACAATGCAAGTCCCAATATCACGGAAGGTAACAAAAATGATGACCGTAATGTTAGGAAAATTTTGAAGATTGTTCTAATAACAAATGCTATTCTTGCTCTACTTTTCGGTGGAGCTGTTGTGTTCTATCATCCTGCTGTTTGGAGATTGGTACGAAGGAAAGGAGTCTTGGACTTGGATAGAGATGGGCATATCCATTGGATCACTCCACGCTCCACCGCATTGCTCCACCATGGAGCGGGTTAGTTTTGTGATCCACCTATGGTGGAGCTATGGTGGAGCGGGTCGTGGATATCCGTTGGAGTTCCATGGAGCTCCCCCCATAAAAAAAATATTTACAACATCAGTCCTCAAATTTTTCAAAAAATTACAAATTGGTCCTCAAATTTTTTAAAAATTTACATTTTGGCCCAAAAGTGTTTACATTTTTAGTCCCTGGACTTTTTCGAAAAAATAAAAAATGACCAAAACTTTAAAAAGTTACACTTTAGTCACTGTTGGTGGAGCGGGTCGGATCAATACGGATCGATCCACCAATAAAGTGGAGCGGGTCATGGAGCGATCCACCACCATGCGGATCAAGGCGGATCAATCCATGGAGCGGGTCGACCCGCCCAATGCCCATCCCTAGACTTGGATGCCATTGGAGTTGGATTCAGAGAGTTCACTTTTCAAGAGCTTCATGAAGCAACAAGCGGCTTCAGTAATGTCCTAGGTCAGGGTTCATCTGCTAAGGTCTATAAAGGAATGCTTAGCCTGAAAGGTGTTCAGGTTCAGATTGCTGTGAAGAAGCTAGAGAAAGAGATTGAAAGCAGTGAGGCTGAGTTCATAACCGAGCTCAAGATCATAGGCCGAACACACCACAAGAACTTGGTCAGATTGCAAGGATTTTGCATTGAAAATCATCAAAGGTTGCTGGTTTATAAGCTGATGGAGAATGGAACATTATCGAATTCTATATTTGGAGTACAAGAACAAAGGCCTAGATGGTCTCAAAGGGCAGAAATGGTTCTTGGAATAGCGAAAGGCTTGCATTACCTGCATGAAGAATGTGAAACTCAGATCATCCATTGTGACATAAAGCCCCATAATATTCTGCTGGATGAAGCTTACACTGCTAAGATCGCGGATTTCGGGCTCTCCAAGCTTTTAAACAAAAACCAGACTAAGACAGACACCGTTCTAAGAGGCACAATGGGGTATATGGCTCCTGAATGGCTAAGGAATGCACCAGTAACAACAAAGGTCGATGTCCATAGCTTCGGGGTGGTCTTACTTGAGACTGTATGTTGTAGAAGACACATTGAACGGAGCAGGGTTGAGGAGGAGAGTGAGGCCGATGATCTGGTGCTTTCGGATTGGGTTATCAGCAGCATGTTCGCAAAGAAACTTGAGATCGTGGTTGGAAATTACCCAGAAGTTATGAGCGATTTCAAGAGATTTAGAAGGATGGTTGTTGTGGGGTTATGGTGCATGAGTCCAGACCCAGGTCTTAGACCTTCCATGAAGGAAGTGGTGAGAACGCTGGAGGGAACAATGGATGTTGGTGTTCCTCCATTGCTCTCTGATTACCAGTTGTTGCGTGATCAGCAAGTTGCTAGATCCTAGGTGTGTTTCATGACCTAGGATCTTTAGCAGCTTTTATGTAGGCAATAGTCATTCTTTCTGTCCGCACCTACAAATTTGGACAAGGCCTCTGGAAATTAGTAATCCAGACATAATCAATTGTGATAATCAATAAACATGTATTATTATAATGATGCTAAGAAAGTTGTTGATAGAAATGTTCATGATTATTACTTATTGTAATTTCCAAGTGAGCATCGTTTTATATGCTATGACCATCATTTTTGAAAATATGATCATATGTTTATGGTCTACTAATGCGAGTTGGAATATCCTTTTTTAGTGTCCACCATTTTTAGTTTGATGACCATTAACTATGTACATCTAGTCATCTTAGATTTTTAGTACGACTAATGCGTGTGGGTGCATGATCAGGGTCATCACTCTTGTCAATTTCAGTATGATCATCACTATTAGTGTTGTGATCATCAGTATTGGTGGCGGCTCTGTGACAGCTGCCACCAACGTCCTCTGATGCTGACGTAATTGTGTTTTGATGTTGGTAGATGTCATCAAGATCTGCAAAAGTACGGGGAGCTAAACACACCAAACATGGGAAATAAAGGGTGACCCTCTGTTTGGTACTTCGATGCTCACACTACGCTGAGCTCACACGGCTTACCGCGGAGTGCCGCGGTACTTGCCACCGTAAACAAGCTCGCGGTAGAGGCCATTACCGCACCTCAGGCCGCAGTTCGTACCATGGCCTTACCGCGCAGCCAGGCCCCGGTAAGCCTGTGACGGCGGATGGCAGCCTCTACCGCAGCCTGCTACGCCGTTTACATATTTGGAATCATGGTAACGTCCTGCATCTTTTTACGGATTATATTTTCTGGGTGGGGACGTTCGTTCCCGGGCGACTCCCGGGGCTCGGGATAGAAATTTTCCGACGGCTTGGGTGTAAAGTATGTTATGCCACGAGACGGATTTTATGGTAATATTTGTGGAATTTTAGCATGACGGGATTTTGGTTCAGGTTGACACACGCGCACGTCGGGATTTGGGTGTGTTATGATAATCTGAGGATTGTGTTCAGTCTTGGTTTCAATTGGGGTTAGGAAGTTGCGTTTGGGGCTAAATTGGAAAGATTTGGAGAGTTGGAGGACTAAGTTGCAATTAGCCCACAAATCAGCAATATTTGGAAAAGGACAAGGGAGTGAGGCGACAGCAATGGATTAAATGGGACAAGTGTCCCATTTTCATGAATTAGGAAAAAGAAAAGAAGGAAAAGAAAAGAAAAAGGGAGAAAATATAAAAGGAAAGAAAGGGATTAATTTCTTCACTTTTCTTCTTCTTCTTCTTCCTCCTTCTTGTGCGCCATTTTCACTATTCATGAAGCTCCATGGTATTTTTCATTTTTGGCAAGAAATCAACAAGGTTTTGGATGCAAATCATTGGTAAGCTCCTCCTCTTCTTCTCTTTGTAAGGTTGGAAGCATGAATTTGGATGGAAATGGGTTTAGAGAGGATTTTGTGTTTGTTCTTTGCTATGGGTTTTGATGATCCTCTTGCTTCCATCTTTTAGTATGTTGTTGGTGGGATGGAGAAGAGTAGGAATTGGGGTTTAAATGATGGAAGAACACCATGTTTAAGGGAAACATAATTTGGCGAATTATTGTTGGATTTTCTAAAATGGTGTGTAGTTGTGTTCTTGGATCATGATTTGGATATGTGGTTCCTAGCATGATTCTAAGGCTTTCTATGGTTTCAATTTGATGGAAAGTATGTTGAGTAGAAAAGCCCCAAATTGTCGAATTTGCAAGCTAGGGTTTAAGTTTGATTTTTGGTGTTTAAGGTGTAATTGGTTAGTAATCAAGCTTAAGATGTGTAATTGGTGGTTAAAGTGTGTAAATGGAACCTTGAATGGTTTGATTTGGAAGTTTGGTGAAAAATGGGTGAGAGGCCGAAACTTGAAGTGAATCTTTATCTATGTTTGGGTTATGTTTTGGTTGATTTGGATAGTAATTTGGTATCGTGGATGAAAGTAGGACCGTATTGATGTTTGAAACGTCGTTTTCGGGTAATGTATGGAAAAGTTACCTTTATGCGGGTTTACCGGTAAAGTGTCGGGAATGAAGGGTTTAAAAGTTGGAATGTGTTCGTGGGTGTTTGAATAACAATGTTCTAGCTCGGTTCGTAAAACCGAGCTTTCTGTGGATTTTTGCAGGAAAGTGCGGGATTGTGCGGGTTTGGTTTATGGGGGTCCGTTTTGGTGAGTTCTGACTGGTTTGTGGTTGTTCAGTATGTTTCTGCGTTGGTGGAGTTGTGCGGGACCTCAAAAGGCACAGTATCACGTTTCGGGCCGGGAGCCGGGATTTTCCCGGGGTTTGTGCTGCGGAGCGGTTCTCTGAGGTAAGGGTTCAACTTCTCTCGTTATGCATTCTGGAATGGGACATTATGTATACCGGGTTTAGTTGAGGCGGGTTCCGGGTTGAGGACGGTGGTTCGGTGATCCCGGGACCAGTCACATGGTAAGGTACTGTTTGTAGCTCGTTCTGCTTCAAGGCCCGGGTGGTCTTGGAGGCCACGAGTTTATATGCTGTTTTGTATATCCGCGCTAGGCGCCGATATTTCTGCTTATACGTTTTGGTATATTATATTCTGTTTTGCATATGCATGGTGATACGTTCTGTTCTGAGACGAGACCTGGATGCTCTTAGAGGCCACGGGTACTCCTTGGTTCTGTTCTGTTTGTATCCGCACCTGAGGTGCCGATACATTACTCGTGTGTCCGTTATGTATATCCGCACCGGGAGTGCCGATATACCTCTGTGACCCTACGACAGTTTGGGGCTCGCGACCACGGCCGGTACCGTGCTTCTGTTCTGTTCTGTTCTGTATATTCTGACCTCTTAGAGAGGGCTGTCGTTTTGGGTCATTCTGGCGGTTGGACCGCGTACGATGGGTTCCGGCTCACCTCTGACTTTGCATACATTCATATATATGTATATTTGTGCTTGTGTTTGTTCTGTTTTGCAGGTACAACTCGGTAGCACATCTGCAAACTATATCTTACCTCAGCCCTTACTGGGTCCTCCCGAGGACTCACCCCTTATTTGTTTACCACCTTTCAGGTCGGTCTGACAAGTAGCCGGCGGACTAGAGATCCGTGGTGTTTTTGGTTTTGGTTTCAGCAGCAGCAGCAGTACCTCGTGCGGGAATCTTCTGGGTGAGAGGTTTTTCGGATTCTGCACCTAGGTATTCTAGGGTTTACTTTGGTGGCTCTGTAGGTGTAGTTGCATGCATGTATTTTCGGATCATGATAGTGTATATGACGTATATTATGGGATATGTGATGATTACGTATCTGTCTTCTGAGTCGAGGGCGGAGCCCCGACTTGCGTATATTGGCTGTATGTATGAAATGATTTCGGTGATTTGGTTGACATGAGTAATGAATGGTATTCCATGAACTACATGTTTGATTGTTAAGTTGTTTTGTATACTTGCCATGTATGTGTTCTGTAGGTTGCGGGTCGTAGTACGACCATTCTGTTACTGCGGGCCTGGTCATGGGACCACTGCACGCAGCGGGTTTCGGTAGTACCGTTACCGCGCTTTCCGCCATAGCTTCCTCGTTCCGTACGTCGCGGCTGGCCCGCCTCCGCAATCGGGTGGGGTGGTCGTGACACACCAAGGTGGCGGAAGCTAGCAAGGGGTGAGAACCGAAGCTTGAGGAAATAAACCTCTCAAGCATTTTACTATGTTCTAGGTTTTCTAGGAGCCTCATGTCCCTTTTATAGGAGGGAGAAGTGAAAAGGCTCTTACACATGCGCATGGATGCCAATAGCATAAAGTGCTTTTGCATGCATGTCATCTTAAAAACTTCCATAAAATAAAGGAAAAAGGTTAAAGCTAACCTAAAAATGTATTCTCATGTCTTTTGTACATAAAGTAAATACTTGTACTCCCAAGTATCTTCATTAAAAGGAGGGAGTTTTCCGAATTGGCTTGGAATGGTTGGCCGGATTGTTGAGCATAGGTGGCTTTGCCTTGGGGCTTCGCCTGAATGGAAGGCTTCGCACTGATGGCTTCGCCCTCGCCTGGAGGCTTCGCAGAGACGCCTTCGCCTGGAAGCTTCGCATGGATGCCCTGCCTTCGCTTTGAAGAATTCACGCTGGAGGCTTCGCAGGGGCGGCTTCGCCTGAGGGCTTCACCTTCGCCTGGAAGTTCGCATGGAGGCCTTCGCCTGAGGGAAGCCTTACCTTCACCTAGAAGCTCTGCATGGATGCTTCGCGTGGAGGCTTCGCCTTCTCCTGGTCAGGCGACCGCCTGAATCATGGATTGGGCCGCCTGGGCCTCTGAACCTCCTCGCCAAAAAGAGGGTGCTCCGAGCTTCATTCACCTTCCTCTTCGAACTTGAGACTTTGTTGTCGCTTGTGGATCCCATGATCACATCATTCCCTCCCTCTTAGAAAGATTCGTCCTCGAATCTAACAGGGGAAATTCCTACAAACGAAGTCAAGCACAACAAACTTTGCAGAACATTAGGGGTTAATGAATGAAAGCTCATCAGTTGGAGACTGGGGGGGTCACGATGGCAATGCACATAAATGTGGGAGCATAACAACTCCAATATGCATTGTGAACATGAACAAAAGTCTATAGAAGTTCATGACATGCTTCCAAGAGTATTCTATGCAATCAACAAGAAATTTATACTCAAGAAAGTCATGCGGTCTAAAATTTTTAGACCTTTGTTCATGGAGTGGGGGTGGGTCAAAGGAAGCATTTTTTGCACAAGCCACATGCATATGTGCTTCCCAAGACAAGGAATGAAAAACTAAGCTAGTCATAGGACAAATATCAAAGTGTGGAACACAAAGACTAGCCTTAGCACAAACAAGAGGTAATGAGATGGACAATCCGCCCTTTCTCTTCACCTCAACCATAAACATGGTTTCAATTTTAATATTCCTAAGATGCCATGTTTACCAAAGAAGGGCATGGTCGAAACACATATGGTGAAACAATCTTTCTTAAGCTCATGCATTTTAAGCATACTAAACATGTCATCTTCCTTCAAAACCCAACAATTAAGCATGCATGCACTCTCATGTATCCTGGGATCAAAATTGAGCCTAGGCCATTCATTCTCATTATCTAATTGCAAGGATTCATGATCATGCATTGAAGAGAATGTTTGACTAGGGGTGGGGGACATGGGGTATGCATCATGCTCATACATCTCATCATGGTAATAATTATGCTCATCATCCGAAGGATAATTCTCATAGGTTTCGGATACTTCATATGATGAATGAGATGCATGTTCACAGCTATTGCATTCAAGAGCTTCATCATACAAGGAAGAGAAATCATCATATGTTATGGATTTAGACTCATCAATCTCTTCACATTCCAATTCACGCTCTTGAATAGCATGCCAATTATCATCGCATGGAAAAGTGCAAGTGGTGGCAAATCGGTGCGCGTGATCGCCACGTTCCGGTTTGACTTGCGTGTCACGACATTGACAGAAGCCATTAGGTCGACTTTGCGTACTAGAGCGCGATTGTCGAGGAATAGAGAGATCCTCTGAGGTAGTGATTTGACGAGTCGCGTTGAGTAGTTGTAAAACGTTACCCCTTTAGGTATGAATAGTGAATGTATTTATAGTTCTATGTCTCAGTGGTATTATTGTAATATCTTAATATAAGGTGATTATGTATTTTAGGTCATATATGTCCTTCGGGAGGCATAGTTCGGGAAAGTTCTTAAGCTTTGTTCGGATTACTTACTAGTTTTTTAATGGGGCCCTTATTTCGGGCTTATGTATGGGCCTTTTGTTAGGCCTTTTATGCATATTGGGCCTGGCGGCCATCAAGTCCCCCCCTAAGCCCTTTTGGCCGACTAACAGGAGTCCAAAGTTCTTTTCTTCAAGATCCATTTTAGAATGTCTGTGAGTCATGTTCGGGGAACTGCTTGGTTCGGGATACTTTTTGTTCGGGCATGTGATTCCTCTTCTGTTCGGGTAACTGAGTCTGTGTTTTGAAAACGTTGTTCGGGCATGTGGCTCCTCTGGTGTTCGGGTAACTGAGTCGTTTCCCGTGCTATGGTGTTCGGGAAACTGAGGATGTGGATTCCCCCTTTTCTCGAGCAATGCTCGAGTTTCTGAATCGTTTCCCGTACTATTGTGTTCGGGAGACTGAGGATGTTGGTTCCTCCTTTTGTCTCGAACAATGTTCGGGCTTCTGAGTCGTTTCCCGTACTATTATGTTCGGGAAACTGAGGATGTTGATTCCTCCTTTTGTCTCAAACAATGTTCGAACTTCTGAATCGTTTCCCGTACTATTGTGCTCGGGAAACTGAGGACGTTAATTCCTCCTTTTGTCTCGAACAATGTTCGGGCTTCTGAATCGTTTCCCGTACTATTGTGTTCGGGAAACCGAGGATGTTGATTCCTCCTTTTGTCTCGAACAATGTTCGAAGCTTCAATCGCTTTCCCGTACTATTGTGTTCGGGAAACCGAGGATGTTGATTCCTCCTTTTGTCTCGAACAATGTTCGGCTTTCAATCATTTCCGTACTATTGTGTTCGGGAAACCGAGGATGTTGATTTCTCCTTTTGTCTCGAACAATATTCGGGCTTCTGAGTCGTTTCCCGTAGTATTGTGTTCGGGAAACTGAGGATGTTGATTCCTCATTGTGTCTCGAACAATGTTCGAAGCTTCAATCGCTTCCCGTACTATTGTGTTCGGGAACCGAGGATGTTGATTCCTCCTTTTGTCTCGAACAATATTCGAAGCTGAATCGCTTTCCCGTACTATTGTGTACGGAAACCGAGGATGTTGATTCCTCCTTTTGTCTCGAAATTCGGGATCTGCAACGGTTGATATTCCCAACGGTTACTTTTGAATCGACGGCAGGGATTGAGTGACTTGACGTTTCATCTGCCCGATCTTTTCTATAAGTGTGAGTTGAACGTCACTTTCATTTGCATCTGAAGCTCTCTTCTCTCTTCTCTTTTCAATAAATTCACGACGGATAATCCCACGCTCCAGGAGGCGGTCAGTATCTTCAAGAGGTGGAGAACCGTTGAAGAATCTAATCCAGAAGACTTCTTCCCCCCTTCCTCAGTGAGGCTACCGTACCGGAAGGTTACAAAGGTTCGTCCGCCGTCCACCAATTCTACCGACTCCACCGTCGGATTGTCGACGCCGCTGCTGTCAGTCCGTCTTTTAGCCTCTTTCTAGCGAGCCGTCCTTGTCTCCTCTGGCCATTTACCCGAGGTACATGAGAATGGCTTCTACTTTTCCCACCCCTTCTACTGTTCGTCCTTCAGGTTGCCTTTTAAAAACCAAGGGCGAGATTCCCGAAGGTTGGTGGGCCGAGATAGAGAACTACCGGAGTAAGGCAACTCCGGAGCTAATAAAAGAGTGGCAGTCCACCCATTTCGTCCCGATGACGGTTCGCACGCGGGTTCCTTCTCCGGAATGCCGGGCGTATGAGCCTGGGAAAGGCTGGTTGGTGATCTTTAAGGACCAACTGCTGTGCGGGCTTCGCTTCCCCGCGCATCCATTCGTTCGGCAGCTGGCGGAATGCCACGGGCTGGCGATTAACCAATTTAGCCCGAATACGTACTGCCACATAAATGCCTATCTCATTCTTTGCGCTCTGTTCGAGACAGAGCCGACCGTATCCACTTGCCTCCAGTACTATAAAGTTAATGTGATCCCGAGGAACTGTTTCTACTTCTTCAGTGCCCGGGGTCCTCCTGCCATGAAGTTCAGCTTCGTTTGGAACTTGCCAACCAGCCGCAAGGGATGGCATCGGGAATTTTTCTTCATGAAGCCTGATGCGTCATGTGGCTTGCAAACTACGCAGAAGTAGGAGGACTGCCGGACGTGCAGAATCCTCGGCGACTGCTAAAAGAGGCGGCTGCCAAGGAGAATTATGACCGGTTCGATAGTAAAATCCGGACCATTGCTCCTTGGTGCGGGGATGGACCGAAGGAGGTTCTCCCCTTTCCTTTGTACTGGAGGCTGATTACTCAAGGGGTCCTTTCTCACTTGGGTATTATCCAGGGGACTTGGGGAGTTGGGCATCCGGGAATCTCCCCCTTCGACCCGAGACTTGGCCTTGGTGCACCGTCTTCGGGGCGAGACGTCCTTCGAGGACTTCAAGAAAGGTTTATATTGTTCTTCTGTTTATTGATGCATTCGTCTGATATTAACTAATTTTTCCCCTTTTTGCAGAAATGGAGCCCGAGTTCGATCTTAGCGCTATCTTCCAGGACGCGAAAGAGAAGAAACCGGGCTCTAAGGCTGGGGGTTCGAAGCCCGGAGCAGCTGAGAAGAAACGGAAGAGGGCTTCTTCGGTCGATGCTGAGGCTAGGAGCCAGCCTGCTGAGAAGTCGGCCGGAGAAGTTCCATCTCCGGTTCATGTTGAAGGTCATCCTACTCGGGATGACGTTTATGATATGCTCCAGAACTCTCCCGAACGAGTCAGAAAGGCTAGGGGGAAGTTTACAGCCTCGAGGGTGACCGAACAAAGAGCCCCGGAGGTCCCACCAATCGAGTTCCAATTAGGTAACCAGTTTGTGAAGTTACGTAATCTCTGCTTTTGGAACTTGTTCGGAAATCTTTCCCGAATGTTTGGTGAAGACCCGCTGCATGACGTGGTTCGATCTCATTTTTGTACGCTAGGTCCGGACTGGAGAGAGTCCCAGGAAGAGAGGAGGCGGTTGCGGGACGAGAAGCTCTCGCACTTCGGGAGCAATCTCATTCCTCGGGAGCCGGGGTGGCTGATCCATGAGGATCAGAACATCCTTGATGATGAAGACGCCAAGGATATGGCTCCCGAGCTTTTTGAAGGGACCACCACTGCCCGAACCATGGAGTGCTTAGAACACTTCTACCCTGACTTGGACGTCGCCTCTTCAAAAATGGCCGTCCTCGGGTATCAGGTTAGAACTTGGTTTTTTATCTTCTAAGTCTGAACTTCCGTGGTAATACTGCGGGAAGGTAATCCTTTTTTGATGGTGTGCAGATGGCCACAATGGGCGGGTGGGTTTCCCGAGTCATCCGAGCGTCAAGCCGGATACGGTCCGAAGCCGAGCAGCGGGCGACCAAGGCCATAGCTGTGGTGGCTAAGCTGATCCTGCGAGTCCACCACTATGAGCAGCCGCCGCGCTCTCCCGTTCTTCTCCCGTACTCGAGCTTCCCGAGGGTTCTCACATTCGGGAGAACCTCAGCCCGGTCGAAGCTGATGACTTTGCCTTGGCTGAGGTTGCATTCCTGAGCGCGGTGAAAGAAAACCGCCATTCTGAAGATGTTCTACGGCAAGAAGTTCGAAAGCTCGAAGCTGAGAAAGACAAATTTCAGGTTGATTTTGCCAACCTTAAAGAGCATCATGAGCACGAGCTTCGGGCCAAGGATGAAGAGATCCGCAAGCTTCGGGAGGAGCAGGATCTGAAGGCCAAGGATGAGGAAATTCTGAAACTCCGGGACGCGCTTGCCAAAGCTGAAGATAGAATCCCGAAGTATCAGAAGGCGCTGAAGGACTCAATAAATCTGGCCGTCGACAAGTACACCTTCGGGTTCTGTCTTGCCAGGAAGCAAATTGTTGAGCGCAATCCTCATGCTGACCTGACCGGGCTTGACGGGGATGAGGAACCCGAAGAGGATCCCAGCTGGTACGGGGATGAATTTCTGCACCCGCCCGAACCCGTAACCGTTGACGACTTTGCGGACCCTCAGTGATGTACTTTCTTTTTTGCATCCATTTTTTGTAATCCCGTCCTCGGGCGTTATTAATGAAAATATTCAAGGATTGGGTCAACACTTGTTTCCGAATTCAGTAGTGCTTTATTATTCCCGGTCATACAAAATACTTCTTCAATGCTTCGGAATGAAAAGAGTTTGCCAATTCCCTTCCTTCGGGATCCGATAACTTGTAAACTCCTTTCCTTTCTTCGGCGATGACCTCGAATGGGCCTTCCTACTGGGCAAACGCGCCCTTTTGGTCTTCGGGATCCCAGCTTGGTTTTCCGTAGGACCAAATCACCCACTTTGATATTTTTTACCTTCACTTTTGAATTTGTTGCAGATGCGGTTCTTTGTTGAAAAGCTTTCCTTCGCAGCTCTGCTTCATCTCTTCTTCCTTCGAGTAAGTCTAAATTTGTCCGTAAACCTTGCTCATTCGCTACTTCCTCGAACACTTCGGTTCTGAGGGAGGAGTTAGCTACTTCAATCGGGATTAGTGCCTCGGTCCCGTATGCCAAAGAGAATGGGGTTTCTCCAGTTGACCTTCGGGGCGTGGTCCGGTAACTCCATAAAACATGGGGGAGTTCTCCGGGCCATTTCCCCTTCGCCTTTCCAAGTCTCGCCTTTAAACCATCCTTCAACGTTCGATTGGATACTTCTACTTGGCCATTGCTCTGCGGGTGGGCGACCGGAGTAAAATGAATCTTGATTCCAAATTCCTCGGCGAAATCCTCGAATCCACCGCCGCTGAACCGAGCCCCGTTATCGGCAACCAGTGACCTTCGGGCACCCGAACTCGCATATGATGTTCTTCCAGACAAACTTTTGGATGTTTTCAGCCGTAATTGTAGCCAGTGGTTCGGCTTCTATCCACTTGGTGAAGTACTCTACGGCGACTACACAGTACTTCAGTCCTCCGGGGGCGGTAGGCAAGGCCCCAATCAGGTCAATTCCCCATATGGCAAACGGTATGGGGTAATCCGAGGACGATACGTACTCCGAGGGAACTCTTTGTATTCGAGCGTGTTCCTGACAATTCTTGCATTTGTTCACTAGCCTCCTTGCGTCTTCCTTGAGGGTAGGCCAGAAGAACCCTTGTCTTAGTATGACCGCTGCTAACGCGTCCGACTTAATGTGCGACCCGCAGGTGCCTTCATGGGTTTCCCTCAGAATGTCCTCGGTGTCTCCCTCTCCGACGCATTTTTGCAACGGGGAAGAAAATCCCTTACGGTACATATTATCCCCAATTATGACAAACTTGCTGGCCTTTCTCCTGATATTGGCGGCTTCGGTTGATTGTCCGGGAGTACCCCTTCATCGAGGTACTTCAAATAGGGGGTCCTCCATCCCGAGGTAATGCAGCCTATCCGGGAGTAGTCGACGCAAGGCTCACTCCTTATTTCGTCGTAAGAGGCTGACTTCGACAACTGATCGGCCTCAGAATTGAGAGACCTCGGGATTTTTTCGATACACAGCTTCTCGAAATCCGCGGCCAATTTTCTAGCTACCTCGGCGTATTTCTTCAGACTTGGTTCTTTGACCTCATACTCCCCATTCATCCGTTGAACGAGGAGGTTTGAGTCGCTACATGCTTTCAAAGGATCGGATTCCCGCTTTTGGCTAATTCCACCAGCAATAAGGGCTTCATATTCGGCCGCGTTGTTTGTTACCGGGAAATTGAACTTAATTGACTTAGTAGCCTTCATTCCTTCGGGCCTTCGAGAACTAGTCCGACACCGCTTGTCCGATCCCAAGCTCCATCCACGTGTAGGGTCCAGACCGGACTATCCTCGCTCAAAGAATCCTCACTGGATTCCTTGGGTAATTCCACGATAAAATCCGACAATGCAAGCGCATTGATCGCTCTCCTAGGTTCGTATTAGATCTCGTACTCGCTTAGTTCTACGCACAATTTAGACAGCCTTCCGGAATGGTCTACCTGCTTTTAAGATGTCCTTGATAGGGACATTACTCCGAACAATGATAGAAAACCCGAGGAAGTATGGCTTCAATCTCCTGTCTGATAGGACCAGAGAGTACACCGCTTTCTGGATCATCGATAGTTGAGCTCGGCCCCGTGCAATGATTTGCTTACGTAGTAGACCGGCCACTGCTTTCCTTGGTCATCTTCTTGAACAAGTACCGAACTAACGGCCTTTTCTCCTACTGCCAAGTATACAATGAGGGGTCTATCCTCGGTTGGTTGCCGAAGCGTAGGCATTTCCAAGATGTAGGCTCTGATTTCCTCCCAGGCTTTCTGACATTCGGGATTCCAACTGAACCTAGCTCGTTCCCGTGCGTTCTCCTCCTTAGATTTCTTCTCACCTTTTCGTACCCCAATTCTACCGGGCTCCGCTCCTTCTTTGATCAAGAGTTTGAAGAAAGGACGGCACTTGTCTCCATATCGAGATATAAAACGACTGAGGGCCGTAATCTTTCCGAGAAGTCCTACACGTCCTTTATCGATGAAGGTGTTCTCACGTTTAAGAGAGCTTCGATCTTTGCGTGATTCGCATCGATGCCGCGCTTGGACACCATAAATCCGAGAAATTTCCCGGATGTTACTCCGAAAACGCACTTATCCGGATTCAATCGTATTCCATACTTTCGGATCTGCCCGAACACTTCTTCAATATCGCGGATGAGGTTTTCTTCCTCCTTGCTTTTGATGATGATATCATCAACATAAACCTCGAGAATTCTTCCTATCTGCCCGGAGACTACCTTGTCCATCAATCTTTGGTAGGTTGCTCCGGCGTTCTTCGCATCAAGGGCATTCTCGTATAACAAGGCGTTCGCGCCGCTTATGAAGGACGTTTTTTCTTCATCTGCCGGGTTCATCCTTATCCGATGATACCCACTGTAAGCATCAAGGAAAGAGAGCTCGCGTGTCCGGCCGTGGAATCCACAAGCCTGTCGATCGGAGGGGTTGGGTATGAATCCTTCGGGCAAGCATCATTTACGTTAGTAAAATCGATGCACATGCGTAACTTGTCGCTATCCTCTCGGGTTGCCACTACGGGATTGCTTAACCATTCGGGATACGATACTTCTCTTATGACTCCCGCATCGAGAAGTTTCGAAATTTGCTCTTTGATGAAGGCCCTTTTGAATGGGGCGTTATTTCTTTTCTTCTGCCTTATCGGTCTTGAATTCGGATTGATGTGTAGGCTGTGTTGTATTACCTTCGGGTCGATCCCGGCATGTCACTCGGAGAGTAGGCGAACAAGTCTTTATTCATTCGAAGCAAGTTTACAAGATTTTCCTTACTGCCCTCGGGCAAGTCTTTCGCAATTCTCGTTGTCCTATCTCCTTCCAAGACGATGTCTTCGGTATCCGCTTTCCCCTTGTCTTCCTTCGAGCAGCCTGGAGTAGGATCCTTCTAAGCTATTGCCATTAAATACTTGGCATCTCTTTGTCTCACGTAGTCCGAGTCGTCTCCTCATCCGTGGCGAACGTGATGGTCGTGTATTTCACGCCGCCTCATGTGAATAGCCACCGGGTTTCTCTCCGATGATAGCATTGTACGCAGAGGGGACATCGAGGACAAGCCATTTGACCATCAACGCCGTATCGGGTTGACCTTCGGGACCGACCCCCGAGGAACATCGCAGGAGCTCAATGGAGCCTAATACTGGTATTTCGTCCGGGCCCACAACGTAGGTTGCTGTCTTGACGGGATTCAATCGGCTCGATTTAAGCTTGAGGCCTTCATAGGCTTTCCTGAACAACACATCTGCATTTGAGCCGTCATCGCAGAGAACCCTCTTGACATCTATGGTTCCGATTCGGAGGGTGATGATGAGCGGGTCATAATGCGGGAGACGACTGACCCGTCCGCTCGTTTGACTCTCGAAGATGGATCTCCGTAGCTTAAAGAGGCTATCTCCTTGCTTTCCTCTTCCTCGCGTTTGACCCTAGGGTGGTCGTTATGGTGTTCAGAATCCCGGTGGGTTGCGGCGGAGCCATCTTCTCTTTCCCCTTTTTGTTTGGTCCCGATGAATCTTCTTCAGCCTTCCCCTTGCCTCGGGAAATTTCTTCGCTCCGAGGCATCTTCAGATACTCTCCCAGAGAGCCTCTCTTGATGAGGTGCTCTATGTATCTCTTCAACTGATGGCACTGCTCAGTTTCATGCCCGGTGTCTCTATGAAACTGGCAGTACTTGGACGAATCACGCTTCGCCCCTTCCGGCATGGCCCTGGGCCAGTTAATACTCCGGCACCCTGTCTCTGGAGGGCAGCGAGGATACTAGCCCGAGACGTATTAAGGGGGGTGAAGATCGGATTTCTCTCGAAGGCTCTCTTCGGTCCTCCCCAATTCCCCGGCTGCTTGACTGACGGGTTCCTCGGGTTCTCCTTCCTTGGTTCTCGATTATCTCTGCTGTCCTGCTTTCCTTCGCGCTGAGACAACATCTCTTGAGCAATCATATGCTCCTGGGTGACAACATACATTTCTTCGACGCTGGTGAAGTTCTTCCGAGATAATTCGTAAGCCAGGCGCGAATTGGGGATGAGCGCCTTCGTGAATGCCATGATGCGAATGTTGTCCGTCAGATCAGACGCGTGAACGGCTTCTCGGTTGTACCTCTCGACGAATTCCCGAATACTTTCGTTCGGTCTTTGTTTGATGTCAAACATCTGGATGGCCCTTTTTGCTGACCTCTTGCATCCGATGAAGTGTGTTGTGAATTTGGTGGCTGTGTCCCCGAACGATGACACCGAAGTTCGGGAGGAGCGAGTTGTACCAAGCGGAGGCCGGACCTCCTAGAGCTACTTCAAAGCACTTGCACAAGGCCGCCTCGTTGGCTCCTTTCAGCTCCATCGCTCTCTTGTACTTGCGGACAAAAGCGCTGTGGTCTCCCGAACCTTGGTACACTTCCAACGGATGCGGTAAGTTAAATATTCGGGGCATCTCGGGCGTCCCGAATCCTCGCCGGTGAATGGTCCATCATCGTGATGTCCTCGCATTTGGGCTCGGGAATGCCCGAGTTTCTCTCGACTTGCTCCAGTGCGATGCAGCATTTGCCTCGATCACATCGTCCCCGTGGATCACCACGCACCGCCTCTCTCGGCCTTGGGGATCGGTCTCTCTTGTGCTCCCTCGAGGATCTCGAGCGCTGCCGGCTTTGACGGTCCGGAGAAGCAACTTGCTGCGAACCTGCCTGCTGGCTACCATAGCCTGATCGATTATGCCGTGATAACTACCTGTCACGAGGTTGACAGGATTGACTAGTCTGTTCGTTCTGGTTTCTTCGCTCTTCCTGAAGGACCACCCGCACAGCTTGGACAAGATCAGGGTCCAAGTGCCGGATGTCGCTTCGACGGTAGCTGGAAGTAGGACGTAGGAGGTTGCTCCATGAGACGTTTCCTCCGGGGAACCCCTATAGCTGGGATCGGCCGTGCGGCCGTTGGTGGAACCTTCTCCCTCCGGCCTGGATGATCGGGAACGGGAATGGCCCCCACGTTCAATCTGATTTTGGGGACCACCGCCATTCCCACAGACGGCGCCATTTGGTGGCAAATCAGTGCGCGTGATCGCCACGTTCCGGTTTGACTTGCGTGTCACGACATTGACAGAAGCCATTAGGTCGACTTTGCGTACTAGAGCGCGATTGTCGAGGAATAGAGAGATCCTCTGAGGTAGTGATTTGACGAGTCGCGTTGAGTAGTTGTAAAACGTTACCCCTTTAGGTATGAATAGTGAATGTATTTATAGTTCCATGTCTCAGTGGTATTATTGTAATATCTCAATATAAAGTGATTATGTATTTTAAGTCATATATACCCTTCGGGAGGCATACTTCGGGAAAGTTCTTAGGCTTTATTCGGATTACTTACTAGTTTTTTAATGGGGCCCTTATTTCGGGCTTATGTATGGGCCTTTTGTTAGGCCTTTTATGCATATTGGGCCTGGCGGCCATCAAACTCTTGACGACACCATCTTTTGGCTTCTCCTTTTAAGCACCTTATGGCAAGGTCTAGCCTCTCTTCTTTATGAAATTGGTAATACTAGAAGTGGTACTCCAATTCCTCCATCCAATGCCATAAGTCATCTTCGAGTTGGTGCCTTCCCATCGGTGAATGAAACCCAAAGAAATATAGATTTTCTTCCTCCATGGGTTCGCCTACACACTTAGACAATAAAGTTAGTACCGCTCAAGCTCCTCACGTGTTTAGGTGGTCTCTCCCTTTGCGAAGGGGTCACACTCGGCTTTCACTCTTTCCTCTTGCTTGTAGCTCTCAAAGCTTGCTCTTTAGTGCCAAACCCGAAATGATTACCACAAGATAATCTCTAGCATGCAAAAATCATTTGAGCAATAAAGTGCTAGTTACTTGAAGCAAGCTAGGTTAAAATGGGGAGGGGGTACTTTGGCTGCAAATTACAAGAGGGTAGGAAATAAGATTTTGGCAACACCTTTTGGCTCAAATTTGAAATCAAAAGGGGATCAAAGTTACTATTCATATGAGTTTTGGTATGAACTTTGTATGAACATCATATGAATACCAAGAACACACTTTTGATTTTCCAAAGCTTTTCACAACCAATCTTTTATACACCACTTTCTTTTCACTTTTCAAAAACAACCTCACTCTTTTATGCATATAAGCCCATGCACATTGCGGTTTTGGGTATAATCCAAGATTTGCGATTTTGGCAAACCCGCAACTGCAATTTTTTTCTTCTTTCTTCTTCTTATCTTTTTTTTATTTTTGAATTTATGAAGTTGCTCAACACAACAACAACTTCTAACAGTAAGAATCTTCACAACAAATTAACAGAAACAAAGGCGGATGGTGGGGTAAAGAAATGGCCGAATATAACAAGGTTTAAAAAACACAAAAACAAATCTTTCTTCAAGTAGAAGGTAAAGGTTTTACCTTGAAGAAATCACACACAACTCCAACAAGCGATTTGGCTCTGATACCACTTGATGCGATCACGCGGACGCGCCGGATCTAGCTCGAAGGAGTCGCAAGAACTGGGACGGATAAATTCGGCCTCAAACATCTCCCAACTACGAGGTTGGGCAATATTTGAGATAATGCCTGGGGAAGATGGAAGATATAACACCTCTTAACTACGAGATTAAGCAATACTAGATATTAAACTCCATGATAAACACCAAGGTGGATGGCGGAAGGCAGCAAGGGGTGAGAACCGAAGCTTGAGGAAATAAACCTCTCAAGCGTTTTACATATGTTCTACGTTTTCTAGGAGCCTGCTGTCCCTTTTATAGGAGGGAGAAGTGAAAAGGCTCTTACACATGCGCATGCATGCCAAAAGCATAAAGTGCTTTTGCATGCATGTCATCCTAAAAGCTTCCATAAAGGAAAAAGGTAAAAGCTAACCTAAAAAGGTATTCTCATGTCTTTTGTACATAAAGTAAATATTTGTACTCCCAAGTATCTTCATTAAAAGGAGGGAGTGTTCCGGATTGGCTTGGAATGGTTGGCCGGATTGTTGAGCATAGGTGGCTTCGCCTGAACTGGAAGGCTTCGCACTGATGGCTTCGCCCTCGCCTGGAGGCTTCACAGAACGGCTTCGCCTTCACCTAGAAGCTTCGCATGGAGGCCTTGCCTTCGCTTTGAAGACTTCACGCTGGAGGTTTCGCATGGGTTACTTTGCCTGAGGGCTTCGCCTTCGCCTGGAAGTTCGCACGGAGGCCTTCGCCTGTGGGAAGCCATGCCTTCGCCTAGAAGCTCTGCATGGATGCTTCGCGTGGAGGCTTCGCCTTCTCCTGGTCAGGCGACCGCCTGAATCATGGATTGGGCCGCCTGGGCCTCTGAACCTCCTCGCCAAAAGGGGGTGCTCCGAGCTTCATTCACCTTCCTCTTCGAACTTGAGACTTTGTTGTCGCTTGTGGATCCCATGATCACCACCATCCCGAACCTCGATCGCCGCAACCCAAGTTCTGAGGTCACGGATCTCATCCGTGTCCCACCGATGATGGTCCTCCAGCTCAATCTCACGCTGAAAGTTAAAATTTAAAAAGATTTAATATTTGTATAAATAAACAAGTTAAATTATGGAAGTTAATAAAACAATAATTAAATTACCTGAGATCGCTGAGGTGGCTTGAAGCACTCCGGATGGCTAATCTGGGGAGGGACACCGACCCAACTTCCTCGGGTGGGCTGGCCCATAACGGATCTGTAGATCTTGTCGTCGATAGCCTAGAACGGCCCATACTTGTCAACGAGACGCGTCCTATACTCCTCCTAAGTAATAATACAAATAAACTTACGTTAAATAATATTGAAAGAAAATTTGAATTTACGAAAATAAATGAATAATACCAGGACGACTGATTCCTTCCCAAACCATGCCTCCCCGAACTCCTCCTGACGCAGCCGGTGCCCAGCTTCTTTGCACTAACCAATAGTATTTATATATGAAGTAATTAATTTTTTTTATAATTAAATTAATTAAACATAGATATTTAAACGCTGATGTGGTTAAAAGAAATTACCAATTGTTTCTCGATCATGATAATATCTATTTGTACATTTTCTACAAGGACATTTCACAAATTGTTCTCCCTTTTCTCGAGCAACAAGAAAAGCATAATCCAGGAATTCTAGAAGCCCATTCCAAAACCTCTGACTAATATCGCGAGTCCCCTCCTGAATACGCTGATACATCCAATCACGTCCTTCGGCCATTGTACAATTCCTATAATTGTATCAATAAAACAATATGACAAAGCATAACAATTAATATATATTTAGCACACAACTTAAATCTAAAATTCTCAGTACCGTTTTTCCCCCTAATTCAGGGTGCATGGGTCCTAACCTATTCATAAAAGTACTATTAGTTAATCAAACTTTTATCTTGTGTATGTAGAAACTGATGATATAATTACATAAATTTCGGCAGCATTTCGTCTTAGTTCCCCATTATACCATTTCTCCGGCGTAACGCCTAGAGCAGGTATAACGAGGAACAAGACCAAATATTGAATCCGAAATTTATGTAATTCTCATCATTTCTCCATACACAATTATAAAAGATTAATTAACCGATAGTATACTTTTACAAACTGTCCAATCGGACAATCCATGAAAACTTTGTAGAATATATATATTTTACAACGTTATTCCAATACTTTGAAATAAAGTGTAACGTAATATATATTACTACAACTTTTCACAGACAGTTACTATAGCTCAACTAATCTAATTTAACCACATAAGAAAATCAAATACGTAAATTAAAAAAATTAAACAACTCATATTGCTCAATAAATAAACATAAATTAATTAAAAATAAAATACTGTAATATCCTAATATAGAATGATGGTGTGTCAGAGGACACGTCTCAATGGGTTCTTGTATAGTCCGGTAATGTCCCTTAGGTTATCCGGGTATCCATAGTTCCTTATATTGTTTGGGCACTTTGTCTTATATTGCTTGCCTTATACTGTTTGGGCATTTACCTTATATTGTTTAGGTTTTTTAATGAGACCCTTGCTATAGGCTACTGATTTGGTTTTTTGCTAGACCTTTTTAGACCTTAATATCTGGTTGATTGGGTCTAGCGGCCATCAAGTATAATGTGTTTAGTCATCATATTTTTTAAGACAACTACTACGCTTCACTGCATAACCATGGTTATCATTTTTTCATTTTAGTGTGATCATCATTATTAGAGTTGCAATCATCAGCATTGTGCCTCTGGTCATCATATTTTTTAAGACGAGTACTATTGCGTGCAAAATTATGGTCATCATTTTTTTGTTAATTTCAGTGTGATCATTATTATTTGTGTTGTTATTAATTTTGTGGGCTTGTCATCAGATATTTAAGATGATTGATGCGTCTGGGTGCACAATTATGGTCATCATTTTTGTTAATTTCAGTGTTTGGTCATCGTATTTTTTTAGGCGACTAATGTGCATGGATCAGAGTAATAGTCGATGTTGAAGTTGTAGAATAAAATAATAATGAACCAAGTAAGGAAGGCGTCAGATTTTAGTTAGGATGATAATCCGACGGCCTTTGATGACGATCTCGACGTTTGATTCATAGAGATCTAAAAGCGTCGTGAGGCGCATTGCGACAGATGTCTGCTTCGACGCGGATGATTGGACGAGTTATGTCGGGCAGAAACATGATGGGAAGCATGGCAGAGCAAACAAAGGCTATGCTGTTCCGAGAGCCACTAGGCAGGATGGCGACATTGATATCGTTTCTGATGATCCTCATTGTCCCAGAAAAACTGACACGTTTCCTAGAAAAGAAATTTTTTCACACCAACTTTACCTTAGTACTCTCTATTTCTCTTTTCACTCAAAAAGTTACTTTTATATGATATGTTTACTTTACCTTACCCTTCAATCAACGATATTCTTTAATCTTCATGCCTAGTTAGACGTATCAATTTTGCTAGGATGGAGAGAGTAAAACAAATACTCCCTCCGTCCCACAAAAGTTGTCAACTTTGTTTTCATGTTTTTGTGATATTTAATCTTTGATTTTTATTCATGAAAGATTTTATATAGAAATTTGAATAATTTATATGAGTATCATAAATTTTAGTATGATTTTTAAATATGTACGTTTTCTAAAAAACTTTCATTATATGTCTTATAATTTGAGTCAAAAACTGAAAGTTCTAAATTTCTACCGAATAAATAATCCCGATGAGAAAGAAGAGTGAACAAGGACCAAATAAAGCAGAAAAATCAAGTTCATTAAATCAACCCTGATGCACCATTGCTCTCTCTCAAGTAAAGAGCACCGCCGGTGCCGATGGGCTATTCTCGTCTACATGCCACCATAATGCTGTAGAATTTTGGAGCGATTTATCTCCCCTAGTCAAGCTGACGCTGTTACACCCACCCCCGACGTTTTGCACTTTTCTGTAAATCTCGGCCGGAAGGTCAAATACTGTAATTTTCAAATCACATATGACTTGTGATTATTTTATGGAATCAGTATCTGAATGTTAATTATGTGGTTATTAAGTGTTTTGCGTAGTGGGCAAACTGTTACAGTCACCCCGAGCGGGTTGTGACCTGGGTGACCCGGGGCTCCGGTTTTGGCCTGCGGGTCATGGTTTTGGGCGGTCAGATAGCTCCCGTCTTATCTGGGTATTATTTTTGTTAATCCTTCTGGATTTGAGGTCCGACAGGTCCCCCGGACATTTCCGCGGAAAATATTTTTCCGGAGCCGGGACTTGTCTCGGGACGTACAGCGGGCTCGGTAGCGCTCCCGGGACCTCGGAAAAGGAAACCGTTTGCATATTTGGGATCGTGGGAACATTCCGCACCTTTTTACGGAGTATATTTTTTGGGACGGGACGTTCGGTCCCGGGCGACTCCCGGGGCTCGGGACGGGAATCCCGGGGCTCGGGATGGAAATTTTCCGACGGCTTCGGTGTGAGACGTGTTATTTCACGAGACGGTTTTTATGGTAATATTTGTGGATTTTTGGCATGGCGGGATTTTGGTTCGGGTTTTCACGCGCGTACGTCGGGAATTACGCGGTTGGCGTTGGCGCGGGTTAGGCGTGCCAACACTTGGTCTTTTCAGATTTTTTTTGGATTGGGGTGAGTCATGGTGGTGACTAAGGGGTTGAGTCATGGGGAAAGGACAAGTGTCCCCATGACTCATTAAGGAGATAACATAAAAGGGTGGCCTTTTATGTGAAAATGTTAATTTGGCAACATTTCTTCTTCTTCCTCTTCACTCATCCGCCACCATCACCACAATTTCAAGCTTTCTTGTTCTTCATTCATGGCTGAAATCAACAAGGGTTGGGCTTAAGAATTTGGTAAGCTTCTCTTCTCCATGTTCTTAGTAAGTTCTTGAACTCTCTTCATTGGCTGGCCAGAATACTTCTCTTGTGTTCGTGGCTGATTCTGTTCTTCTGTGGTTCGAATTGGCTTTGGTGGTAGTTAGAAGAAATCTTCCTTAACCTCTTGGCTACAACTTTGCTGAAGGGGCCATGGTCCAAAAACGTCGGGAAGACCTCCAAATCTGAGCTGCACGAAAACGGGTCTGCTGTGATGTTGGTGCTGAAAACTCAAACTTGAAGTTTCGGGTTTTGAGTTTCAACAAGCTTGGTTCTACCACTTCTTCTACCTTCCAAATCATCTGTTTTCAAGGTGAGGTTGAGTGGTTTTGGTTTGATCTTCTTGTGTTTGAAATAACCTTACAAAGGAGCTCACTTGTGTTCTTGTTTTCTTGGACAAGTTCAAGGAGTTGGAGATTATTTTTGTTCCAACAGCAGCACCATCTAAGGGTTGAGTGAGTTTCAGCAAGGTGAGGAACCCCTTGTTTAGTTTTATGAAATTTTGGTTGTTGGTTGGTGTTGATCTTCATGTATGTTGGTGTTTGATACATGTTAAGCATGTTTTGTTCTTGGAAAATCATGAAAACACAAGTGTTGGGAAAAATTAGCAAGGTGCCGAAAGTTTGGGATGGTATTTGATGATGTTTTCTTGGTTGAACATGGAAAAGAAGCATGTATTTAGCATGTTTGGCATGTTTTAAAGTTAGGGTAAAAAGTTGGAATTATTTGATGAAGATTGGGGTTAAGGCCGAAACTTTGAATGAAACTTTAGTTATGTTTGTGTTGTGTTTTGGATAATTTGGTTGGTGTTTTGGAATCGTGGATGAAAGTAGGTTCGTAATGATGTTTGGAACGTCATTTTCGGACAATAGGAAAAAAAGTTACCTTTTTGCGGGATTACGGGTAAAGTGTCTGGAATCTGGATTTAATGGCTTGGATGTGTTTGTGGATGTTTGGGTAAGGATGTTCTAGCTCGGTTTGAGAAACCGAGCTTTCTGTGGATTTTACGGGAAAGTGCGGGATTGTGCGGGTTTGGGTTCCGGGGATGTGTTTTGGTAATTTCGATCATTGTCGATTGTTCACTTGATTCGGCGTTAGTGGTGTAGTGCGGGACTTCAAAAGTCACACTACAACTTTTCGGGCGGGGCCGGGATTTTCCCGGGGTTTCTTTGCGGTGTGTAGGTGGCCTCGAGAGTTTCCGTTTGGCCAAGGTAAGGGGTTTAACTTTCTTAATGCGCATTTTATGTGTATTAGGTTAGTTAAGGGCTAGTACTTGGGTCGAGGGTGGGGCCCGGTGACTCCCGGGTCTAGTCACATGGTACATAGTGGTCTGCAGGGTTTTTGCTTAAATATGGGTTGGACTTATATCATATCGGACTTGCTTATCGGGGGTCGACAACGGACCCATATTTATGTTCTGTACGTGAGAAGTCCGTGAGTTCGGCTGACGGGAACCCGGGACCTAAGCCGGTATGCCAACCGTGGTCGTTAACTCACAATATTATGTGTTGGCTTTATGCCGTTTTGGGTCCGGCGATTAGGGCGATATCCCTCGCCGGTACCACGCGTTATGACCCGATCATCGGTGTGAGCTTGACAAGCGGCGAGGGTTCGAGGGTTCGGGGAACCTTTGTATTGGTGTACCACCAGTCCGACGGGACTTAAGAGCATCATCACATGTGCATGTCATAATCCTGGAATACTTAGGACTGTATTATTTAGTTCATTGCATTCTAACCCTTTTATGCAGGGAAATGTTTTTAAAGGTTTTACCGCTACCGTACCTACCCCCTTACGGAGTTCTTTCGAGAACTCACCCCCCCACTTATTATGTTTTCAGGAGATCCGGGCAAACGACCTGCGGTGTAGATTTCCCGCAGTTATCGTTGTGCGTTTTGGCTTTAAGGTACTTATCTGTTAAGTTGGGGGTGTTTTCTCGTTAGATACTTTTGTGATCTTATTGAGTTGGGTTTGACATATATTCTCCTGTTTATGTTCAGCAGCACAGCAGTACTAGCTAGCGAGGTATTATTACTGTTTCGGACTCGGCTCTGTATATGTTCTGCATATAGGTTAGTTTCAGCACTTGGGTTGTATCTTATTCGTAGGAAGTTTCCGGCCCTACGAAGAGGGCGGAACTTCTTCTGCCTGTATACCTTATTATCTGCTTTTCCGCGCGCGCGATATTCTGTATAATCACTAACTTGTCTCGGGTGTAGGTTTAGGACTAGAAAGATGTCGTAAAATCTGCAACACGACTTAACCTTAAAACTGAAAGGAAAACGTTTTAAGGGTTGGGTTTCGGGTCCACACAAAAACCGTTTTAAGAGAACTCCGCTTTCACCCGCCACCGGCTTAGCAAGCTTCCGCAACCACTCGACAAACGCGCTTCCAGCATTCCGGGCGGTGGGGGTGACAATCCAGTGGGGATTTTCTTTCCCACTCGGTCCTCTCTCTTCAATGGGTCTCCGACAGGAATTTTCTCTCCTAGGCTAGGCCAGTGTCTGTAACCGCCGCTGCCAGTCTCATGTCTCCCAGTATCCCGTTATCGCGTTGCTGTTTCGATGGGTCGTTGTTTGTTTTTACAGTTGCGTTGAATTGTAAAAACATGGACATTAACGTTGTCACATGAAGGTAATTATAGTAGTAATATTTGTGTAGATTAATGTTAATATATTTTTTTGATTTTTGTTGCAGTTGCTTTGTGGATGGAAATGAAAGAATATGACATAGGGGAGTAGGTTGTAACTGTCACTGAAAAGAGGGTGTTTAACATGGTTTTTATCATGAGACTTGTATCAAACGGAGGAGGAGCCGGTTCCAATTATTCGAGAAACCAAATGTTATGCAGTTCGTAGTCCAGTTTTATATGATGACATAGTATGGTAATAATTGCGGAAGGAAAATTTTAATTCATGGTAAGCAGGTTACGTTGACTATCGGAAGCATGATCTAGTGAATATGACGTGGAGTGGAGATGGAAATGAGCGGAGCTCTTATACCGTTTACTGGATCTTGAACGCGGCTTATGTGTTAGTAAGCACTATCTTATGGAGCTTCAAGTTCCAACGCCAGCAGAGTTTATCGTTCGTTAATTTTAGTAACTCGAGTTTGAACACTAATCAGTTTGACTTGATTGTTTAACATGCTATCGGCCTTTATATATTTCCAAGATTAATTTGTTAGCAAATTCTAATTTAATACAAACTATCAAGTTTTCGAGTAGCTACCGAGATATCGAGGCGTACTACACCAATGCAAAGATTCGAGAGACAAGTTGACGAGTAGCTAACAAGACATCGAGCCAAGCTCGACAGTAGTGTACATTCAATAGAGAATTTTAAGAGCAGCAAACGAGCTATTGAACTCACCTCGTCTTGTTTACAGCCCTGCCATGGTACCTTACCGCTAACGGAAGTGGTACCATTGCTGCCCATTTGTGTCCCTCCCTTGCTTATTTTTTGTAATATTAAATATCTGTCTTATTTATTTTATGATGTTCTATCTTGCAAGTTGTTGTGTGGTCCACCTAGTCCTCTGCCATCGCCGCCAGTAAAGGGAGAGTACAGGCCTTCCCCCTAAGCATATGTGAGAGTTTAGATACCGATGCAATGAATACCATACATAATGTTGTTCAAAATTTGATACTCTTTGGGTGGCAATATTCAGTACCAATTATACGGCTACATATTTTTGAGAACAGTGTAATTCATGGGCCCAATTTAGAGGTCCTCGGGCCACAGACCGTTGTACCATGCCGACTGATCAGCCCAAATCACTTTCATTTGGGCCTGCATACGGTAGCCTTTTACCGCACCCTAAAATAAGTCACTTGCCCCTAACAAATTGGAGGCTCATTTCTAACCCAGGCCACCAGTTCTACGTTATACGAAACTCTAACCCTATTCCTTCACAACCACCACTGCAGAGAATGCCCTGTGGTTGACCGATGACAGTCGAGTAGGCGACGGAAGCAGCAACGACGGAGAACACCATTGTATCTTATTCAGGACCGACCCACGCTGCAGTCGGCCTTCTTGCCGCACTCACCACCACGCTAAGTAGGACACGCGGTCACACCGACAACGAGTAACCGGCACAGGCGCTTTCCGTAGTACGTCAGAAGCAGGTACAGTTTCGTAGTTATCGACGACTGTACTTTTGTGTAGTTGAACTCCCTATCTCCGTCTTCCGCCATGAAACGAAACCACCACGTTCACCTGTAAGATTTAAAACAGTTTTCACTGAGCCAATGGCCAGCTTCATGTTTAGTTAATGCTTTGTTATTTGGTCGATGCCATGGTATATGACCTAACTGTTCTGTTCAATCTAATGATACTTTTTGTGCAGCATCATTATTTTTACAGTGAAAATAAATAGATGTCTAAAGGCAAACACTCTGATGTGAAAAGTAAACACGAATCAATTTATCAATTAAGCTTAATAACTTGTTGAAATGGTCCTTGAACTTTCATAATATTGTGAGGAAAACATATTTAATTCAGTTGATTATTATATTACTGTGCTGGTCACCTAAACGTCAACACTCTTTGGCAGGAGGTTAGCGAGAAATATTTAATGGCACTGTGAAACGAATAAATTAACACTGTATTAGAGGTTTTTAACATAGGATCCTTTCATTTATTCTTGCATTTCAAGTTATGACTAGCTACAAAAGTGTGAAGGGAGGGAAAGTTTATGATTACCAGCCAATCTTTGTCTACACATGTTCACCGTGTATCTCTCTAAACACATGTTGACTATTAGTATTATGTCCTTTTCGCTATTGGGGTCACCTCTTTATGCCCATTTAAGATTTCAGCACTACTTAGAGATTTCCTGTAAGACCATGTTTGCCGATGTTGTTTGTGTTTGGAAATATTTGTACCACATTCTTGAACAACTTTCATACTTCTGTTCGAGTTGTGTAAGCAATATTTCACATTTTTTGCAGACCCCCAGAACCATGAAAATCACATGGAGGACGTGTATGGAAGAAAACATGTTCCTGACGAGACTCACAACTCACAGCATCATTGAAGAAAAACTTGTATGTTTTCCAAAATACCTAATTCTATTCATTTTCCGTATGCTAGCCACGCCACGCCACGCCACACCAATTCCACCAATATAATCCCTGGAACCATGTCTTCCACTAGGTGATTCCGCCAGAGCTTGGGTCTCAGACTTTGAATGGCTGGAAAGTATGCGCAAAAGTTTCAATTGAAGTGGCCAATCTTGGGACTTGGGTTGTTCAACTACGAAAGGTTGATGACAACTACATGCTTCTCAGAGGGTGGGAGAAATTACTGGCTGTCCTCAGCCTAACAGACGCCCATACAATTATCATCACCTACGAGAGCCAATTTAAATACAATCTGATGGTCTTCAAGGACGTCGTCAAACTAGACTACCATATTCTGACTGATCAGGGTTTCTCAAGTATTCCAGAGGTCGGAGAGTGTTCTCAACTTCACTCGCCAATAACATCAACTGCAACTCTGCCCACAATAGTCATAGGTAACGTCCTCGTGTTTCGCACTTTATATATTACATTTAACGCATGCAAGCACACTGTTTTGTACTGTTCAAATTCACCATCACCAAAATTATGCATGCAAGCACAAGCCGACACTGCAGCCCATACTGAAGACGAAGGGACAACATCTAGTACAAAGTTTGAAGTGGTTTTCGAAGATACGTACGAAGCCGAATTGGTAAGTTACCAACAGTCTATGAAATTATTATGGGAGTCCGAGAAAATGCAACCCACCAATCTATCTCGATTGATGCTTGTTTTCTGGCGCCAGGAACTTCCCCTCACTTTCGCTGAAAGATATCTGAATAAAGGTGAAGGGTGTGTCGACCTAATGCTCGTACCAGAAAAGAAGTATTGGACCATCGATTACATTTTCAGTTATGCTCGGAAAAAATCTCGATCCTGTAAATAAGGGGGTAGTTGCTGGTTCAATTTTGTCAAAGAAAACCACATCATGGCTGGCGATATATTATCATTTCAGCTTCTCGAGGACCTTACGCTCAAGGTGCAGATTCTTGCGGGACCAGGTATGTACTGTTGAGATGGATACCATATATATGTGGTTTCCATTGGGTAGATATTTATGTAGAAATACTATAATCTGCTGACTTCTTTTGCAGTATAAGATGGGTTCAGCTTCATGAAAACTATTCATCCAACGCACATTAACTGGCATAAATTTGTATGACGACTACTTTGGTGCCCTCCTACAACTCATCATTTACTTCGGATGCATTGCTTATGTAAGTACTGACGTATCCATTATTTTCGATATACGCAGGCACTGCCACTGGAGTTCATTACCAATAATGCATACAGACTCCACCATGTGCGAATATGGAATCTCTCTGTATATGGTATTAGCGGTCGTACATGGCATGTCAAGATCTCCACGAACGCTGCACAACCATACCTCTACGGCGGGTGGCACACATTCGCTGCAGACAATCTTCTCAAACTAGGTGATGTATGTGAGTTTACGGTCCTTTGATGGGAGACTCCAGTATTGCCGGTAAGGGTAACAATCATGAGGACGTAGAGGTGAAACTTCAACATACGAGTGCTTTTAGGAACCGTATGGCAGTGTGTAGTCGCAGTATGTTGGTAATGTAACAGACTACGGAGGACATCATAGACAATTTGTGTGTTTGACTATAAGTTGGGCAACGGTCTAGTATTCTGAATTTCAGAAATATTAACTGATCTCAGATGGGATGTAATTTGGGATGTCTCAATTGGGGGATACAATACTATCTAATGAACATGGAAATCTAATTTTGAGCACATACCTCAGCCTACTTCTAGTAAAAGAAACGCTGTCCTGTGTAAAATAAACTCGACAATTTACTCACTTATAAAAAGGGAAAACAGTCCACGGTTACTGAATTTAATCAAACTCCTATGCCACCTGAGTATCGCCACAGGTAGCACATACTGGACCGAACTTATGCGCGTAAATGCGTAGCATTTTGAAATAGACTTATAATTTCCGGTAGGTAACACTTTTCCCGTGTTACGTTCAAAAACATGTATAGCAAACAACTTTTACACTATCGCTGCTCTGATAGTCTATAAACTACTATCGGAAGCAGGTTTGAACATGGATGGGGCTAAGCTGCAGGTTTCCCTTTGACAATGTGGTTTACGTCGATGAGGTTTGTTGAGTGGCTTTACGAAACGCTAATTTATAATTTACTAAACGGTTACATACGTAGGCATCACAACAGGAATTTGTATAAGAGTATGTTAATACATTTAAGAGTTAGTCAACATTAATTTATAACGTACAGAACAGTAACAGCTCCGGCCAAATTGGTTTGGCCAGAGTACCGCGGTGGGGGAGTCCAGAAAGTTGGTGGCGAGCCCAACAAAGAAATCTGTCCTCAAACATGTAACCGTCGAGGGCCACAATTGGGCCTTAGAATAGGTAAATGATTTTCCCTTCACAGTATTTCCGACCCAATAGTCTTTCGATCAACCTTTCCCACCCGAAACCCTACTATTGGAAACATCTTACTATTGAAGCCGCACTATCTGATTCCAGATCTAAACCACCGGCGGACCTGAAACTAAATCGGCCAGCCTCAAAAATCTCGATGTCCGTAACAAAGTCGACGGTTGATCACCTCATCGCAGTGTACGCTGACCCCGACGAGAACTTGTATTTCCGTTTTCACGATGGGTTCATCTCGGTCGAAGAGTTCTTTAAGTATCTCGTGCCGACTTTAACATGCACTACTTGGCCTTTTGATAAAAGGGAGGTTTCAAGAATTTGGCACCAGGTTGTCCTTGTGCCTAGAGGAAGACGTCCTGAGGAATTTCGCGGCATCCTTCTAACACCACGGTGCAACGCCGAATGTATTAGGTACCCAACAAGGCGTCATATGACGATGGCGGCGACAGAGTGGCCATTAGTGCACCATCAAGTGCGACCACAAGTCATGCCGATCCCTGTTATCTGGCCAAGCCGACACATCAGGTACAGATTTCAACCATATGGAATGAATGGTATATGAGTTCTGATTCTTACTTCAAATGCTACTGGATCGCGAAAGAAAGCAAGTTGACTTCCCTGTTTCTGAGCCAGTCGGATGTTGGCGAGACTAATGTTCGCTATTACTATGATGCCCCACTATTATAGCGAAGCATCGTCAGTGGATGAGAGTTTTTTGCATATGATTGCGCCAGCGAGGACGAAAAAGATAACATGTAGGGCAAGTCATGTAGTTGGCTCGGATATGATAATTAGTTTGGTTGTTTGGAGCTGCAAGGGCATCCAGTTATGCAAGTTAAAGGAAATGATTGACACAATTATGAGAATTGAAAATCCCATGATGCTTGTTGTTACAGAGACTCGGGTTTGTCGAGATGATGCATACGTAGCGTGTCATAACTTAGGCTTCAGGGGAGTCGCATTTGCAGATCCCAGTGGTTTGCATGGCGGTATATGGCTTCTGTGGAATCCACGATGGCTGAAGGTAGACCAACACTCATTCTACCGTCGATGCATCTTTGTGTCCATTGAGGCAAGTATTCAGACACCTGCAAGTATTGACCATATCTTCGAAGTTCTTTACAAATGTGACCTATGCATGAATAATGACTATTGGTACAATGTACACATTGTTTCAGGGTAATCGGTAGGGCGTTATTACATATGCCAACTAAACTCTGTTCTACCATATAGTATCAGCACACACATGGCTACAGATTAGCGCACTCGGTAGACTTAAGTCTATAAGAATTGCTACTAACAAGGGGACCCTTTAAAGTTTTAAAGTTATAACCAGAATACTCGCATACGTCTCCATGCCCACTATCTGACGCAACGAACATTGATAATTTTGTTTTCCTGCAGACAGCAAACCAGATGGAGTCACGGAGTGGGACAATGTACTTCGTATGAGGATGAGTTTCGGAATCAACGGGGAATATATGGGGGAGGACATGCTGATGCCGGTAGTTTAGATACGGATACAAATATTCCTCTTATGTTATTATCATTCCGGTAATTTTTGAACATAGAATGTAGCTCAACAATTACGGTAAATCAGAGCAATGGTATGGAACTTTGATTTCCCTAATTTTTTTTAGCGATAGTTAAGCATTATATAGTAGTTAAATCTGTTTATTATATGGTAATTGAAATCAGCCAGTGAATCTAGCTCACGCATTATTGCTACGCCAGTAGATATATTTATCTTTCTTTACAAGTGAATTAAGTTGAATGTAAGTGTCCGTATAACACAACAGAGGTCATTTTTAGAGTAATGTTCAGCTGACTACTAGTATACACAACTACGTGGAACTCTCCACGACAAGTACTTAAGACAACTAAGAAGGTGGTTCGAGCATTAAAGAAGCGGCTACTTCAACAGTTGGTCAAAGGTTGATATCACTAATATTTGAATGTTGAAGTTCGAAAATTTATTGACAGTCCTCCACGTAGCCCTACCATATATACTTAAGCCTCCCCCACCAACTCCCGGAATGATAAAATAATGAAGCTAAACTTCTCAAGTTGGTGTTAGGATACTTACGCCAAAGGACCCTATCCCTCTCGCTATCATGTATTCTGGGTCTTCCATGTCATCCAGTGGAGGGAATGGTCCCAACCAACAACCAATTTGCCAGTGTGGGTTGCGCGCTTCGGTAAAAGTTGCCTGGACAACGCTCAATACAGGGCGTCGTTTCTATGGATGCCCGAATTACGACGTAAGTTGGTTATTCAAAGAATTTGCTATCTCGTTCTCATGTTATTTCCAATTTCCTATGGTTTCATCTAGTATGGAAATTTCACATTCCCGTTTCTATTGGTGGTGCTAAGTCATGATCTCATTAACCATTGTTTGCTTCTGGCTCCGTCTTCCCATTCAGAGACCCAACTTCTGTGGATTTTGTCACTGGCTAGACCCACCTATGCCCGACCACGTCAAAGACATTTTAACGGAGATGCGAGTTGAATTGGAACGCACCAACGCCAATTTGTGATTCGTCGCACGACAGCGAATGGATCTACTGGATGACATTACGGCCATGGAGGTCGAGCTGAAGGATGTTAAGGCAGATGCGACTAGGGCAAGGGAGACTACGGCTAATCTATTACGCGAGATGGAGAGGATGAGGGGACTGATGAAACGTCTGACGGGCCCGCGGTTGTGGATTACTCTTCTAACTTGTTTAGCGGTTATGTACCCTGGTCGCCCACAAATAAGAATGTGTCTCTGTCCCTGTCCCTGTCCATTAAGTATATCATCTTGCATCGTTCCGCATATCAATTCCCTTTTGTCTCGCTCAGTTGCACTCGAATGGGTGTGAAATGAGCCGAGGTCGCCTCGAAAGCCTTAACGAATGCCCCTAGAATTTACTTTGTACCATTCACATATAGATACATATGGATACATATATACAGACACTTATAGATTCGAGACATTGTTGAAATTCAGTAGAAGGTTTAACAATGTCAGTAACTTATAGATACTTATAGGAAGACATAGATACACACATATATATATGGATGGTACCGGGTATAAGGATCAAGTATCCTATGTTTTCCCACAAAACCATCACCTAGCACAACCAGCGTAGAATCAAAATGTACCCATGCACACAGGCAGACCCAAAATATCAAGCATACAATTCATTCTAATCAAATAATGCACCCTGCTTCTAGATCCTTCTCTCGTCCCAAAATTACCACGTATTGCATGGACGCGTACCACCCACTGTAGTGCTTGAACTGACACAATAACTCATCTGAAAATTAATAGCACAATTCCCATTACTGCGTGAATGGCCGAGATCGAAATTATGAAGGTAGGGAAAATTATCAATAGTACATCATAGTGAACATACCTTTAGCGTAACTTCTTTACCGTTATGTGCAAACGGATACGATACTAGATGCACAAATTTTGGGTTCCACAGAATCCAAAATCCTCCACATCCTCTGTCCGAATCCTGAATAATAGCGTAGTATGGTAGCATGGACTTAGTGATTTCTTCCGCCCTTCTGCCCCAGACCCCGGTGTCCGCTATGATGATGATACTTGGGTTCCCTTTTCTGACTAACTCCAATAAGTTCTTCTGAAATCTCTTATTAACTGTACCCTGGACATTCCAAACTAAAGCAGTGATCTGTTCCTCTGCGGTCGCTACAAGTGAAGCGTTCACAAGGCTATCACTCTCCGCTCTCACTTCGTTGTTCCCATCAACCCCTTATCTTATGCTTAACCCCTTAAGATGTACATGAGGCATAAAAGTGAGGGTGTAACATGTAACATCAGAGACCACATGATTTTGGTTGACGAATATTCTTGTAAGTTTGGATTCCTTAAGCATAGTAAACCTTTTGAAAAAGGTATCCGTACTATAAAACCAATCAGTAGCAATGCTTGTTACCTTAACTTCAGAGCATGGTTGGAGAACATACCCCTTGTTTGTTGTGACTGGAATATGGGGGTACAATGGAATCCCACGTACTATCATATTAGTCATTGTTTGGGACGTGAGGTGCGTAGCCGTCAGATGTTCTTCAATCCGACCAAAGATGTTGATGGGGGGAATGGATGTCTCCAGCAATGACCTATCTATCTCCTCGCAGAAATAATAAAGAGCATGCCACACCGTCGCCACCTCATCTTTGTCAATGGACCACTGGATCTCTCCCATCTGTGGAACTATCTGCTTTAGGAACTCCGACAGCGGGATGTACTGCCTATGGAATCGGAGGAATAAACGGTCCCCTTTTCTGGCATAGATCGATAAAATGCGATGCACAGTGGAATCAACTGTCGTACTCATTTTTGGTGGTGGATCAGAGAGCAAGGACGTCTGATATGGGCTTCGCAAGTTTCGTATCCTACGCATGGTGGCGCAGCACAATTTCCTTTACCAGAAGTGAAGTTCTATTGGGTGGCTATAAGGCAACACAATTTCGGAAAATCTACCCCCCACTGAGGTCAAGAATCGGGGTGCGTTGTAGATCGGACTGAGTCACCCGGTTCACTTGATGGGTTACAACTTACAACCCATACGTATTCAAAATACAATTTACTTCTCTCATCCATAACTCAACCAACACTGCGGACCATTAATGGTACAAGTCTCCCCTTCCAAAGTTGTAATCCGGCGCGAAATGATGGCCTACCCCTGGCTCTACAGCTAAAGAAGCATACCATCAATTGAATTACAGAGACTATCATTTACAGATATAGAAATGGAAAATACATCAGTTGATTGTATTAAAGCCTTCCACCTAATAACTCACCTAACCGTTACAATCCCTGGCGAGTTATTTCGATTATGTGTACTATCGGATTAGTTCAGTAAGGTCTTACTATAAACAATAATTAATAAACCTTAGGGTGTTGTCCTCTGTAAGCTGGAATCCAAGCGCTTATCTGTGGCTTCCAAATTGCACGAAGTTGGCTTGTAAGAAGTCTAGATTCAGAAGATGGAAGTTATAGTGTGCCAGCTTCAGTATTCGTCACTCATAGTTTTAGTGTACGACTTCTTTGTTTAGACGTCAATGAGGTTATTTAAAATGCCAAGCAGCCACATCAAAGCAACCTTCCCCCGCAAGCAAAGGGGACAGCTGCAGCACCCGACCACAAGAAGCGTGTGGCTTCTAGTTTACTGACTAAAAAACTGAAGGTATGGCTTGTTCATTGAATCAAAGTTTTACTGTGCAGTTTCTAGTTTCATATTCCAAAGTTTTAGTTTGTGGATTCCAGTTCCTTGGGACAATTGTTTTTGTAACAAACGTTGAGAACAAGTGTTCCGACAATCTAAACGTTGTTGATAAGGTAGAGGTGTAATTTATGTAAGCAAACAACATCATATTCATTAAGTAGACGACATCAACCCTAATACAAGTTGCCTAGTAATTAGAAAGTAAACACTGATAACAATCTAAACACAACCATTAAAATGGGCAGCTCCGTAGATAGATGAGTGGTGCATCGTTAACAGAGTTACAAACACGATAGGTCCTACCGACTGGTGGATCGTACTTAACAAACAAACTTAAACATAGTAGTTTCAGATAGTCTCTGAATCCAAGAAGTCACAGTGCGTCAATCTCAATGACGTCGTCGTCATCACTGTCATCCGCCTCCTCATGCTTCACGGGCTTCGCAAGGATTGAGTTAGGGCTAACACCGTTGGTAGCGGACTGAGGAACCCTTTCATGGCGAGGAGTAGAATGAGGAGAGTGTTTCAGTACCTTACTAGCGGCAACAACGGTACCAGAGCCCGCACATTTCATACCTCTAGGACTACCGTCGACGGCATCACCTGAGGCATACATCATCGGGGATGTATAGATGTCGTCTAGGATGCCAACAATTTGATGCAGTGGGGGGAACGCCATCATGTGTGCTTTGAAAGCTTCCACCTGCCCAGCTGCAGTAAAATGTGTGAACAGAATTTTAAGCTCTGTTTTCAGCGTCAGATGCATAATCTTTAGTGAGTCGAAGAGCGCTTGAACGGACTTCGCATCAGGTTCGTCTGGCCAAATGGAAAGACGTTATATATTAGTCACAAACGCACATGCAAGGTAAATATACACAGATCACTTCGCTAAGACTAGAGATCATATCATATAACTAATATGATGTCAAACAGTTCACAAAAACTCGCTCGCACCCGTCCTGCTGGATTGGTGACTCTACCGGATAGACATGGCTGGACAACGGAGAGGTTGAAGGGAAGATTGATTGTGGTTTTGAATCTCAGGACTCCAGAACCGTAAATCACAGCAGCTGGCATGCAGGGCCTTAAATAAAAGATCCAGACGTTGTGAAATGGCTAAACTGCCCACCAGACTACTCATACGGTCTAACTACAACGTCTGAGCAGATGCTTCATTGACACGTAATGGTGGACAAAATGAGGTAATACAGATAGAGGGAGTCAAGAGTTTTTTATTTTGTCATTGCACTGCCCAGTGTTACGAAATGAGCACACTTAATTGACTGGGCCAAGTAAAGATTAAGCACACCAAAAGAAGTTCGCGTTGGAGGAAAAAATTACCACATAGGCCCACACACACAACGCGGACTTCGGATGTCAACATTACCAGGAGGCCCAACGTTTTCCATATCGTAACGTAGGCCTTCCAAGTTGGACGTCCCTCAGACTCACCCTAGGTTAGTCCTCCAATATCTTCGTTTGCCGCCGCAACCAAATCCGTTCGTCCACCTCGTTTGACATACGTGATTCGCTGTACTTCATGATGGGCAGGAAGGCTTCACATTCAGACATGGAACATGATGAAGTACGGCAGTTGTAGCCGAATGATCACAGAAGACCGGTAAGTTCGATCCAATTTGTTGTTTCATTTTGTGATTCTTGTTATATGCCCATACGATAGACCTGAAGACGGATTTGACATTTAATCTTGAGAGCGCACACAATTAGAATATTAAGCATTGAGACGTTGACATCGTTTTTAAGAGTTCCTAAGTAAAGGTAATTGGATGACAGAGAATGTTATCAAAACAAGATGCAACCCGAGACAGAATGTGCGGGTCTTTCAATGTTTCAAGAATGACAAGCACTCCATAGACGCAATCACGCAATTGGGATTGGAAGGGTTACTAGACATGCGCATAACAAGGCTGCAGCGTGAGTTATGCGCTGCACTTGCTACACGAGTTGACATACAGAAGATGGTTTTAAAAGTACATGGACATGAGATTAACTTAACATATTCCTCTATAACAAGAGTTCTTGGCCTACCATCTACAGGTATTTTGATCCTTATGAATATCCCTGTCGATGATCAATCTTACGGAATCATTTGTGGAAGATTTAGGTTACCGCTGGCCGGTCGAGTATCAGTTTACGACCTCATGTCATATCTAGAAGGGGTGAAAACAGTGGATGAGGAGTTCAAGTGTAAATTCGTACTGTTCACTATAGCCACAATGTTGCGGCTAACTACGAATGTCCACATATATTTTCGAGAGTTTATTCTGTTGATGTACCACTTAGACAAACAGGACAACTTCAATTAGGCGAAGTTTGTGTTGGATGGGTTATTAGAGGCAATTCATGGATTCCAGAGAAAGGGGTGCAAGAGTATTAGAGGCTGCCTGCTGTATCTATAGGTGATTCAGTTTAATTATCTTGTATTGTATCCTCCCCTTGGTAATAACTACATGATAAGAAGCCTACCGTTTCATTCTTTACAGATTCTATATCTCCACAGCATTTCAGCCCCAACCAAGGGGCTACATGAAGAAACACTGATTGGAACACCGCACTTAGTGACTTGGACTGACGAAAAGGCAAAACAAGTGTATAAGGTAGTCGACGAACTTGGTGGGATTGACAGTACTAAGGTAACAACCAGCACCGTAACCTACGAATCCCGCGTTCCCGCGTTCCCATTAACCTACGTATGACAATCGTTAATTAACATAAAATCGTACATGCCCCTCATTGACATAGTTATTACCACCAACCCTAATATCAGTTGTAACTTTAGCACGTTTCCGAAGTTTACGTTTTCCACCCTTTGCACCTTTTCGATGAGTGGGAAGACGACCTTTCCATCTTCTGTCTACCAGATCCATAACAAAATTACTCGGAACTGGGTCACTTCCATCCACAGTACTTGATTTACCCCGACACCTTCTAAACTGTCGTCCAACAAAATCCACACGAACACCTTCTTCTGAAGCACTTAGCATACGTTTACACTTCTCATTTAGAACTTCCACATCTTCCAACACAACCCTGCAAATGCTATCATGTGTCATAGCCAAATCTGTTAGTACACGCATTGCAGCCTGCAATTTTTCACACCTACTGGCATCGTCGGTTTTGGGATATGCATGCATATGATTAGGAATTTTAACGATACTGGATCGACGGAACCTATCTTTTCTCCACCTATCCAAGATGCCGACATATAATGCCCTTAAACTAGAACATTTTACATGAACAACTAGTTCTCTTGCTGTCCACTTCAAATGCAACACTGAATTGTTTTGTTCCAGTACGACCTAGCCCCTTCCGAGCACATATATCCGTCACCAAATGGCAATGCACATCAGCATCACACTTTACCCGTTCAGTATTGACATATGCAACTCTCTTAGCCTCATTTTGGAATTCCAGAAAATTCCTCACAGTATACCGACGTTGAAATATTTCTTCACTTTGAAAAGAAGTTGCACACTTAACTGGTTTGTTTTTTGACTTCCAATCCTCACCAATAGCAAGACAATATTGCTCCGCAAATTGTTTTAGCCCCGTATTTATGTTCACATAACTACGAAAAAAATTATTCATCCCTTCACTTCGCTGCGTACTTTGTAAACCAGCCCAGAATTCATGTAAAAAGTATGTTGGAACCCATCGTTCCCTCAACTCAAACATTTTATCGAGCCAATCATTTTCTTCCAGGTTGTACTTACAAATGAAATCAGTCCACATACCTTCAAACTCCTCTGCATCACAACAATCATGGACTATTTCCGACAAGTCTTTCCGTATGTCCGCCCACTCCTTTTTTTTCCTCAAGTGCAGTTCTCCATTTTTCAGAACATGCCACAAACACCACCTATGCCTGGAGTCCAGAAACACACATGCAACAGCATTACCTACCACATACGCAAAATGTGTTCTTACTTATAATCATCATTAACATTAGACATACATAGCGTAAGATCATATAATGAAAATAATATCAATCCACCGTACAATGTGTTCTTACTTATAATATCAAATGCGTTGTGTCGAAGCATAAAACATCACCGAAATCATGGTGCGCTGCTCTGCTTCTCGCATCTGCCCATAACACATTCTTCACCCTTCCCTCACCATCTGTATCATATGAATAAAAGAAATCCTCCGATACGGACTTCATCTCGTTGAAATAAATTCTGCATAGCATTAAAATTCCCGTTTTCCATTCCTTGCATCCACCACCTCCTAATTACCGAGTGACTGTCTTTTACGAAAATGGGACATTCACAATACCCCCACGCCCCACTACAAAATTCATGTATCCTCGTGAAGGTGTCACTCCTGCCCTATTGCCTAACACTATCTGCATCTCATCGACACCACTAACAATTCTGTAATTACGCATGAATCGAGTGCTATTGGGTTCAAGATCATGATTATGATCTACCCTAACTCTCCTAAACTCCCAACTACCATCACCTCCTTTAACTAAATAAATATCGGCCTTACAATTCGTGGACTACGATCTAACGGGCCTTTCCGGATTTAATCTGTTCGACCTCAACTTCTCACATTTCACACATTGCAATCTAACCTTGGAACAAAACCATCGTGATCCCAAAAACGACCAATACCCCTGTTAGTCCTCTGTCGAGGAGGAATATCGACACCAACATCCTGCAACGCTTTCTTCGCGCTAGATGAAATGTCAGAGCTCCGAAAACGTACCTCAAATCCAGCACGTCGGGCATACTCAGAGTACTTAATAAAGGCTTCTACAACATTTTCAACAACCATTCCTTCCATTGGAATCCATTCACTGCTGCTTTCGAACATTGGCTCCGATGTGCGACCGTTATCACAATCCTGCTGTACACGACTCTGTGAATCACCAATACGAACACCTTCCGATATTCTTGCATCAGAACCGTCTGCTTGTTCAACTCGATCACCACTACACATAACGTACTCTTCACACCGACCAACTGCCGACTCCCTGCAACCATCATGGCCTTCAAAAAAACCTGTGTCGTCAAATAGGGAATGGATGAATGCCTCTTTAGATGATAGTAGAGCCATGGTCAAGAATCAGAGCTCACGATGGAGGAAGGCCAAAACGAAGAATCTATACTAGCTCACACCCGCACTTTAACATACTGACTTACACAAGCAATTTTTGAAAAATTACCAACTCACACCCACATCTTTCAAAAATTACCAAGTTGCACCCACATCTTCCAAAAAACTACGACCTTACACCCCCAGTTTTCTAACAACACTAAAGTCGCCATGTCACTTTGCATTCTTTCATTTTCATTCATCTACCCGCACAAAACGTTTACACATTTGACTTGATGTATATGTAAATTAACATTTGTTTCTCTTCCCACGACTCTCATTGCTGTTTCGATGGGTCGAGCGGTACTTGGCATAAGAAAGGACCTCGTCCTTCTTACCCAAATAGTAAACGGAGCAAGGATAAAGGGCAGGATGCAGGAGATGGTAATGTGCGCAAGAGGGCATGTGTCATTAAATAGGTAGTTGTTTCTGTCGTTCAAGTTGTGGAGGTGCCACCTGTTTCGTCTTCTTCGGCGGGGCTGAGTTTGACCTCACCCCGCTAGGGGGAATGAGTATTACGGGGGTGGTTGTTGGAGTGTGGAGCTTCCCTTGACAACTACCATTACTAGGTTAGGAGCTTCGACAGTGGTGCTTTTTGGGTGAGGAAAGCGGTCCAGGTTTTATTTCCTCTTGTCATTACTTTCTGTGAAGGTCACTATCTCTGGCAAGTTCATAGTGTTGACGTATACCTTGAGCCACATATCAACCTGAAGATGATGTGTATAGCTTGTCAGATTTTTGAAAAACCATTATGGTTTAGTGATGGTCTCGCTTCATAGAAGGATTGGTCTTAGGGCTTCAAAGCTGGCCCGTTTGACGACCCCAATGTCTGCTTCATCTGTTATCTATATTTATTTCAGTTTCCTTTGGTTGTTTAAAACTTTTAGATCGGTTGGTTTCTTTTAGGTCTTATATTTCACTTGTATTTTCCCCGCTTGGATTAGGGGACTCTAGTTGCTTGTTGGCATATTTCTGATGCTTTTTTTGGGGTGTATTCCTTTATTCGTAACGGTTTAATACCTCGTTACATTTTAAAAAATAAGCAGAAAAATCAAACAGCAAGGCCTCATATGAATTACAATTAATCATGGATGTAAAGATGAATTACAATAAAATAGCATTCTAGATCAAGTTGATTCATCAGGTTTGATAACAATAAGCAACAAATAAAGGTTATTCATCACAGTCCACTCTGAATTTTCAACCAGCGTCGGCCCAATTGCACTGACGCTTCTCCAACTACTCAGCCGCATTCTCCTGCACATGGAGCGATTGTTATCCTCCTGCTACTAGCTAGTCGTAGAAGCTAAAGTGTGATGGCGACTATACTAGTGGTGCTAGAACGTGATGGCGAGGTGGTAACGACTGGATGAGTAGTGTGGTGAGGAGTGGAGAGACGACAAGGTGATAGCGAAAAGTCTAGATCCTCTGTCCCGTTTTGTGTGTGTTCCCTCCATGTCCCTTGTTGTAAATGTTTAACACCGTTCCTTTTTCTGTTAAAAAAGTAGTTGTCTAAAGCAATTACAACATAGGACATGAAGGAGACCAAAAAAAGGGATAGGTGATTGGCTCTCATTAGCGGATGAGGATAGCCCTAACTTGTTTTTAAACTCTTGCTCAACCTTAAGACTTTCACTATTTTTTTAATCTAACCCAATTCTTCATTGTTTTTCCATTTCAAGCACTACACTAAATCGTTAAAAAACTGATGACGTTTATATCACGTGGAACAAGTTACCGAGTTGAAGTAATAAAGTGTTTGAATTCCGTAGTTTAGGGATTGATTAAGAACGAGTTATAGTTGAAGAATTAAAATGATGGAATTTAGTTGGTAATTAGGCCTTTTTTTTTTATGTCTATGAGCATCGATGAGATCTCATATATATAGATGCAACTTTCCCAAATTTGAATAATCAGTTGCATCAACAAGAAAACGTTTAAATTTAAACTCCAAACGCATCTACTATATTTCTTAATAATATCTAACTCCGGCGTCAAAAGACTAGTCTAATGCTACATAAATCAATGATTAAAGTGAGTGGCATAAATCTCATTTATGATGTATTTATTAAATAGAAATTAGGAAAAACATTGAGATTTTTAGGAACTTATGTGTAATCTTTTTTTTGAACAGGTAGATTTATTTTATTAAAAAATCATCTAAATAAAAACCATCTAATCTATTAACACTTGTTTTCATTATTTTTTCATGCGTAACCTAAAAGTTAAAAGAATAAATTAAAAGATTCATAAAACGTTTTGAGCAAAAGAACATAGCCTAATCAAAGGCATGATATTTTGTTCTTTAAATTACACTAATACTTTATAAATATACGCTTAAACATAGTAAATATACTTAATTTGATAATAATTTCAACATTTTAATCATATAAATTACTTAATACATTTAATTAAGTTGAAAATGGTTTATGTAGAATAATCCATTTGTACTTTAAGTCATTTTTATGGTTAAAAAATTATAATTCATTCTCAGCTTATGTAAATTTACACTTTTTAAATATATTTTTATTTAATTTTAAGATAAATTGCAAAGAAAATATCATATATATATATATATATATATATATATATGTGTGTGTGTGGGGCTAAATTGAATTTAAGACAGTGACTTAAGCCCAATAAAATATGACATCAATTCAGTTCGAGTATTTTTTTCCCTGTTCAAATCGAAAGTTCACCCCTAGACTTTTATTCCACTTTAATTGATGGTTAGGGTCCTTTTCTACTTGGATGTTTTCTAGAACTTGATAATTGCAAAGAAAATATCTCTGTAGCGATATATATATATATATATATATATATATACATATATATATATATATATATATATATATATATATATATATATCAAAATGTGAGAAACTCAATCCAGAAAATGTATATATATATGTATATATATATATATATATATATATACATATATATATGTATATATATATATATACATAAATCAATTTTCAAATATTTTATTAAATTCTCTAAAAATTTTATGCAAAGATAACAACATTTGTGAAAAAACTATGAGTCCAAAACTTGTTTATGAAGTTTGTGAGAAGAAAAAAATGTAAAAAACTACATCATCCTTTAAAAGAAATTACAATTTTTTTTTTTGCATTTTCCAATACATTTTCTTTTATGAAAATTTTTTTACACCAATTTTATTTTATTACCGTTACTTTTTAAACCAACTAAAAAAGTACATTAATTGTGTCTTATATGTATATGTTCCCTTTTTACCTTCAAACTAACACACATTTTTATTTCATTTGTAGCTCAAAAACTGATGCATTTTAAAGGGATATATGGATGGAGTATAATGTTTCTTAATATATTGAGAGAGAATTTTGAGGAAGATAACCGTCTGAGCTTTAACGTGATTTTGAAGAAGAACTAATCTGTATAAAAAATAAAAAATAAAAAAAATAAAAACACAACCTTTTTAACGCTAATTTTAAACGTTTTACCCAAACGAAAACATAGACCGGTTATTCTCATATAAAAGGTGGATTTATAAGTAAATTTTCAATAAAAAGCTTTATGTGACCAATACTACTAATTTAATCATTTTATAGGCTCAGTTTATAATTAAAGATCATCAGGCCTTTTCTTTGATTCCACCCAAAATTGTCCGAAGATTTTTAAAAAAATAAAAAGAATAAATAACCACTGTATTTTTCCTTTTGAAATCTTGAGCGCTCTCTTCTTTTAGTAGTGTAACTGTCAAAACGCATACTTTTCATTATCTCCATGTCAAATTCTATTTTCTGCCAAGTTTATACAAGTTGATTGCTGGACAATATTCTTCTCCTCTCTTTTAGATAATTTTCTGCTCAACTTTTCTCTTACACCAGAGTAGCCATGAATGAAACCAGAGTTCTTATCATAACAGCACTGTTTATTTCTTCTTTACTTGCTGTTTCTTCCCAAACCACAAACAACATATCTCTTGGTTCAACCTTAGCAGCTGGATCAAATTCTTCCTGGATATCACCCTCCGGTGACTTCGCCTTCGGCTTCTACAACCTCACCGGCGGCCTCTTCCTCGCTGGAATCTGGTTCACCAAGATCCCCGACAGAACCCTCGTCTGGTCAGCCAACCGCGACGATCCAGCTCGAACTGGATCAACCATCAACCTCACAACAAGAGGCCAGCTCGTGCTCACACACTCAAACGGCTCTCAGCTTACCATATACAATGGTAGCTCAACGAGCTCTGCTCTGATGCAAGATGATGGAAACTTTGTTCTCCAAAGCTCTTCCGGAGAGCTCATATGGCAGAGCTTTCATCATCCAACGGACACGCTTTTATTGGGGCAGGAGCTTACCATGGGACAGAAGCTCTACTCCATTCCTAATGGAACTCTTGATTATTCCACAGGCCGGTTCATGTTAGAGGTTCAACTAGATGGGAATGTGGTTTGGTCTGCTCACAGGTATGCTGATCCTGGTTACTGGAACACTATCACAAGTGGATACACAAATGTTCGTCTAGTGTTTAACAAGACCACAGCTTTATTGTATGTTGTTGGTAATGGTAACTTGTCTGTGATTTCGAATATGAGCACCAGTTCGGAAATTCTTACACCTGTAGAAGACTACTACTACAGAGCTACAGTTAATGCTTTTGGGAACTTTAAGCAGTTGGCATATCAGAAACATAATGGGAGTGAGTGGAGAATTGTCTGGGAAGCATTCACAGAACCTTGCAGACCAGCTGATGTTTGTGGTGTGTTTGGTTTCTGCAGTTCTCCAGATAACAGAATTGTCACATGCAAATGTTTGGCTGGGTACAAACCTTGGGATCCAAACAACCGTTACAATGGGTGTTACCCAGAAGTTGTCATGGATTTCTGCTCTCCTGAAACTTCGGTTTCAGACTTCACCATTGAGCAGATTAACAATGCAGATTTTCCGAATGATCAGTTTGCAGATTTTGAGAGATTCGAATCCATGGATGTAAATGGGTGCAGACAGAAGGTGATGGATGATTGCTTCTGTATGGCTGCTGTTCTAGATGGCAGTGTTTGTATAAAGAAGAGATTGCCATTGTTGAATGGCAGAAGCATCAATCCTTCTTCAAATTCAAACAACAAGGTAGCTTTTATCAAAGTTGCGAATCTCAACGGGACTTCACAAGCCAAAGACAAGAAAGACACTCCATCATCTGAAGTTCTGTTTGCTTCTCTTCTGATATGTTTCATATCAGCTTTGGTTTTCGCGGCAATCACAGCCTATCATCACCCACTTACACGACCCTGCATAAGAAGAGAACCGCCTGCAAAGCCTAAGCCGGTTGAGATAAACTTGAGGTCATTTTCATTTTCAGATTTGTTTAAGGCCACAGAAGGTTTCAAGAACAAGTTGGGTCAAGGAGCTTTCGGTGTAGTTTACAGTGGACTTCTAACATTAGAAGATGAAAGTGTTGAGGTTGCAGTGAAGCAGTTGGAGAAAGAGAAAGTGGTTGGAAAAGGAGAGAAAGTATTCTTGACAGAAGTCCAAGTTTTAGGGCTCACTCATTACAAGAATCTAGTTAGACTTGTGGGATTTTGCTATGAGAACAGTCACAGGCTTCTTGTTTATGAGCTAATGAAGAATGGTACTTTGTATGACTTCCTGTTCAAGAGAGAAAAACCAAGTTGGGGTGATAGAGCAGAGCTTGTTCATGAAATTGCACATGGGTTGCTATACTTGCATGAGGAATGTGAGACTCAGATCATTCACTGTGACATCAAGCCACAAAATGTCCTGCTTGACGACAAGTTTACTGCTAAAATCGCGGACTTTGGTCTAGCAAAGCTAATGATGGAGGACAAAACAAAAACTAGCACCAACGTAAGAGGAACGATGGGATATATGGCACCAGAATGGCTCAAGAATGCACCTGTGACTGCAAAAGTGGATGTCTATAGCTTTGGGGTTTTGTTGCTTGAGATGGTGCTTTGTAGGAGGCATGTTGAGCTGAATCAGGCTGATGGTGATGAATTGGAGGCAGGTGAAATGATACTGATTGACTGGGTAATTTCTTGTGCCAGGCTTGGAAATTTGAGAGCTCTTCTGGATGATGATCTGGAGGTAGTGGGAGAGTTTGAAAGGTTTAAGAGAATGGTTATGGTGGGGTTATGGTGTATCACTCCTAACCCAAGTCTCAGGCCCTCAATGAAAAAGGTTGTGCAAATGCTAGAGAGATCAATTGAGATGGATGTTCCTCCTGTTATTGATGCACCAATGTTTTAAGATCATATTTAGTTCAGTTTTTCATTTTTCTTGTAAAAAATACTTCAAAGAAAACGAATATAGAATAGAAAAGCAAGCAAAAAGGACAAAGAATGTACCTGGATTAGTGCACATTTCCCTGAAGATTTGTCCACTTCAAATTTTCTCAAGCAAATGCCAACAATTTCAGTACTGTAGAATGAAATAGCATATGATCAATACTTCTCATTCATTTGAAAATGGGATCTACTTATTCAGATGTAATACATATTAGTCAATGTACTGACCATCATAGTTACCATCATACACTTCACTTTGTCCTAACTGTGTTCACATCCATGACATGATGTTTATAGTGTCAATAAATTGTCCATAATTAGCTAACATATGAATTTAAGCAAAAAAACAAGATGTCCGAGACGACGGTGAAGTAGCCAAGCTTGTTTTTCCTTTTCTGTAGTTCCACTGGCAACATAGTTAGCTCTACCAGCACTAAAATTATCAATGTAGTAAAGTATGAGGTAGAGAAATAGAAGATGAAAGAGTAACAGTTCCAGCACTGTAAGGGATGTAAGCGATGTGATCACGGTGGGGTAAGTGATCACGAGCTCGGATCTAGCTCGAAGGAGGCGGTTTCCAGCAAGAATGGGAAACGAAGCAGGAAGAACACGAAGGAAACAGAGTTCGGCCAAGGGAACCTCCTCACTACGAGGTGAGGCAATGCCCTTGAAAATGCAGGGAAGGAAAATGGGACCTAGAACCTTTTGACTACGAGATCAAACAATGCTAGGTATTATATTGGATCCTCTTGCAATGGATCACTAATGGATTGGTGGAGCAAGATTTGAGACCCACGAAGAACAATATGCGTACTTCCGCAAATATGTGTTCTTACAAGATGAGTTCTGCCTAATACTTAGGTTACTGACCTCCTTTTATAGAAGGAGAAAGAAAGAAGGAAATAATAAAAGATGTCTTGGCAAGGGGACAGCTTCTGGATCTATGGTAGGCGAAATGAGAGGTGGCGGCGGATGTGACATTGTAGGCTACCTGCTTTGCGGCTCCCATTTCCCCATGAATTGCTTTCGGCGGGAAAAGGGAAGAAGAGGGCCTCTGCACAAGTTGAAGGGTTCGCCGACTTGCGTATGGAAGCCTCTTACCTTGGCGAACACACAGGCTTCGCTTGTTTGGAAATGAGGCGCAGGGTCTTCGCCATCGACCATGGGGGTCGCAAAGAGCCATAGCCTCGCAAACGGCCTTGACTTCGCCAAAGGCCAAGGGTTCGCCAATAGGGCATGGGTTCGCCAAGATCCTGGCGAGCGCGACTCTGCCTTGGGGCTTCGCCGGTGCCTCGATTGCCGCTTCTTCTTCGCCCGTGCCTTCGCCAAGGTCCCTTTAGACCTTCGGGATGAAGAGTCGCACCTTGTCACAAAAATGGGGCCGATGTCCACATCATACCCTCCTCTTGAAGAATCCGTCCTCGGATTCATAAGGAAATTGTCCCTACAAATCTTAAGACACCACAACAAACTTGAAGAGATATCAAGGGTCGATGAACTAAAATCAAGTGGGTGTGCCCACATCAAAATTGGTTTCTAAGGATCCTACAATGCATCATGATCGGGGACCAAAGCCTAGATAGATGCATGAGACACTTCCAATCATTTAGACAAAGGGCATTACGTGGGGGTGCCCGCGGCTTATTACATACATGGCTAGGTGATGCGCATTCTTATACTCAAAACATATGGTACCTAGCTCATGGGTAGCAAACAAGGAGACACTAAGTTGGGGCAAGATGAACAATCCGCTCTTTCTTGCTCCCGTGCCATGAAAGCACACCGGTGCCTTATGCCAAAACCCTTCTTGTTGGCGAAAATAAATTTAACCGAACAGCATGCAATTTCTACATGCTCGATTTCAAACAAATTATTCCTACATGTGCCGGGGTCATGTACAAGTCTGACCCTAGCAAGTTTCCCGACCCTTCGCAACATGTTCAACCCATTAATTTTCTTGGCATAGGCCAGGATGGGGTCATTCAATTCAGCGCATGGTATGATCATGGTTTCATCAATATTCATATACAAAATGTATGAGTGCTTCCTAGCTAAAGTAGGCATGCACATGACAGTTTTAGCATAAATCATTTCATGATCACAAAATTGCAGTCTCATCACTAGGATGAAATGATATGTTACCTCTCCCCGAGTTAGGGGAGGAAGGATCCTCCTCTGAAACCGAAAATCTTTCTTCTTCAAGGCATGGCGCATCTGTGTCCGTCTCTCCTTCAAACTCTTGCACAAATATAGAAGAATAACAAGATTTAGAAGATGAAATGGTTAATTCTTCTTGGAGATTGGTTGAAGGCCCGGTTGCAAGATCCTTTTCACTTGTCTGGCTAAGGAGAGCCCTTTCCTTTCTTCTCTCTTTCTTTTTCTTTTTCTCTCTCTCATATTCTTCAAACTCCTTCTTCAGATTCTCAATCATTTGAGAAAGATCTTCACTTGAATCTTGGCGAGGACTTGGGTTTGGGGAAGGAGTTTGGGTGGTGCAAGTGTCGGGCCGGGAGTATATGGCTCGGCCGATAGTGTTTGTGGAGGTGTGGGGCTCGGTCTCCTCCGACTATGGCTCTGAATGTGGGTGGAGGATGTAGGCCTAGAGGGGGACCTTCTTGTTTGGGAGTGGAACGGGGAGGGTGGCCCTTCTCGAGGTGATCCATATCTGTCCACGAGCAGCCTCTTCAATCCACTCCAAGTTCGAATGGAGGCTTCATTGTAGTGCTCTCTTTGAGCGAAATCTTGTCGCCACCATCTTTTGGCTTCTCCTTTAGACACCTTATGGCAAGGTCTATCCTCTCTTCTTTATGAAATTGATAATACCAAAAGTGGTATTCCAATTCCTCGATCCATTGCCATAAGTCATCTTCAAGTTTCGCCTCCCTTTCAAGGGATGAAAACCAATGAAATGCAGGATTTCCTCCTCCATTTGGCACACCTACACACTTAGACAATAAAATTAGTTCCACTCATTTCCTCACGTGTATGGTTGGCCTCTCGTTTGTGTTTATGGACACACTCAGTACCACTTCTCTCTCGTGTTTAGAACACAACGGTTCTTTCAAGCCTCAAAACTTATCACCAATCTCGATTAAGATCAAATGCGAACATGCAAAGAATATCCAATGAAATCTTAGCAATATTCGAAACAAGTAACGCACAAAGTTCTAGTTACTTGAACCTAACTTTGAGAGTTTAGGGTGAGATGGGGGTTGAAAGAAGTAAGGTATGTATGAGAGAAGGCTCTTTTATCCACACAAACACTTTTGTTCAAGTTCCTTAAATATTTTTGGATCAAATCACTGTTCGGATGCGTTTTGATATGAACACTCAAGAACACTCAAACTTTTCTTTCTTCAAATGTTCTTTTTGTGCACAACCATAACAACTTTTCTTCTCTTTTCAACTTCCAATCCGAAACTGTTTCTTTCTTTACTCAACTTTAATAAACAACATTCAAATATGAGCTTTGCTCGAATCACAGGAACCACGCACAAATATTTTCGGTTTCTCTTCAACAACAAAACGTTTTTCTTCAAGTGTAAGAAAGAATGCAATGGTTTTACTTGAAGAAAACAAACAACTGATACGGTATGATACCTCCGACAAGCGCTTTGGCTCTGATACCAACTGATGTGATCACGGTGGGGGTAAGTGATCACGAGCTCGGATCTAGCTCGAAGGAGGCGGTTTCCAGCAAGAATGGGAAACGAAACAGAGGAAGAACACGAAGGAAACAGAGTTCGGCCAAGGGAACCTCCTCACTACGAGGTGAGGCAATGCCCTTGAAAATGCCTGGGGAAGGAAAATGGGACCTAGAACCTTTTGACTACGAGATCAAACAATGCTAGGTATTATATTGGATCCTCTTGCAATGGATCACTAATGGATTGGTGGAGCAAGATTTGAGACCCACGAAGAACAATATGCGTACTTCCGCAAATATGTGTTCTTACAAGATGAGTTCTGCCTAATACTTAGGTTACAGCCTCCTTTTATAGAAGGAGAAAGAAAGAAGGAAATAATAAAAGATGTCTTGACAAGGGGACAGCTTCCTGGATCTATGGTAGGCGAAATGAGAGGTGGCAGCGGATGTGACATTGTAGGCTACCTGCTTTTGCGGCTCCCATTTCCCCATGAATTGCTTTCGGCGGGAAAAGGGAAGAAGAGGGCCTCTGCACAAGTTGAAGGGTTCGCCGACTTGCGTATGGAAGCCTCTTACCGCTTGGCGAACACCTGGGCTTCGCTTGTTTCTGGAAATGAGGCGCAGGGTCTTCGCCATCGACCATGGGGGTCGCAAAGAGCCATAGCCTCGCAAATGGCCTTGACTTCGCCAAAGGCCAAGGGTTCGCCAATAGGGCATGGGTTCGCCAAGATCCTGGCGAGCGCGACTCTGCCTTGGGGCTTCGCCGGTGCCTCGATTGCCGCTTCTTCTTCGCCCGTGCCTTCGCCAAGGTCCCTTTAGACCTTCGGGATGAAGAGTCGCACCTTGTCACAAAAATGGGGCCGATGTCCACATCGCAACCCCATTGGCATTTGCAACTGATGTTCTCCTAGGTTTAGTGAGACAAGAGAAATCTTGAAAATCAAACGTCATATGATCAGTTGCCCCAGAATCAATGATCCAGCTACTGTTCTTTCCTGAAATAGAACAAAGTAATGCTTGTCCAATATTATCTTTGTCTCATTCTTTTGTGTAGTCATGTGGTACCTCGAGAAGAGCTAGTTAGGATCCTGAGGTGATGATAACCACACGTGCAACGTTCTTGGCAGTACGTTCACGTTTCTTTTGTGCGAGTTACGTGTCGATGAAGATCTTATACTTGTGATATATCACTCCCATCAAAGTATGTAGTAGCAATGGAGTCCCAAACCTATTTTGCAATTGGAAATGGGATGAAGTTGCCTATCAACGCAGGTTCCATAGAGTTGATTAGCCATCCTTTGACAATGTCGTTCTCTGTTCGCCATTTGCGGAAGGAGGGATCTATTTCCGGAGGCTGGGCCATATCCTAGTTTATGTATCTTAGTTTGTCTTTGCCCAAGATGCACATCTCAACAACTTGGGACCATAAGGGATAGTTGTTGTCATTCAGCTTCATGCCGATTTGAGCAGCAATAAGTTCTGGTGTAAGGGAGGGATAGTTTTTGTATGTTGTTGATCAAGAAGAGAGCAACCCACTCTGATACCATGACAATCAACACAATCAAAAGGGTTTTCAAAGTCTTGTTTTCTCATTGATGAACCTACGTATATATACAGGTTTACATAACTTATCTCTTCAGAGTTATAGTAGTAGTATGACTGGGATAAAGGCATATTAAGTCCTATATGTTTGCGATTTTTAACGAAGAAGTCCTATAGCTTTGAACATTCACAAGTAAGTCCTAAACCTGGAGGGAATCTAACGAAGAAATCCTATAACTTTTCGTGCAAATTATTAAGTCACCAAAGTTTTAACCAAATTTTAATCTGGGACTAAGGTTTGAAAACTTTTGTTTTATGCCAACCTGGCTCTGATACCAATTTTTACCCAGGTATAATTAACAGGGATGAAGCATAACAGAGATGAAGCATTTAATAATGGAAACACAACACACGGATTTATTTTAAATATTTTAAAACATCCACTTATAGTATCTGGTGAATACCAGATATTCACAGCAACTGAAGTACAATCAAAGACTGTTGGATAAACACACAAAGCTTACAACACCTACACACGCACATACCAAACTCCAAGCAAATTACAAACTAAAACAATATTTAAACTAGCAGAAGCTTGTTCACCACATGAACTTGGAAAGCAGAGAGAAAGATGGAAGCAGAAATTGATGGATGCATTTTTCGTTTGCTGAAGTCTTCTTATATAGGCAAACTTCTCTTAGGATGGTGGGGTGGTCCTCTCTATCTTCTACAGCTGGCACGCATTAGGTAGTCTCCATTATTGTTTTCCACAACTGGCAAGCATTTTCCTCCACTCTTTTTAATAGTGGGTGAATACTTTTCTTGTGGGTCTCTGACTCACGCAATCTTCACATGGCCTTGTTTGGCAGGCCATTATTTTTCCCAAAGTGGCCCTAATTCTGGCCAAATTTTTGGCAGGCCATTATTTTGCCTAAAGTGGCCCTAATGTTGGGCATTTTTAACAGCTGTTCTTTGGTAGATTTAAAAGCTAGCTTCATTAGCCTATCTTTCATCTCTTCCAATAGGATATCTGCTAGTTCTGATCTAGAATAGAGTTTTCCAAGCACTGAATCAATATTTTCTTCCTCCATGAGTTTGGACAGACCGATTCTTTTTAGTGTGATATTTTCCATGAAATAAGGATTATTCACACATTTGTCCCACCAATGGGAAACCCGAACTCTTTCCAGGATAGGAACATATTTTTCTTGATCGACCTCATAGTGCTATTGGACAATCCATGGAATTTCATAAATGACCAAGAAATAAAATCCAAAATAAGGGATTGTTTTCTTCTGCGATTTTTATTTTTTGAACTCAACAAACTTGTCATATGATTGTTTGACGGTTTCGAGGAATTGCTCTGAGACTAAACCTCTCTTTTCGAACCAATGGTGAAACAAGTTTGGTAATCTCTTCTGGTCTGTATTAAATATGATTAACCAGAAATGTCCGTGTTCTGTATTTTGGATATTAAAAACTTTTTCCCATGCCTAGATATAATCCCAATAATTTTAAGCATGGTCGTTGTATCCTCCAAATAATTGTAAGTATGGTTGATGTATCCTTTTTAATCAACTTTATAAGGCATAATAATACTGAGAAAAGGTGTTCCTAGAATCAGATCCTGATTCATCTGGGCCAGCACTGTGAAATGTTGTGAGATACAAATTTTATCATTGCATACATCTACATGAGTTAATTTGAATCTCATTAGCATTATTTGCTTGTTAGCCGCCGTTATATACTCAAAAGTTTTTTCTAGGTATTTATAAGGAATTAATCATTCTTTGATTACATTTTTGTCTGTCCCTGAATCAATTAGTACGACAGCTGTGATTTCAAAAAAAAAATTCTTCCAATTTTTAAGGTGATTAGACTTGTATACCTCTGATTTGGTATATATTCAATTTCATTGATTTGAAGTGGCTTATTTTGGGAAGAAGTTTCAGGATGAACTTCGTCTTCAAGTATTACCTCATTTTCTTTCTTCTTTTGTTTTTCTTTAAATTCGCATTCATTTAAATCCTCGATAATGTTTCATCATCTGGGGAATAATTTCTTAACCCTTGGAGTTCTATGATCTCAATTCTTTTTTGAGATCTTTTACTTCATTTTTTACTTGGTGAAGCTCTGTTTTTAATTCTTTGACTATGGGTTCTCTATAATTTATTTGTGTTTGGTCAACTCTATTTAATATTCATTAAAACTATATACTTGAGGTATATTTATTTCAATCCAATCTATTTTCTTCATTTTCCACTTCGGAGGATCTTGTTCTTGGTTGTTTAGTTTTTTTAGATACTTTAGAAGAATTTCTTTTCTTATATTTGGATATTCTATATTTTTGCAATTTCTAACACTTTTGCATCTTCTTTTGTTATTGCATTTACCTGAACCATATTCAATTATATTTTCCCAAAGGTTTTTTGTATGTCACAAGAGTCACATTGAATTTAGAACCACAACTGTTATCTGATTCTTGACTTAACTCACGATTTGAGTCGAGTTCATTAAGCATGTTTGAGTTTACTAGGCTATCTGAATTTTCCTCAAAATCTTCTCATAAATTACTATTCAGCATTATCTACATAAGGCTTTGTTTTAAACCTTCATCAATTTCTAGTGAATTTATTTTTTGTTTGGTCTTACACTCATGTTTTGAAGATGACCTACTTTCCCACATTTCCAACAAACTAGCTCAGGTTTGTTTCTTCTAAATTTCTTTTCTCTAAATTTCATGTACCTTCTGGGTCTTTCTTCCCTTTTCTCATATCTTCTTTCTCTGTGCCTTTTATAAGTTTTATTTCTTTCATGCCCAAAACAATTGTTTTAGAAGGATGGTGTGTAGTACTTACTTCCTTTATTTATTCTCCCTCTTTAACTTTGTATGTATTTCATATTTCTTCTAGCACAGCTAGAGTTGTTTCTTTGTCGAAAGCTAATGTTGGGACAAACCACTTAAAGGATCTTAAGTTGGTTTGGGTTTTTCGAATTCTTTTATACCATGATTTTTAAATTTCTTGTTGATCATTTTTGGTATAATTGTTAGAGAACCATTTTATTTTTGCTGTATTTTCTTTTGACCAAAATTAATTTCTTAGACCATCATATCATATTTTAAACGATTCTCTTAACATATTTAATTCGAAATCCGAGAAACTAATTCTATCATCCTCAACTGGTTTGGATGATTGTCCTCCTTCTACCTTAATTGGATATATTTTATAAACAGGATGAGATACTTGTTATGTGGATTGTCTTATTCCACCAATGTATTTTTCATAATCTGTTTCTGGCACATGTGAACATGATGCCCTTGATGGTACTTTAGGAGGTTTATCTGAGAAGTTAATCATTCTAGTTATTCTACCTTTTCCAAACTTGATTTCGACTTCTCCATTTTCATATTCTATGATCCTTTCGACTTCCGCTGTTCTCAATGGTTTTACTTGTTTTTCATTTTCCATTATCCATCTCTCAGGTAACGAATACCACTCCATTTTATGGGCTTCGGAAGTACTTGGTTTTCTCAGCGTTTGTTTGTATTAAGAGAGTTTCACTCTTTGTGTCAAATTCTAAAGCTTTTGGCTCTATTTGGGTTGTCATTACCTTGTAATAAATTCTGTATATAAGGGCTAAATTCTGAGATCCTTGTAACATATCAAATCCTGAAGTAAGGATATTTGCCATTAGGACTTTCATAATACGTGGATCTTTTAAGGACACTGTAAAATTAGGATGACAGTTGAAATAAATAGGCCCATCACAAAGACTAGATTCTATCATTCTTAACAAGGAATCAGTAAATTTGTTATGTTACTGATCTCTCATAGCAATAATAACAGAGGTGTTTAACCCATTCCTAGTCAATGGTTTTAAAGCAATTTGAACCAATCCAACATGTAGATAGTTATAATGACTCTCCAGATGATTTTTTGTCATGTATTTGGATAGTAATTCAAATTTGTGATCTTCTTCCATAATTGGAACAGTTCTTTCTACCATTTTAATAGCATACGAAGTTATGAATTCAAAAGTTCCCTTTTGGTAAACTTTAAACTTGTTGATTTTTGGGATATTCGAGTTTCCCAAACTTTTTTCTATATCTCTGATTATTATAGCTTGAGTATTTTCACTTTTCCCTTTCCTTTCAATTCTTCTTCATCATGTCTTTTGGATGTAGATCTTGCCAAGTTCTTAAATAATCCAGCCATTGGGAACAATATTAATTTTAAGGGTTTGGAGTTATCTGTCAACAGATTTTACTCATTCTTACTACCTTTTACTCTAGATCTTATTGAGGAAACACGACTTGGGTGATAAACAACAAAACATTTGAAAATAGTTTTGAAACCCATAGGCTTGGAAGTCTTGAAAAACTTAAGCAAGTTATGTTTTAAAACTCTGTGGTAAAAGTGACAGAAGCTAAAAAGTTTGAGGAAAACATAAGAAGACAAAGAATATTCTCTAAGATTCTGTTTTAGGACTGAAACGTTAATTTTACCAAAGGAAAAGGACGAACGTTAGAATACACTACATAGAGAAGCTGAGGATTTACTGCGGCGGAGGCCGTAGTAAACCGATTTACTGCTGCTTACTGCGGCCTCTGCCGCAGTAAATATCGCAGTAAATGAAATTTACTGCGGGGCCGCAGTAAGCCGGTTTCTCTACGTAGTGATACTCGAACCTTTAGGACTTGAATAGTAAGTGGGGCAAAGGTTTATGACTTGAATGTTAAGTCAAAAATCTGTAGGACTATGTCGTTAGAAATCTGAAACGTTTAGGACTCTTTATGTATTTATCCCCAGTAGGACTTATCCTAGCAAAGAAGTATTTACAATTTAGGAGTCCTAAAAGACTGAACTATAATCCAAGAGTAGCTATAGGATGCGCACCTTATGCGCATAAGACTTGATAGGAATTACATTCCTACCACCGCCCTATCATTCTCAGCGGCTACTGATCACGCTTCTGAGTTCTGACCACACTTCCATCGCCTCCGATGATACTTCCATTGTTTTCGACGTTGTTCTGCAATTTCCGGTGAAGTTTTCATCGGAATCCAAAGTTTCGTCACTTCCGACGACGCCTCCATCGTGAACTTCAGATCTGTTTCTGAAAATCAAACTGGCCCAACTAAGCAACTCAAAAAACACTAGAATTTGCCGTCTATGAAATTTTTTAACCACCAAACTTACAACACAATGAAAAATTGAAAATTTTCTGACTTAAGAAATATGGGAAAAACGATGATGATCTAAACAACTTATCATGCTGATATATTATCAAGTAGTTATGTTGATCTAACAAAGTAGTCATGTGGATCTGACGATGATGATCTAAACAACTTATCATGCTGATCTATTATCAATGCTGAACTATCAAGTAGTTATGTCGATCTAACAAGGTAGTCATGTGGATCTGACGATGATGATCTAAACAACTTATCATGCTGATCTATTATCAATGCTGACCTATCAATTAGTTATGTCGATCTAACAAGGTAGTCATATGGATCTAACGATGATGACCTAAACAACCTATCATGCTGATCTGTTATCAATGCTGACCTATCAAGACAACAATGTCGACCACTATGCAGATCGATATTCATTATCGCGATGTCAATCGAAATAACTTATCATATTGATCTATATTCAATTCTGATATGTCAAGATAACGTCATTCGAAAAAACATGAGTGGTAAACTTGTAATTAAACGAAGCGCTTATGCGCATGCGTATGTCTTGCGCATTTTAACCCCGGCCATAATCCAAACACGTATTAGACTAACACTAATTACTTATACTACATCAGCAAACAGATAATCCCAACGCCACAGCGCATATTTCGACTTGTTGGTGCTGACTTGAAGCTGTGGTTCATGGAAATGCCTACCAAATGAGGAGAGGTTATGATAGATATGGGTTTAATGGCCCAAGTCCTCACAAAAAGTGAATCGACTATTATTACCTCCCAAGAAACTGCTTACTATGTGGTGAATTGGTGCTGTCGTCTGCCTCTGTGCACTAAATGTTCTCAGATTGTCATCTTGGTTTTTAAGTCTCAGTTCAATTAGTCGTTCTGTGCTGGTCATTTTATGATTGATCAACATTTAACTTGCTAACTTGCACACGGTAACAACTGGATGTTTTTTCTTTGGCAGATATGCAGACATTGTGGAGGGGGAGATTGGCTGATGATGGAGAGTGGTGTGAAATGTACTTCTTTAGCCTGCTGATCAGTATTCTATGAAAGGCGAAAAGTTCAGAAAGAATTGTGGTGTGAAATGTACTTCTTTAATTTTATGATTAACAGGTTTCATACTTTAGCAAGGTAGTCTGAGTAAGCACAAGAATAACCATATAGAAAACTTAGATGATGTTGTTTGGCATTTAAGCTATATGCATATATCTTTGACCTTTAGCTGTCAATCCGACCCTGCGAATGAACATATGAACAAAGAAGAGACCAGGAAAGAACCCTATTGCAGATCCCACCAGTACACCTTCCCAAGCTATAACTTCCTCAACATCCCTCAGAGAGTCAACCGGAGGGCTAGCAGTACCATCAGTTTCATCACAACGTTTGGCCAATGAACTTCCGCACAAGCCTGGGTTTCCAAAGAAGGAGCTGTTCTGAAACGTTTCAAATTGTTGTCCTTTGGGTATTGGTCCTGTAAGTTGATTATCAGACACATTGAACACTGCCAAGAAATTGAGTTGTGCTAGCTGCCGGGGAATCTCTCCTGTCAGCTGGTTCTGAGAAAGGTCAAGTGCTTCGATTTTGGTCAGATTCGCCAGTGAGGATGGGATCTCACCGGTGAGGAAATTGTTGGAGAGATTGAGCAAAAGAAGACCGCTCAATTGTCCCATTGCTTCTGGAATGTTCCCATGGAATCTGTTACAGGAAAGATCGATGCCCGCGAAAGCTTCTAGAATCTTCTGGTAGTCTAGTCTTACCCCTTTGTTTACCAATGTGATTGAGTAGAAGTAAGTGTTGTAGAAGAAGCTAGTACTGCTGGTTCCAGAAGTCCAATGGTCATTTGCTTCTAGGTACTTCAGGTGCTCACTGTAATCTTCAACCTCCATGGCAGCCAAATTCTTGAAGTATACATCCGGTATGGCTCCACTGAAATTGTTGCTAGAAAGGTCTATCACACGCAGTTTCAGAAAGGTAGAATTGTTCCCTGGATTACTTATTTCACCAGAGAACTTGTTAGAGCTTAAGATGAGAATCTTTAGTTGAGGAAGACTCCCTAACCAGGAAGGGAAACTGCCGGTGAGTTCATTACTTCCAAGATCAACAACCTCCAAATTTTTGCACTCCATCAATGATCTCGGTACTGTGCCTTGAAGTCTGTTATGCCCCAAAGCTATGAAACTTACTGTGCTTCCGCTTCTCCATGTTCCGGGTATGGGGCCATGGAAATCGTTCCCTTGTAAGTTCAAAATCTGCAGGTTCTTGCTAGAATTGGCTAAACATTCAGGGATTTTGCCACTGAGGTTATTATGAGATAGATCAAGAGTTTCAAGAGTGCTCCAGTTGCAGAAATATTCTGGGATTTCACCTTGAATGTTGTTCAAAGAAAGGTCAAGAGCTTCCAACTTGTGTTGGACTTGTAAGAAATCTGGAAACCTTGTGATATTGCAGCCACCCAAATGCAACTCCTTGAAGCTTGGAGCATCACTGATGTTGGCAGTGGTATTGTCTTCTACAACTACCAGTAAGCCATTACCACTCAGACCCAATTCTTTCAACTGCTTAAGCTGAAGGAACGTGTTAAGTTCCACAGCACCACTCAGCTGATTGTTCTGGGCATAGAGTATCTCCAGATTCTTGAGCCTGGAAATCGAGTTCGGGATACGTCCTTGTAACTCGTTCGAATCAAGTTCGAGGTCTGTCAGCTGTGTGAGGTTGCTAATCCAAGATGGGAACTGACCCTGAAACCTGTTGGATGCCAGGTCCAGAACTTGGAGCTGAATCATGCTGGCAAAGGATGGAGGTATCTCCCCAGAGCTAAACTTGTTCAGCCCGAGCTTTAAAGCCTGCAACTTTGTAGCATTTGACAGGAAAGTTGGTGCCTTGCCACTTAAGGAATTGTTTCGGGCAGTGAAGATGGCAAGGTTTGTGAGATTCAGGACCGAAGCAGGTATTTCACCATAGAAATTGCAGTGATCAAGAGATAACATTTCCATGGAGTTAAGCATCCCAAAAGAGGCAGGTATGTTACCAGAGAACCTCGTGCTACCGACATCCAACTGTTGAAGAGGCTTTGCCGAGTGAAATTCAGGCAGATAACCAGTGAGGGATGGATTCATGAACAGAAGCAGAACTTCAAGATCTGGTAATTGGAATATCGATTCAGGGAACCGACCTTGTAAGGAGCAGTAAGAGAGCTTTAGATGCCTGAGTCTGGTGAAGTTTGAAAGAATATGAGGAAAACCAGATAAACTAAGATTCACTGTAGAGAATCTCAGGTACTCTAACTTGGTGAAGTTTTGGATGAAGTCCCCAAAGCTATCAGGCCTTTCAAGCTCCAACAGTATTTGGCCAGAGCTATAATAGTCATAGTTGTAAGAGAGGTCAAGTGCAGATAACTGTGAGAGCTTCGAGATCTCAGACGGAATCGTCCCCGAAAAGAAGGATTGCGAGAGATTGAGGTACACCAGGCTGGAGAGGTTCCCGAGCTGCCTTGGGATGGAAGAAAAGTTGAAATTGTTGAGTGCAAGATCAAGCTTTTGAAGGTGAACCAGGTGGAAGAGGGTGCTGTTGGAATCAAGAACACCATGAAGACCGCTCATGCTAAGGTCGAGACCGATCACATCACCGGTGCTCCGGTCACATTCCACACCGTCCCATGAACAGCAATCACCACCTTGACTCTCCTCCCACTTCTGGGTCTTCGGGTAAGCAAAGTTCATGGTGTGGTTGTCAATGATGAAGTTGTTTTTGAACTGAAGCAAGGCTTGTCGGTCGCTGGTTGAGCAGAGTGGAAGGACTTGAGTAGAAGTACCCAGGAGGAGTTGAAGGAAGGAGATCAGAAGCAGAGAAATGGAGATGAAGCTTATTGAAACTGGTTGGGCCATTTTTTTATTTTTGGTTATTGCTTTAATTTGTTTTGTTGCACCCACCATTAATTTATATTTCCTTGATGACCAAACACTAGCTACTTGGTTAGTGTCAATGAATTGATTTGACTTTCAGTTCAGCAGGGTGAACTTGAAGCAGAAATAAGCTAGATTTTTATTTCTATTTTTATTTTTGATCTTTATTTTTAATTTCTAAGTATGATGATAATGGAAGTCAGGAGGGGAGAGATTTTACACCACATAACTGTGAGTCAACAGAGGTTCAAACTTAAGGTGTACAAAAAATAAATTCGGTGAATTCCAGTTGATCACCGGTGAAAAACTGAAACACAGAGATTACCCCCTCAAACTAAAAATGAGTGACCGGAAATGGGCGTTCCCACCCCCACACATGTGTTGTTTGTGTAATTCGTAAGACGTCAGTGAAAACAAGCAGACTAGCAAGTGAGGCAGGAGACATGTGGGGGATGCTGATGGCTGGAAGGTTGGGCCATGGTGGGGGACGGGGTGAAAAAATTCACATTCACAGTGAATTTCGGTTGCTCACGTTGGCGTGAACGTGAATATGGAGAGGTTCTAAAATTTTGTGAAAATCATGTGAGAAAGGGAGGTGATTTTATGTAAAATTCATTTCATATTTTTCAACTTTGAAACCCCTATTATTAGTTTGATTTTTTTGCTTTTATCACTTGATTTATTTATTTTTAAATAGTTAGTTGACTAGCTAGTCTTCTTGCCTATCTCTCTCTCTCACTCTCTCTCTCCTTGTCTGAAATCCCAAAAAGTTTACACCACAATATATAAGTTTGCCCCATCAATATAAGTTTGCCCCATTAAGAAAGTTGTACGTATACGAAAGCAACTTCATGGCTAATACTGTTGGGTCAATGACTTTTTCTCCTTGTTAGTAAGAAGACAGAAATCAAAACAAGGGTGGACCAAATAGTGACTTGAATTTGGATATGAATGACAGTGGGTCGGATGATATTCGTCAATCACGGATAACCGCGACCGTATAACGAAATATCCGCGGTTTTTGGCTGATAGATGTAATTTAGTAACTGTGAGGTTAACGGTTACGATTATGGATATCGGATATCCGAACCGCGGATATCCGTAACCGTTAACGAACCCATCAATACGAATAGGCCACTAGTCCATCTCAGCTCATTCCCATTTATAAAACTACCCTCCAACTGAGCCCAAATTTCTTTTACTGTCTGGTACTCTCTTCGTCCCACGAAGATTGCTCATTTTCTTTTGTTGTTTCAAGTTGCAGTGTTTGACTTAAAATTTAACTAAGATAAACAGAGAATTTTTTTTAAAAACAAAATTTAGAAAGTTTAGATTGTAAATTATGAAAAGCATATGGATAATTTAATTTTACATGTTTATGAATTCCTAAACATAAATCGTACATTAAATATTGTGAAAACAATAAAGAAAATGTGCAATTTTCGTGGGACGGAGGGAGTATATGATTTTCCTACTTGCTTTGGTTTAAGATCTAGTCTTCTAATGTCTTACAGTTCTTGATAATGCACTGCTGATGAAGGTGAAGATCTGAAAGATGGACAATCAGAAAATTGAAATCTTTTTTTGGATGCAAACAAAAACGTTATTGAACTTTGTTAAATATTTTCTTTAGCTTCTATCGGACTACCACTTGTAGTTGTCTACATTTATTAGGTTTGTTATCACATGAAGTTTTGTATTGTTATGTATTTTGTATTTTCAGGAATGATCCTTGGACTAACCGCAGGTGGCAGATATCCGCAGACATTCATTAATAGGTGCTAGAGTATAACCGTGTTGCCGGATATTCGTTAACCGCGAATAGTTATATACTCATTGTCGCAGTTACGGTTTAGGCATAATCGCGGATAATCCGCTCCGTTGTCATCTCTAAATTTGGATGTGCCAATGACTATATTTTCTAGTTAGTCTGCATTGGATATAGTAACGAGATTTTTTAACCCACGCTTCGCAGTGCAAGATAGTTAAAAAAATAAAATTGAAGAATAAAAATTTCCTTATTGTAAAATGAACATGACCATAAACCACAGATATTGAATAATAGAAAATGGTTAAACCGTAAAAAGTTGAAGTATAAATAAAAAAATTTAAAAATAGCATAGAAGAAAATTAAAACAAACAAAAAAATGAGAAAAAAATATTGAGGAAAAAAAGTAAAAGAAAAGGAAGAAGAAAGAAGGCATACAATGCCAAAATAAGAATTAAATCGAAAGAATATTATAAGAGGAGAATATGACTAAAATGTAATAAACATAAAGTTTAAGGAAATATGGGTAGAATTAGACCAAAATAAAAGTTAAAAAAGAAAATAAAATGTTTAAATTATAAAAATAAAAGAGTTGGCGCCAATTTGAAAAATTATAGAAATGTGAGACAATAAATAAGTTATTCCTCAAACAACGAAATGAGATGGAAAAAAATGAATAATGGCTCGTCTGCCGTGACCTTTTCTACATTAAAGTATACTTTTTGTTGGGTAAGAATAGATAAAAAAGGAAAAGGAAAAAATAACAAAGAAAAAAAATAATTGTTCAGTATGTGAAAACTATAATAGGTGAGCCGTGACATAAAAATTGAAATGTTTAATTAATTATGATACCTTTTATAATATTCTATTATACATCAGTTACCACATGAAAATTTCGTACAAATATTTAGCATCGATTTTTTTCACTATGGTCAAGGAAGAAAATGTCTTCTAAATTCCAGAAATTTTCATTCATCATTTTGATTTTTTAAATTGTCTCTGCCGTGGAACCACAAAAAGTTGAGAGCATGGATAAAAAAATTAAAATAAAAGCATAGAAGAAAATTTAAACAAAGAAACAAATGAGAAAAAAATTATTGCGGGAAAAAATAATAGAAAAGGAAGAAGAAAAAGGCATAGAATGCCAGAAAAAAAGAATTAAACCTAAAGAATGTTATAAAAGAAGAGTATGAGTAAAATGTAGTCAACATGAAGTTTAAGGGAACATGGGTAAACAATGGAATTCAAAATGAAAGAAAAGAATTAGACCAAAAAAAGTAAAAAGAAAAGAAAATGCTTAAATCATAAAACTAAAATAGTTGGGCCAATTTGAAAAATTATAGAAATGTAGGACAATAAATGATTTATTTCTTAAACAACAAAATGAGGTGGAAAAAGGTGAAAAACGGCTCGTCTCACTGTGACATTCTCTGCATTTATGCATACTTCTGTTGGGTAAGAATAAAACAAAAGGAAAAGGAAAAAACAACAAAGAAAATAAATCACTGTTCAGACTGTGAAAACAATAATAGGAGAGTCGTGATGATAATTGTGCATTATTCATATGTTTTTACCTCCATGCACGTGCTATTATTTAAGTTTTGCTAGTACTTAATGTATGTGCGAGTGTATTTTGCAGGTATTTCATGTCGGATGTCAAAATAGGTGAATTCGGACGTAAAAACGCATTGGAAAGAAAGCTGGTGACCAAATTGCAAGATCCGGAAAAACTCAGTGATTGGTAAAGAAAAATTGTTTAGGCGGATGTCAGGCGGTTGCCCGGATCCAGGATTTCCTACGGAGCATTTCAGGTGACTCGATGCATTTGGTCAGGCGGTCGCCTGACCCCGGTTCCATCATGGGCAGCTTGTCAGGTGGAGGTTAGGCGGTCGCCCGGCTGCATTTATTTCCACTTCCTCCTCTCCCGACATTTAGGCTCCTAAGCCGGCTCTAAAGCATTTCTGTCAACTTTCTCCTCCAAAATCTCGCCCTCACTAACCAAAAGTACACAAGGAAGCTTCCCAAAGTCAATTTAACTTGCTTTTCATTAATTAGATGTGATGTTAGGTAGAGAAATGGAGTATTTTTCTCTTCTAACTTGTAAGCATTTCAAGCTTCTTCTTCCTACATGTTTTTTTGTTGTTCTTGCTAGGTTTTGGAGCTCATTACTCTTCTCACTCTCCATCTCGAATTTGGCTTTTTTATGAAAGATTGAAGGATCCTACATCATTTCTAAGCTTCTCTATCCCTCTATTACTTCCATTTTGCATTTATGTTTAGAGTGATTGATAAAAATAAGTTGAGCATGAGTAGGGAGTAGTTCTTCATCTCTTTGGTTGTTTAGGTAATTGAATGATTGTTAGATGATGTAAATTTGTTGGGTTGATGATTATGCATGATGAGTAACCATTTCTTGAGCTTAAAGAATGTGTGAAAGGATGTGGAAGCTTACTCCTCCTTAACACCCACCACGTGTTTGATGAAATGCTTGAGAGAGCGTTTCATTCAATTTATCATGGGAAATTCACTTCGCCAAGTAAACCAGATTTACCGCGGCCTCCGCCGAGGTAGAGCCGCGGTAACATCCGCGGTAAGGACCATTTACCTCGCCATTTACTGCGTCTGGGGTACTTACCGCGGCTGAGGCCGTGGTAAATTGTGCTTTTTCAACGTGGTGATTGTTAGATATTCTAGGACTACTTTAGTAAGGTAATCTAGATTACTAGGAGACTATAATTTAGATTGCTTAAAGCTTCCATAAATGGTGCAAATTAAGAGATTCTATTTGGTCATTTATGGTAAGGATAATTCTAGCTTAGTAAGCTAGAGTTTGAATTTTATTCAATCTCCTCCATCATTGCACTAATCTCAACCTAGCATGTCATCTAATATCATCAATCCTAAACAACCAAATAGGCCTTTAGCTATTGAATTTAATCAAAACTCATGTCCATTGCATAATAATCTAACTTAGTTAAAATTCTCATTTTAACTATTTTTCACCATTTAGATTAATTCTACTTGCCATTGTTCTTGAACAAGTCACTCATCATATAACTCTATCCAATTCATTTTTACCAAAAAATTCCAAAACTATTGCGTTTAGCTAAATTCCACGAATTACGCTACAATATCTAGGGTTCGACCCCACTCTCCCTATTACAATTGCAAACCTTGCACTTGAGGTAGAATGGGTTTTATTACTTGATAATGTGCGGAATTTATAGACATGTAAAACACTCGTCAAATTTTTGGTGCCGTTGCCGGGGAATGTTTGTGTAGTTATTGGTAATTTAGTTATTTGCATTTTGTTGCATAAATGTAAATTGATTATTGTTCTTGCTCTTCACTTTTAGGTAACTTCTTTGGTTTATGACCGAAGGCATACAAGTAATATAACTTTCTCCAAATACCATACAAGACAAGCGTAATCTGAGTAATCCATCTCATATACCAATTCAATATAGGCAAGTCGGGCTCCGCCTCGACTCAGAAGACAATCAAGATCAGATTATATTCCATAAACCCACATCATATACAACTCATGAATTAAATACATGCATGCAACTACAGCTACAGAGCCATCAAACTAAAATCTAAATGTACCTAGTGCGGAATCAGAAAACTGCTATCGCAGGAGGTTTCCGCACGCGATACTGCTGCTGCATACAACTCATGAATTAAATACATGCATGCAACTACATCTACAGAGCCATCAAACTAAAATCTAAATGTACCTAGTGCGGAATCAGAAAACTGCTATCGCAGGAGGTTTCCGCACGCGATACTGCTGCTGCTGCTGAAAATCCCAAATCCACTACAGCACCGCGGAAATCTACTCCGCCGGATGCTTATCAAACGGCCTGAAAGGTGGTAAACAAATAAGGGGTGAGTCCTCGGAAGGACCCAGTAAGGGCTGAGGTAAGATACAGTTTGAACAAGTACTGCTGAATCGAACCTGCAAAACAGAACAAACACAAGTACAAATATATATATATATATATATATATATATATATATATATATATATATATATATATATACATATGCATGTATGCAAAGTCAGAGATGAGTCAGAATCCATCATACGCGGTCCAACCGCCAGAACGACCCAAAACGACAGCCCTCTCAAAGAGGTCAGAATATACGTAATGTAATGCAATGTAAAGCACGGTACCGGGGGGTCGCGATCCCCAAACTGTCGTAGGTCACAGAGGTATACCCGCACTCGGTGCGTGTATACGTAAAGTGTCGCACCTCCAGGTGCATACACACGTAATGTATACCTGCACTCCAGTGCGTGTACAAACAGAATGTCGGCACCTCGGCGCATACACCGCGAATGTAACCACATGATAATAATGCATATGCGAAATGTAATATAATATATCAAAGCGTAAAACGTAAATACCAGCGCCTAGCGCGAATACGCAGAACAAAGATATGAACCCGTGGCCTCTAAGACCATCCGGGCCTTGAAACAGAACAATTACAAACGTGTACCCTACCATATGACAGTCCGGAATCACCGAACCACCGTCCTCAACCCGGGAACCCGCCTCAACTAAACCCGTATATATAACGAGAGAAGTTGAACCCTTACCTCGAAAACGCCGCCCGCAGCACAACTTCCGGAAATCCCGGCCCGACTCGAAAAGTCGCAACTTGCCTTTTCCGGTCCCACGCTACTTCACCAACGCAGAATCAAGTCGAACAATCACAAACCAGCTTAGAACTCATCCAAACAAACCCCGAAACCAACTCCCGCACAATCCCGCACTTTCCCGCAAGAAATCCACGTAAAGCTCGGTTTTACGAACCGAGTTAGAACCTTGTTATTCCAACACCCACAAACATATTCCAACCTTTAATCATACATTCCATACACTTTTCCTGGAAAACACGCTTAAATGTAACTTTTCCATTTATTATCCGAAACCAAAGTTTTAAACACCATACCGCAACTAAATCCACCCCAGATACCATTTTAGCATCCAATTAAACCAAAACACATCAACAACATGGAAAAAGAATCACTTGAACATTTCGGTCCTTAACCAATTTTTCTCCACATTCCCAAATCAAACCATTCAAGCTTCCAATTAATCATATTAATCACCAATTCCACTTCCTAAGCATGCTTACTAACTAATTGCACCAAAATCAACAAAACCTCTTCCTTAACAATTCGGCCAAAAAGGGAATTTCCCACCTAACTTCCATTTCAATCCAAACAAAGTTCCATTTGCACTCTTTAATCACCAATTACACTTCTTAACCTTGATTACTAAGCAATTTCACCCAAATCACCATAATTCAACATAAACCCTAATTCACTATTCACTCAATTTGGGACTTTCCTACTCAACCAATTTTCCACCAAATTGAAACCATGGAATGCCTTAGAATCATGCTAGGAACAACATATCCAAAGCATGATTCAAGAACACAACTCTACACCATTTTAAAAATTCCATCAATAATTCGAATAAATATGTTTCCCCCATCCATGGTGTTCTTCCAAAATCTAACCATAGATTCTTACTCCTCTCCTTCCCAAGATCAACATACTTGAATTTGGAAGCAAGAGAATCATCCTAGATAGTAGCTAAGAACAAACTCAAATTCCATTTTCTTCCTCTTTTCAAGGAATCCAAGCTTGAAATCTTGAAAAGAGATGAAAGTGGGAAGCTTACCACTTATGGAACCAACTTCCTTGATGATTTCAACCAAAATTTGGAGAAGAAGAAGCTGCTGTGAACAGTAACCATGGCTGTAGTGTTACGGGAAGGAGAAGAGAAGGAAGAAGAAGAAAATGAAAGAAAAGGTAATTTCCTTTCCCTTATATATTTTCCTTCTTTTCTTTTCTTTTTCTTTCCTTTTCCTTTCATCTTTAACCTAATGAGGACAAATGTCCTCCCCATCAGCTGCTGCCGACTTACTCTTAATTCTGGCCCAAAAATATTTTTGACTTTTGGGTTAATAACAACTTAACCCCCCAATTCTCCAAATCTTTGCAATTAAATCCCAAATACAAATAACAAACTCCAAATGGAACCAAAACTGACCACAACCCTCGGAATATCATAAATTATCCAAAACTTCTTTCCAAAGTCCATTTGGAAATCCAGAGTGTCCTACCGGGCCTGCTGAACCCGAGCAAATCCCGACGTGGCCGCATGAAAACCTGAGCCACAACCCGTCACGACAAAATTCCACAAAAATATCCATAAAATCCACTTTAAAATATAACATGACTTACCCTGGAGCCATCGGAGAAATTCCATCCCGAGCCCCGGGATTCCGCCCAGAGCCCCGGGAGTCGCCCGGGACCGCACGTCACGTCCCGAAAAATATGCTCCGTAAAAATCTCCGGGACGCTCCCACGATTCCAAATCCGCAAACGGTTCCTCAATCCGAGGTCCTGGGAGCGCTACCGAGCCCGCTGTACGTCCCGAGCCAACCCCGGCGCCAGAAAAATATTTTCGGCGGAAACGTCCGGGGGACCCACACGACCTCAAATATGGAAGGGTTCGCCCAAAATGATGCTCGGATAAGGCTCGGGAGCTGTCTGTACGCCCAAAACCGTGACCCGCAGGCCAAAACCGGAGCCCCGAGTCACCTGGGTCACAACCCGCTCGGGGGGGGACCGTAACACGAAGCTCGCAAGTTCATCTTGTTGAATTAGATCCGGAAATTGAGAAGACCTTATAGAAATTGAGAAACAAGAGCAAGCATACACAAGAAATTCCAAGAGATACTAGTTCTTCAAGTCAGTCAATCAATATTAAAGAAACAACATTCACAACGATGATTATGGTGAAGAAGTCCATGATAATGGGGTCCACGTGAACAACCAACAAGACAATCAAAGAAATCGGGGAAACCAAAATGAACAAGAACCACCCATTGGTGACTTGTTGAGAGCCGCTCGGTGGGATGGTGGTCACCGCTTGATTCGACCACAACGAGTGTCGGGACAAAGATTCAAGATCCCTACTCACATGTACAACATGATCGGGCAAAGTCCATTTTGTGGTAAACCATATGAGAATCCTCACTATCACATCAACTACTTCATAGAGATATGTGATACATGGCGATGTAGAGGAAGTGTCGGAAGTTGATGCGAGGATGAGACTTTTCCCATTATCACTATTGGGAGAAGCCAAGTTATGGTACAAGAACCTTGATGCACAAACAATCCACACTTGAAAAGATCTTCATAGAGCTTTCATGGACAAGTTCTTCCCGCCGAAAACAGCACTTGAAATTCAAAGTGATATTTCCATGTTCCATTAAAAGCCAAACGAGAGTCTAGATGAGGCTTGGAACCGTTTACGGAGTTTGCTCAAACTACTCCCAAGGCAAGGATCTACATCGGGCCACCAAGTGAACCTTTTCTACGAAGGTTTAAATTCAATGGAAAAGGGTCTTCTAAATGCTACTGCCAGATGTCGGTTTCGGGATAAAGGCACAACCAAGTGTCTCAATATCTTAAATAAATTGGCTAAAGAAGTAGAGCCGGTGAGAACAAGAGAAGTAAGTTCAAGCTCTAAAGTTCAAGGAAAGGGCATATATGAAGTTAATCAAGAAGTGAGCAATCGTGCAACAATTGAAGCACTCTCCCACCAACTCTCAAAGCTAGCCAAAATGGTTGAAAGTGCGGCCCAAGCAAGTTATGAGAATGGAAGAAGAGGAAGATGAGGGTTATGTTTTTTTTGAAGATGCAAATTTTGCTAATTACATGAGCAACAACTACCCACCAAGGCAAGGAGGCGGTTACAACAATTATCAAATACATAGGCATGAAGGCCTAAATTATGGCAATCCTATTGGTGCCTTGCAACCAAATTCGGCCCCTTATCGGCAAGGAGGTGAAGCATCTCAACCTCAAGAAAAGAAAAGCAACTTGGAAGAGACACTTGCTACTTTCATGAAATTTCAAACCGAGTTCAACATGACTGAAGAAGGACAAGTAGTAAATCTAGGAGCACAAATGAGAAATATAGAACTCCAAGGGGGGGCAATAGGCAACCAGTGTGAAAAATCTTCAAAATGAGAAGAACATACCAAGTGACACAATTGATCCAAGAGCTTATTGTAAGACCGTCACCTTGAGAAGTGGGAAAGAAGTGGTTCTTTAAACTAAAGAACCACCAAAAGAAGATGAGTACTAACCTCCACATGGCAAGAAGAGAAAAGGAGTTGAATCAATTCAAGAAGACATCAAAGAAGTGCCGATTGAGATAGTAGGAAAGGGAAAAAGGCACAAATTCCTATTATTGAGGAAAATGTGCAAGTGTCCAAGTCAACTCTCCCATATCCTCAAAAGCTACAAAAGAAAAAGTTGGATGCACAATTCTCCAAATTGTTTAAAGTCTTCAAGAAATTGGAGATTAATATTCTATTCTTGGATGCCATCACAAGCGTGCCACCTCATGCTAAATTCTTGAAGGTGCTTCTTTCCAAAAAGAAGAAATTGCAAGCAAATGAGGTGGTACATATGAGAGAAGAAGCAAGTGCAGTTATTCAAAAGAAACTTCCTCAAAAAGCAAATGACCCGAGGTCTTTCACTATTCCTCTTGATATTGGCTCTCTTCACTTCGATAAAACTTTATGTAATTTGGGAGCAAGCATCAAATTAATTCCTCTTTCTGTATGTGAGAAGTTGGGACTTGCAGAGATCGAGGCTTCAAACATATGTCTACAATTAGCAGCTGATCTTTCGTCTATCCAAGAGGTATCCTTGAAGATGTACTGGTTAAAGTTGGAAAATTTTACTTCCGAGTGGATTAAATAGTGTTGGATATAGAAGAGGATAAAGATGCGTGGATCATACTTTCAAGGATAAAACTTACCATGAGGACAGATAATGAAGAGATCTCTTTCAACCTCCAACAAGAAATGAAGGTACCCACAGACCATGGTAAATGCTTTAGAATTGATTCGGTAGTTAACCGTGGTGATAAAAGTGGAATCAAGAGTGTTGATGTAGTTGTGAGGTCAAATGTTAAGGTGGAAGGGTTGATAGATCCACCATCTTTTGAAAAGTTGGAAGAAATTCGCTTTAAAAAGGTTGAGATGGTCAAAGAGACCTTAGATGGAAGGGAAACCTCTAAGCGTGGAAAACAAGACATAAAAATGAAAAAGAAGAAGGAAAGGGAGAAAAGAAGCTTGATCAAGAACTTGAAGCAAGTCTATGTATTAACGGTGAAACCCATTGTGGAGGGCAAGTTGAAGAATACAACTTCTTTCAAAAGATCCAAGAAGCTTGGCTCAACCATGGAGCCATTTGCCCCTCCATAATGAAAAATTTTAAAGGCGCCTTGCTTGGGGCAAAAACTCAAGCAGTTTTCGGGATAAGCCCCATTTGTTTCTTGAATTTAGATTCGTTTACTTACTCTTGCAGATGTTTAGTTGTGTATCTTTTGGAATGCTTTATGTTGAAGTGAAATTTTATCCTTGATGATTAGGTTGGTGTAATTTAAGGAGGAGCTGAGCTTCAATTGGAGAGGAAAATACAGGTTTTCAAGGGGTGGGCAGGGGGTCGGGCGAGCCTTGGGCGACCCATGCACTTTGAGCCAGGCGGTTGTCCGGCTCTAGTATTATTTTCAAGAAAAACCTGGAGGTAAGCAGGATCCAGGCGGCCCAACCCCAAATGTTCAGGCTGTCGCCCGAATCAGATTTTCAAGAGGGACAGGGAGCCAGGTGGAAGCCGAGCGATCCAAGGACAAAAGCCGGGCGATCGCCTGAAGGCTGGGCCAGCCCAGCTTGTTTGATGCAGGCACCCCCATCGCCAACCTTCACAGTGATTCTCTCCGTTTTTTGCCATATCTCCGGCCTAAATCAACCTATTTTCTCTCCCCAAGTCTTCTCTACATCTCAGGGAAATTTGGGCTCGGTGGATTGGATTGTCATCTTCTTCCTTTCACCCCACCACTAGTCCCAAGACCGATGGCACCAACATGGATATCTGAGGGGACCTAACTTGGCCCCAAAGTATGACTCACTTTTACTCCTACTTTGTAGTTTCCCCCATTGAGGACAATGTATGATTTAAGTTGGGGGGGAGTTTGCACTTTACATATTATATTGATTTGTGGACATATGGTGAGGATGATTACCCTTTTGATGATTTGTGTACTTACGCCTTGAGTTGAGTTGCATTTTGCATCTTTAGGTGTTGTTGCACGTTTGGTTACCGTTTGAAATTTGTTTTTAGATTAGTTTCATGACGTCTAGTTTAGTGTCATAATATAGATGCATATGCTTGATTAGGGAGCCCACTTCAAGTTCAAGTGATTTATGAGCTAAAATGCATTGTTGATGACTTGGTGTGAATCCAATTGAGTATGAAAAATTGCATTCGATGTTATAATTGGAGATTTTAACCATGTGAGATTTTGAGCCTAAATTCTTCATTTGTATGGTTTGTGTGTGAAATTGTTCTTCATGAGAGTATCTCGGATTACACTTAAACTAGAATTTGCGTGATTTGACCACTACAAACTCGCATTGTTTTATGCAATTTATGATGATGATGGCGCCTAGGTATAACCACTTTCCAAAGAGCCAACCCGTTACAATTTTTCCAATAGTTCACCCCCGTTGAGCCTTATAGACTTATTCTTTGTGAACCCACTTTATGAGCCAACCACTTTATTTATGCACTCTTGTCCATGAAACTTAGTGAGCATGACTTAAGTTGGGATTAGGAGAAAATTGTGGTTCAGAACGAGAAACAAGTTTGGGGGAGATTATACTTCCTTGTTGTTGAGAACAAATTGAAAACTTTCATGGAAAATTGGTTTGTGAACAAATTTGTATGTGTTGTATTTGTGAGCTAACCATGGAAGTTGTAATGCTATTATCTCAATTAAAAAAAATAAAATCATTGTATTGTGCAAATGCAATAAAGAGTTGATATATAGCACATGTTTCTGTATTGTGAATCAATGGTTAGAAAATCTTTGTTGAGAGTAGGGTGAGAATTTTGGGATTGTGGATGCTTTTAAACTCGTGCTTAATAGTTCAAGCATGTGTCGTATGGGTTGTACTTCTTTTTCATATCTTTAGTGCCCATAAGTCTTCAATGCTCGGTATGTTTCATTTAGCTCCACCAAAAAATGGCCTTCAACCGACTCCCACACCTAACAAAGCTAAGCCACATTACAACATTACAAGACCATTGTCACTTACGTTTTACACAACTACCTTAGGGAAAATTAGTGAGGGCGTTATGGGTCGTCTCTCAAGCTTATGGTGCAAGTAGTAATCCTGGGATCACTTCAAACAATGGCACGACCTTTCTCTAAATGGAAGAGTAAACACTAAGGCAGTGACCCTCCTGTTGTAGCATCTTAAGCAAAGTTTCATATTTCCATCTTGAGTTGTTAACTAAAAATTTTGGTTTGTGGAACACTTGGCGTGGAGTTGTAGTTGTATATACATTAGGGGGTTTCAAACCTTCAATGGTGAACCAAAAAAGTTCACCTCATTTTTTAATAAAATCATCACTAAATTTCACCACACCCATTTACCCCCTCAAACCACCCCAACCTAATTCACCCCTTCAACCCCCTCCGTTTCCAGATCTCCACCAGCCGAAATGCCACACCCACTCCTCTCCTCCATGCAGCCTCCTTAAACAGTCGCACAAAGCGGCGATCACTGCTTCCGGCGGCGGCGAAGGCGGCGAAGATGCGACTTTCGGAGGCGGACCTGGGTCTGGAAGGTGCGCCATCGACCGGTGGTTCCAATGGTGGTGGTCATGGTGGCTGACGATGTGTATAACGACGGATCAAAGTGGTTGAACACAAATTTGTGGTGGCGGTTAGTGCCGAATTTCTCCTTCGTCGGAGCAGTTCTGGAAACGTGGGAGGGTGGGTTAGCTTCGTGTTGTCATGGGGAAGCTAACCGTGGTGGTTGGTGGCGGCGAAAGAGCCCGGAGCGGAGATCGAATCGGACCAAAAATGTTCACGTGAAAAAACATTTTTCACTTCGGACGTGAAAAATTGAAGTCCGAATTTCCAAAAAAATTCACGTGAAAAAAACGAGGTGAATTTGCAAAAATTCACCTCAAAAAATGAGGTTTGAAACCCCCTATTAACTTCCTTGCATTTAGTTAGTGTCATCCGCGTAGTGTATTTGCTAGGGACTACGTGACATAAACATGATGTACAAAAAGAAAGAAGAGAGTCAGATAAACATGATGTACTAAAACATTTGGGTCAAATGTGTAGAAAATATATAAATATTGGACAATACCGCCGTTTTCCCTAAACAATAAGAAATCAAAAAGATAAAAATAAATGTTCAGTATGTGAAAACAATAAGTAGAACTGTGGCATAAAAGTGAAGTACAAAAAGAGAAAAGAGAATCGGATCAAAACATTTGAAAAATTATAGAAATGTAGAACAATAAAGAAGTTATTCTTTAAACAACAAAATGAGGTGGAAAAAGGTGAAAAACGGCTTGTCTCGCCATGATTTTCTTTGCATTTAAGCATACTTTTGGTTGGACAAGAATAAATATAAAAAAGGAAAAGGAAAAAACAACAAAGAATAAAAAACATGTTCAGTATGCGAAATAATAGGAGGGCCGTGACATAAAAATGAAGTACAAAAAGAAATAAGAGAATCAAATAAAAAAGGGAAAAAGAAAGGGAAATTGTTAAATTACAGAACTAAAACATTTGGATTCAATGTGCAGAAAATACAAATATGTTGGACAACACCAGAGTTTTTCCCTAATCAATCAGAAAGCAAAAAAAAACAAAAAAACTATTCAGTATGTGAAAACAATAATACGAGAGTCGTGACATAAAAATGTAGTGCAAAATGAAAGTAGAGAATCGAATCAAAACAAAAGCAAAAAGAAAAGGAAACGGTTAAATAACAGAATTAAAACATTTGGGTCCAATATGTAAAAAATACAAAAATACTGGATAATACCAAAGTTTTTCCCTAAATATTCAAAAAGAACAAAAAGTCAAAACGATATAAAAAAAATTACAACCCTCCGCCTAACACGGATAGTATTTCTACATTTAGTAGTATGTAATAGAACTCAAACATTTAGCACTACGTAGTTTTCCCAACTTTTATGACGGCAAAATGAGGGCCCAAGCCGTCATATCCGTAGTATGAAAATTTTATGACGGATATTGCCATCATATACTATTTCCTAAAATTTTATGACGGCTCTATGATAGATACGGCCGTCATAAATTATTTCCTAAAATTTTATGACGGCTTTATGACGGATAAGGCCGTCATAAAATATTCCCTACGATATACGTATTTATGCATATTAATTATGACGGCTTTATAACCGCTTTGCCCGTCAATAAATTTTCGGGAAACACATTATGACGGCTTTATAACCGCTTTGGCCGTCACAACTTTTTCGAAAAACGCACTCATGATGCCTTCAGACTTATGACGGACTTATGACCAACCTGGCCCTCATAATTTAGTTTTAAAAGGACTTCCCATCACCATTTCCAACCCAACACTTACAGAGAATAGATCTCTGCTCTCAAACCTCCATTACAGAGAAGAGATCTTTGCTCTCGAACCTCCATATTCACCGTCTCCAACCTTGAAGCAGCTTAGTATTTCTCATGGTTTCACTCTCATTTTAATCATAGTCATCTTGAAGCGAGAAGGTTGATTAACAACAAAAAAGATATTATTGACGCCGCTACGTACAGCTTTTTCTCTTATAATTAAATTTTATTGGGTATTTAGTTTTTTACTAGATCTCTTAGATATTGTAATATGGAGTTATATTTTGTAGATGAACCATAGTTCCTGTCTGTGAATACTCTTTAGAAGATGAATCTATGTTATACAGACTATTTCCAAGCTACACCTGGAAATAGTTGTGTTAAAGATTACTTCTATCGAGTATTCATGGATTGTCCAAAATGGACAGTTCATAAAAACGCAATCAGTGATTAGGTTGGCTTTTGGATTTGTATTGTTGTTCACAGTTAAGTTAATTTTGTTAGCATTTTGTCTTGTTCCTCATTATACAAGATTTGCGAAAAGCAGATTAAAGAAATGGGTATAATGGGGAACTACGACGAAGTGCTGCTGAAATTTTGGTAACTGTGAATAAAATACAGATCCAAAAGTTTAGCATTGATTGGGTTTTTATGAATAGGATAGGACTCATGCACCCTTTAGGTGATTAAATAAATTTTGTCTTAAGCTCATTATTGTTAGTCTTTAATATTCTTATACGTAGGAGTAACTATGGCTGAAGGGCGTGCTTGGATGTACCAGCGTAAAAGTCGGAAGACTGGTCAACTAAATCCGGAATTTTGTGATGGAGTTCAGATGTTCTGTGAATTTGCTTTTAATGTTGCTCAAGGCATTGGACAAAGCGAGGTTAAATGTCCGTGTTAGAAATGTAAAAATATCAAGTTTTTTTTTTATAAAAGTACTATTGAGAAGCATTTGTTGAGATATGGATTTAAAGATGATTATTATGTATGGGATCTTCATGGTGAGGAACCGCGTATCAATCCAATCATTTACCGACGTTACGAGGAATTTAATGAACCTTCATCATTAAACAATGTTTCTTCATATGGAAATGAACAGACTATTAGTCGCAGTGACAGAGGATGGGATTGCGAGCAAATGGTTCGAGACGATTTGTTTTCATCGAATAATTTTGGACATGGAAATAGTGGAAATGATAATGTTAACATGTCAGGCTTTGAAGAGAATGAAGATATCATGAATGTCGACGTTCCAAATCAACACAACATATCTGATGGAGCTTTTAATAGCATACTGAAGTTTGTGAATCGTGTGTTACCCAATAATGAAGCATTCCCAGCAAACATGGATAAAACGAAAAAAACGATCAAAGAGTTAAGTTTACCGTATCATAAGATTCATGCATGCGAGAACAACTGCATGTTGTTTTACGGTAGTGATATCGACGAAGTGTTTTGCAAAGTGTGTGGTCCATGTAGATATATGGAGGGGAGCATGAATGAAGGTGAGAAACCGAAGGCGAAAAAGATTTTACGGTATCTACCGGTAACTGAGCGTTTGCAGCGAATTTTTATGTCATCCAAAACAGCTGAACATATGACATATCATGCGAGTTTAAAAGAGCATTAAAATGGTAGTATTGGACATCCAAGTCAATCAGAGGTATGGAAACATTTTGATAACGCTTTTCCAGATTTTGCAGAAGATGTTAGAAATGTACGGTTGGGGTTATGTACCGATGGATTCAACCCAATGGCAGATACAGGTAACCCATATTCGATGTGGCCGGTATTTATCACTGTATACAATTTTCCACCCAACATGTGCATGAATGAGGCATAAATTTCATGGCATTATTAATACCAGGTCCACGATCACCAGGTCGTAACATTGATGTGTTCTTGCGGCCATTGATCGAAGAATTAAAAGCTCTATGGAATACAGGTGTAATAACTTGGGATGCGCACCGTGGAGAAAACTTTATGATGCGGGCTTGTCTACTCTGGACTATCAGTGACTTTCCAACTTACGGTATGTTGTCAGGCTAGAGCACGCATGGAAATCTCGCATGTCCATATTGTTTAGATGGTGTAACTGGTTATCGATTACCCAATGGGCGCAAACCTTGTTGGTGGGGCTGCCACAGACGATTTCTACCCCCTGATCACCAATTTCGAAATGATCGTAAGACATGGGGTAGTATTCTTGGGCAAGATCGTAGAGGTCATAGTGAACCATTGTCAGGTCATCAAATTTTGATGCGAATCGAGGGGATTCAATTCCCACGTTTTGGGATACCATGGAATCATGAAAGAGCTGTTGATTTTGGTTAGAAGCATAACTGGATTAAGAAATCAATTTTCTGAGAGTTGCCATATTGGGTGGATCTTCAAGTCAGACATAACCTAGATGTGATGCATATTGAGAAAAATTGTTTTGATAATGTTTTTATACAGTTATGAACGTGAAAGGTAAGACTAAGGACAACGCAAACGCGAGACTAGATCTTCAACGTATGAATATCCGCCCCGAATTGCATTTGGTCAGAGGTTCTAATGGCAGACCATATCAACCAATGGCAAGCTATACTTTAAGTGCGGAACATATTCAAAATGTTTGCTTTTGGCTAAAGCACACCGTCAAACTCCATGATGGATATGCGTCAAGTATTGGAAATTGTGTTAACACAACTAAAAATTCCTTTTACGGCATGAAAACTCATGATTGTCATGTGTTTATGCAAAAGTTGCTTCCAATAGTTTCACGTGATGCTGTTATGGATCCTATATGGCTTACAGTAGCTGAATTTAGCAAATTCTTCAGAATAATTTGTTCAAAGGGATTCCGGTTGTCTGACATAGAGAAATTGGAAGATTATATAGCTGTAACGTTGTGGAAGCTTGAGAAGTATTTTCCTCCATCATTCTTTGACTCCATGGAACATTTGACGATTCATTTACCGTGGGAGCTTAGAATGTGTGGGCCTGTGCAATTCCGGTGGATGTATCCATTTGAAAGGCTTATGAAAAAGTTAAAAGCAAAATGTGTCAACAAGAGATTTCCGGAGGGATCAATTGTTGAGAAGTATATGATGCAAGAAGTGTCACTATTTTCTCGAGCATTACTTTACCGAAAATCTCGGAACACGAATTAATCCTATCTTGCGGAATGATGTTGGTGGTACAACATCACAGGGGATTCGAATCTCGATCTTCAAGCATCCTATAAGGAACTTTGGGAGGGCAAGAAACCGACAATTGACAGATGAAGAATTACATCATGTACATACATATATTCTCTTGAATTGTAGGGAAGTTGAACCATACATAAGGTAAATGTTTGTTCATAGTATTTACTTTATTTGAGTTTATTTCACTCATACTCTGTGTTACTGTGTAGTCAATTCGACGAGATTTCACGCTACAATAACCACAATATCATGGATCAACACTTGAATGATCATAGGATGGCTAATTTCGCTCAATGGTTCGGAGCAGCGGTACGATTTGACGAATTTTTGTATTTAAATTGAAAAGATCGGAGACCATTATATACTAACTTTATATATTATTGTGACTTGTCGTATAGGCTTACTCGGATCCAAGACTTTGAGAATTGGCATGTTTCCCGAATCAAAAAGCAAAATCATACGACGGGACATTTGTCAATGGCTTTAGATTTCATACATACACATATGGACAAAAAAGAGGACTTCTAACTGGGGCGTTTGTGTCCTCGGTGACGTAAACTCCGAAGACTATGTCGATTTTTACGGATGGATCGATGAAATTCTTGAACTACGTTATACAGAACATTTCATCACTGTTTTCAAGGGTACATGGTTTAATCCGCGCAGAGGTGTCCGTATGCATGATAAGTCAGGGATTATTGACGTCGACTATAAATCACGACTAGATTATGAAGATCCTTTCATTCTTGCAAGTCAGGCGCAACAAGTAGTTTACATTCCATACTCTGCCGATCGCCGACGCTTGTCTCAATGGTGGACCATATTTAAAACCAAGCCGCGTAATTTTATCGGACCATACGTTGAAGAAGTTTCAGACATTAATGAACAATCTGCATCTAGTTCTTCATCAACTATCCATATAAATGATCGAGATGCTCTTCAAGAACCAAGCATTACAGAATCAATTAATATACAAGGTGAAGATGATGATGAGATTACAACACTTGTCAACCAAAATGAGGAGCCACAGATGTTGGATGAAGGAAATATTGTGATTGAGGAAGATGAAGATGATATTCCTAATGAAATGTAATTCTTTTATAACTCGTTTTAAAATTGTGAGGACCGGATTGAACGTTTTCAATATATTTGTATTTCTGTGTGATTCAGGGGCTTAATTGTACATTACAAATGTGTAAGGACTGGATTGAATGTTATTTCACTCTTTATGACCACGTTCCCTGTCATAAAGCTGTCATTATTGTTCCCACTAATAACAATATGACGGCCTTGGCCATCATTCTTCCGTCATAACGTTACAAATTCTGACCAAATCTTCAATTTTTTCCGTTGCACGTTATGACGGCTTTTTCCGTCATATAGCCGTCATAAAGGTCAATATGACGGCTTCAGTGGTCATAAAGCCGTCATATCTTTATATGCATTAAATGCGACGTCTGTAAAAACTCATCCTTCGCTGATACTCCATCTCGGTTCCCTTCCCCTTCCCCTTCCCGTATATGTTTCATCTTCTTCTTCCCCTCCCTCCCTGTCTGTAACTCAGTCCTCTCCCCTTCCCCTCAACCATTTTCGTTTATACGCTCAGCAGCAACAAGTACTTTCTTCCCTTTATTTTGTTTTTGTTTAACTTTCTTCTTCATCTCACCTTAGGGTTTCATTTTTTTTCATCTGCTGTTCACCGCCGCCGCCATCGTACTCGTCGTTCGCTGCGGCCGCCGCCGTCGTCGTGGTTCACCGTCGCCGTCGCCGTTCTCGTCCTTCACCGAGGCCGTCGTTGTGAACAAAGAAGGTAAACCTAAACCTAAACCCTTGATATTTTCATTTTTTTCTGGGTTCATGATGCTTGTGTTCATCATGAGAAACAACTGCTGGAGTTTATGTTGATGTGCATGATGCTACATTTTTTTTAGTTCGTATTTAAATATTTTTGTAATTTTATTTATATTTGTTTTGGTAATTTTGTTTATATTTTAAGTAATTTACTTTTTTGTTTTAAAATATTATTGTTGTCCATTGTTTTGTATATATTTTGTTGTCCATTATTTTTTTTGTTTTAAAATAATGTTTTATGTTACTCCCTCCGTCCCACAAAGGTTGTCAACATTACTATATTGGGCCGTCCAACAAAGGTTGTCAACTTTCCTAAAACAGAAACTTTCTATCACCATTTTTACCATTTTATCCTCTTATCTCACACCATGGACCCACAAGTTTTTCTCTTTCCTCCCATTAAACTTAAAATTGGGGTCCACAAAATCTTCTCCTTCTTTCTTTTTCATGAGGGTAATTTTGTCAACACACTACTATTCTCTCACTTTCCTTAATATATGTGCCCAAACAAATCCTACAACCTTTGTGGGACGGAGGGAGTATTATTTATATTTTCTGTAGTTTAAGTAATTTTCGTTTTAAAATATTGTTTTATGTCATTTATTTCTATATTCTGTAATTTAAGGGATTTTCGTTTTAAAATATTGTTTTATGTTATTATTTATATTTTTTGTAATTTAAGGGATTTTCGTTTTCAAATATTGTTTTATGTCATTTATTTATATTTTCTGTAGTTTAAGTAATTTTTGTTTTAAAATATTGTTTTATGTCATTTATTTCTATTTTCTGTAATTCAAGTAATTTTTGTTTTAAAATATTGGTTTGTGTCATTTATTTGTATTTTTTTTAATTTAAGGGATTTTCGTTTTAAAATATTGTTTATGTTATTATTTATATTTTCTGTAATTTAAGTAATTTTCGTTTTCAAATATTGTTTTATGTCATTTAATTCTATTTTCTTTAATTTAAGTAATTTTTGTTTTAAAATATTGGTTTGTGTCATTTGTTTGTCTTTTTTGTAATTTAAGGGATTTTCGTTCTAAAATACTGTTTTATGTTATTATTTATATTTTTTGTAATTTAAGTAATTTTCATTTTCAAATATTTTTTTATGTCATTTATTTCTATTTTTGTTTTAAAATATTGGTTTGTGTCATTTATTTGTATTTTTTGTAATTTAAGGGATTTTCGTTCTAAAATACTATTTCATGTTATTATTTATATTTTTTGTAATTTAAGTAATTTTTGTTTCCAAATATTTTTTTATGTCATTTATTTCTATTTTTTGTAATTTAAGTAATTTTTGTTTTAAAATATTGGTTTCTGTCATTTGTTTGTATTTTTTTTAATTTAAGGGATTTTCGTTCTAAAATATTGTTTTATGTTATTATTTATATTTTCTGTAATTTAAGTAATTTTCGTTTTCAAATATTGTTTTATGTCATTTATTTCTATTTTCTGTAATTTAAGTAATTTTTGTTTTAAAATATTGATTTGTGTCATTTATATGTATTTTTTGTAATTTAAGGGATTTTCGTTTTAAAATATTGTTTTATGTTATTATTTATATTTTCTGTAATTTAAGTAATTTTCGTTTTCAAATATTGTTTTATGTCATTTATTTCTATTTTCTGTAATTTAAGTAATTTTTGTTTTAAAATATTGGTTTGTGTCATTTTTTGTATTTTTTGTAATTTAAGGGATTTTCGTTCTAAAATATTGTTTTATGTTATTTATTTATATTCTCTGTAATTTAAGTAATTTTTGTTTTCAAAAATTCTTTTATGTCATTTATTTCTATTTTCTGTAATTTAAGTAATTTTTGTTTTCAAATATTGGTTTTTGTCATTTATTTGTATTTTCTGCAATTTAAGTAATTTTATGTAATTTAAGTAATTTTCTGTAATTTAAGTAATATCCGTACTTTGTATTTGAGAGATATGGCTGGACCCGGGGACCATCATGATAGTGCCGGTACCGGTCGTGGGCAGCGACTAGCTTCTTCCGCGGGCAGTATCCGCAGTACGGGGAATGCCTCTATATTACGCCGTCAAGAGGAGGGCCCACAGGAGGTGCCACTACCAGAACGCCCAGAGCCCCGAGAACTCATATACGTCGGACAGTAAGTTATAATATACCTTCGCTCATTAAATAACTTAATGCGCCTATATTTTTCAAATATACTAAAGACATTTCTGTTTTATATAGCCTTTACAGAAAGAGCACGGGGTACCGGCCGAGCTGCTTCACATCTTGAAGGAGCGGTACCGTGGTTGGCCACCGACATATAGTATGATGAGCCAGACAGAGCATGACGCATATGTCAGTCGGTTCGCTCAGCGGTACCGATGGCCCCCAATGAGAAACGAGCACACCGACATGATCTCGCACTTCCACATGGTTATGGGAAAGAAATACAAGACGAAGCAGTCGAACATTCGCACCACCTTGAAGAGCAAGGCCAAGAACCCATCTTGGGCGGAGCAGCCAGATTACCTGAGGTTCAAGGGCAAGCGTCCTCGATACGTATCCCAGGAGGACTGGGATAAGCTTCTGACGTATTGGAATAGCGAGGAGTTCGGCAAGTTATCAGCTCAGAATACCTTGAATAGAGCAGGTAAATTCTAATTACTATATTTTAAGGTATACCGTCAAATTCTTTTAATTATAAAAACTTATAACTTTAGAAATTGATTTGCAAAGAAATCAGGATGAGAGCGGTGGGGCTATAGCACCGTCACAGGGCCGGAAGTTGAAGGCCGATTTTTATGATGATTTGGTACGTTTTTCTTAATTAATATGTGCGGTTTATTAATTAGGAAATGACTAATGTTTTTTTTGTTGAACAGCTTGAGGCTGGTGCTAACCCAGATATGGGAACATTTTCAAAAAGCTGGGTCGGCAACAAAAAAAGCTTGCCCGATGAAACAGAAGAGCAAGCTGCGGCACGGGCGGCTCGTCAGCACACGTATAGGGTATGTTTTTCTACAACTTAAACTAATAAAATTTCATCATAATTTATAACTACGTTCTTAATTAAATTGTGATATTGAAATTAGGAGAGGTACAAGGAATTGATGGATCAGAAGTACGGTCCTGATCAAAAGAGACCGTCTTTCGACATCGACATCTACACAGAGGTGACGGGGGGACCTTCACATGGACGCTACATTGGCCTACCTCCCCAACTGACGCACCCTGAGATGTTCGAGCCTCCGCCGCCGTGTGAGGTAGTTGATTCAAAAATTTTATTAAAAATTCATATACTTTTTATTTGTGGTGTTGCATACTATTCATCTATTTAATTTCATTTACAGCATGATACTGAGATGCAGCAACAGCTTCAGGACCAACGACAGGTCATCAGTCGGTTGGAGGCCATGATCAGCAATATGTGGAATGCTATGGTGGCGAACAGAGTTATTCGCCCAGAGGATGTTCCACGGACGCTCGCCGCCTCTGCATCATCATATGTCCCTTCACAGACATCGCAGCCTTCATCCCAGATTCTGATCCAGCCGTCTGTTACAGCACAGCCTTCATTCCAGACTCCGATCCAGCCGCACGTCACTCCTTTCCCGGATTACCGCATCCCTGGTTTTGCTCCTTTCTCTCAGTCTCAACCTCAGTTCCAGACGTTTTTTACTCCTATGCCGACTCCGTCTACATCGTATATACCTCAGCCTCCACCGCAGTCACAGCCTTTGCATCAGCAAAACCTTGGGCTCGGACTTGGTCTCGGTCTTGGCTTTGACTATCGGCAGACGGCGGGAATGACGTTCACCGATCTCCTCAGCCATGACAACTTCTACTCGGCATTGGACCGTCAGCGGAGGGAGTAGGCACAATTGTTCCAGTCAACCCAAGGACCTCCTTCACAGCCACTGCCTATTCAGACCCCGATACAGCTCGATGGCTCGACGAGTACATCAACACTCGGGCGGATGAGTACTTTTATCTTTGTAAAAATTGTTATATTCGAAACTTTTAAATTATCAATTATGGATATTAATATATTTTTATTATATTTAAATTGGTATTTTATTTAATTATTAATGATTTTTTTTTCATATTAATTTAATTTTTGAATCCATAAAACAATACAAAAAGAATTAATTTTTTTCATTAGAAAAGACAATTTATGAAGGCTCAATCCGTCATAAATCCGTCATAACCAGAATCCGTCCCCACTTACACGTGGACATTTTATGACGGCCATGGTGGTCACAAAGCCGTCATAATTATGAGGGCCCAATCCGTCATATTTCCGTCATAACCAACATCCGTTTACAGTTACACGTGTACATTTTATGACGGCCGTATTGGTCACAAAGCCGTCACAAATATGACGGCTGAGGCCGTCATAACAAAATGTGACGCCCAAAATAATAACGAAACAAACAACGTCCTCATCCGTCATTATTGTGACAGATACAGCCGTCATAAACAATAAATCAACTATGCAGTGTAGGTTCAGTGTGTAGAAAATACAAAACTATTGGACAATACCGGAGTTTTTAACTAAATAACCAAAAAGAAGAAAAAATGACAAAATCAAAACCCTCCACCTAATACGGACAGGTTTACTACATTTAGTTATATAGAATTACTATCCATTGGTCCTCGTAAATTTTATGTTTAACTGGTCACGCAAAGATGAAATAATATTATTGATTAAAGGGTTATAACTATAAGATAAAAATAACTTTTTTAAATGGGAAGAGAATTAGAGGGTAATATGGTAAAGTTGATTTGAAAATTTTTCTTTTTAGGAAACATATTAGTTTTGTTGGAAGAACCTAAAGAGAAAAATGTATCAATTTTGTTGAAATTATGAGAGTAATGCATATCTTCTTTCCTATTTTTTTCTATTTTTTTCCTTTTTGCTTTCTGACTTATGAGTTAATTTATGTTGAATGTAATTCTGATAATATTTTATTCACCTTCCTTCTCTTTTCAATTTACGACTTTTCGTCTTCTCTCCTTTTAGTAATGACGGCATAATGATCAAGAAAATCATCATTGGCTTTATGTAATAACCGATGCAACCATTGTTAACGCCGTCATAAAAGAAATGATGGTCTACGTAATAAGACCATCATAAGAAAATAAGACCTCCTTACAAACAATGTTGCAATAAAGGCTATACAACGGCTAATAATGATTTCGCTTTTATGTTGATCTACGTTGGCCATCATTTAGAGCTCATAATTCCTCAATTTCAAGGTTATTTTCAACAAGAAAACTTGGGCTCAGTGATGTAAAAACCGTCCTAAAGGTGTTGCCTAGCCCCGGCTGTTGACACTCATGTCTCTTCACTCCTGCTCTGTCAGTCCTTCGCCAGTTTCGTTTCGGGTCTTCTGTCGCCAGTAGTAAGCCATTATCGTCGGGTCGAAACTTCCGTCGACTGCCTATTCGGTTTTTACTCTGCCCCGTGTCGTTGCTCAATGCCTCGCTGGGTCGCCGCCTGCTTTGCCATTGCCATGACCTCCGTCGTGCCTCTCTCTTTCCTCTCTCTCTCTCTTGCGTTGCATTTGTCGAGCCCCGGAAGGACTGCTCGTCTTTGGCTTGCTGCTCTGGCTCACTATTCTTGTTATCCAAAATATAAAAAAAAATCAATAAGGGGATATTCGTGATGATGATAAGTCAATATAAACATAAGTACATAATCGAATATGTTTCAATATACTTTTTATTGTCATGGTGAAATTCTAAGAATTAATAAATAATATAATAATTCAGAGAATTTGCCAAAAATTAATTCAAATCTATAATTATTAGAAAAAATCATAGAGTAAATCATAATATTAATTCTAACAATATAGAATTAAAAGAAGAATTAGAAATCCAAAACCAAATTTCGACGGAGTTCGAGGCTTGTGTTTCACACAATCTTCTTAAAATAGATTCGCTCCCTCCGGTACGAATGCTCGAGGTTCGATGGGTTTCTGTCTCCCAGGATACAACGGAAGACGTGAAGTGAAGTTGCACCAAACTTCCCTCACCGGCGAACTTGAACGAAGGACCGATGGAACACCACAAAACCATATGCAAGAAGGATTTTGCAAGAAGAGATGGAGAGAGTTTTTGCAAGAAGTGTGCAAAGGGATGAAGAATATGGATGGAGGTGGTGCCCTTTTATAGTGGTAGGGAGAGGCCTAGCCATAAAGGGTACCATAATGGACCATTATGCTAGTCATAACCTTTCACCTTAAAGGTCATAAACCACCATACTTATGGTGGTAAAACTTCCCTACTAATGGCCATAACCATTGTCATAACATCACCACTAATGGCACATAAACCTCCTAGTAATTGTAAAAATTAAAAATGTGAAAAAATGACAATTTATCATTCATATTATTTTCACAATTTTCACAATATTTCCAACAATTATGCCATAGGTTTGTAGCTCTGGTTCGATCGTTGTTACGTTGGGCCTCATGCTCTTGCTTTTGGTCGTCTCGCCTGAAAGCTGATCCTCGCTAGCTTCTGAGTTTTCAATTGGTGGCTTGATCTTTCACTGGTGGTCAGGCACTGCGCTCCCGATTGGCGGAGCTAGCCTGTTGGTGGGGTGGGCTATGGCCACTCCCAAATTATTTGTAAATACATAATGAAGTCTGGATAGGTTGTGTCTGGCACACATGTGTGCCTCTAGATAAAAGAAGGAAGGAAGAAACACAAAGAACACGGCTCTACCAACACGCCGTGTTTCTCGACGACAACTTCGAAATCGCCTAAACTACCACGATCCATCATCCCTTCAACGAGCGACAACGGAATTAGAGAGGAATCAAGCGGATCAACCTTCATTCTTCGCAAATTCAACAAAAATAACAAAAAAAATCAACCGACAGCCTTCCTCTGGTGACAAAACCACCGGCATGGCGCATTTGTTCAATTGCCCAAAGTGATGCTCTCCGACAACAATATGATGCGTTCTCGAAGCACTATGATGCTCTTATGTAAAATTATGATGTGCTCGTTCTGATAACTCTAATGCAAACATTTCATTCTACAGAACGCAGTGATACACTTGTTGACAAAGTATGATGTCTTGATTCAAAATGATGCGCTTGGTGTCACAAATGTTGCTCTTTTGTGAACTTATGATCCTTTTCGATATTGGACAAAGTATGATGTATTGGTTAAATATGATGCTCTTAGTGTAACGATTGATGCTCACTATTTCAACTATGATGCTCTACCCTACAAAAATGATGTACTTGTTCTGAGAACTTAATGATGCACGCATTTTCTTCAACCTCCTAAAATGATGCATTTGGTGACCACGACGATACACTCTCGTTGCGCTACAAAGTAAAATGATGTTCTTCGTTATTCTACAAAGTATGATCTCTCGGTTCCAAATGATACGTTTAGTGTCATGAATGATCCTCTTGTTTTCAAGTATGATGCGCTATCATACAAAAATGTTGCACCCCTTCTGGTGACATATTGATGACTTCGATGCAAACATTTCGTTATACGGAACACAGTGTTACGCTTGTTGACAAAATATGATGTTTGGTTCAAAATGATGTGCTTGGTGTCACGAATGATGCGCTTCTGTAAAATTATAATGTTCTTCGATATTGGACAATGAATTATGTATTCGTTAAATATGATGCTTTTGGTGTTATGGTTGATGCTCTTTGTTTCAAGTATGGTGCTCTACCTCAATAAAAAGATGCACTCGTTTTGATGACTTAACTGTACACGCATTTTCTTTAATCTCCTAAAATGATGCGTTTGACGACCACAATGATGCACTTCTGTTGTACTATGATGCTCTAAATTACAAAATGATGCACCCATTCTGATGGCTTAATTATGCACTTGCTTTCTTTAACATTATAAAATAATGGAGTTCTCAAACTGATGCTCTATGTGCTTGAAATGATGCTCCATTTGGTAAGTATGATGAGCTTAGCATTTAAAATGATGCTCTATTTGGTAAGTATCCTTTTATGGTGCAATGTGATGTTTGTTTCGTTAAAATGTTTATCTTCTTGCATCTACTTATGTTGATATTCTTCCAATTCATCATTAATTGGCGTTATTAAGTTCATTCTGATAGATTTGAGTATTATTTGTATGCAATTAATGGTTACATCATTTTTATAAAAAAGAACATCATAATGAGTCGAGAGCACATCATAATAGTATGTAGGAGCATCATAATTCTGTCGTCTGCAGCAGATTTTAGTTTCAAGGCGTGGAATGAATTACGTCGCTCAGCTCGGGAAATGGCTAGGAATGGAGTGTCGAAGACTGGGAAAACGATTGGCTGCTCCGACGCGGTCAATTGCGGCTTCTATTGGCGGATTTCATCGGGTCGTATAGTGGGTCGTTCGAACGGATCTCCTACGATTGTCATGACTTCGGTGATTGTTGATGGAGGAGGAGGCTACCACCGAGCTGCTAATGGCCTGCCGGTACTTAAAGGATGAGCTACGTTGGTCGGAGGCTGCAAGTGAGAGATGAATGGTGGTTGTCTGATTCATCTTGGAATACATATTATATGGTAACATTTTTTAATAATAATAATTTTCATATTTATTTAAATTATTATTAAGGTTCATTAAATAAATTAATTGATCAATAGTTTTATAGTGAACCTGATTCATTGATCATATTCATAAAATTATAACAATAAAATGAGATTGTGTATGGATTGTACAGCTTAAGAAATTTTTAATAAACACATATATGGTCCCTTTTTAAATCATGTTACCCACTCTGTCCCCCCGAATAGTAAGTTTGACTATGCAAAGGTTAAAGTTATTGTAAGTTTTTTTTTGTATTTTGATATAATTACCTTTGAGTGGAAATTGTACAAAAAATGAGACATAAAAAGAAAAGTTAAAATGGTGATAGATTGATAATCAATTTTGAAGGAAAAATAATTTTATTGCTTTTTTTTTTCTCACAAATATCTTATCCAAATTTAAAATAAAAAAACATAAAGTTTTCTTCATAAAATATTTCTTCTAAAAAGACCGTTTGTTACAAAATTTTAGTTGGCCCCCAAAATTTGAAAACCTAGCTTCACCAATGGCTCTGACTTTATGGTGTTTCACCACTCTCTCTGTCTTGCTTCTTCCCACGACTCATTGCTCTCCTGGAGATGGTAGTTTCTTGGTTCGGGTAGCCGCTCTCCCTTTGTGGTGTTTGTTTCGTAGCATGGGCTACATAGTCGTATGGTGGGGCCGGGGGAACTCCCACCACACCCAAAGCTATGAGCTTCTAGGTGTGGAGCTAGCTGTGTGTGTGGCCCACCTACCTTGCTCCTTTTTATGTCTTTTGGACCTCTGGTGTTGTTTTTATTATTTTCGTGTCAGACTTTCTCGTTGTTGTTGTTGTTTGTCTGATATGTTGTTTATTGGTTATGGTTGGTGCCTGCTACTAGTGATCGCCATGTTTCGATGGCACTTACATGGTGAAGGGGCGTCTAGCTACATGCAAATGAATGTTGTTATACGACATTCTCATGTGCTTTTTGGGGACTTTAGGTCACATTTTCAACGTTGTTAGAGCCTGTTCAAGCCACCACGGTCTATGCCAGCTCTGACTACTTTCTCATTATTTTAAGGACATGTTGCTAGTATTTCATGTGTTTTGTTTTTATCATTTAATAAAAATACTACATTCTATCTTTTTATGAACTTATTACTTTTTATCACTCAATTTAATTTTATTAGTTAATGTATTTCTTAATTTTCCTAAAATCCATATTTTTGTTAAATCAGCCTCTTGCACAAAATATTGATTTTATCATTTCATCTTTACCCTTGTTATTTGTTTTCCTTCTTATGTGTTAGTATTTTATTATCATTTCAAATTTTATTGTATGTATTGTATTTTAGGTCATTTTTTTTGTTTTGTAGTTTAGAAATTAAAGAGTGAAATTTTATTAATTTTAGTAATTTTTTGTGTTAATTAAAATGAATTAAAATCCATTAAAAAAAGTGACAAAAAGAGAAAGAAAAAGAAAGGACGAACCTGAACAATTCGGCGAGTCTTCCGCCGACGCTTCACGCTTCTGATCTTGCTTCTCCTGTCAATCCATTGGAAAATCTGGCCTCACTCCATCATCATCACGTTTAGCTCCTGTCAATCGTTCTTTTTGGCTAGAAAAAGGAGCCATCTGCGGAAGGAAAGAGGAAGAAATTCGGTCATTTATCCTTTTCTCCCTCCTCAGCCATTTTCGATGCCACAAACCACTGCCATTATCTTCATCTAGTACTTGGGAACCTTTCCCTCAAATTTCGTAGCCTGAGGTGCTCTGTAGAAGGAGATTTGCTAAAAAACCGAAAAGTATTATTTCGGGTTCGACGGCCAAATTCGGCCGCCATGGTCACTTTCGGCTGGAACCACTACCACCATTCGAACGAGCTTGATGATCCAAATTGGAAGGACCCAAGTCCGCCGCGACTTCTTGAAGTCCGCCGTATCGCCGCCGCTCTGTCGCCGTAGAGCCCAGTTTCCGGCGAGAAGTTCGCCGGAGAAGAAGAAGTCTGCAACTTCTTTTTGGTAAAACCCGAGTTTAGCCCCTAAACTTTCTTCCTTGTTCGGTCTAACCCTATCTTTTGTTTCAGGTTACACTGAGGCCACTGGAAACTTTGAAAAGTGACATTTTGGCCATTGCACCTATTTATTTCTGAAATGTTTTAATTGTTTTAAAAATACTTCTTTATGTTGTAAAATCATGAAATGTTAACAGAATACCTCAAATACCTAATATTTGATTTTCCAACTTTATTTCTTTGATTCTGGGTTGTTTTATATTTTTTGAAAATATTATTTCTTAATATTAGAAATTAAGCTTAATTTTATTTTACTTTAAGTTGTTTGGAGCTAGGAAATTGGAGAAACTTATTTGTATACCATAAAACTAAGTAATTAGTATAATTCGGAACTTCTGCAAAGTAACAAATGTGTTTATAATTTATTTTATATTAATTTTGACTAGTTGTTATAAAAGTAATACTAGTATATTCCTAATTTGAAAGAGAAATACTTTCTTGTTATAATTTCACATTGAGATTTTTAGAGCCTCTGTCCTTTTGTGTTTCCAACATATTTTGAGAGTTGTAACTTTTAAATTTTCGAAAAATGATATCCTTCTTATTTTTGCTCTTTCATTTATGAAACTTCGCAAGGATTTTTGGTTAATTATATATTCTGTGTGGAAAATTTCAGGAGTCACTTTTGTTCTGTAAATATTTATTTATTTATTTATTAATTAGTTTCCTCTTTACTTATTTGATTAAAAATAGTTAAGAGTTGAGAAAAATTACATTGTGGATCTAAATTTTTTTGAAAATTTACAGGGAAACTTAAATGATTTTACTTGCTGTACAGATTTTGACAAAAAATTATTTTGTTGTATAAATTGTACTTTCTTTTATTAATTAGTTTTTCCCTTGTATATTTGTTATTAATTAGTGTGAGTTGAGCAAAATTACCATTCTTACTCTAAAATCCTATGTTAGTGTTTACAACAGTTTCAAAGTCTTATTTTCAACTTTTAAATTATTTATATTATTAAATAATTATTTTAACCCTTAAAAATGGTTTAAAATTCTTAAAAATTAGTTTTTGTGCGTTTTGGCCACCCAAAAATTACCGGACTCCACACCTTAGTCCAAACCTTACCTAGAACTATCTTGGACCATTAGGGAATTGATAGAGCTTCTGTTACACTTCCGTAAATTCTACCAGCCGACACCGGTAAACATTCTGGCAGAATCTCATGAAATTTTCATTGATTTTCTTGCTATCGCTAGGTTCTATATTTCATGTTCCAACTCCAAGCGAAGTGCCGACCATTCCTGATCCGTAGCCGACGCTTATTCCCGGCTACATCCAAGTAAGGGGGTTAAGATGAGGTTCTTCCTTTGAGTCGTCTTATTTTGCTTCACAAATAAAATCTCGAATAACGAATTCTAAGTTAACAAATGGATCATAAACATTCGATCGGGCAAACTGGGTAGCGTACCATAATTATTCGTGTTACCTTATATGTTCACACTTAAGAATTGTTATCATTTGGGTTGTTGACCGATTGATTGACATATATGTATGATATGTACGTTGGATGTTGCATACGCTAGTATCTTGCTAGGACCGTTGTACTCGCTAGTGGCATGTTAGGCTCGTTAAACGAACTCCGTTAGTTTTGTGCTAGGGCCGGTGAACTAATAATTTATTAGTATCATGTGTAGGTACAATATGGGGTAGTAACATGTTTAGAGTTGGAATCAAACGCTAGGATCATGATAGGACCGTAAAAGTTAACCTAAGCCGCTAGATAACAAATTAGGTACAAAAATGATGATTAAGTAAGGTTGGGTAATAACTCACGAGATAAGAGTGCACACAAGTAAAACAACCAGTAAATTGTAAATGATTGTCATGATATCACGCAAGTAACAAGATTACAAGTTAAAAGTAGAAAATATTAGGGCATGACATTTCACCTAAAGGCTTAATGAAGTAACTGGATTTGCATGTGCTCCGCCATCCTGAGGCGTGATTGGCATTCACGAGAGGCTCTGTCTTGGCGTAGACATCCCATTGGGCTCTGGCCTGGCGGTATCCCTAGTGGCTCTACTTAAGGGGCATTCCCGAGAGTGCGGTATTGTACACACCCACCACATATAGATTCATGCATGTGCTCTGCCATCCTGAGGCGTGATTGGCATTCACGAGAGGCTCTGTCTCGGCGTAGACATCCCATTGGGCTCTGGCCTGGCGGCATCCCTAGTGGCTCTGCTTAAGGGGCATTCCCGAGAGTGCGGCACTGTACATGTCCACCGGCTAGGCTCATCCGACGGCATCGGTTTTCAAAAATGGTTTCCAAAATATTTTATGGCGTATGATAACCGGACTAGAGATTATTCTTGCATTTAGACTTTGGCATAATTCAGACTGTGAAAATGTTATCTATTTCATGTTGGTCCATATATCTAAATGTTGGTTATTGTTTCATGTTGAGCTTTATTTTGTGTATATATGTGAAATTTATTATGTTTAAGTTCTTTATTTTAGATTTGTTTTTTGAGAAAATATTACGACCCTGAGGAAGGGCCTGTAATATTTCCTCCTTACTGAGCAATTGGACGCTCACCCTATTATTTATAGGTGAGTTTTACGGGGATGACTTCTATGCCACTCCCGTCGACTCGGAGTACGAACATGCGTACTTCGAGGAGGAGCAGTGACCGGGTGGAGACGTCTTGTAACTTCTCGGCATGGCTTCCGAGTGTTTTGGGTTTAATAAATGAACTTTCGTAATACTTTCACCTCCGTGTTCATCTTTTCTTGTTGTGAAATTTTTATAACATTTAGTCTGTTTGTTCCAGTTACATGGTTTGCTATCTTTTTAGACTTTTTTGGCTGATTTGTGAATTTTCTTTGTGGTCTTTGTTTTCTGGTGGGTTCTGGTCCCATATGCTACTTTTTTATTATTTCTAGTGATTAATCATATTGGTTCTTTTCCGTTAAAAAATAAACAGAACATAATTCCTCAAGCTTTCACTTAGTGTTGGAGATTCGGCCAAGCAAAGCATCGTTGCCGAAAAACCTCCATAAACAAGTAATGTTTAACGTTTAGCTGTAGCTATTTGCTTTTGACCATCAAAAAATTATCAAAAAATTACAACTTTTGAAATAGTTATTCCCAAAAGAGGCCGAAATCTTAGTGTTGGTTATGCAATTTGTACATTGAACCGACACAACTATCATTACATGGTGGGGGGAGTCGTTACTACAGCTCTCACCGTAGTTGGGCCGTAGTACCAATTGCGGAAAGGGTCGTGGTAAACGCCATGGTAAAAATGTCCGTAACTCTACAAGCACTACGGCTGAGTCCGTGGTTAGTATTGTGGCCTCACCATGCCAAAAGCCGCAATAAGCTTGGCAGCTAGTTGTCATAGGAATGTCAGCGCCATCATACCTTACTACGGCCTCTACTGCGTTGGAGGCCTTCGTAACACTTAAATTTTGGCAATTTTTTTAATTCTTTATTTAATATCTAACTATTAATTAAATAACTAAATATATTATTAAAATTAATAGTAATACTAATTAAAAAACTAATTAATAATTTAAATAAATGTAAAACGCAGATATATATATAAGAAACCATTCATTAATTTACATGTAACATACTAAAAATGTTTACACTAATCCTTTGTTCGGAGGATTATTGTTGTTTGGATGAACACTGTCCAAAAATATATCAAAATCCAATGTATCCATCCCCATTAAGTCCATGAAGTTGAATGGTGGCACTATGGGCTGCTGGGGCTGCTCCGAAGTCTGCGGCGGATCTGGCTGATTATAATTTATGGAGGTGAGGTTGAGGTTGGGCCGTGGAGAAGGCTGCCTTGGGGAATGCTGGTAACATGGAGTTATCGGAACGGTGTAGGCTGGGATGATGGTCCAGTGACTAAAGGAGCTCGAATATGTAAAATGGAAATGATTGGAATTACTTTGTGTAATTCGGACCTCATTTTTCAATCATAACCACCTCTAACGCCACTTATCAAAGTAAGGGTATTTTGGTAATTTTGGTGTAAGGTGTATGCACCTTGAACCATGGAATAACTCCATCTTTGCCAATTTATGAGATTGGCAATGTAGTTGGCAATTTATGAGGTTGACAATGTGGTTGGCACATTGATGAGGTAGGCAATGTGGTTGACACATTAAGGGAGAGGTTTTGATAGCTCTCATCCATCTATAAATAGATGAGAGGAAATGCCTTATTCTCTATCCTTCATTCCATTATCTTCTTCTCCTTCTCAATCTCTCTCAAAGTACCAAATTCTTGAGGCAAGTTTTGGAGCATTAAGGGTGAAATTATTTGTGTCATTCCACACAACATCATCAAGGTGTTTCACATCTCATCCGTCCTCTTCCCTTTACCTCTTGGTGCAAGACACCGTTATCATCATCTCTAGAAGCCAATGGCTGCCATTGGAGCATTCTTGAAAGGTTAAGGAATGAGCATACGTCGAATTGGAGCAAGGATTAAAATAATCCTTAAGCAGTTTTTTCCTTTGGTTCAAGGTATGTTTACGCCTCTTAGTATCATGTTTAGTTCTTCATCTTCATACTCTATTGATGCTGGATTCATTAGTTTCATGGCATGATTTGATGAGATATAATGATGCTTTTAAAGAAGAAACAGTCAATATATGTCATGTGAAGTAGAGCATTACATGTGTATGAGAAAGATCCACATGAGAGCATGTTTGAGGGACCTCTAAAATCAGCAGTCCCCCCTACGTAGCACCTACCACATGCTGCTGATCGCTACTTCCATGGAACGCATCACATCGTTCTTCCATGCTCCCATTCAGGCCTCCACTTAGGCTTCAATCTCAGCATGCCCACGAACACTCTGGTCCTCGAGCGCAATAACCCTGCATCTGAGGTCACGGATCTCATTCATGTTCCTCTGATGCTGCTCCTCTAGCTCGATCTCACGCTAAAATTAAAATTTATTTAGAAAAAGGTTAAACTTCAATTGCAAAAGTTCGGTAAAGGTTTGGAATTGATAAAATTTCAATTTTATTACCTATGTCATTGGCTCGACTCAGAAAGTTTGGAAAACCTCCCTCGCATGGACGAACCCCTGAGCTCCCTGTAGATGTTGTCATCAATCTTGAGGATTGGCCCGTCCTCCCCATACTTCTCAATTAAGCGTTTGTACTACTTCATCATACCTTTCGTACTACACATAGTCGTTGGCAACGAGTTTCCTCCGGGTAATATTTCATTGATATATCCAATCATCTCATAGAAAAATGTGTCTGACTTTTTATACTAAAAACTTAGATATAACTGATAATTTGTTGTACTTATCAGTACAACCTTCATATAAAGGTTTTGACGCATCACGTAAGAGTTTGAAAAATGTTTGTGCCCTTTCCTTTGACACTTCGACTAGAACGTCATCATCGTCATTATTATCATCTTCAAAATTATTATTGTGCTCATGTAACCCCAAAACATCACAAACCATTTCTTCGTAACCCATTTGTTCTTGGTTACCCTCAGAAGAATTAAGTGCAATACTCGTACTTGCAACATTCAATGATATTGACGTTACTTCATCAAATCGATAACCTCGATATACACATGGATTGATCTCAAGTCATTCACCATGACAATCCCACAAATAATAATTAGGTTGAAATCCATCTAATAGTAAATGATTGCCAATTGTTATTCGATCATAATAGTATCTATTTTTTAAACTTTCTACACAAATATTTCACCAATTCTTCTCCATTTGATTTAGCAACATAAAAAAACATAATTGAGGAATTCTTGAAGGCCGGTCCAAAACCTTTCACTTATATCACGAGTCCCATCTCGAAAACGTTGATACATCAAATCATGTCCTTCGTCCATTTATACCCTTCGTATTCATGCATCAATAAACAATAACAAATATGACATCTGATACTCCCTCTATCCTTAAATAATTCTACAAGTTGACTTTATTGTTTCAAGATTTAATGTTTAACTCAAATTTTAAAAACAATAACAAATTTAAAAAAAATTAAAAGAAATATTTAGAAATTTTATACTTCAAATTATGATATGCATATAAATTATTAACTTTAAATATCTTAACATTCATGGAAAAAAAATCATAGATTAAATATTGTAAAACAGTAAAAACAAAGTGTAAAATTATTTTGGGGATAGAGGGAGCATATTATAAAACACAGAAGTTCTTAATTACAGCACACATTCATATATAAATATTTCCACCATTGTTTCCTAAAACATGGTGCATAGGTCTTATCCTATTCATAAAAGTACTATTAGTAAACAAACTTTTATGGTTATGTATGTAAAACTGATATATTTACAAAATTTCGACAACATTTTGCCTTAGTTCCACAATATACCATTTTTCTGGACTATAACGCCTAGAACAAGTATAAATAGGAACAAGACTAAGAAATGCACCCACAATTTATGTAATTCCGATCATTTGTACATACATAACCATAAAAGTTTAATATACCGATAACATACTTTTAAAAACTGTCTAACCTTGACAATCCATGAAAACTCTGTACAATATATTATTTTACAACGTTATTCCAAAACTTTGGAATAAAGTGTAAAAAATATATTCCTACAAGTTTTCATAGACAGGAACTTTGGCCAAGCTAATTTAATTAAATTATATATACAACAAATATTAGTAAATACATCAACAAAAATTTACACTAACTAGAAAAAACTAAAACTGTTTGTATTATGTGATAATACTTATGCCCAAAATAAATAAGTGTTGGAAAATAATAAGTCCTACTATGATTAGGATTGTTTATAAGATAGAAATTCTAATGAGATTAGTATTACCTATGGGACTGTAAATATATCATGTGTGGAATAGTTCCACAATTACTTTCTCCGCAAAAAGCCCTAGCTCTCTAATCCGGTTCCCTTCCACTAGCACGGATTTATCGGAATGGTGTGTCGATAGTGTGGATCGACTTTAGAGGAGTTACACTTGGAGCCCTTGCGAATCAGGTTCCAATTAATTGTTTCATGTTTCCGCTACGTGCGTGGGATGCAATTGATTAGAATATTTTCTATCAATGGTATTAGAGTCTGGTTATGTTATGATTCTAGCATGTTTATGTGATTTTGATGAATTTATTATGTTTATGAATTGAAATTGCGTAAACCCTAGGACATAATGTGGTAAATTCTTTGATTTAAGGCTTTAATTGATGATTATTGTTGCTGGAAATCATTAAAAAACATAATTTTGGCCTAAAATAAAAGATTTTGAGAGATTTATGAGTTAAATCGCTAATCTGGATAATAAATTGTTAATCTCGAGTTAATCCCGATTTAAGAAGTTTTGATCAGCACATCCATCATCAAATTTGATGAATGGGTTTTGTAGAGGAGTGGTTCCTCATCAAAAGCCTTATATCAATTTGTTCTAATTGCTCCCAGAAATCATCAAATTTTGAGAATTGTTCTCATAGAAGTTTAGGGTTTGGGTTATGAACCCTAACTCTAATTGTTCAAAACTTGACAAAATTGAGGATGAATGGTTGTTGATTAGTGTAACCTGAGAGTCAGGCTGGGGAGAGGAGTAAAACCTCACCACCGAAACTGCTGAAACCGACGGTTTTCAAGCCGGAAACATTCCGAGGTGGTGTTTCGCGAACTCAGGATGAGGGGAGCTCTGGTAGGCTTCATTAACGGCGACCGGTGGCTGGGAGCGCCGCCCTTGACGTTTCTTGCTGGCTGGAGTCCGCGCTCGATGGCGGTAGCGCTACCTTACTATGGCAAAGCTTGTAGTAAGGCCGCAGTACAAAAGGTGGTAGGTATGGTATGTGGGGAATGGCCATGGTACTACAACCCTACTGCGGTAGGGGCCGCACTACCACTAATTGTGCCCTACTCAGTTCCCATTTATTGCGGGACGAGGCCTACTGCGGCCTATACCGCAATACAGGCCGCAATAGACTTCAGCTTCCCCATGTAGTGTATTGATGACTGTCAAAATTGACTTCAATTAAGGTCAGATCATACATTTGCAACACTCGATCATGATATTTGTGTTTAGGTTATCAAATTGTGCCCAAAACGCCACACCTCATCAAATGCATTGTGTGTGTATGCTGGCGAAAAGAGGAAACAAATAGGAGTATGATACTCTCTCTGTCCCTAAAAGGATGGTTATTTCTTTGGATACGAAGATTAAGAAAATGGTGGAAAATGAAGAATTTGATCAAAATTACCCCACTTTGATTGGATGATGAAATTTATTAAGGAAAGATAGGATACCTAAGTAAAATGAGTAAACTCCCTCCATGATCCCTTAAGTTATGTGATTGTCTTATATAGGTCCCGTTTTAACATTTTGTTTCACTTTGGTCCCTTAAGTTACATTTTCGTCCTATTGAGGTCGCTTCGTTAAATTTTTCGTTAAATTATAGTTAAAATGAGGGCATTTATGTACATGTCCATATCTAATATTCAATTTAACGCTAAAATTTCTAATAATATACAAATTAACCCTACCATGTTTAGAATTTACGAACACACTACCTCTTCCTGATAAAAAAACTACGAGGCAACAAGACGTGTTTATCCTAACATTGTTGCCTTTATTATTCTTGTTTTTTGTTTTGAATTAATTCATCAGATACTACAACAATGCATATTATGCTAAACTTAGGGAGTGACCACAACTGAGAGGAATGTTCTTGAGGTGGACATGTTATTTGGGTTGGGATTTGAGCTGAATATGAGCTCTGCAACATTTCTTACATATTGTTCTTACCTTCAAACCCAAATGTGGATGCAAACTACTTCCCCTGCTCTGGATTCTCCTCACCAAATTCATTGTTTTTTGAAAGATGAAGATTCCGCCCCTCAACAGCAGCTGAATCATGAGTGCCGCATCCGCTTGGGTTGCGACTCCGCCAGTAGCGAAGTGCACAACCGACAGCCTTCCCAACTACTGTCACCGAGAGCACAGAAATTACCTAATCCAAAGCTACTCTTCCCCCTCTCAGCCTTATTGGAATCCAATCCAATGTCTCTTCAATCTTCATTGTCTCAAGCTTCTTCCCAATCACCCTCCCTTTTACCATTTCTCGGCCAAGACCGCTTTCATTAGTCTTGCCTGGCTGAAGGGGCTCGCCTGGTTTGCTTCGTCACAATGGTCTGTTTCCTCACCTCCCCATTCAATGAAAAAAAAGACATTACTATAAATTTCTCTAAATTATTCACTAAACCAAGCACATAACAGTGTGAAACAGACCATTGAGACGGGTCAACTATACCATGGAACGACCAATGACCCTAGATTTGCAGATCTGGAGCCTATATGAACGACCCACCTTCTAAGTGACACTTCTCCAGCTTTTTCGATCCACATCGCATTGATTCATGTTACATATATTGTGTTGATTCAGATCATCTTGATTTTCGTTGTCGAAAATGCCAGCAAGATCGATTTGCCCAACTCTGGACCTACGGATCGAGAGGGGATGCAAGGAAGCAAGGCACCAGCAGCTAGGTTAGGCGAAGGAATCGATGGTGCGGGCAAGTTTGGGGAAGTGAGTGGTGGCAAACGAAGAGCTGAAAATTGGAGTTGGGAAGATGCAGGGACAAAGGCAGTGGCCTAGGAACAAGGAGGGAATAGAGCTTAGAGAAGTAGTGTGTTTGTAAATTGTAAAACTTGGTAAGGTTAATTTGTATATTATTAGAAATGTGAGGGTCAGATTGAATATTAGATATGAACATTTACATAAATGCCCTCATTTTAACGATAATTTAATAGAATTTAACGGAGGAACCTCAATAGAATGAAAATGTAACTTAAGGGACCAAGGTGACATAAAATCTTAAAACGGGATCCAAATAAGACAATCGCATAACTTAAAGGACCATGAATAAAGTTTACTATAAGTAAAATTACGTAGCACTGTAGCACTGAAAGTTTCCAAAAAAGGAAATATACCATTCTTTCAAATATATCATTTAAACAGGAACAATTGACAGTCAAACCGTGTAGTCCGTTTTCGGGAAAAAAAAGTTTTGAATAACGGTTTGATTGTCCATTAGACCATGGGACCAAAACTTTTAAATTTTAAATTTACAAGAAAAATAGAAAGTAAAAATATAAAATGAACCAATTGCTCCACAATAAATTTATGCAACCCGACGGTTCAACAGTCGTTTCTAGTGTTAACAAAAGAAGTTTCGTTTATAACATTGTCATTGAACAACTACTAGGGTATAGTAGTAGTTAGGGGTGTGCGCGGGGCGGGGTGGGTAATGAGAAAAATGTTATCCATATACTGCGTGGTGGATACCCAATTTCAGTATCTGAAACCACCCCGCACTACACGGGTACCCGCGTTACGGGTAATAAGTACTTAAAATCCTTAATTAAGTACATGATGATAAAAGTAATCAAATACACACCAAATCCACAATCATTGTTCAAATTATTCAATTAAAGTTTGTGAACGGATAAAGAAAACTAAAAGTAGAAAAATGATCATCATCTCATCGTCAAGCTTGTGACTTGTGGAACATTTATTAAATTGTTTCAGCTCTTCAATGTGCAACCTATTTTAATTAAGATAACAATGATCAAGTAGGACTATTCAGACTTGGGGCAAAGTGAAAAAATGTAAATTAGCCATGCACATACCTTTGAGAAGCCAGCTTTCTAACTTCAATCGTCCACAGTAAAAGTTGAAGTAGATTGAGAAGGCACGTCTTTCAAATCTGAAATAGTGTAAATCATGCATTAAATGCAAGAACATATGTAATTGTACAAAATTAAAGACACAAATTATAAAAGCATATCAACTTCAAAAATTTCAAGTTCTACAAGTTTTTCCTCAATCATAATCAACCAACAGTTTAACCGCCGGTCCTATTCAACCAAAGATTTCACCGTTAATTATTTTTTTTCCGGTGAGACTTTAACATTTCGCCGGTGGTCAATTGTTTTGCTACAATAATATCGACAATTTGCTCATCATTCCAACCGATATCAGTTGGAACCATCGATCAAATTTGACTGATTAATAAAAAAATAACTATTTGATCCGTTGATTTAACCATCATTTTGCCATCACATTACTTCACCTATCACCTTTAATTTCTGACTAGACTCTCGTAGTCCATTTCCTTTCAAGAAATCAGTATAATGCCTTCTCAAATAAACCAGCTAAAACTAATTAGTCAAAAGCTGTTTTTTTAGACAAACATTGGGACGTGCGGTTGAGCAATACGTAAATTTTCAAACTATGGTCTAATCAAGTTTGCAAAACGTGGTCAAGAAATATTTTTGTTTAGGTCATCAAATTGTGCCCCACAACTTGCACCTCATTAAATGCATTGTGTGCGTATCGGCCACGGCAGCCAAAGGAGGAAAAAAAATACCACTCTAGTGTCTTTATTATTGCAACATTTTAATACGTAGAAATATGCGAAAGTTTAAGAAAAATACCTTATAAGAAAGGGAAGAGATCGGTGGAGTTAATAATATTAAATCAGATAATAAAAAAATGTAAGATAAGAGTGAAGTGAATATGGTGGATTGAATTAGTGAAGTCAAATCGTGGATTGGGCCGCCTGGGCCTCTGAACCTCCTCGCCAAATGAGGTGCTCCAAACTTCACTCACCTTCCTCTTCGAACTTGAGACTTTGTTGTCGCTTGTGGATCCCATGATCACATCACCGCGGTAAACTCAGTTATCTCCACGTAGTATGTTTCAAGATTCAATGTTTGACTCAAATTTTAACAAAGATAACAAGTTTCAAAAAAATCAGGAAAAATCAGAAAATCACACGGCCTCCCCCACGGTAAAATAGCTCATAGTAAGGAGTTTACTGCGCACCAGGCCACGGCAATTACTGCAGCTTACCGCGCACCGAGCCGCAGTAAACATTTTTCATTATTATAAAAAAGTTGATGAATCTGGATTCATCAACCAAAACCTAGAATGCCTAGAATCTGGCGACCTAGGAAGAGAACGCGACGTTGGCGACGGTGGGAGAGCGGCGTCAATGGGAAATCGACGTCTATGGAAAGAAGAGGAAGAAGAAGAAGAAGAAGAAGAAGAAGAAGATGAAGAAGAAGAAGAAGAAGAAGAAGACAGAAGAAGAAGAAGAAGAAGAAGAAGAAGAAGAAGAAGAAGAAGAAGAAGAAGGAAGAGAAGTAAAAAAAAGGAGGAAAGAAAAGATGATGAAGAAGAAGATAGTGGAGAAGGTGAATGAAGGAGAAGATGAAGTAGAAATGTAAGAGTGCGACGGATGGTGAAGGAGGAGGAGATCGGAACCTTAAAATGAGCGTTTACCGCGGCGATAGCCACGGTAAATGCTTACCGTGAGGTGAACCGCACCGTTTACTGCGTTGGACCACTTACCGCTGCCTCAGCCATAGTAACGACCGCGGTAAAAGTGGTCCTCTTCATGTAGTGACAGTAAAGTCAAAGTGTAGAATTATTTAGTGGCGGAGGGAGTATATATTTAATTTATGGCTAGCTAGGTCCTTCCAACTTTTTCTCTCACAAACATCAAATTAATTTTCAAATACATCACCAAATTTTCTAAACATTTTATGCAAAAAACACAACATTTATGAAAAAACTGTAAGTCTCTAAAATTTGTTTATGAAGTTTGTGAGAAGAAAACAAATCGTAAAATACTCATCCGTTCCTTAAAAAGTTACAATTTATTTTGGCTTAATTATCACTTACTCCCTTGAACTATAGTGACTCAGACATTTTATTTTAATCCTTAGATTATAATTCGGTGTGACTCAGTCCCTCAACTTTTTGCACCGTCAAGAACTTTACTCTTGACGGTAAGAATGTTAGTTGACCTTATGGCTTGAGTGTGGAAGCCTTGAGTGGACTCGGTCCTAGCATGATTAATTAGAGAATTATTGCTGAAATGAAAATTCTGTGTACTGTCAGTGCTTGAGTAAATATAGAAAAATTATGTAATAATTTCATCATAAAGCCTTGTGGGAACCATGAAAGAGAATGAAGAGAAATACTGAGGATTTGCTGCTGTCCATACAAACTTTTGTATGACTGAGGGTTATGTGTACAATTGGGAATGCGTGAATATTAGAGAAAGGGTTTGTGAACCCCAACCCCTCTCGGCCAATGAATGATGAAAATTTAAAACTAGAAAACTGTAAGTGGGAGGCAAATGAAGAAGTTAGGCAATCTATTTTGTGACACGGGCGGCCCTCTAGGGCGGCCTTGCGACACTGGTGGTCAGAGGAGAAATCTTCAATCGATCTAGTCATGGCAAAGAAGGGAAGAGGCAGACCAAGTAAAAAGCAAGTGGAAGCGGAGAGAGCACTAAATGAAGAGGAGATCTGCGAGCTGGAAAGGGAGCTTCTGGATTCTGAACTGCGAACACCATCGGCGGTGTCGACCAAAAATGGATTGAGAGCGTCTACCCAACAGAGCCCATTAAACAAGCAAGAATTTCCCCTCCTCCCAGAAACGAAGACCTCTGCACAGGCCAAGGAGATGGACCAAACCACCACTCGGGGGGAATCTACTTCTACTCCAAAGACTAGGGCTAGTGGGGTTCCTGATGCAGCAGATTTCTGGGCAAAGAGGGCAATTGACAGGAAAAAAGAAGTCATTGAGTATAGGCTTAATCAGCCCCCAAACTTCACTCTAGACTTCGATACCAGGAAAATGTCGATGAAATCGAAATTCTGGATGAGGAGGTCGAAGAGGGTATACAACAGTGGGCTAATACACTAATTGGTTGTGTGACAGAGAAAGCATGGAACGATACATCAAGGCGCGGTGGAAACAGGTTGCTCCACCTACAATCACCAAGATAGCAGGTATTTTCCTATTCCAATTTCACTCTGTTGAAGATATGTTGATGATCTTGGAAGGACCAACTGGATTCGTATTCGATAAACCTCTGGTTCTAAAACGATATGAAATAGATATGGAACTTGGAAAATCCTTATTTAAAACATGTCCTGTATGGGTGAAATTCCCTAGATTGGGACTTCAGTTCTGGACACCGATAATCCTAGGAAAAATTGCTAGCAAGATTGGTCGACCCCTTATAGCGGATTCTCATACAGTTAAAAAAAGCAGGTTAGGGGCTCCTAGATTACTTATAGATCTACATCCGACTGAGGAGCTGCCTTCCTATGTCAAATTTCGAGCCAATCAACAATCCTATGTGCAAGGAATTGAATATGAATGGTATCCTCGCACCTGTAGTGTTTGTAACAAATGGGGTCATAAAACGGAGGCATGTGATCCTCAGAGAAGGATACGATCAATGAATGACAGACAGAGCAAAGATAAAGTCATTAATGTGGAGGTTCCCAAGGAAGTAGCAAAGCCAAAAAATGTTGAAGTGGCAGGTCCATCTAAACAGCAAGAAGATGGACACCAAATGGTTGCTAAGAGAAAGAAGGTTTGGAAACAAAAACAGATTGACGAGATTGAAACAAATCAGGAGAATCCTCTGTCTGTTGAGAAGATCCTAGGTGATTCACCTATTCAAAATATGTTTGCAGACTTGGTCCATCTACAAGAACAGGAGGACCACCTCTTATTCTCTTAAATGTGGTGCTCCTTCAACATTAGGGGTTTGAATAAAGTGGAGAAGCAAACCCAGTTATCCAAAAAATTAAAAAAAAAATAGAGTGACTTTATGTGCTTTGTATGAGACTCGTGTGAAGAGTAACAAGTATCCTGCTTTATTCAAGAGATGCTTTGAGGGCTGGAATGTTATGAATAACTACTATTATGCTCAAAATGGCAGAATATGGTTAGTTTGGGAGCCTAGTTTATATGACTTAGAATTATTAGCTATTTATGATCAACTCATCCATGTCAAGGTGGTTCATAAGATAGAGAAATGGAGCTGCTTTCTCTCTACTATCTATGCTGCAAATGATAGTAATGGAAGAACTGATTCGTGGAATCTTCTGAGGCAGATTGCTCCGTCTGCTGACAATGAATGGTTGGTGATGGGAGACTTCAATGAAATTATTAGTTCAGAGGAAAAGATGGTGCAAAGAGAAACATCTATGAAAAGCTCCCTCTCTACCAATATGGATGATGAAGATTTAAAACTAGAAAACTATAAGTGGGAGGCAAAATGAAGAAGTTAGTTCAATTTCAAGACTTGCTACCTAAATTTGTGGACCAAGCCAGCTTTGATATGACTGCAGCATACCTGCATTGTATAGAGAATTATGATCATGTTAATTGGAAAAAAAGTGGTTTGGGGTGCCTTGCAAGTTCCAAAGCACTCTATAATTGGTTACTTGGCTTGGCATGATAGATTGGCTACAATGGACAGGAGATCTGCATGAGATAATAATGTCGATCCAGGATGTATACTTTGTTCTGATGGCCTAGAATCTAGGAACCATCTGTATTTCCAATGCCCTTACACCAGTAAGGTGTTTGTGGAAATTATGAGATCTTGCGAATTGAATGATTGTCCAGTTCAATGGGAAAGAGCTAGTAAGTGGATAGTAAAAGTGGCCGGTGGAAAATCAAGGAAGGCTAAGATCAGACGATCTTTGTTCCTGGCAGTGATGTATTTTTGCTGGATGGAAAGGAACATCCGTATTCATCAAAAACGGATAAGAACATGGGACCATTTAGTTCAGGAAATCAAGAGAGTTATTGAATGCAAGAATGACATAAAGATATCTGATATTTTTTGTGATTAAATCTTGTGGAGAGTGTTCCACAAGCTAGATCAGTAGCCTTTTTTGTTTAGTTTATTAGAATCCCCCTTGTTCATGTGTAGCCATTTTTGTAAGGCCTATTCGGTTATTTTTGTAAGTGCCGCTGGGCGTTTCCCATGAAATGAAATGACACAGGTGGCGAATCCCCACCTTTTTAAAAAAGAAGTTAGGCATTAGTTGAGTCGGAAAAGAAGAAGCATTTGCTTTTCTGGCGAGCGTGCACTCCACACCTCTGTAACTACTCTTTCTCTTTCTTTCTTTTACAAGTTATCTGAATTGTATGCTATTTATTGAACTAATCACTTACTCTATAATTGTTTTCTTTGGAGGGAACCTGGATTGTACCAATGGCTGGCCAAGAAGACCTCAAATGAGATGGTCAAGAAGCTTGCAGAAGCTGCTGCCAATGAAGCATGACGACCAACAGCCCTTAGGCTAGGTTTTATTCAAATTTGGTTCTGTACTCTACTTTCTTGTCTGCAACACTAGAACTCACTTCTTTAAAAGACTTTGTAAAAGGACTTTAAATTTTTCTGTTTTTGATTGATAAAACATTTTCCCTCCTTGTCAAAACAACTAGTTTATTCAATCAAGCAAAGTTCCTACGTGTTGTGAACTCAAAACCCACCTACTTGTCTGCCAGTTTTGGGTTCAAACAATACCTTTGCCTAAGTCTACTTCAGAAGCTTTCAGTCATTTTGGATGGAGGCAACCCATGGAAGAAGAGATGACTGCTCTGCAGACTAATACTACTTGGGATTTAGTTTCTCTTCCGTCAGATCAAACAGTGGTGGTAAGTCGTTGGGTATACAATGTTAAAATGAATCCTGATGGTACATTGATCGGCTGAAGGCCAGATTGGAGAATACACACAAGTTTATGGTATGGATTACACTGAAACTTTCTCACTTGTTGCTAAGTTAATATTGGTTTTGATCTTTATTGCTTTGGCTACCACAAATAATTGGTCATTTCATCAATTTAATGTGAAGAATGTTTTTCTCCACGGAAATCTTGAGACAATCTATATGGAGCAACCTCTGGGATTTGTAGTCCTGATGCATATTAGCTTCTTACTTCTTTCTTCTTTATTTTCTTGTTTGTTCAAAAGCTTGTAATGTACTCATTGTATCTCTCATTTAAGATTTGAAGCCTGTAAGAGAGACATACCCACATTAAGTGCCATTCAAAATTCAATGTTCTTGTAGAATTTTATTTAAAATTTTCATTATCGTCTGAATCAACTCCGTAAATTTGCAATAAAAATTTCACTCCGTTTGTAATATTATCTTTACTTTAACAAGCAAGTACTCTTTGCACCCAGATCTGTAACATGCTTACGAATATTGCCTCAATTCTCAAATTATAACGATACGTTTTTCAAATGAACATAAATATGATTAGATAAGAGTAAAAACAATTATGAGTATTTCTGTAAATATATTCCCCAACGGGACAACCTACACAAACATTCACATAATTCAATCTCGAAATATTATTAAGAAATAGCTGCATTACAAATCCAGAGAAATTAGGGTCCCTTCATCAAATGGACATTTGGAGATCACACAGGACTTTTAAAAATCAAGCAAACTCAGCTCCAGTTCATCATAGCCCTTTCAATCGCTGAGGTGACCTTTTCTGATTTAAACAAGAATCACCAACTGGAATATCAGAATGGCATTCATGCAAATTGGGGCATACATTTCTTATAATGTACTGCAGAGCTGAAGGAAGAAAAGTGCAGGTAATGGATGTTGAAGAACACTTTTAGTTCTAATCTTGCGCTTTTGTGTTCGGTCAAAAAAAAAAAAATTACCTTTCTACATCAGTTCAAAACTTTGGTTAAGTGTTACTACTAATAGTCAATCCTAAAGTTACTCGAAGACAGTTGCATCAGAGATTGACTACTTTGAAAATTTATATCTTTTATCAGTCAGAAATGGCTACACTATTAGTGAAACGAATTAAATTAAAATGTATTGCTCCATCCGTTGTGATTAACTTTCTATACTGTAAAATTTCCAAAATACACATTTAATAACTGAAAATGTCGAGTTATTATTTGCACATAATTATTTGATTCTATATATCAAGAGGTTGAAAATATCATAGTTAAATGTCGAAACCGAAATGCCACATTCTTTCAAGATGAGAGTAGAAGTTCACGTCAGATGTTCACTAAGATTTTTGTGCTCTGAATTAATCATATGGAAGAAAGTTTTTAAGAGTAACTAATAATACCCATTGCTTTCAAGACTTTTCAACTTGTGAAAAGTTTTAGAACCAGACGAAAAAAAGCAAAAACAATATTAAGATTGATTTAGAAAAGAAAAATGATATGGGACTGGATTAGAATAGTTTGACAACTTTCAAAACTAAGAATCTTCTTGTCCCATGGATGTTTAAATTTCAGAAGTATGTTATGCTGAAGATGAAAGCTTTCCATTTTCCCAATTTTTTAGACCATAAACTAGGCTTTGGTTCTTGAATGAATGAAACTTAAAACACTGCAATTGTACTTACCAGTCCTACAATGATGAAGAAGACACGTACTGAGCCAAGTTCGGAATCCATTCTTGGAAAAATGATCTACAATCAGCCTCTGCTTGGGAAACTGCTCCAAGGGGAGTCACAGTAATCTGAAACAACAATTTTGATGATCATGTAAAGTTTCAGTCTTACAACCAAATCTGAATTAGATACCTACATATCCTTCCTGAAGACACTGCTTGTCTGTCTCCTCATCATCCACCACAGCTCCTCTTACCTGCAACCAAATCAATATCCTTAAAATCAAGCTTTTGTCAGAAGTGTAAACTTAAACATGAAGCTATCTACAGATGGAAATGCAGAACAAATTCTTGTCTGCTGGTGTGGACGGCTGAAAGGTATGGAAAACGGACAATATTGACCGAAGACCTAATACTTATTACCTACGAAACCTGAAGAGCTGACAACTTCTGCAATCACTTTGGAATGGGTAATACAGGGCAACAAATGACCAAAGTACAGGTGAAGGAAAATATTAACAGATTTCTTTCCAAAGTGAGATGTTTGTCAGAAGAATTCTCAAGTGATCATGAGTAGACTGCAACAGTAGCTGGTAGCAAAACTTTAAACAAGGCATCCGTTAGAAAAACCACATATGCTCACTGCGAGTTGATGAAGTCGGTTCTTTAGCATCCAAAAATATTGGAGCAACTCTTCCCTTTGCCCAAGAGGTGCATGAGGAGAATGAAAGCGAAACGACTACTTTCTGACTTCAAGATTGAGACAAGTCTCTTAATCTTTTCATATGATCATTGGCAAATCAGCATGGTAGCTTTCCAGCTGTTAATTTGGATTCTCTTTGGTTATATGCATTTTATTTCTCATGCTTTTTTTTGTTTCTCAATCTTCTGTGTAGGCCCCTATTAGTTTAAATAAGTGTCATTATGCGCTTTTCTTAAGAATAAATTGTGTCTCCTTAAATAGGAAACTCTTTATCTATTATAGAAAGGAAATCATAGAAAGCAAAATCCACCCACCTCTCTCTTAAACAGGAGATTTCCTTGAGAGTTAGTTGAGGCATCAGTTCCTGTTTTTGCAGCTGGATCTGTGTCCATCTCCATTGAAGATAACATTTTCCCCCCTTGCATTTCAGAACTAACTTGCCTCCACCCCATTCTGTATATGCTCTTGCCCTGCTTAGTCAACTTATATCCCTGCTTGAATTGAGGAAAGAAAAATTAATGATAAAAGTGTACAAATTCGTAATCAAAGAGAGGCGAAGATGGAAAAATTCGTATTAATGATAGATCAGTCCTATAAATCAAGGAGTGTACCATAGATAGGCCCTTATAGGACTGATCTACTATTTCAGTTTGTACAAATTCGTAAGTCATTGCAACTCAAGGATGATACAGAAACATTCGTATTTCGTAGATATATTAGAAATAAAAGGAATCAAAATCCTCAAAATGAAGGTGAAGAAGGAGCAGCACATAAGTTTCTTCTGTAACCAAGATGTATCCACAAAATAGAGTAAACTCCGTCCATGGTCCCTTAAGTTTCAATTTTGTCCTATTTAGGTCCCATTTTAAGAATTTGGCTCATTTTCGTCCCTTAAGTTATATTTTTGTCCCAATTAAGTTTCACCGTTAATTTTTTCAATTAAATTGAGGATGTTTATGTAAATGACCAACTCTAATATTCATTCTAACCCTGTCTTTTAAATATACACAAATTAACCATTAATAGTTTAAAATTGACAATACCACCCCTACCTTTCTCTTCCCAGCAACCAATCGTTCTTTCCAACGACACCCAACTCTGTTGATGTCGCCCTCACCACTGCACCCTTCCCCATCATGGCCTGCCCGCGCCACTACACCCTTCCCCACCCAGCCCGACCTTGCCTAACCCAACCTCAGATCAACGCCTTCGTCCCAGCAGCAGCGGGGCCTCTAGCCACTGAATTGCACCTTGCCGCCGCCATCGCCGCAGGCTCAGCCTCGGTTTCCGCCACAAGAACCGGAGAAATCTGTTTCATCGAGGGAAAACGACGTCGCCACCTGCAGCTTCTCGGATGGGTTCGATAGATCCGTGACGGCCTCCTATCAGCAGTAACAGATCGGCCTCGACAAGTTGCAAGCGATCGATGGTGGCTTCGAGCATCCGCTCTCACCGCCTTCGGTGGGTATTGAGGAGGAAGATTCTGACACTGGGTGGGCTAGGGAGAGGCTGGTTGGGTCGGTAGCGGGGTGGGGATTGGTGTGAATGGGTGTGTTGGGTTGGTCGGCAACAGGAGGAACAGCACGGCTTGGAAGGGGAAGATGGAGAACGAGGGCAGTGGTTGGTGTGGGTTAAATGGAATATTTAGGGTTAATTTGTGCATTTTTAAAAAGAGTTAGGGTTAGATTGTAAATTAGAGTTGGTCATTTACATAAACATCCTCGATTTAACGGCAATTCAACGGAAAAATTAATGGTGGGACTTAATTGGGACAAAATTGTAACTTAAAGTACGAAAAATGAGCCAAATTCTTAAAATGGGACCCAAATAGGACAAAATTGAAACTTAAGGGACTACGGGTGGAGTTTACTCCCACAAAATAATAAAATTTTCCTTTCAAGTACCTTGTGGTTGGCAACATCAGTTGGCAGATCGACATTCAGAAAACACTTTGTAGGAAATGTTTGATTCTTGATCTCAGCCAGTACTGCTCTGATGATAGGCAAGCAAGCCTCAGCACCAACAACATAGTCCTGAACACTACTTTGACCTCCAACCCTGAAAATTTTCAATCAAGAAACATTATATGAGAATCATTTGAAGAGATTCTCTGTCAGCTAACAAATATAAACACTTACCAATCATATGATACAGAGATTGCCGGAATATCATTAAAGAAGGCCTCTCGAGCACCTGCGACCGTGCCCGAGTATACACTGAGTCCACGGAAAGTGCAAAGTGAGACAGAGGATGACACATTTGATCATAGAAAGAAGCACATAATATAAACGCACAACACAGAATTAGACTACTGTATGATGACAACCAAATGCCAAAACTCATGAACTTGCCGAAGGATGGGAAAAAAAGAAATAGAAGGAAAACTAGAAACGAATAAGAAGATTTGGAAATTACAGGAAAAAGAAAATAACCGAGGCAAGGAACAACACAGATAAACTGTACTCAAAACTTGTGCTTCTTAAAATTCTTGTGGAGAAACAATACGACAGGAACAAAAGCACAAAAGTCATCAGGATAATATTGTTAGATCAAGATACATGCCATACTGCTATTCTTTTTATTCTACTCTTGCTCTCTCCCACCTATGAGAAAAGTCTAGCCAATGCGGGAGGGGCATGAACAAAAGGCCATGTCACTCTGTCAGTGATGGTAGCATAAAAGAAAGATTAAAACAAAAGTAAAAAGAGGAAGAGCAGATGAACCCACACATGATAACCACAATTGCTGCCCATGTTTATTCCACTCAATACCTAGGAGAAAAACAAAGGATAAATGTTAGTGACTATGACCAAAAATTTTAAGCCCCGTTCTTAAATACTCCAAGGTTATATTTTATCTCTGCTTATTTCAAGTTACAGAAAGGTGATTTTCAAATAGTTTCTTGTGGACATGTTTACATATGCCGAACTAGACCAGTGCATAAAATGATGACTAAAATTTTTGTACATGATAATGGAAAAAAGAAAAGTGCCAAGCTTGTGAAAAAAGAACATGATGAACAAAAAAAAATGAAGGCACCACAAAAACATTCAAAAAGTAGAACTCCAATAATTAAAGCATCAATAAGAGAGGTCCTTACCAGATCAGGAATTGGAAAAAGAGCTTCTGAAATACCCAAAGAAGTAGAATCAGCTGGAGTACCTGCATAACATATTCATAACAAGTAGATGACATTTCAAAAACAAAGAAAATCCACTAAACTAGTACTAAATCCTAAAATTTTGAACCATTTTAACCCAAAACCAATCCAGAATAAGATGAGAGTTCTGACAACAATACAAAGCTCCAACCAAACACTTGAAACTATGGGAACTGCCACGTAACATGCCCCAGACATATAAACCTATTAAATGACATAAAAACAGGCAGACATATCGCATAGACTAGGAAAAGAATACTCAGTGCTGAAAATTGGAATTAGAATGTGAGCTGGAGTGACTAGAAAACACCCTTCAACCCATAACCAATTACTTAGATGCCGAGAGGCCTCGCAACAATGAAGTCCTACTAAACTCTTGACCATTTGGGATAAATAAGACCACTTAACAAAAACAAAAAAGTTCATCTCACCCCTGGGTTTAAAAAGAAGTTTCTAGAACACAAAGTCTAGCAGCATCCTACCTACTAAGAATACTAACTAAGGATACACAATTGCCCTCATTCACATTCATGCAGCCCACCCCTTCATCTGATAATGCCAAAAATCGCTTCAGTAAGACCTCAGCTTTCTTTGGCTTAAGACATACTATAAAAGCTAAAGAAATTCACTTTGGTAAAAGTCTCTGTTCAGTATTATATAGCAAAATTTAAAGAGATAACTTGATAGAGAGTGGAATACCAGCTACTGCATAAGCTATTGCACCGTCTATATCGTCTCGCTTTACCACAGAAACAGGGTGCCGCCAAGTGATACTGTGACTGACAGCTGATTTTTCCCTAAGAATCAAGTGCACGACAAAATAAGAGCTAACTGAACTCAATTTAAGAGAAAATCTGAAACAAAAACAAGAAATGCTACAGATCATCTGTTTTGGATCTGTATGTTAGCCCTTTCCCATAAAGCAAAAGTTTAATAACCCATACTATACAATTAAAGCCCAAATTGCACAACTAATGGGAAGTCACACAGAAGACCATCCTTCGCTTAAATTCATGCATCCACCAAATTCAGATTATAAAGAAGTGCACAAAATTTTAAAATGGTTCAACTACACAATTAGTTCATTTGGCCGCATTATGCTGCATTTCAATTTCTTGATAGTTTTCTCTTATAAAAAATAATACCAATAAATGTAAGTTCTGGGTGCTCCACCTTATTTTCTTCAAATGAACGGTTAAGGATTTGCAACATAAAGCAATGTGGTCAAACAAACATTCCCTAAGATCAGAAAGTGGCATCACGATAAGGAAAAAGTAGGCTGGCAATTACTTACTACGTTTTAAAAAGATGATACATTTGACTTTCTAACCTATATTTGACTCTAATTATTGCTAAAAAGATTTTGGTAAAGAATTCTAAGAAAACACATATTAGCAACTACAAACTTCATATAATCATTTTAACTTCCTATGTCAAAATGTTGAAGAAAAAAAATCATATATTGGATGCTGAAATTAAACCATTAAACCCAACAACTTTCTAGGGATGAGGGAGTACTAGAAAGAACTAATTTAAGCATATTGTTTATGATAAAAGAGTACGAATTTCAATTATTTATACACACACACACACACACACACCTATTACCAAGCAAAATTTAAAAGCGTGTAAACAAAATGAGATTTTATAACAGCAAACCAAAATTCAAAGAGGAATAAGATTAGCAAGCCCAAAACGCTTGTCGATCAAGAATTCGAGAAAATATAAAGAAAGAAGGGAAGCAAAAAAACAAAAGCAGCCAGAAGAGTGAACATACGAGTCAGGTGCGCAAACAAGAACATTGTAGCGATTTGCGGCGACGAGGACTTTAACGAGTGCTCTAAGACCAGGAGCATCGATTCCGTCGTCGTTGGTGACCATGATCGACGGCCTCCGATCGCCCTTGTTCTCCATTTTGTCAAGGATCGATCAATAAGATCGGAGATGGCTGCAGATAAGTTGTACTACTACTACTAGAAGATGATGATTGATGGTATAACGCGTTGCTCCGAGACCATGTTGCTCTGTTATTACTGTGCAGGAGGAATATGCTTATCGCACGGAAAGAAAACGATTAGAGTCGCTATAGCTGCTTTTAGTCCTAATACTTTTTGCATTTTCGTAGATTAAGCCTAAAACTCTCTCTCTTCTGAGGTCTAAATATTTACCAGCGTTAACACCATCATATTGGTTGATGATTGGACATGTAAATTAAAAAGTATTATTGATTTGAAAGTAATAAAATAAAATTGGCATATAAAATAAAAGTTACAGAGTATTTTTTGATTGAAGAAGATAAAGTGAGATTAGTAATAAAAAATTAATTTTTCTGAAAATAAACTATGCTAACTTTCCTGAATATTGTCATTCTCCTTCTCCTCTCTTGAAAACTATCCCAGAATATTGTCATTCTTCTTCTCCTCTCTCTCTCTCTCTCTCTCTCTCTCTTTCTCTCTTCTCCTCTCTCTTCACGGATCAGCCTCCCATCACCCTCTTTCAGCACATCGTACGTTGGTGGGTCTGGAGGGAAAAACGCAAACTTTGCCGCTACGTTCGACGTCACATTTCCCATTAAACCAAAAAAATTAGGAAAAATTAAACGAAACCCAATTCGGATATGGGGCTAGAACTCACATGCAAAGAGTTTTTGGGCAAAAGTTTGCAACTTTGTCACAGGGTCTGGTCAATTTTCTCTGTTTCTCTGCAGCAATTGTTCTTGGATTTCAGATGAAACTTTGTCCTCCTCCTCTTTTAAGATTCTGGTGTTGCTAGGGAAGATGAGAGGTGCAAAACGAAAGGTTGGAACTTGGAAGGTAGAAATTGGATCCGATTTCAGCGGGTGAGCTGGAAGTTCTTGCTGGAGAGGAACAACGCCTGAGACAGAGGCGGAGGCGGCGAGGGACGCCATGTCATAATGTTGATCCACGTGAGCGCCATCAGAAGGGCAAAATGGTACTTTCACAGAGATCCGTCAAGAGTAACGACATCAATAGATGGAAATGACCAAAATAGGACAGTGAACCCTTAAATAGGACCAAAACAGGACAAGTTTTTAAAATAGGACCAAAACAGGACAATAATTATTTTTACGAGACTATGTACGAAATTTACTCAATTTTTTTAGGACAAAAGGAATATATGATATCATCATGAAGGACCAACTCCGCTAATGGCTAGTTTAAGAATGGAACACCTGCTTAAAAGAATTTGGGATTAAAAAAATGGCATGCGCATTGCGCATGCATATACATAAATATTTCGCTTATTTACAAGTTTACCACACGGGTGTTTTGATCAATAATGTTGTCGTGTTTGATCACCATTAACTATTGATCAGCATCATAGCTTATCTTGATCAACATTTTCAGAATAAATGTTGATTTGTATGGCGATCAACATCTCCTTTTACTTTGTCAGAATTGTTGTCGTGTTTGATCAATATTAATTAATAATCAGCACGATGATTTGTCTTAATCAACATTGTCAGAATAAATGTTGATTTACATGGTGATCAGCATCTCCTTACACCATATCAGCATTGATCTGCATGGTGATCAACATCCTCTCTCACCTGATAAGCATCATTGTCGTGCCTGTTCAATATTAAATTTAATGTTGATCAACATGATGACTTGTCTTGATCAACATCGTCAGAATTAATGTTGATCTACATGGTGATTAGTATCTCCTTACACCTGATCAGCATTGATCTGCATGGTGATCAACATCTTCTTACATTGTCGTGCTTGATCAACATTTAATGTTGATCAACATGATGACTTGTCTTGATCGACATTGCCAAAATAAATGTTGATTTGCAAGGTGATCAACATCTCCTTACACTTGATCAGCATTGATATGCATGGTGATCAACATGTCCTTACACTTGATCAGTATCAAAATCAGATCAACATGACTAGCTACTATGATCATCATCGTTTTCTCCATATTTTGTAAGTCATAAAAAATTTCAATTTTTCATTGTTTACACATTTTGTGGTTTTGTAGTTTCATCGGGGGCAAATTCTACCGGTGCTTATGTTGCTGAGTTGGGCAAGTTTGAATTTTAGAAGAAGATTTGAAGTCGCGATGAAAACAACAGAGACATCGTCTAATGCGATGGAAAGCTTCGCCGAAGGGACAGTGACATGTTTTGGTGATGGTTGCTTGTTGAGATGTGCTTCGTGGTGGTTTTGGAGCTTGAGAGACAGACTGTAAGCTTTGGCGGATGTTACGGCGGTAGCTTCATGTGGGAAAGAGGTATGGTGGCATAAGATGTAATTATTGTTACATCTTATGAGTATCACACTATATAGCTACTCTAAAAAAAATACTTCTACATATCCTAATGACGCGCTTCGTTTTCTTCGCTGGCCACTGCGAGTGTCACCACCTCCCCCGTCAGACACCTTCCGAACCCGGCGGGAAGCGGTCGCCGGCCGGTTGGGCGGTGGTGAGCAAGGTGGGACCAGGATCGCGCAGCTAATGTGAGATTATTTCGTGGGCCTTTAACTAACCCAGTAGGTCCCTTTCTAACAACAGATCAAGTATAACAATTCATGCACAGAAACAGATTACGACAACAGAAACAATGGGCTCCGCCCATAAACAGAATACCAGAAGCAGAACATCAAAATCAGATTATCAAAAAGGAAGTCTGTTCTTTCACTACCGAACAGAGGCTTCCGCACAGATCAACATACTCATTCAATCAGTTCAGAGCAGAACGCATATATATACATAACCACAATCAATCTTAGAAGAACAGACAGACCTACGATAACATGCTATCGAAATACTACATGCCAACAGAGTATCATGCTACAGAGCTAACTACAGGCAGAAGGTGCAACCGTACAAAAGTCGGGCGTCGGATAAAGAAACCGACGAGGAGCCCAAGTCTAAGTCCGATGTCTTGCTAAACCCTCAAAATAGCAAACCAGACAGCCTTGCGGGAATCCTACTCCGGCCCGTAATCCTTATCTCCCGAAAATGTTAAGTAAGGGCGTGAGTTTTTCTTAAAGAAAAACCCAAGAAGAGCTTAGGCAGCAGAACGATGTTCTTCCGACAAACCCGCAAAGACAGATCGAGCAGATATACATACAGATAGCAATATACAGATCAGAACATATACAGAAATAAATGATGTGTGCACAACATCCGAATGTAACGGATCATGGCTAGGTCTTCCCCGACCATGGCTAGATCTTCCCCGGTTCAACCGGCATTCGCCATGCGTCGGCATTCGCCATGCACCCAGCAAACCCATATGTCACGGACCATGGCTAGGTCTTCCCCGACCATGGCTAGATCTTCCCCGGTCCAACCGGCATTCGCCATGCGTCGGCATTCGCCATGCATCCAACAAACACCATAAGTCACGGACCATGGCTAGATCTTCCCCGACCATGGCTAGATCTTCCCCGGTCCAACCGGCATTCTCCATGCGTCGGCATTCGCCATGCATCCACTCACAGAACAGAACATACCGGAATGATGCGAACCATAGGCCGTACGGTCCTCAAGGGATTGTAACCCTATCTCGACTGGTCCCCTATGCGAACGCCATCCGTTGTGCCGTATCCCGCTTAGTTCGGGTCACGCAGACACACGAACCACGACACCGAACAAAGCCGCACTGCGCACCGTTACTCCTACCATGGGACTAGCCTTGGGGCTCCACTATCCCGATCTAAGACCGAAGTCAGAGACCGAGGCCCAAGACTTGCCTCAACCATCCTACATTATATAAATATAGGTAGGTCGAACCCTTACCTCGAAACAAAAGCAGACGCAACCGTAGAGGGTAGCAGCCAAGCACCAACACACCAATCTTCTTCCTTATCCAACTTCAATCCTTGCTTCACATATCACCTAAACATTTCACACACTTTCCACATTACACTTTTATTGAACACAACAATATCCATTGACAATTGGACCTCACCCCAAGACTTAAAGTTGCTCAAAATCATTGTCTAAACATGCTTGAAACCTTAAACCACACAAAACACATGCTTCCACAATCCACCAAAAATCCGGATGAACATTGCCTTAGGTATATAATCGGAGCATATTTGGACAATGTTCCAATTATCAATATTGCTCTAAACATACCCAATAACAACAATTTGGATGAATTCAACAATACAACACACTTCAATTCTCCACCATAAAATCTATGAGTTTTCTCTTAGCTCATAGATTAAACCATTGTTGGACCTTTCACCAAGTATTAATGTTATTCCAAAACTACCCAACAACACTAATTTGAGGTCAATTTAACAAACCCCCAAAATTCGTTCATCCCGGGTCAAGAACCCTAATTTCGAATTTCTTCGATTCATGCTCAATTCGTGTTATAAAGTGTGTTTCTATCTCTAATCCAACATAGAAACACTACAACTAACTCAATTGAATCAAGAAATCACGAAAATTCGAACCTCACAATTTGGGCAATTTCTCAAATTCATCCACAAAGTGTTGTTGAAGTGAAACCTTTGTTGATTCGTTGTTCTTGTAGTGATTCCCGCACGAATCCTCCGTTTCCACGCACCAAAGAGTCCAAAATCACTTGGATAGGAGCAAAACCGAGTTGGGAGAGAGTTAGGAGTATTTTCGGAGTTGAAGTCGCGCCGAGGTTGAAGACGCGTTGCTCGACTTAAATAGCCGGCCCAGCGACGGTCAGCGACCCGATTCCCAATCAGCGATCGCCGACCTCAAGAACACCAAGACAGGTGCCCAGGCGAAAACCAGGCGACCCGTTTGCTCAAGCGGGCGATCGCCTGGTCCAAATATTGAAAACAAAGGCGTCCGGGCGAAATCCAGGCGACCCGATGCCTTAATCAGGCGATCGCCCGGACACAGCAGACTCTCCTTCACTAAAACAATTATTAAAAATTGTACAGAAGTCCAAACGAAGATCCGAAAAATTATGGTTAAACTAGACACTCAGGGCTACGCTCACAAAAATATTCATGCGCAAACTGATTTCCAATTGCAAGCCGTATTTAATACAAAATGACCTAAAATTACTGTCTTCTCCAATACACTCCTTTTACTTCTGTTCTTGATCAACCTTGCGGCGAACCTTTACCAAATTACGTTATACCACTCCCACACTACAATATGAATTTGAAATGAACAATTAAACTCATACTTAGTAATTAAACATACCTTCAAAGTCTCTTTCCAATCCCAAATGGTGAATTGTCGATCACCGGTTGATTTCCACCGGAAATTGTTGCCGGAAAAAGATGGGGTGTAACAGCGAGGACTCCACCCCGCTTACGGCACTACCTAGTTCGGCCTTCTTCTTGGCCAGTCGCTGATTGGTTGGGCCTAGGGCACCTCTTCTCCTGTGCCTTCGCTCTAATGTCGGGTCGATGCTTCTCCACTGCTCCAGTGTCCCCACAGGCTGGGGTTCCGTTTTGGCCTCTCGTTCAGCCGTTCGTTGCTCCGTCGCTGATGGATTTGGACCTCACATGGGTGTACTCGGCCTTTGCTACTGCGTCTTCTTGGGGTGTTTTGCTTGCCCTTCGCCTTGGTTGGTTTGATGATGAGTGGCGTGGGCCTTTGGGAGTGTCCTCTCTACGTACGACGTTGTCGTTGTAGCTTGCTCTACTTATGTTGCTGGTGAGCCTCTCACAAGAGGAGTTTTCTTCTATGACAGGGTGCGGGGTCTCGCCTAGCCTCGAGCAATGAGGCTTTTGGTACCAGGTAATGTGGGTTCGGACTCTTCCCTCTCTACCTGTTTGGTTAAATTAACTCAGCTATGTCAATGGAGTAGTTAGACTTTAGTGTATTATGGGGAGTCTCGGGCCATGGTTGGTTGTTTTCTTTTGGATTCCTTTATAGGGTCTAGGCTGTTTGGAGTTTGCTTACTACAACTTGCTTGGCGGAGGAGGTCGGAGGTGTTAGTATATTTGACGCACCAAGATCATTTGATATGACACTTAAGCTTATGATGCTAAGTGGGAGCTCCGAATTAGCTATATGTAGCTAACTCCAGCTCAAGTCAGCTCAAGTTAACTAGAAGTAGCTAACACCAACTCATGTTAGCTCGTGAGAGCTCAAATGTGTGTGGTGTGATCATTTGGAACATCTTTGGGATGTTTCATATTGATTCACAAGTTATTACTTCCATTTGCACCTTTTGGACAAAATAAAGTGTATTTTGGTAAAGGGGCATCCTAGGTGCATGGTGTATGCACCTTACTACATGGGATACTTCCTAGGTGGTTACATATGAGTAGCTACACCTAGAAAGGCTGTTTTAGGCGAAGAGGTGCCTCTAAGGAGGCACCCATTCGCCAAAATGGAAGTTGGAGGGAGGTTACCATGAACCTTCCCTCCTTTTGTGACCAAGAGGTGTTGGTTATCACCCTTGGCCGAAAGTACATGTATTTTCGGCCAAAGGGGTGTCCTAACCACCACTTGGCATCTCTCCCTTGTCTATAAATAAAGGGAGAGATACCACATTAAATCACACACTTGCAAATTCGAAACACTCCTTCTCCCTCTCATTTCTTGGCCGAAATTAGTAAGCATATTTCTTAGAGTTTTCGGGTGGATTAACATTGTGTTCATTTCAACACAATTTCGCCTCTTGGATGCATCATCAATTCGTCCTCATCGAGCAATTGCTGAAATTGAAGATCGCAGAAGACAGCGTACACTCTTCATCTTCAACATATCCCTTGGAGCGCAAGGTACGCCTTCGTCTCCTTCTCCTTCTTCGTCTTCTTCGTTCTTCCCTTTCTTCTTTCGATGATGAATGGTGAAGAACGGCATGATTATGATTAAAACACATCATGCGCTGTTAATTAGAATCACTGTATCTAAACGTGCATGTAACATGATAGAAGTCCTGAAGAACTTCGAATCTTCAGGAGGTTGGTTATTTCTTAGAGTATGTTGTCGGTAAGAATCCGTTTGAAGCTTTAAAGCTATTTGAAAAGCACATCTCAATCCAGTTGGAGCTCCCACTTTCTACTAGTTTTCAATTATTTGCCCCTATGATGTACTTTCTATCTTTACTTTCATTGCTACTTTTTGGTTTTTTGGTTTCTAAGTTAGTTAGCTTCATAACCTTAAATTATCTTTCGTTTAGTCCCCATACCGTTCCTTGTTTCCAAGAGCTAGTTATTAGCTTTTCTCAGGGTCTCGTCCCTGTTTGTCACATTTTATCGGCTCTAGCCGAATGGTTTTAAATGAAAAGGAATTTAAAAAAAAAAGAATTCGGTATTCATTTGAATCAATGGGACATCAAGGAGAACAAACCCAACAAGGGTCGGCCCATTATGTTACTTGCATGGGCCGACACCAGGCCTTAAGCTGCAACCAAACAAGGCTGAATAAGACGACTCTTGAAGCCAACAAAGTCTTCAAGAATAAGCGAAGGCCACTTAACCCAAATAAGTAAGAAGATAAAAGAGTCCATGGCAATAATAAAATGACAAAACGCATATATGGTATTCTTTTTTTAAGGGAACTAGTTTACCTACCCGTCTTTGACACGGGGATTCCTGTTTCAATTTTGAATATTTCAACGGATGCTAAATTTAAATAAGATGTAGTGCAATATTTTAGTAGTATAATGACAAAAACTCTAAAAGAACAAAAATGTATTAAACATTAGAACAACAGTTCAAATAACCCGCACAACTATTTATAGTTGAAGATTTGTTATTGGATGGTCTTCGATGATGAACCTGCAATGTCATAAATGTATTAATAAAGAGCTATATGTTTGTAGTATGGTAGAACACTGAGTTGTATTTTGAATTATTTATTGATTAACTCAAGTGTCATTTTGATCAGTGATGTTATAACTCGATTGAGTCGCAAACAGTTCTGGGATTGAACTCTTTGATAATGCTCCTTGTGACTGACTGTGTTTATGAAGATAACATGACATATTACTAATAGATCAATACATGTAAAGACATGTTTGATATGCTAAAAATTATTTACATTCAAAATTATATTGTAATTTTTTGCAGCAAACAATAAAATAAATGACCAATGTACTAACTGCTTTGTTGGTGGTCCACTTGATTCATTTTCAATGCATGCAAGACGCTTACCGTTACCTAGATTTGATGATATTGAATAGATGTCCTGAATGATGGGCATATTAATTAATACACCCTCCGTCCCTATTTAATTGTTACGTTTGACTTTTACAGTTTTGTTTGACTCAATTTTTTACTAGAAAGAATTTGTTAAAAAAATTTGAAAAAAATATTTTTAGAAACTAGACACATTGATTTAACTTATGTATATAAGCTACTTAACTTTATATACCAAAATATTGAAGAAAAAAATACATAGATTAGATGCTGAAAAAGAAACGTAACTATTAAAAAGGGACGGAGGTAGTAATATATATTAAAAAATAGGCTTAAATACATATTAGTACCCTCAACTATGACAAAGTGAGCAAATAAGGGTCTGAACAAAAAACACTGCAGATAAGAGCCTATACTATGGTAGTGGTGTAGATAAGGGTCCCGACTCAGTTGACTCGTCACGTGCGGTCGTGAGGTATGACAGACATTTACATTTTTTATTGAAAAGCGAGGGTGGGGTTAACAGTGGTGATTTGGAGGGCTGAAGTGTGAGTTTGGAAAGTTTTGAGTGCCTGGAATAGCAAAGAGAAGTTCTTGGCAACATACATATACCCAATCCAACCCATTTCAAGTCAAGAATTTTGGCAAGCAACAAGGGAGGGTGTGGTCGGGGCCCTCCATATCACCACCGTTAACTGCGCTCTCACTTTTCAATAAAAAACGTAAACGTTCGTCATGCCTTGTGATCGCACGAGACGATTCAATAGAGTCAAGACGCTTATGTACACCACTACCATAGTTCAGGCCCTTATTTGCAGTGTTTTGTTCAGACCCATAATCGCCCATTTTGTCATAGTTTAGGGTACTAATATGTATTTAAGCCAAAAAAATAATGTGTGATAATAAAATAGATAAACTATCTACACCTAATAAAAAGCTAAAAAATGATTTCTCACATTCTTGATTGCCTTTATCGGATTTCGAGATTCAAGTGCATGGTCAATTGAAGTGACCTTCTTGACGGTGAATGAACCCGGAGTAGTTGTTCTCAAAATTGAAGTTGGTTAATTCCACGTCCCACATTAGGTCAATTCCTAGTTGCTTGTTCAATATACGAGATACCTCGACCTACATGGAAAAATGATGATCATTGGTAAGAGTGAAATATTTACATGCATTGACATGCTACCAATATGAAATAGTACACCTACTTCCGAGCCAAGCCGAGATAAAGTAGCTGCATCGCATCCAACCAATTGAGCTGCAACCTTATTAAACAACATAAGCGTCCCACCGTGTATTCGATCATACACCTTAATTTCAAGCTTGTAACTAGACAATTAATGTTAGAAAACTGAACAATATAAATGCTAACATTCTAACTAAAATAATTATGAGTATCACTACAATCTAAATGTGACATGTCATGTAAAATATTAATAAGAATATCGGGTCGCCGGAGAATGAACATTTGTCTCGCTTCTGTTGCAGTAGTATTGTGGTCCCATCACAATCACTTTTTTCATACATCTAGGACATGCTAAATACCACATAGAGAACTGGGTATTTACACCCAAGACGACAGCACGGAAACAAAAATTGCGCACCTACATAATGGGTAAAACAAAACAAAATTGCGCACCTACATAATGGGTAAAACAAAACGTTAAAGACATTTTAGGAAAATGTATATATGACGAAAAAGTTTCCCACTTACATCAGATAAGCCTATACTACGAATCTCTTGAAGTCTTTGAAGGGTAACACGCATACTACGAGTATGATCTGAGGTTGATGAACCCACATTCTGAATGTTGGATACAATCGAACCATTAGCAAAGTTGTATCATTCAATTTTAAAAAGTTGATAATTAGTTCATAAACGGAACACCATTATGAAAAAAATGTAATAATCCAAACAAACATAGATATCAAACCTCCTGATCAACACATCTGTCTCAGACACTTATGGGTTGACATATAGCTTCATACCACAAGTTGAAGATAATTAAGATGTATCTGTGAAAAAAATGCATATTTTATTTTGGTGAATATATATATATATATATTGATCTATATGTTTAATTATTACAAAGAATACATTGTATTTACTAACAAACAAAAACACATCACCTTTAAAACGACAGACATATGTGGTGGTGCAAGCCAAAATAGTAGTCCTGTTCGGATCCGGTTGACATATATCATGCAGTAATCCGACTTTGTCCCCCACATGACTTTAGTATAGGGACTCAAGAAAATTTTCTTGTTGCATGTAACTATCATGTATATTGGCGCGAATGAAATTGCGAAATTGTTTATAAGATATACAGATCCCTCATTCAAGAGTGGGTGAAACTTATCACACAATTGAGAACATATGCAAACTGATATATGATCATTTTGACAATAAGAACATGCATAAGAATTATTATTAGTTAAAGAAAATTTATGCACATACATGAAGAAAAAAGTGTACACTCAAAAAACTCACATTCGCATCAAGTAGGGCCATTTCAATATCGATGAATCACCCAGTTGTTGAGTTAATAGCATCCCACAACCGAGTTAGATGAACTCTGATAGTCCAATTGTATCCGCGAGTTCCCAATTGTGAAATAAGTTGAGTGCTCGCATTTGGCATCTGTAAATAAGCATGTCTATTTACATATTAGAAATTTAGTATGTTGCAAATAAACTACTATATAACAAAGTGAAAGGTAGTTATTAAAGCACATCATAATATTTATTATCACAAGTTTTTTTAAGCACAAGGATGATTAATTCATCACATTTTATAATTGCGATATGATATATCATATACAATGACATACACACCTATCTGTTAACTACTTCCAGTTTAGAATCTCAAATTTCTAAAGTAACATCTTTGGTTAGACAAGTTGCCTTGGGACAGGTGCAAAATCCAAGGGTTTGTGGGATTTGTGCAATTCCATGACACCTGGTAGATTCTTGTCCACAACTATACAAGGAATCAACACCTCAGGTAAGTGCTGCAAGTGGGTTCATGAACCAACCACAGAGATATGACCCTTATTCAAATCAATACAACCCTGATTGGAGAGATCACCAAACTTTTCAATATGGTCAGCCCAACAATCAGCCCCAGCATCAGCCTTTTGGGTTTAATAGATCACCTCCTCCACAGCAAAATCAATGACAAAACTCATGTGCAACTTTAGAGGAAATTGGGAAAGCTTTAGCACTTAATACTCAAATATTTCAACAAGAAACAAGAGCTAGCATCAAGGAATTGGGGAATCAAGTTTCACAACTTGCAGCTTTGATAGGAAGGATAGAAGCTGAAAATGGGAGATTGCCATCAAAATTTGAAGTTAATCCAAAGGAGAATGTAAGTGCAATAACCTTAAGGAGTGGGAAAGAGGTGCAGACTTCCACCCATGAAATGGCAGCACCTAAAGAGGACAAGGAGGTCACAATTCCAGCAACTACAGTTGAAGAGAAGAGTGAAAATTTTGCTTTCCATAAGCCAAAAATTATAATTAAACCTCCTTTTCCTAGAAGATTGGCAAAAACAACAAAGGAAGAGTCTAAAAAAGAGACTTTGGGGACTTTTCGAAAGATAGAAGTCAACATACCTCTGCTTGATGCGATCAAACAAGTGCCTCGATATGCCAAGTTTTGAAGGAGCTCTGTACCAATAAGAAGAAGTTAGGAGCTAATGAGGTATTCAATGTTGGTGAGAATGCATCTGCAGTAATCCAAAGAAAGTTGCCTCAAAAGTGTGAAGTCCAAGTATGTTTACTAAACCATGTGTTATAGGCAATTTTAAGGTGGAAAAAGTTATGCTTGATCTAAGAGCCTTAATTAATGTTATGCCACTTTCAGTTTACAAGGCTTTGAACTTAGGATCTTTAAAGAGCACCGAAGTAATAATTCAGCTAGCTGATTGGTCTAATACATATCCTGAAGGGGTCGTGGAGGATGTTCTAGTTCAAGTTAATGATCTTATTTTTCCTGCAATTTTTATATTGTTGAAATGGATGATGAAAATGCTTCAAATTCAGCTCACCTTTTGCTTGGAAGACCATTTATGAAAACATCCAGAACTAAAATCGATGTGCATGGCGGAACTTTATCTTTTGAATTTGATGGGGATGTAGTTTCTTTCAATGTTATTGATTCCATCAAATGCCCAAAAAAATCTGAGTCTATTTCTTCTATGAATATCATTAACACAATTGTGCAAGATGGATTTGGGCTAATTTTTTCAAGAGGTGAGATGCATTTCAATAGGTACCAAAGAGAGATTCATGTGGGTGGTCTTGGCTATGAACCTGGTTGATGTAGAAAACATTGTCTAGCCAAAGACAATAATGAATGGCGCACTCGAGGGCAGCCCGCAATACTTAGGATTATTTTTTTCATTTCATTTAATTTTTATTTTGCTATTTTTTTAGTTTTAAGTCTTCACCTTTATAATAATCTAACAACTAGTTTTTCTTTAGTAGGATTTAATTTTTTGGAGTTAGAGAAGAAGTCACCTTTAAGAGCAGCACATTGAAGTCTCTTTTCAGCTAGCAAGCATCATCGCATCACCTGTCAGGGAAGTGTCTTTTCTTTTCATCCTTTATTGTTAATTATGAACATTGAGGACAATGTTCTAATTGAGTGTGAGGGAGGGATTTGCTCTGTGTTGCTGAATTAAAAAAAAATAATCTGCTCTATTGAAAAAAGAATATGGTCAATTTTGCTGAAAATTTCAAAATTTTAAAGTGGATTTTGATGCTTTTGGAAGAAAAAACAATTTGGATATTTATGCTTGGAATTGATTGGTTTAGCTACTTTCTTTGAAGTGTAGTAACCAAATGCAAACCCCAAATTGTGAGACTTTGAGATTTATGACTGAAACATCTATCGGTCTTGTTATTCTTTCTTGGGTGACATATCTTCCATGGTTTTGATTCTCTAGAACTTGCCTTGATTCTTTTTGAGGTCACATTGATACATACATACATGAACATGATCAATGCATTCTTTCTTTCTTACTATACGTTTGAGCCAAAAAGCTACCCAATGATTATTATCCACTGTTAAACCCTTTGAGCTGAATTGACATTTTCTTTCATATGAGCCACACTACAAGCATAAAACTTGAAAAACAAAATTTACACCCAAGCCATTGAGCTGGTATAGTTTTATTCATCATTAATATTGGTGGAGGTATACAAGACGCAAGTGTGGGGGTATTTAAGCTAAGGGTATGGCTGCTGTGAATGGAAGCAAGTTTTACTCATGTTGAAAAAAAACATTGAAAGTGGGGAAAAGAATTTTCACCAAATTTGTAAAAACATCAATACTAAAATTCACCACACCCAATTTGGTCACTCAAAACCCGCCCCTCACGCCTCACCCAGCCCTTGCACCTCCCAGAAAAGCTCGCCGGAGTTCCTCCGTCCGATCGAAAGTGTTATCTGGAATCGAAAGTGTTATCCTCCTCCGGCGATCGCGGCCGGTGCGGTGAAGTTTGGTTATCGGCGATGGATTCAAGCTTCCTCCAAAAAATCTGGAATCGTGGTGAAATTTGTGTTGCTATTTGAAGTATTGTCCCTTTTACTTCTAGAATTTTATGGAATTTTTCACTATTAGATTGAAGTGATGATTTTCAGGTTATGAGCATTGATGATACTGCATGTTTGACATTGGTGATTAAATTGATGAATTTAGCTTTACTAGTTTGATGGCTTATGAGTCACTTTACCAAATTTTAACATTTTATTCACTTTTATCTCCCTCTAACATTTTTGTGTTGTTGATGTCATTTTGTCACTTAATTTGTTAAAGTTGTCATTAAACTGGGAGAATTAACCTAATTATTTAGATTTAATATGCAATAAAATCCAAATTTGTTAGAGGGAGATAACAATTGATGAATTTAGCTTTATGTTTACTGTTGCATATACTTTCATCTGTTACTGTACTTTAGATTTAGTTTTTTGGATAATAAACAAACTTACATCAAACACAACGTTTTTAGTCTATATTAACACGGTTGACTGTTTTTATTGAAAAAAGTGAATCTATGACGAATTCGGGTATTAGGACTAGTTACTAACTAAAAAAGATGAATTGATTGATTGATGAGAGAATTAATTAGCTAATAAAATGCGTGTGATTAAAAAATTAAATAATAAAACTACCTCCTAGGATTACTAATCCACATAAACTTCAGGTTTTAAAATTTATAATTACCTACAATTATTATTCTCATCCTGTAAGAAAATGTATCAATTATAAGAGCCTTCTTTCGAATTGAACCTAGATAATTTGAACACACTTCAATGTCGTCCCAATTGTTGAAGTAATCTATCTCCTTCCTAAACCATTATGAACTTCAATTCTAGTACTAAATCTAGCCTAATTTACCCTTTAGTCAAGTATACTCCCTTATTCCTAAACGAAGCATACCACAAATATTGGATGACCAAAAGAATCATGCATCAACATTTCAAGTAAACAAGAATCATGGTAAAGTAATGTGTAGAACTAAATAGTCAAAATCCTAGGTTGAAGCTTCACAATAAATCCTAGGACACTACGTACATGAGGAGACCCTGGTAAAAAGCCTAGTAATGCCCAGCCCTTTACCAGGGTACCCAAAAAGCTTTTGGACCCTGGGAGTGGGGCATGGCGTTACTCAATCCACTGCCCGTAACGGGCTTCGAGACGGCTGGCCTGCTACCAATCTGGTAACGGGCTTAGCCCCTACCGGCCCGCTACCAGTCTGACAAAAGGCTCCCAGCTTATCGCCTTCCTTCTTCATCCCTTCATTTACAGAGAATTCGGGGGCAAATGAAATTTTTTGCTCCCGAGCTCAATTTTCTCAACTCTTACGTATTTGTCTCCATTTTCTAAATACTTGGCTTAATTGTATATTGGATCAAGTTAATGGTTTTTATTTTGGATATTAGGTCATTTTATTCTCCGGTTCAGTTTTTGACACCACTAGCTTCTTTGGTGGACCTTCGACAGTGTATCTAAAGCAACAAAGAAAAACACTTTGAGTCAGGTATGCATTTTATTGTCTAGTATGAATTTTGTTGTTATAAATGTATTAATAATTTACATTTTGAGTTAATGTAGTTATGTTAGTATTTTTCCAAAAATGCATAAATTTGATGTTCAAGGTAGATATGAGCCATAGTTCTTGGCTGTGGATATTACATATACATAATATTATTTTCAAGTGTGGAAATAATATTGTAAAGTATATTATTTTATTGAATATTCATGGATTGTTCAGGTTGGACAGTTTGTAAAAGTACAGTCAATATATTGAACTTTTATGGTCTTATATACATAACTGATGGACCGTCAAAATTTTTGGTGATTTTTCAGTCTCGTTCTTTGTTATACCAGATTGGGGATCTCAAACCCAAAAAATGGTATAATGAGGAACTGAGCTGAAATGCTACCAAATTTATGTAGGGTGTTCAAGTTATGCATATACGACCATAAAAGTTTGATATAATAATTGTACTTTTATGAATAGGATTGGACTTATGCACCGTTAATTATGATAAATTAATTTAAACAACTTACATATGTAGAGAGATCTTTAAATTTGTGATTTGTTCATTATTATGTTTAGGGTTTATTTGAAAAGTTTTAAAAAAGTTTTCATCAAATTGAAAAGTTCTTAAAAATTTAAGGTTTAATTGAAATTTTTTATTGACTACTGGCCTTCTTCATTCTTATAAGGATATAACAGATCCGGATGATACTCACGGGTCCGTACGTGGCTCTACTCGCAAGGGTCGTTCAGGGGGTCGTTCGGGTAGCCATGGTCAAGGAGACCATGATCCTCGTCGGACTATGACATCAGGTGAATCCTCACATAATGAGGATTCGCAGACCATAGTCAGTGATGGCAATGGAGCGGATCGACCTGCTCCATGGAGTGATCCACCATTGATCCATTTTCAAGTGGAGCGATCCACGACCTGCTCAACTTCTTAATGGATCGATCCATGACCCGCTCCACTTCTTAATGGATCGATCCACTAATAACCTGACACTCTCCACCTTTTCAAGATTATGTTATATCTAGCAACAATAGCTTATCTTTATAAAGTGACCATAAAAGTCCAAATGAGACCATATACGAAAATAAAAATTTACTGTCAAATTCTAATGATACATAGTTGTATTTAACAAAAAATAAACCTCCTTATCATTTTTTATAGATATATAAAGATAAAAAGGTTTTGAACATTTTTTGGTTTAGATTCATGTCATTTCATTGGTAAAACTAGCCCATCTGCATAGTCTGGACTATTCAAAATGGCAGTTAAAAAAGTTGCATCATGCCAAAACTTCAAACAGTAGCTAAAACTACGAAAATAAATATAGAACCAATTCATGACCAATTCTTTATACATCCATATAAGCTTTGCCAATCAAACCTACAAAGGAAAAAAAATCAGACGACTTAAGACAGTCCATTTAAAATGTTAAAATCACTAAATTTTATTATAATTGTAAAAATAACACAATAATTCATACTTGTGCAGCATTAGAACCATCATTGCCACTATCATCATCACCTCCATCACCTTCTTCAATTTCCTCTAGGAAAAGTTGGGGAGATGATAGAAATTTCTCCAACGGAACTACATTTAAAAAAAATTACCAACACGAAGTGTCACTAGTAATAAATAACAACACCACCAACAGTAGGATGGAAAGTCATTTAAAAAAAGGTTTAGCCTTGTTTTCTGCTTGCAACCCGTTCTGTGTACATGCAAGTGCTTCTACTATGACAGGATGCAACCTATTTCGGGGAGGACTCACCAACCTCCCTCCCGTACTGAAAGCTGATTCAGAAGCCACCGTGGAAACAAGTATAGCATAGATGTCTCACAATCAAACAACACCATCATTAACAGCACAATTATCAACAATGATGGTAGACAATTTCCTATCAATATTCCAATCCAACAAACTGCCATCAAATGTCTCACAATCAATTCTCTAGAATGCGGAGCAGGAACATATTCAAATCTATAAAGTATTTAACATATAATTCATGAGATACATGCATAGCAACAACCAACAAAACATGCATAGTAAGTAGTAACAACCAAATAAATGTTATGTACCTGATCATTCGCTTTTTTATAGTCTAGTTATTATAGATGAAATGAGTTGTAACAACCATATACCCCATCTTGTGGTGGTTTGAAGTCCACATGTCCATGGTGATAGCGATTCTCCCTTCATTGTTGTCCAAGATACCCATAACTTTCAGCTTGAAATCTCTATGCAACTATCTGGTGTCACGATTTATTGTTCTTTATGGCACTTTAAACAATGGCTGCAATGTATCAGAATACTTCTTTAATCCTACATGATCCACCATTGACAGTGGATACTCATGTAGGATATCATATGGCAGAGATCTTTTCTGGCTATATCTTCATCAAAAGTATGACAACCACTCTTCTTCCCATCAACCACTTTTCTGGACATCTATTAATGTGGTTTGCTAGATGACTTGTCCCACTTGTTTTCTCACTGGTAAGTGTATTCTTACAAGCTTTGCAAACTACTTTTACTTTTCCATCATTTTTCTCTCTAGTAAAATAGTTCCAAACATAAGAACTAAATTTATATTCCCGCATAACTTTACTATCAATGGCTTCACTTTCAGCTGCCTGGATTTGTGAAAAGTCCTCCTTATTCGACAAATAAACAGAGTCTGACTCTATAGATATTGTTGGAATTCTTGGCGCACCAAGTCCTTTTGAGATAACGCTTGAGCTCATCTCAGCTGGAGGAAAACTAGAAGTGGTTTCCCTCAGCTCATCTCCAGCTAGAAGTAGCTGGACATAGCTCAAGTCAGCTCAAGTTGACTAGAAGTAATCAACTTCAGCTCATGGTAGCTAAAAGTAGCAACCCTCAGCTCAAGACAGCTAACTCTAGCTCATGTTGACTAGAAGTAGTCAACTTGAGCTCAAATGAGTTAGTCTTGATGAAGAAGTGAGTTTCAGCTCAAGGTGAGCTGAAATGAGTTCTATGGAACTCAACTATGTGAATTTTGGCTATATGGAACATTTGTGATGTTTCATGAGTAGTAACTACCTATTAGCATCATTCTATACAAAATACGGATATTTTGGTAAAAGGCCATGGTTTTGGCAGTTGAGGTGCATGGTGTATGCACCCTAGTGCATGTATGCACATCCATTAAAAACTTTTCGAATTAACAAAACGTAAGTACTGACTTGATGTCAACCCGTTTAGAAATACGACTTCCAGGAAAAACAAGAATGACACCAGAATTTATAGAGGTTCGGTCTGAGACCTACGTCCTCTCCTCAAGTCCACGACTTGAGAGTTCTTCCACTATACTTTAAAAAGGTTACACCAAGAAAAAGTACAAATAGTTTTTCCCAATGCTCAACTACAACCTAACTATGGTTTTCCCAAAGGCTCACCAAAAAACCTAACACTCACCAAAATAGTTTTCCTGAGGCTCACTATTAACCTAACAAAAATCACTGTTTGGTTTTCCCGAGACTCACCAAAACAAAACCTAAAACACTTTGATTTTTACAAAAATCTAAACCTGTTGAGGTTTTATCGAAAACCTTCAAAACAAAATTGAAATACGATTTTTCTCTCTCAGAAAAATAACCTAGAAAAACTAAGATGAAGATGAAACTTGTTCTTCAGAAGATCAGCACTGGAGAGCTTTGAAACAACTTGCTTGCTAATGATATAAGTCTGATTGCTTGTGGAGAGATTGATTTTCTTCGAAGACTTGATACTCTATTTAAAGTAGAAAGGGAGGAGCGTCTGGAGCGTCTTCTCCAACGTCTCTATTGTTGTAGATCTTGATTTTTCGTCAAGGAAGTTGCTGAACAAGTTGCTGGAACGTTAGAAGAGAGATAGAGATAAAAGAGTCCTAACCAAACTCAACTTCTTAACAGACAGTTGTAAACATGTTTACACGAGAGGGGCTTACATTAAACTTTAAACCGAGGCCCAACTAAAGTAACAAAACGAAGCCCAAAAGTCCAATAAAAATTAATAGGTAAAATACACTAAGTACATACCACACTTTTCTAAACTTTACACAAAAGACCCAAAACTTTGTGATCATCAAAATCCTTAAAGCCAACAATCTCCCCCTTTTTGATGATGACAAGACTTTAGAGATTTGAAAAAAAACTTTCTGACAAACTCCCCCTGAGTGAAACACACTTATATCACACTTATATCATAAGCATAAGCAAGGAATTTATCAGCATCTCAGCAGTCTTATATCAGAATAATCTCATCTCATCCTATCTCATCTTCTCCCCATTTTTGTCATAATCAAAAAACATGTAATAAGAAACAAAAAGTAGATGGTGCAACCAATTTAAAGCACAGTAGGAAGAGTCAAAGCAGACAGCATCATTTATGTACATTCCCAGATAGTTTGAATAGTTAAAAACAACCAGTTTTGATTTGCTAAAAAGAAACAACACAGAATAGAGAGTTAAAAGGGGCTGTTCAAAGGTTGGATGGTGATTGGGGAGGTGTGGTCCAGGATTCTGAGATGTCAACCGGTGCTGAGGCAACTGGAATGGGATCTGGTATGTTGGGTACAAGAGCCTCTGTGATGGCAGCTACTGCAGTGATCTCAACAGGTTGATCTTTCGTTACAGTGTCTACAGTGGAGTCCTCAACAGGTTGAGACGCCTTTTCTTCAATGATCCTCTGTCAATTTTGCTGTCGGGCAACCCTTTTTGCACTGTTTTCCCTTAGCTTTGCTAATGCCAGTTCATGTTTACCCTGAATCCTCACCCATTTGCCATCTTCATCTTCTTTGAATCCACTCTTCTTGACAGTAGCACGAAAGAGATACGTTGAGTTTTCCCAGTTCTCCATCTCACCATTTGTTCCAGGAACCTTATGCTGTTCAAGTATGTCACTGATTAGTGAAGCATATGGCATGTGCTCCCCATGTCTGCCTTCAACAGACAGTCCAAGAAGTTGGACTATTCTTCTCCCAAAGTCTATATCCATACCATGCACCAACTTGTACATTAAGCATATGTCACCCCATGTGACCAACTGAGTTCCTTCTTTGGGAAACAGAACAACAGCTATTACCCAATGTAAGACTCTATGACTGAGCTGAGTAAACAACATGCCTGTGAATTGGTAGGGAAGTGCATCGAATGGTATTCCTAGATCACCAAAGAAATACATAAAAGCTGTATTTCATAACTCTGAAGTATCTAGCACCTCACTGACATTAAACGATTCAAGAGATTCCCTAGTTATGTAAGAGTGCCTCAAGAAGTTTGAGAATCTCGGATTTACCTCAATAATTCGAAGAGGTGTTGTCTGTTTAGCCACTGACTTCTTTGTTACTTTTGTGGCTGTCTTCTTGGCATTTGCAGTAGGAAGTGCAACCTTTCTTTTCTTTAGGGAATAGGAGACAGAAGTTGGTTCTGTTGAGGAGCCGAGGAGGAGGATTTCGGGCCCGTTTCCTTGAGTTTGGGTCCTCCTTGAAACAGTCATTCCTCTCTTTTCCTCTTCTTTAGGCTGCCCGGCTAGGGTAACTTCAAAACCATCATCCTCATCTCGAGGAGATACCCCTTTCTCTGGAGCTTCACGAATCGGCGGGTTAGATCTAGGGTTTCGCCAAACCCCGAAGCCAATTTAGTCGGATCTTGTGCGGCTTGGACTAGTAGCTTTTGATCCTCCATCTGCGCTTCGACATTGTTGTCGAAATCAGGTCGGTTGGTTCGAGATCCAGGGGCTTCAATTCGGAAATCCCCTGTTCATCTGATCTAGGGTTTGAGATCTAGGGTTTGAGGAGGATGACATGATTCTGCGATTTTAGGGTTTGGGAGAAACGGGAAGAACAACAAGGTCTGAGGGAGTAGTGAAGCCTGAGGTTTTTGCTATTTTGCAATATATCCACACATTTACTGAAAAACAATGTATCTCTTAAAAAGCATACAATTTTTTTATTAAAAAAGCGTTTCGCATTTTTTTTCATAAAGAGGGGAAAATTTAATGAAAAAAAAAATCTCTGGGAATATTCATGTACACATTTAATTTAAGAATTTTATGTTATGCAATTGTGAAATCAATTTCCACATTGCTTAACATTTTTCTTTTCGACAGACTCTCAACGGGTTTACAGGAACATACCTGACTGTTACCTTGGATTGCTCATGCCCAATTATCTTCTGATGTATGTGAATCTTTCTTCACTGAGTGGTTTTGTGAAGATGTCTGCTAGCTGGTGATTTGTATCAACAAACTCAAGTAGAATATTTTCATTAGCAACATGTTCTCTAATAAAATGATACATTACCTCAATGTGTTTAGCTCTAGAGTGATGAACATGGTTTTTTGCTAAACAAACCGCACTAGTATTGTCGCATTTAATGAGAACTTTTCTAAAGTTGAAACCAAAATCCTTCAATTGTTGAACCATCCACAAAATTTGAGCTACACAGCTTCCTGCAGCTATGTGCTCAGCTTTTGCGATTGATAAAGCAAGCGAGTTTTGTTTCTTTGAAAACCAAGAAACTAGACAGCTTTCCCAAGAATTGACAAGTACCACTTGTAGATTTTCTATCTACTTTACTACCTGCAAAATCTGCATCTGTAAAACCATGAAGTTCAAACAACCACAAACCAAGAGTTGGTGTATCAACTAAATACCTAAAAATTCTTTTGATGTAAAGCAAGTGTGATTCTTTTGGATTAGACTGAAATCTAGCACATAGACATACACTAAAAAGAATATCAGGTCTACTTGCAGTAAGATAGAGTAAAGAGCCAATCATGCTTCTATATAGTTTCTGCTCAACCTGTTTACCATTTGAGTCTTCATCCAATTTGACAGTTGCACTCATAGGTATGGGGCTGGGTTTTGCTGCATCAGAGCCAAACTTCTTCAAGATATCTTTTATGTACTTGGCTTGGCTTATGAAGATCCCTTCCTTTGATTGCTTTATTTGAAGTCCAAGGAAGTAGCTTAGTTCGCCCGTCATACTCATCTCGAATTCTCCCTGCATTAACTTTGAGAATTCCTTGCACAAAGACTGATTAGTTGCACCAAAGATTATGTCATCAACATAAATTTGTACGAGCAACATATCCTTTTCAGAAGACTTAATGAAAAGTGTGTTGTCAACCTTTCTTCTTGTAAAACCATGATCAACTAAGAAGGTGCTCAACCTTTCATACCACACTCTAGGAGATTGCTTTAAACCATAAAGAACCTTTTTTAATTTAAAGACATGGTTTGGAAAGTAAGGGTCCTCAAAACCTAGAGGTTGTTCTACATAAACCTCCCCTTTTATAAACCCGTTTAGAAAAGCACTTTTCACATCCATTTGAAATAGTTGAATATTCATAAAACATGCAAATGCACAGAGCATTCTTTTTGCTTCAAGTCTAGCCACAGGAGCATAAGTTTCATCATAATCTATTCCTTCCTCCTGTGAGTAGCCTTTGGCAACTAATCTTGCTCTGTTTCTAGTGACAACACCATTTTCATCAAGTTTGTTTCTAAAGACCCATTTAGCACCAACTATGGAATGGTCTTTTGGTCTCGGTACCAGAATCCATACCTCATTCCTTCTAAATTGATTCAGTTCTTCTTGCATAGCGTTTATCCGGTTTTCATCTTGTAATGCCTCATCAATGGATTTGGGTTCTACAAGAGAAACAAAAGCATGAAACGCACAAAAATTCTTTAATGCTGAACGAGTCATTACCCCTTGGGTTATGTCACCCAGAATGTTCTCCTGAGGGTGACTTGCTTTATGCTTGAATTTCTATTCATGAGGTAGGACTTGAGAAGTCTGAACTGCAACTGAGTCTTGTTCTTCTGGTACTGTCTCAACAGGTTGAGACATATTTTTCACGTTGTTTTCTGTCTGAGTTTCAGTTGGATCATTGACCTTCTGATCTGCATTGTCCTGATCTTCAGGAACATCATCTTCTTCTCTGATAGCAATGTTAGTTTCATCGAAAACAACATGTATTGATTCCTCTACCTTTAATGTCCTTTTATTGAATATTCTAAAGGCTCTACTTTTTAGAGAATAACCAAGAAAGATTGCCTCATCATTTTTTGCATCAAATTTACCTAGATGTTGTTTATCTAGATTCAGAACAAAACATTTGCATCCAAAGGTATGAAAATGAGAAATATTAGGCTTCTTACCTTTCCATAGCTCATAAGGGGTTTTGTTTAGAATTGAACTAATCAAAACTCTATTGAGTATATAGCATGATGTGCTTGCAGCTTCTGCCCAAAAGTACTTAGGAAGAGAATAATCATTGAGCATCGTTCTTACCATTTCCTCGATGGTGCGATTTTTCCTTTCTACAACACCATTTTGTTCAGGTGTCCTTGCACAAGATAAGTTATGAGATATACCAAGTGAAATACAGAAAGACTTCATATCAGAATTAACAAATTCTCCACCATTGTCACTACGTATGGCAACAACTTTCTTACCTTGCTCATTTTGTACTTTCTTGACAAAGTTGACAAAGTTTTCACAAGTTTCACTTTTCTTAGCAAGGAAGAATGTCCAGGTATATCTTGAATAATCATCAACAATAACAAGGTAGAAACGTTTACCTCCAAGACTGGTTGTAGAGATAGGACCAAAAAGATCCATATGTAGAAGTTCTAGAGTTCCTGCAGTTGTCACAACCTGTTTAGATCTGAACGAAGCCCTTGTTTGTTTACCTTTTAAACAGGCTGCGCATTCCTTATCTTTGTCGAACTTGATCTTTGGCAGTCCTCTCACTAAGTCTTTCTTCAACAGCTTTGCAATTGTGTACATACTCGCATGACCTAGTCTTTTATGCCAAAGCCAACTTTCATCCTTGTTAGAAGCAATGAGACATTTTACATTGAACGAGAATAAATCATCTAAATCAAAAGTGTAGACATTTCCACATCTTTTACCAATGAATTTAATGCTGTTGGAAAATTTGTCAATCACATGGCATTGATCAGATTTAAACATAACATGGTAACCGCTATCACATAGTTGACTAATGCTTAATAAATTGTGTTTTAGTCCTTCAACAAGTAAGACATTGTTTATAGCAGATGATCCAATCTTACCAACCTTACCAATACCAAGTATTTGTCCTTTGCTATTGTCGCCAAAGGATATTGTTCCTCCCTTCCTTGGAGTAAAACTGAAAAACTTACTTTTATCCCCCGTCATGTGTCTTGAGCATCCACTGTCCAAGTACCATGTGTGTTTCTTCAGGACCTAAATAGGTTGAACATTGCATCTGACTTTTGGTACCCAAACTTTCTTGGGTCCACAAGGGTTAGTCACATTTTTAATGACCCAAACTTGTTTGACCCCATGCATAATACGTTTATTTCTGAAAAGACACTCAAATTTACAGTGTCCCTTTTTATGGCATGTCTTACAAGTTATATAAGTTATGTTGGCAAACATTGTTTGAAAACTAGGTCTCTTTTGTTCATATCCTATTCCGGTTCTATCATAATAAGACTTTTGACTTCCCAGCATACTATTTAAGTTCTTTTCACCATTTACAAATCCAGATAAAGTCTTTTCCAATTTTTCATTCTTAACTTTTAATTTGGTCACTTCATCTAATAATTTTGCATTTTTAGTTTTCAGCCTTTTAATAAGTACATCATAATCCTGACACAGTTCAGCGAATTCTTTAAGCATTTGAGCTCTATCATCAATATATGAAGAATTGGAAGAATTAAAAGATTCAGCATCACTCATTACCTCAGATTCAGCTGTAGCCATCAGGTACGTCTCAACAGGTTGACAGATCTGGAGCTTACTATCAACAGGTTGACAGCTCTGGAATGTGCAGCTTTCTTCACCATCTGTTAGACATATGTGTGCCTCTTCCTCTTCATTTGAGGATGAATCCTCTGTATTTGAACAACTATCACTCCAAGCTGCCATTCCCTTCAATCCAGGTTTTCTTTTCTTGAAGGTTCTCTTTTTGTCAGAATTTCCTCTTTGTTTCTTTGAGCTGCTCTCATTTGTTGGGCAGTCAAACTGCATATGTCCTCTTCCACTGTAGTTGTAGCAGATTGGGGGTCTAAAGGGGCTGCTCTTTTTGTCCTTCATTTGTTGATATCTCCCTTTATACTTGAGCAACTTCTTGATTTTTCTTGCTATCATAGCTGCCTCATCACTGGTTTCTTCCTCATCTGAGGAACTTCCTTTTGATTCTTTCACCTTCAAAGCAATTGATTTGTTCTTCCCTTTCATCTTTTCATCTTCTCTATCCTTCATTTCATATGTCATTAGTTTTCCAAATAATTCATCAACACTAATAGTTTTGATACTACCTCCTTCACTTATTGCTTCCACAGTTCTTCTCCATGTTGGTGGTAAACTCCATAGAATTTTCCTAACCAACTCTTCACTTTTATAAATCTTACCATATTGTCGCAGGGGTGTGATTATCTCATTGAATCTTCTGTGCATGTCAGCAATGGTTTCTTTTGGATCCATGGCAAACATTTCATAAGTTTTAACCAACATGAACATCTTGGTGTCTTTGACTTGATCCGTTCCTTCGTAGGTTACTAGAAGCTTATTCCATATCTCATGTGCACTATCACAAGCAGAAACAATATTAAAAACATCAGAAGTTGGAGCACAAAGAATTACATTTACCGCTTTGGCGTTCAAGGTGCATAGTTTATCATCCTCTGGAGTGTAATCTTTGAGAGGTTTCGGTTCAACTATTCCATCATTAGTAATGACGGTTGGAATGAGAGGCCCTGCTTTAATGATTCTCCAAAGATAATGATCTTGCGCCTGAATGTGATTTTGCATTCTTGTCTTCCACCAATTGAAATTTGCTGAATCAAATAGTGGTGGTATAGACAGGTTGTATCCTTCAAGGATCATGCTTGGAACCGATGCCATTTGATCTTTGGATCTGAAACCGTGAGGTTTTGCCACAGATCACCGTGCTCTGATACCAATTGTTGTCCCAAGTAGGCTACCAAGAAAGGGGGTGAATTGGTTGGCCTCAAAAACTTTTCGAATTAACAAAACGTAAGTACTGACTTGATGTCAACCCGTTTAGAAATACGACTTCCAGCAAAAACAAGAATGACACCAGAATTTATAGAGGTTCGGTCTGAGACCTACGTCCTCTCCTCAAGTCCACAACTTGAGAGTTCTTCCACTATACTTTAAAAAGGTTACACCAAGAAAAAGTACAAATAGTTTTTCCCAAGGCTCAACTACAACCTAACTATGGTTTTCCCAAAGGCTCACCAAAAAACCTAACACTCACCAAAATAGTTTTCCCAAGGCTCACTATTAACCTAACAAAATCCCTGTTTGGTTTTCCCAAGGCTTACCAAAACAAAACCTGAAAAACTTTGATTTTTACGAAAATCTAAACATGTTGAGGTTTTAACGAGAACCTTCAAAAACTTAATTGAAACACAATTTTTCTCTCTTGAAAAATAACTGAGAAAAGCTAAGATGAAGATGAGACTTGTTCTTCAGAAGATCAACACTGGAGAGCTTCGAAACAACTTGCTTGCTTATGATATAATTTGATTGCTTGTCGAGAGTTGCTCTTTCTTTGAAGACTTGAGTCTCTATTTAAACTGGAAAGGGAGGAGCGTCTGGAGCGTCTTCTCCAACGTTTCTATTGTTGAAGATCCTGTTTTTTCGTCAAGGAAGATGCTGAACAAGCTGCTGTAACGTTAGAAGAGAGATAGAGATAAAAGAGTCCTAATAGAACTCAACTTCTAAACAGACAACTGTAAACAGGTTTACACGAGATGGGCTTACATTAAACTTTAAACCAAGGCCCAACTAACCTTATAAACCGAAGCCCAAAAGTCCAATAAAATGAATAGGTAAAATACATTAAGTACATACCACACTTTTCTAAACTTTACACACAAGACCCAAAACTTTGTGATCATCAAAATCCTTAAAGGCAACAGCCTTAAGGCTTGTCTATGCACAAGGGATGAATAACCACCCTCAAGGCCGAAAGTATGTGTATTTTCGACCAAGAGGAGGTTATTATCTCCCTTGTAACTTCCTACATCATCTATAAATATATGATAATCTGCCACAATTCAATTAGACTTCAATCTGAAACTTCTTCTCTCTTTCTCTCTAGTTTTTGGCCGAATTGTTCAAGCCATTCCTTAGAGCATTTCGGGTGAATCTCTTTGTGTTTTTTGTCTACACAAAACCGCCCCCTCCATCACATGCAATCCATCTTCTTGAATCAATTCGAAGGCTTGAAGATCCAAGAAGAACCGACACCATCATACTTGGAGTTTGAAGGCGTTTTTGAAGATTCAAGTGGAGCATACGTTTTGGAGCAAGGATAAAATTCCTTTTGCTATATTCAAAGGTGTAAGGTACGTTTCATACATCTCCTTCTTCCTCCTTCTTCTCCTCTTTCTTCTTTGTGAAAGTGGAGAGGCATGATTATGATGAAACACATCATGCTGTCAGAATCTCTAAATTTACAGATATAGCTAAAAGAGGAACTGAGTAAGTACTTGCTGGTTTGCTTGGATAATCTTCACTAATGGAGAGTGAGAGGATAGTGTCAGCCTTCCTAATCAGCCTGCCAAATGACCCAAATTAAAATACACAAGCCGTACATTCTCTGCATTCCAAAACTAAAAATGAATATTCCAAAAATGTACTTCATTTAGACCCATTAACGAGACTACTTTGGTGCCCAAGGCCCCAAGTCACATTGAAAATGAATGGAAAACCTGGAAATCTCCAAACCAATTACTCTTACACACCACATTCTTTCATCAATCAGTATCAAAAATTGATCTCAGATTTTGCACAATACATTTAATAGGCAAGCAAATACAATCATAATGTCCACTGAAAACTAAAACAACAAACCTTGTAGGCCCACCAAGTCATGAAATAGACTCTGATCTTCACCTTCTCTACAGCTTCTGATTTCGCGCCCTCCACCGCGATCGGCTCAGATTGGTCAGCTGTCTCGTACATTTTCGAGCTCCTAAAACTCTCGATCAAGGCGATGTGGACAGTGTTGAAGATCGAAACGATGGTCTTCAAGCTCAAGAGGTTAGCCGAGAGAAGCGTCTGGTGAGAATCGAATCAAGACGAGATCACGAGGAAACTGCTGCGAATCTTGGTTTGCGTCGGGTATAAGGTGGAGCTCCATATGGATGGATGTAGGGTATAAGGCGGAGCTCCTTTCAGAAATTTAATTGAGGTGGATCATGATCCACCCAATCCACCTTGATATGGATCATTTAAATGACCCAATCCATGTAGAGGGGATCAGGCGGAAATCCACCAGAGTGAGTCTTCATGCTCATCCCTAACCACAGTTAAGGGTCATCCACACCAGAATAAAGAAGACGGCCCCTCGATGATCAGCTCTTGTAGTTGCTCTTGCCTCCAAAGACACTTCCTGATGGTAGGAGAATCGGCCAGTAAGTTTTTCAATTTGTAACTTCAAATTTGTTCTCTTACCTTAATTCGTGCCTGATATTTTTTTCTTTTACTTTAAATTTATGCATTCTTGGCTCCAAGTTTCACAGCGTCTACCAAGGTGTGTAAGGCATTTTTAGAAACCGCTTTTACGGTGTCCCGAAAATGTACTCAAAGATGATGAAGGCTGAGAAGGATACATGGGTATCCAAATTCACAGTATAAACTTTATGATATTAATATATATAGTTTTCTTATTAATTTTGTTGTTAATGTACATGTACATTTACTAATTTAAAGTTTTCTTGTCCCAGGAAAGATATGCTTGGTGTCCTCTGACATCCACTACAGATGATGTGGAGGGTAAGTTGCACAAGATGTGGTCAACGATGTATAGGGGGAAGGGAAAGATCGCCTCCGACCTCAGAGGAAAGCACAATCTCACTGAAGAGAATCCCACGTATACGTATGATAACTGACGGCCTCACAAACCCGCTAACATTCCTCAAGCCAATTGAGAAAAATTCATCGATTCACTCAACACCGATACATTTAAGAAGATATCAGAGTGGGCCAGATAGAATGCGATGAGTGATGCAGCTAGGAGGCTGCATGACACGATGACGGTGTAGACTTTGTACGAGGAGATGCTGGCGAGAGAGCGTCTACCAAGATGTGTAGGGCATTTTAAGAGACCGATTTTACGGTGTCCTGGAAATGTACTCAAAGATGATGAAGGCTGAGAAGGATACATGGGTATCCAAATTCACAGTATAAACTATATGATATTAATATATGAGTAAAGTGAACGGTTAGTCCCTTAACTTTGCTTATTGTCCTATTCTGGTCCCGTTTTAAGAATTTGCCCTGTTAACGTCCCTTATCTTCATATTTTTGCCCTATTAAGGTCCTTTACCATTAATTCAATGTTAAAGTTAACGGATTTACTAGAAAAATGATTTTTTTAGTAACTAAAGGTTTCTGATTATTGTCTTTGCACTATAACATTTTAAAAAGTAACATTTTAACCATTGAATCTTACGGAGCATGCGCAAAGGCTTTTATCGTTGGATTGGGGTGGGTCGAGAGACGGGTCGGTGGGATCCGGAGGCAGGTCACGGCTGTAGAGGTGTTTTGGGTGTTGAAGCACGTCAGGAACGGAACGGCAACGTCGGGGGGAGGCTTCGGTGGTGCTGGAGAGGCTGAACGGTAGCGTAAGCAACAGAATCAAAACAGGTTGCTGCAAAGTCGGGTCGGCGGATCGTGGCGGTTTCCTCCTCTGTTTCAGCATCTCCGGCGACGCTGATGGGTGGTTTGAGCTCGGCGTGGTGTGGCAGTGCTAGGAGGTGAGAGGGTTGGTGATGAGAAGCGGCTTCTGGAGAGGAGCAAGGTGGAGTATGTGAGCGTGGAGGGTCCAGGATTTGGGCATTCCCGGAGCTCACCGGCATCTTAGTGGCTGGGTCGAGCTGGGAAGGCCGGGCTGAGGCGAGGAAGGCTGGAGTGGGGCTTGTTGGTGCCAATGCGCCCTGGTGGTGGCTGGTGGTTGTCGACAATGCCAGAAGTGGTGGCCGGAAGTGGTGGTGGTTATTAGAAACTCATATATCTAAGTTTAGGGTGCAAATAGTATAAAAGATAAGGTACATGTGTCGAAAAAATCATTTTTCCAGTAAATCCATGAACGTTAACACTTAATTAACAGTAAAGGACCTTAATAGGGAAAAAATATGAAGATAAGGGACTTTAACATGACAAATTCTTAAAATAGGACCAGAATAGGACAATAAGCAAAGTTACGGGACTAACTATGCACTTTACCCATTAATATATATAGTTTTCTTATTAATTTTATTGTTAATGTACATGTACATTTACTAATTTACAGTTTTCTTGTCCCAGTAAAGATATGCTTGGTGTCCTCAGATATCCACTACAAATGATTTGGAGGGTACGCTGCACAAGATATGGTCAACGATGTATAGAGGGAAGGGAAAGATCGCCTCCGACCTCAGAGAAAAGCACAATCTCACTGAAGAGAATCCCACGTGTCACGGGTGCCCCCGCCCGGTTGCGGAGGCGGGGCCGTCCCGCGACGACAGAAGCGGAAGCCACGGCGGAAGCCGCGTGAGCTACGGAAATGGAAGCGGTCGGTCCATTCGAGACCCGCTGAGTGTGGTGGTCCCGTGACCCGGCCCGCAAAGTCTCGTTCTCGAAGGCCCGGTGCTTGAGAATGCTTTGCTCTCGGAGTATGCAGACAGAGCTATGCACTATATGTTTCGGTCGTGTTTCGACCCGCAACCTATAAATCTCAAACATGGCAAGTATACAGTATAGCCCTAACTATCCATGGCGAGCCCCGCCCCACTGAAATAGGAGAGCACTCCACCATCACCAAATATGCAGATCATGGATAACATCAAAACGAGCCCCGCTCTCACTGAAGTGGGCGAGTACTCATTCATCATCTTATATATACCCACCAGAATCATCCAGATACAAAAGACGTCTGACATATGGAAATATGATCACATCACTGGTCCCGCCCTCCACTGACATGGGCGAGTCCCCAGTCATACAAAATATCCAGAAGTAGAATGTATCTATGATACATAACATGATCCAACCAATCACATGTATGCATATGCATCTACAGAGCCGACAAGGGAAAACCCCAGAATACCTAGTTGCGGAATCTAGGAGAAACTCCGAGATCAGAAGATTCCCGCACGTACCGCTGCTGCTGCTGCTAACACAAACAAAAGAGAGAGATAAGTTAACTGTAAGATAACCCACATGCTATACGTAACATAAGTCCAGAAATCAAAAAGTAGACTATAACCTCTACCGAGACTACCCCTATAACTTAACAGAAGTTCCGTGTCGGAACTGCAAATACCTGATCACAGAACAGAAAGCACCACGGAACTCTAGTCCGCTGGCTGCTTGTCAGGTAAACCTGAAAGGTGGTAAACAGAAAGGGTGAGTCCTCGGGAGGACCCAGTAAGGGCTGAGGTAAGGTACAATTTGCATATAGTAAGCTAAGTGTGCGAGTACCTGCAAAACAAAGAAAACACAAAACACAAGCATATATATATATATATATATATATAAAAACAGACATGAACACATATAATAAACTGAGTCCCGAAGGACGCAGTTAGAACCGCCAGAGACCCATGTGAGCATTTAAAAAGAATGACAGCCCTCTCCAAGAGGTTAGAAGCCGAAGCTAACAGATGCATGGTATCAGCCGGGGTCGCGATCCCCTAACTGTCATAGGGTCATAAACAGAGTATACTGCAGGGTATACAACAGACAAAATAAACTGCAAGGTATATATAGAATATCAGCACCCAGTGAAGATATAGAATACCGAAGAAGAACCCGAGGTCTCCGAGACCATCCCGGGCCTTGAACCTACAAGCCTGTACCTTACCATATAACTGGTCCCGGGAACACCGGACCACCATCCTCAACCCGGAACCCGCTTCAACTAATCCCTATATACATGATATCCCACCCTGAATGTATAACGAGAGAAGTTGATCCCAGGAAAATCCCGACGCTCGGCCTAAAACGCGGTAGTGTGACTTCCGAAGTCCCGCACTACTCCCGGGAAATCATCAATCCAGACCCCCGGGAACTAATCTCGCACATTCCCATAAAACTTAACAGAAACTCGGATTTTCAAACCGAGCTAGAACATAGTTGTTTATACTCAACCATGCACAACTAAGCATTTAAATCATACTTTCCCAAATTTAAGCAAGCAAGCTAGCCATAGGCGAAGCTGTGTGTTGACATGGATGGGTAGTGGCCATCCTGGGATTTTTGAGAAAGTAGGAGTAAATGCTAGCATTTACAATACTTGAGGGTGTTTTTTGTTTATTTTATTTTATTCCATACTATAACCCACCTAAATCCAACACTATATAACCCATTATCACCAAACCTTGGCCCAAACCCTAAATCCACTAACCCATTTGTCCAGCCCAACCAATAAAAGTAAAATTAAAGACACAACTCACCTTCTCGACTCTCCCTCGCTCTCTACCTCAACTCACCATGACAGACCCTCGATTCCACCACACCAACTCTCTCCGCCTGTCACCCGTGACTCCGAGTTCGACCACTTCTTCCAAGCTCCAGCTACCAGTTCTTTCAACTAAATATGAACTTCTTATTTCTTTTATTAGTATCATTGTTTACACTTCATATATTCGATAGTCTCATATTGCTCACATCATAAAGGAAACGATAATGAGGCTTGTAAGTGTTTCTGATACAAGTCAACTTACAAGTATGTTTTCTTAAAAGCTTGTAATTTCTAGAGTTTTGTACTGTACATATTCTTCTTCTTTCATGTACTGAGAAAGATATTGCATGAAGCTTTAGTATAGAAGAGTTGGTGATTTCAGAGATTGTATGCATCATGTTAAAATTTGAACTTCGGATATGTATTTTTATCATATGTTTGGATTTTTAGTACTCTTGATATGTATTACTTTTATCTAAGTTAAAGTACTTACACTAAATTATTTGGATCATATTACTTTAAGTATGATAATATTTGAATCAATCTCCAGCCACCCTGGAAAAAAAATTCCTGGCTTCACCCCTGAAGCTAGCATGTCGAGATTCACGGTTTCGTTTCCCAATTCAGAAAATGAAGTTCCAAACATCGTTTGTTACCTAATTTAATTCCCGATATCATTCCACCACCAATACACCCCCGAGACACACCATAACTATTAACATACCCTTACCTTACACACAAGTCCAAATCGAAATTCTCGTTCAGCCGTCCCCGTGCAAATTTTGGCAGAGTTTCGGCTGCGTTTCTGCCCACTCCCCGTACATAATTGATCCACTGAATACGAATACACACTTAGAATTCATCAAACCAGCCCCCAGATGGTGGCGCCAAAAAGTACCATGTGCAGGAAAAAATGGCTTTCACATAACGCCTTTCCAACAGAATCTGAACCGTACAAAAGATGTAACTCTTCGCCCTGATCAATAATATACCCTTACCTTTCACCGCAGCTGAAGTTGAGTTTCCGTGCAGGAAATCAAAAGCGGATTCTGGCAGTACTTCTGCAAAGTTTCTGCTCACACTCCTGACATAAAGTACGCAAGAGAAGATGCATGGAAGGCTTAGGAACCATAAAATTAACCAAAGGTGTAGTTCCATAATTATGTAGGAATTTCACAAGCTCACGGTTTCCAAACAGAGCTGAATTTACAAAATCTTATCCGTAATAACTTCCTAACTCTTCACAAAGATCAGTTTGATATGTTTACCTCGAAGCTTCTTCAAGTTTCCTTCAAGTTTAGTTTTGGAGCTTCACTTGGCGTTTTCATGGAGAACTCACGGTTGGAAGAAGAAAGAAGGTGAAGAAAATGAAGAAAATATAACTTTCTTCTCTGTTTATATTTGTTCCCATTTCTTTCTCTTATTTCTTAAAAAAATGCCAATTGTTCCATTTAATTTCATCCACTATGTTAGCCGCCCTTCCCTTGTCCTTTTCTTCCAATTAATGGCTTCATTTGTCCCTTTTTACACTTTGGCCTCCAAACTTTCAAAAGTTGCAATTTAGTCCAACCCAAAAATTGCAACTTTCAAACCGCTTCTCCGATCAGAACGAAATCTAAACACAACCCTCGGGTCATCATATCACACACAAATCATGCTTCACATGTTTAATTATAAGCCCCGAGTGTCATCCCGAACCAACTTAACCTGAGCAAATCTTGACGTATGTGCTTGTTAGCTTAACCAAAGAACCCCGTCATGTCTGCTTGGCTTGGTTATCACCACAATTATCATCCCGAGTCATAACCTACCACACACTGGTGGTGCCATCAAATTTTTCACCCCGAGCCCCGAGTGTCGCCCGAACGTCCCGACCCCGAAAAATATTTTTCGGGAAAAGGTGCGGGGGACTCATGCTACCTCAAATATATAAGCATTCCCGAAAATGATACTTAGAAACGATCCAGGAGCTATCTGACCAACAGAAAACATGCCCCGTATGCTTGGAACGGAGTCCCGGGATGCCCAGAAGTCACCACCCGCTTGGGGTGACTGTAACATCCTCCCCCCTTAGAACTCTTGGTCCTCCAAGAGGGGTCTCAGCCGCTGATACTGCTCGGGGTATCGATCCATGATGTCCTTCTCAGTTTCCCAAGTCGCTTCCCGGTCAGAATGATGTGACCACTGAACCTTGACCATGGGAATCAACTTGCTACGAAGTTTCCGAGTGTTGCGCGCCAATAAGGCAACTGGTACCTCCTGATAACACAGATCGGGTTCCAACTAAACTTCCTCGACCAGAATCGTCTGAATCGGGTCCTGAATGCACTTTTTCAACATGCTATGTTACGCTCCAGAATCTCATAGGGACCAATATACCTCGGGCCAACTTGCTCCGCCTGCCGAATCTGACGGTTCCACGGATAGGTGGTACCTTGAGCCAAACCCTGTGATGAGGACATCGCCCCAAAGGACCCTCAGGGTCTAGAAGACCCACAACCTCAAGCGCGCGCGACCCCTGGTCCATTCCAAGGCCATAGCGGACCCATGACCAGGTCCCGGCTGAAACAAGTCCAAGCGAACCTTAATGCTTTCATGAGGCTCATGGCGCAGTACGATCGAGAGGAGTCTCGGGAGAAGGCCTTACAACTTCGCCAACTCGGTATCGCGCTGGACGAAGATTGTGCGAAGCCCCTTGGAGTCTTAAGCATAAGCGTTCTTGAAGAAGTGAGCAGCCCAGTCTTAAGCGCGCGAACACCTGGCGAAGGAGAAGGCCCCAGCCAAGGGCAACTCCGCGAAGGCGCCCGGCGGAGGCATTCTAGCGAAGGCTCCTGGCGAAGGCCTTCCGCGTAACCTCCAGGCTTCGCCAGTTGACCGACCAAACCTAACACAAGGTGTCCTTCCTCCGCCGATACTTGGAAAGACAAACAACCACTTTACACACAAGACATCTGGACACTTTTAGGCTAGCCTTACCTTTTTACCTTTTTGGAAGCTTTTCACTCTGTAAGCGTGCAAAAGTACTTTATACTTTCTGCACGCATGCACATTCGAAATACTCCTTTTACTTCTTCCATTTCACTTCACTATATAAGCTAAGTGGCAGTCACCATTGTAACCTAGAACATATTATTGAATTTAAACAATTCGACTGAAACACTCCCAGGGAGTCATCGGCTTTGTGTTCTCCACTCTTGCATTTCCATTTCCCTAGTGATCCAGGCAAGAGGATCCAAGCATAATATCTAGTATTGTTTGACCTTGTAGTCAAGAGGTGCTAGATCCATCTCACTTCCCATGCATTTTCAAGGGCATTGCCTCACCTCGTAGTGAGGAGGTTCCCTTGGCCGACTTTGTTTCCTTCGTGTTCTTCCTCTGTTTCGTTTCCATTCTTGTTGGAAACCGCCTCCATTGAGCTAGGTCCGAGCGCGTGATCACTTACCCCCTCCGTGATCACATCAAGTGGTATCAGAGCCAAAGTGCTTGTTGGAGGTACCGTATCAGTTGTTGAGTTTTCTTCAAGCAAAACGTGATAGTCTCGTTCCTAAGGAAGGTCCGGACTCTCAGTTGATATGGTGGAGAAGATGATGTTCTTGAGACTCCAAGCTTGCTGTTCAGAGTAATCTGTAAAAGATAGGAAGAATACTCAGAAGTAGCAAGAGGGGAGTGGGGGCGTGTAGTAGCTTACCCGATTTAGGGTGGACATCACCCTATTTATAGAGTGATGCCGGGAGAAGAGCCTCCCAGGTTGAAGCCCTTAGGCAGGCTGTTTGAGATAAGTCATGTCGGTGATTGGAGATAAGGCGGCTGTGATGATGAAGATCTCAGCAAACCGCCTTAGGTGATTCACTTGTCGAGAGAATGTCGGCGTATAAATCTGGTGAAGATCTCCCGGGCTCGTGCTGCCCTCCTTATTGGCGGTTGATGTCGAGACGACCAAGTGGTCTATTTCCAAGTGGAGCAAGCGGTGGGCGAAGGCCCATAGGGGCGAAGGCCCCAAATAGAATATAGCCAAATAAGGGGTGAGGTTGCACGAACACAGGTACCAAGGCCTTATGCAGGCGGGGCCGGTATAGGCGGGAGGCTGGGAGTAAGACCCATGGAGGCGAGGAGATCGCGAGGTTCGCCCTAAGACCGCGAGGGGGCGCGCGCGAGGCTTTAGAAACGCAAGGGTGAGTATGAGGCGTCGCCCTGCGAGTCTGGAGGCCCGCGAGGCGGGACCTCGCGTGGCGTCTTGGAGACCACAAGGATGAGACCTTGCGAAGCGTCTGGAGACCACAAGGATGAGACCTTGCGAAGAGACCACAAGGATGAGACCTCTCCCAAGGCCTCGTATGATTACGATAAAACGCGAGGCGCGATTGCTTGGGTAGTGTACCAAGATGCCTCCTCACGAGAGCGGAGTATGGGCGGGGTCACTGTACTCCGTTTTTGAAAGTACTTTCTTTGAGGACCGATGTAGTAGTCACAAGTGAAGATCTTTTATAATCTGATAGTTTGTGTTGGATCCTTCACGACCCTTTACTCTGTGTTGAAGATCTTGTTTGAAAATACCATGTTGAGGCGTGCGATCACGAAGCGAGTTTGTGTGGAGCGCGATGACCTTTTATGGTCTGATATTACATGTTGGATCCTTCATGATCCTTGTGAGTTTTGAGGAGGGCATTTGCTTGGGTAGTGTACCAAGATGCCTCCTCACGAAGGCGAGTATGGGCGGGGTCCCGTACTGCTGTTCAAATTCAAGTCTTTGGAGTTGGCGAAGGCGCTTGGGCGTTTGCGGACCGTTTGATTGCGAAGGCAGCGAAGAGTCTCTTCAACATTTAATGCGGGAGAGATAAAGGAAGATGAGAGGTTTCTTGACCGTTATGGGGCGCAACACGTGGCGCCGTAGGGTCGATTACGCTTTGTAAAAGCGTTTCTTCTTTGTACGGCGGGGAGAGGTTTAATAACCGCTGGATCTTTGGCACGTGGCGCCTCGAGTCATTCACGCTTAAAAGCGCTTTTTCATTTTGGCGGGCTTATAAAAGCGTGCCGAGAAGATTGAAACCTTTCTTCTCCACTCTTGCATTTGTTCGCTCTGCTTGAGTAACCCTTTCGTATTCTTGCGTTTCTTGGCGATTTCATCGGCGGTTGAGAGGTGATTTGCGGTGGTTCCTCCTTTTCGTTCGAGATTCCTCCGGTCAAGCTGTTCATTTGCCAACCGCTCCGTTCGTTCTTGCTTCTTGCTTTAAACCACTCGGGTAAGTTTTTCTTCCCGCACACCGAGTGCTTCAAGTTCTCTGGCGCACGAGCGCTTGCCGAAATGCCTTTCTTTGGGCTGTTTCGATTTATATGCCTATCTGTTCTTCCTTTTGTAGAGATGGATTCCAAGGAAGCTGTTCGCCCGGTGGTCGCTCCTCTTGAGAAGACCACGGTGAAGTTCGAGAGAATTCACCAGGAAATGGTGGGGGCCTTCTGGCCCGTGGAGAAAACGCCGGTATACGCATCCCGTGCGGGTGTTTGTCGGGCGATGGGTTGGCCCGTTACCGAGGAGAACAAGGAGAACCGGGTCTTGTGCTGTGCAGCGCGGCTTGCGGCGGGATTACAGTACCCCTTTCCATGGCCCAGTGCAAGATCTCTGTGCTGATTGGGAATGCCCCAACTCGGTTGGCGCCCAATACTTTCACGAGTATTGCGGGCTTCATTATCGCTTTGCCACATGGCGGCGTGAAGCCATTCGCCGATGTGTTCAACCGTTTTTATCGGTTGGAGGCGAGAGTGGGGGTGCGTTCTTCTACGTCACTCCCATAAATGTTGGAGGTAACCACTCCATCTCCTTCACCGCTGCGCCCGATCCTACCACAAGCCGCACGGATCCTTTTTCTTCTTGCCGCGAAGGCACATGGGACTTTCCCGTGGCGAGGGCGCGACAATCCGTGCAAAGCATTGCGCGGAGGCTGTCTTGACTCACGGGGAGTGCGGTGGCAGGCATACGTTCAAGCTGCTGGGGTGGTTGGACGATGTCCTTTCGAGGAGCGCATGCGGCGTTCTTCCCTTTCTCGGCTGCCCAATGGGCGAGACCACCCTAAGGTGGGCTGGGATTAGCACGGGTTTCGTCTTTGGACCCCGGATGCCCCCGCCATACGAGGATGGGCTCCGTCCACCGTGGGACAATGATAGATTCTTTCTTCGCTGCTCTAGCGGCGCCCAAAATACGCTGCGCATACATACTAATATCTTGTAATTTTGTAAGAGTGCAGTAGAACACAGTGCAAGTCCCTCTTTGTCTGCAGATGCCGTTGCGAGTGCAGCGAAGCCCGGGGTAAGAAAGCATCCATGCGCATCGCCCAACGAGTGCACCTGGCATGTGCACTTGAGGAAGACGCCCCTGCCATGGCGGTCAAGGTGTTGGGACCCATTGTCCCAAAACTGTCCAAAAAGAGGGCTGGTATCAAGCCTTCGATGGCTTCTCAGCCGGAGAAGAAGAAGAGGAAAGTGGCTGCCACGCAGTCTGAAGAAGAGAGAGCCCTGCCGGTGCGGGGACCACAGGCTGAAGGGCCGGGCTGGGGGCTGAGAATCCTGCTTTGGAGCAGAGGGCCTACTCCGGTTATTTTAAGCGAAGAGGTCGGGGAGCCTTTGGGGAAGAGGGTCCTACTCCGGCCATTTCAGTGAAGAGGCCGGGGAGCTCTTTGGGGAAGAGGGTCCCAGTGGGGAGCCCCTGGCTGAAGAGGCCGGAAGGGTGGAGCTTGAAATGCCCCTCTGCTGAAGAGGTCGTGCCTTCTGCGAGAGGGCCCGAGAGGGCGCGAGCGGATAGCGCTGTTCCCATCGAGGCTGTGCCCATCTCAGTGGTGCAGCCCATTTCTTCTGAGGAGGCCGCTGCTGAGGCCTTTGTATCTGGGCTCTTCGCGAGCCCTTCACCAGTTCAAGGTGAAGACCTGCCCGGTCATGTGGTCGCGGCAGAGATCATTACCGGAGGCGAGTGCCTCCTCCCAAGGGTAAGATGTCAGCGGCTAACGTCACGATCTCTATGAGAAGGAGGGGCAACCAAGCTGCAAAGGCCATTGGGAGTACCGGCCAAAGGAGGTACCAGTCATTCCTTCGGGAGGCGGAGACCACTAATGCAAGGAAGAGATCCTGCAGCCATCCCTCTTGGAGAGGAGATCACTGAAGAGGCCCCTTCGGGAGAAGGCCCCGCCACGAAGGGGAAGAGGATCACGGTGGTTGAGGAGACTTCTTCCTCTTCTAATAGTGAGGCCCCGGAGGAAGGGGGTGCAGTGACACGGTCCTCTGCGAGGACAAGTGGTTGGGAGGTTGCCCAACCTTCCGGCAGCCAGTGGAAGTCGGTGGATAGGGCGTCCTTCTGCTGGTAAGTCTTTTTGATTTTGTGATATTTTCTTTGTTTTTGAGTTCATACTTGTTTCCTAGTTGCTTGATGCCTATTCTTTGTAGGCGAGGCCCTTGAGCCAAGGGGCTGGCCTGTGAGGCTCTTGTGGACCAAGGGGTCTTGGCAGAGATCCCTGCCGATTTGGGGACCGGGACCGAGGTCCTTGAGAAGACCGGAGTCTGGTCTCACTATTTGGAGCGGAGGCGTGTTGCTGCCAAGTCGGTCCCCAAGTGGTCGAGGCCGAGACCTCACGAGAGTCCCGAGAGGCACCGAGGCAAGACTCGGGGTGTACGAGGAGCAAGGAGGCTCTGAAAGATGCATGGGATCCGGTCTTCCTCACGAGGAATAGCAGTTCACTGCTGCGGGGAGGAGCAAACCCTCCAATCCTGCTGGAGGGCTGCGCACCCCCTATGACAGGAGGTGACCGGCGGAGCCTGGACTCCCTGCTGAATTCATGAGGAGGCAGCTCAACAAAGTCTGCGAGTAAGACAGCTTGGTCTTTACGTATGAGTTTAGTTTAGCCTTTTTCATTTACCTTTAATAGCATTGGGATGCGGCGGCTGTCAAAGGTCACGCTGCTGCTGAGCAATGGCATGACTTCTGAAGTATGCCAATAAGCGGGGCACGCCGGATATCGAGATTGCCTCTCTCGGGAGGGAGGCTGGAGTCCTCAAAGAAGAGGGAGGAGGAGCTCAAGGAGGAGCATGCCAAGCGCGTAGCCCAACTAGAGAGTTGGTGCGATTATGGCAACCAAGAGCGGGCGCACAGCATGCGGTACCGGTGGGAGCAGGCCTGCCTTCTTGATGTTGCGAAGCAACGCTTCCTTCAGCAGGAAGCAATGCTGGAAGCCAAGCGGCTTGAAAGTGCTTGTCTTGAAGGAGTCCCTCCTTTCCTTGGAGGCGAAACCAAAGCCGCCCTTGCGGTGGCGAAGGCCCAAGTTGAGCGGCGAGGCCGCGGCGAGGAGGCGAGGCCAAGCTGCTGTCCGAGGCTCAAGCGGCGGAGAAGAAGGTGGAGGAGGGCAGGCTTGCTGCTGAGGTTGCCACGAAGGCACGCACGGAGGTCGCCACGACTGGAAAAGGCAATGGCCTCGGTGTGGGAGATGGAGAAGGCTCTGGGCCTTCCCCCTTTGAAGGTGAGGATCACGAGTCCTCTTCCTCCATTAAGGTGCCCATCCACGGCGGATGCCTCGGCGTGGAGAAGCTTGGTGAGATCAAGCCACAGGCGGCGGGCGCGAGCCTATGAGGAAGGCTGGCTGCGATGCCGCTTCCAAGTGGAGAAGGCGTTTCCAGCTCTAAGTCTTGGGATCTGGATGCTGCCAACACCAATGAACCAACGGTAGAGGCGCCGCTTGATGGGGGAGCGGGGAAGGAAGATGGGCGATGCAGTATGCCCTTACGGACTAGGGTGGAGGCTCCAACATGTGGATGCCCCCTATTTTGTATAAAGACCTGCATTCACACACTTTTTGGGAACAATAGATGAAGTGAAACTTCCTTTTTCCTTCAACTGTTTTGTAGATTCGCTTTAACTCGCGATAGCCTTGTAGAATACGTTAGCTTAGTTTAATAACCATAGGCTAAGTCTGTCTCATGGAGAGATGTCCTTACAGGGTCCGCGAAGGCGAAGCCACGGGGACTATTTATCAAGGAGCTAGAGACTTAGTCTTAAGTTTATAGTGACGAGGCACTTCAAGATCCGCAGGCGGAGCCACATGAGTCATTCCAAATGACTTGTGGGTTTACTTGTTGAGCCCCTTTCTTGGGCAAGCTGTTTAGGAGTAAGCCCTTGGGTAGTGGACGGTGTACCAAGTAGAAGTTCCCTGTAGTTTGCTCATCATTTATACGATAAGTATTCAGTAAAAAGGTTCGGTTTACGGAGTGCAGTCGCGCGTTTGGCGAAGGCGATGGGGCGCTTGTTGAGACAAGTGGAGAACCATCTCGAGGTTACGGGGGTAAGACCCGCAGCGCAAGGGGATTACCCTTGGGACGGGCGAGTTGAAGGTTGGTTGGGAATGGGACCCGCAACCACCTGTGTGGAGAAGTCCGAGCGGAAGGTCTGTGTGGCGTGCGAGGGCGACTTACACATAGACCTTCTGAAGGAGCCAAAAGGGGTTACCCTTCCGCGGCGCAAGGATTACCCTTGGGGCGGGGCGAGTTGAAGGTCGGTTGGGGAATGAGACCCGCAACCACTGTGTGGAGAAGTCCGAGCGGAAGGTCTGCTGTGGCGTGCGAGGCGACTTACACATAGACCTTCTGAAGGAGCCAAAAGGGGTTACCCTTCCGCGGCGCAAGGATTACCCTTGGGGCGGGGCGAGTTGAAGGTCGGTTGGGAATGAGACCCGCAACCACTGTGTGGAGAAGTCCGAGCGGAAGGTCTGCTGTGGCGTGCGAGGCGACTTACACATAGACCTTCTGAAGGAGCCAAAAAGGGGTTACCCTTCCGCAGCGCAAGGGGATTACCCTTGGGGCGGGCGAGTTGAAGGTCGGTTGGGAATGAGACCCGCAACCACCTGTGTGGAGAAGTCCGAGCGGAAGGTCTGCTGTGGCGTGCGAGGACGACTTACACATAGACCTTCTGAAGGAGCCAAAAGGGGTTACCCTTCCGCGGCGCAAGGGGATTACCCTTGGGGCGGGGCGAGTTGAAGGTCGGTTGGGAATGAGACCCGCAACCACTGTGTGGAGAAGTCCGAGCGGAAGGTCTGCTGTGGCGTGCGAGGACGACTTACACATAGACCTTCTGAAGGAGCCAAAAGGGGTTACCCTTCCGCAGCGCAAGGGGCTTACCCTTGGGGCGGGGCGAGTTGAAGGTCGGTTGGGGAATGAGACCCGCAACCACTGTGTGGAGAAGTCCGAGCGGAAGGTCTGCTGTGGCGTGCGAGGGCGACTTACACATAGACCTTCTGAAGGAGCCAAAAGGGGTTACCCTTCCGCAGCGCAAGGGGATTACCCTTGGGGCGGGGCGAGTTGAAGGTCGGTTGGGAATGAGACCCGCAACCACTGTGTGGAGAAGTCCGAGCGGAAGGTCTGCTGTGGCGTGCGAGGACGACTTACACATAGACCTTCTGAAGGAGCCAAAAGGGGTTACCCTTCCGCAGCGCAAGGGGATTACCCTTGGGGCGGGGCGAGTTGAAGGTCGGTTGGGGAATGAGACCCGCAACCACCTGTGTGGAGAAGTCCGGGCGGAAGGTCTGGGGCGGGGCGAGTTGAAGGTCGTGGCGTGCGAGGGAAGGTCTGCGACTTACACATAGACCTTCTGAAGGAGCCAAAAGGGGTTACCCTTCCGCAGCGCAAGGATTACCCTTGGGGCGGGGCGAGTTGAAGGTCGGTTGGGAATGAGACCCATGACCACTGTGTGGAGAAGTCCGAGCGGAAGGTCTGCTGTGGCGTGCGAGGCGACTTACACATAGACCTTCTGAAGGAGCCAAAGGGGTTACCCTTCCGCAGCGCAAGGGATTACCCTTGGGGCGGGGCGAGTTGAAGGTCGGTTGGGAATGAGACCCGCAACCACCTGTGTGGAGAAGTCCGAGCGGAAGGTCTGCTTACCCTTCCGGCGTGCGAGGACGACTTACACATAGACCTTCCTGAAGGAGCCAAAAGGGGGTTACCCTTCCGCAGCGCAAGGGGATTACCCTTGGGGCGGGGCGAGTTGAAGGTCGGTTGGGGAATGAGACCCGCAACCACCTGTGTGGAGAAGTCAGAGCTGAAGGTCTGCTGTGGCGTGCGAGGACGACTTACACATAGACCTTCCTGAAGGAGCCAAAAGGGGGTTACCCTTCCGCAGCGCAAGGGGATTACCCTTGGGGCGGGGCGAGTTGAAGGTCGGTTGGGGAATGAGACCCGCAACCACCTGTGTGGAGAAGTGAGACCTGACAAGGTCTGATGCCATAACTCAGGCAGGTAGCCAGTCTGACCGGCCGGGTACAGAGGGCGATGAAGAGGGCATTTGAAATGCCATGTAAGCTGTAAGACAGGAAGAAATACATATGTATTTTATTGAATTTGTGAGACTAAGGACTTACACGTAATATGGGCGCAAGTCATCCGCATGAAAGTTGCGGGGGAGCAGACGACCATCATGGTCTTGTAGTTCATAGACTCACAGGCGGACTTGTTTATGAACAATATAAGGCCCGTCCCGGTTGGGTCGCAGACACCACAGCTTGGGGTCGCGAGCGGTGAGGGCGATTTAAGTAAGGCAAGGCCTCCTTGTTGCAGTACCTTGGGTTTGACCGGGAATTATGGTGAAGACCGAGCCTCTGTTTGAGGCGGTCATGCGGCGAGCACCTTCGCGCAATTCTTCAATTAAGTCGAGTTTGGCACGGAGCCCTTGAGCATTGGCTTCGTCAGTGAAGTTGATCATACGGATTGTAGGGAGGTCTACCTCAATAGGTAGGAGCGCATCTGCGCCGTATACTAGAGAGAAAGGCGTCTCTCTGTGGGGGTTCGCGTTGTGGTGCGATAGTCCCATAAGACACTTGGGAGTTCATCTACCCAGCGGCCCTTGGCCCCAGCCAGGCGTTTCTTGAGGCCTTCCTTGAGGGTTCGGTTGGTGACCTCAACCTGCCCATTAGACTGGGGGTGTGCCACCGGGTCAAAAAGCATGCGGACATTATTGTCCTGTGCCCATTATTGGACACCTTGTGGCGAATCGAGTGCCATTATACGTAATAATAGCACGAGGGCTGCCGTCTCGGCAGACAAGATTCTTCCAAAGAAACTTGATAATCTTGGCGGAAGTGATGGAGACCAGGGGTTCTACCTCGACCCATTTAGAAAAATAATCAACTGCTACAACACAGAAGCGGTACTGACCTGGAGCGGTCGGCATTGGACCAATGAGGTCGAGGCCCCACAGGGCGAAAACCTTTGGATTTGTCGATCTTTGGAGATTTCGTGGATGGTAGCCACTGGATGCGAGAATTGATTTGGCATTGGTGGCACGTTTTGACCAGTGCAGCGGCGTCCTTTTTCAAGGTAGGCCAGTAGTACCCTTGACGGAGGGCTTTGTGGGCAAGCGCCTCCGCAGCGATGTGAGCGCCACAATTGCCTTGGTGGAGAGTGTCCAAGACAGAGCGTCCCTCAAGGGTGCTAAGGCACCGTTGTAGAGGCGCCGCAAACCCGCGATGCCATAATTGGTCATCAATGAGGACGAAGCGGAGGGCTTGCTTGCGAACCTAGGGATCTGTGGTGCTGGCTTTTAGCGCAGCAATGATAGGGTTTCTCCGATCTGTGGCTGGATCTGCGTTGCTTGAGAGGCAATATCAATACCTTGCGTGATGGAAGGTCTGGTCAGAGTGGCTGTGGTAGAGGTGGTCTTTCCCTTTGATAGCATGTCTGCTGTAGTGTTCTCAGAACGAGGAACATGTATAAAGATGACTTCTTCAAAGTCGGTTCGTAGGGTGTTTACCAACTTAAGGTATTTGATCAGGGTGGCGTCCTTGCACTCGGCGCACCCTTGAACCTGGTGAATCACCAGCTGCGAGTCACTGTGGACATGGAGGCGGCGAATGCCTGCCCTTGTGGCGAGTTTCAGCCCGGCTACGAGGGCCTCATATTCTGCAACATTGTTAGTTACTTGAAATTGAAAAGAGACACGAAGGAATACTTCCATACCTAGGGGTCCACGTAGATACACACCCCCTGCGGGGGATTCAAGTTTGGATGAGCCATCCACAAATAAGTCCCATTCGGGAGGAGTGGGACGAGGTGTGGGGCCCGGCTCAGGGGCCGAGAGTACATCAGCATTTGAGAATTCCGCAATAAAGTCGGCGAGGGCCTGGCCCTTAATTGCCTTTCTGGGCTCATAATTGATGTTAAAGCCGCCAAGTTCGATGCACCACTTGGCGGCGCCCTGAATGTTCGGGCGCCTTAGGATGTCTGAATTGGCAAGTCCGTTCGGACTATAATAGTGTGCCCTTGGAAATAGGGCTTGAGCTTCCTTGCTGCATATACAAGGGACAATATAGCCTTTTGGAGGAGGATACCTTGTTTACGTATCTTGGAGAGTGTGGCTGGTGTAATAGACCGGCCATTGCTTGGCGGCTTCTTCCTTAATAAGGACAGAGGCGACACTTCTTTACGAGGTGGCGAGGTAAAGGACCAGGTCATCGCACGGCCTAGGGCACTTGAGTGCCGGTAGTTCTTGCAGTGTCGTTTGATGGAGGCATATGCCTCCCGACATTCCTCCGTCCATTTGCAAGCTTTTTCTTGCGAATCTGATCGAAGAAAGGTTTGCAGCGATCACTTAGTTTAGAGGCAGAATCGTCCCAAGGCCACTAGCTTTCCTGCCACTGTTGGACTTCCTTGAGCCCCACAGGGTGCGCAAGGTAGTGATTGCCTCAATCTTTTTGGGATTTGCATGGATTCCTCCTTTGGAGATTTGGTATCCCAGGAACTTCCCTTCGCCCACGCCGAAGATACACTTCTTTGGATTTAATCGCATATTGTATTTGCGGAAGTTGTCGAATGTTTCCTTCAAGTCTGTGAGATGGGTTGAGACGGCCTTGCTTTTGACCACAATGTCATCCACATAAGCTTCAAGATTTCGGCCAATCGGCTGCGAAGACTTGATTTACAAGCCTTTGGAAGGTAGCCCCGCATTTTTAAGCGAAGGGCATTCTGATATAATGATATACGGCCTCGCCGATAGTAAAGGCGGTTTTACCGCGTCCTCCGGGTCCATAAAGACTTGGTGGTACCCGCTATAAGCATCGAGAAAAGAAAAAACCGAGTGATGAACGGTTGAGTCAACCAGTTGGTCAATGGATGGTAAAGGATAGGGGTCCCTTGGGCAGGCCCTATTAACCCCCTTGTAGTCCACGCAAAGTCGCCACTGACCGCCCTCTTTATCGGCGAGGACAATATTCGCAACCCATTCAGAGTAGTGAACTTCCTTGATTATATTTGCCTTAAGCAATTTCTGCACTTCAGTGCGTACAAAGTCCTTACGGTCAAGGGCCATGCCCCTTGTTTTCTGTCTAACCGGGCTAAAGCCGGGGAGTACACTTAACTTGTGAGAAATAACAGAAGGATCAACTCTGGTAGGTCCTCGAGGCTCCATGCGAAGACATCACTGTGTTGGCATGGAGGAGGTGGATGAGCGCTTGCTGGTCTTTGTCCTCGAGGTCCTTTCCCACCCGAAACTTCTTCCCGGGAGAGATCTCAACTTCTTCAAAGGCTCCGGACAAGTCAGGAGCAGCTTCGCCCACAGGACCAGCTTCCTCTGCGGGTGCCTTCCTCTTAGGCTCGGATGGCCGGGGAAGCTGCGGGGGTCCGGCGAGGCGAGACATAATTGCCTCGGCCACATTACGGTGACAAATATATAGGCATCCCGGCCGCGATGTGAAAAACTAGAGTCGGGGTTCGCACATCACAGGCGGACATGGAACTCGGTTTGAGTATGTCGCCCGATGATGGCGTTATATGGCGTAGGAGATCCAGGACAATAAAGTCCACATAGCTCGAATGACATACCTGCTTTTTCTCCTTGGTGGTTCCCATCATCATGTAGGGCAGGGTGATCGACCCCAGGGTTGGGATTTCATCCCGTCCTATTCCAAAGGTGGCGCCCTTCGCGGGCTGAATTTGTGACAAAGGCACCTTTGCCTCAACCAGAGTGTGCTTGTAGATCACGTTGGCATTCGCCCCCGTATCCATGTAGATTCTATCGACGTCCCAGCCCGCCATACGGGGAGTGATAACCAAGGGGTCAGCGTGCGGGATTGCCACGGAGGTGCCAGCGCTGCGATGCAAAAGCGAGTAGAGGAGTGGTCTATCTGGTAGATCTGCCTCATATGACGGCGTCTTGCCGAAGCGCCTTCACACCTTGTGTGATTACGCCGATATGTCCCCTTGCCGGGGGACTGGGCAATTCTCTGACACAGGTTTCTTTGGGAGCGCCCCGCCGGCGGTCCTCTGGCCGGCGCCCTTCACGGTCACCTTCTCTTCTACGGTCCTCAGTTTGGAGCAAGTACTCCCTGAGCTTGCCTTGAGCCAGCATTTCTCCAATCATACGCTTGAGCTCAAAACAGTCCTCAGTGTCGTGACCTTTGTCACGGTGGTAGCGGCAAAACTTGTTGCTTTGCCTTGTTATTTCCTGGGAGAGGGGGCGAGGCCAAGTGGGGACCGCCCTCTTTTGTTCCAAGGCATGGAGGATGTTGGTACGAGATTCCCTCAGTGGGGGAAGAGAAATGTATGCCCTTTCCCTCTTGGGGCGTGGGAGTCTTGCCTTTGAGACCTAGGGTCCGGTCGCGAGGGTTGTCCCTTGGCGTCCGCCGTGGCGGCTCTGGCGAGTGGTCGAGTGACCTCTTCCGTATTCATGAACCGCGACGCTGTACTTAAGAATTGTTCCATGTTGGTGGGCGGGTTAGTGTGGACATCCACAAAGAAAAGGGACTCCCAGCGGAGGCCTTGGATAGCTGCAAGCGGCGAGCTTCTTCTCCCAGTTAGGGACACTGGATAGACTCGGCACAGGCGTTGAATATATTCTCTGAGGGGTTCATCCTTTTTCTGCCGTATCTTAAGAAGGTGCCCTGCCGTTTTAGGAGGTGGTTTGGATACCACAAAATGGTTGGAGAAATTGCGGGATAGCTCCTCGAAGGAATCAAACCGTTTGTCCCGGAGAGTGGTGTACCAGTTGGCAGCGGCCCCAGTAAGTGTGGAGCTGAAAGCTCTACGAGCGTGTTGTCGTCCGCCCTTGCTATTGCCATTGCGGAAGCATGTGGCTGGAGATGGATATCGAGTGCAGCAGGCCATCATAGGCGTCCGGCTTAGGCTGTGGCCCAGTCGGAAGAGGGGTTTCTAAAACCCTCGAGTAAAGGTTGGAGTCGAGAGGTGGTCGGACCCATCCTGGAGATATTATGGACACTGGCCCTTTCATCTCTTTTTCCACTTCCTCTAATCGTCTAGTAAGCGCGATAAGTAATGACGAAGAAGGATCAGGGTTACTTACTTGCTGAGGAGGAGTAGCTGGGCGTTCAGGCTGATTAGTCCGCGGCGTTCAACGCTATCCGAAACGCCCGAAGAGTGGTGGCGAGAGTTTCACGTAAGTTGAAAGCAACCGCCTCGGTGATCGTTTGCGGGGCGGCCGGATCCAGGCCCGTTGGAGGGTGTTTGGAGGTGGAGTGTTTCGCTCACGAGGCATGTTACGGGCAACGTGGGAGGAGCTTTCCTCTGTTGAGTGAATAGAGAGTTCTCCCGTTGTGGGGAACGTGGTTCGAGGATGGCTCCGATGGTGGGTCATTGTTCGTACTTGTCCCGGGAGGATTCCTCCTCCCTTGGCGGCTATTCTGTTGGCACTCCGGGTGGTTGGCATGACTTATTGCTTGTGGTTTGTAATATGGGTTTATAGCAAGAACTTTCGTTCCCACAGACGGCGCCAAACTGATAGTCTCGTTCCTAAGGAAGGTCCGGACTCTCAGTTGATATGGTGGAGAAGATGATGTTCTTGAGACTCCAAGCTTGCTGTTCAGAGTAATCTGTAAAGATAGGAAGAATACTCGAAGTAGCAAGAGGGGAGTGGGGGCGTGTAGTAGCTTACCCGATTTAGGGTGGACATCACCCTATTTATAGAGTGATGCCGGGAGAAGAGCCTCCCAGGTTGAAGCCCTTAGGCAGGCTGTTTGAGATAAGTCATGTCGGGCCGATTGGAGATAAGGCGGCTGTGATGATGAAGATCTCAGCAAACCGCCTTAGGTGATTCACTTGTCAGAGAATGTCTGGCGTATAAATCTGGTGAAGATCTCCCAGGCTCGTGCTGCCCTCCTTATTGGCCGGTTGATGTCAGACGACCAAGTGGTCTATTTCCAAGTGGAGCAAGCGGTGGGCGAAGGCCCATAGGGCGAAGGCCCCAAATAGAATATAGCCAAATAAGGGGTGAGGTTGCACGAACACAGGTACCAAGGCCTTATATGGGCGGGGCCAGTATAGGCAGGAGACTGGGAGTAAGACCCATGGAGGCGAGGGAGATCGCGAGGGTTCGCCCTAAGACCGCGAGGGGGGCCCGCGCAGGCTTTAGAAACGCAAGGGTGAGTATGAGACGTCGCCCCTGCGAGTCTGGAGGCCCGCGAGGGCAGGACCTCGCGTAGGCGATACTGGAGACCACAAGGATGAGACCTTGCGAAGGCGATACTGGAGACCACAAGGATGAGACCTTGCGAAGGCGATACTGGAGACCACAAGGATGAGACCTCTCCCAAGGCCTCGTATGATTCTGATAAAACGCGAGGGCGCGATTGCTTGGGTAGTGTACCAGTGGTCATTGAGTTCCATGAATATGCTCTCACCTGGTGGGAGCAAGAACATCACGAAAGAGCCAGGATCCGATGTCGTCCTATCACCACGTGGGAGGATCTTAAAAGGACCATGAAGAATCGATTCGTACCCAGCTACTATGACCGAGATTGTGCTCAGAGGCTGCAGTGCCTTATCCAAGGTCATCGCAGTGTCGAGGAATACCAGAAGGACCTTGAGAGGGCCTTGATGAGGGCCAACGTCAAGGAGGACGAAGAGGCTAAGTTGGCCAGATTCTTATATGGCCTACGGGAGGACGTCGCCAAGACAGTTGAACTATGCGATTACCGGGATTACCAAGACCTGGTGCATAAGGCCATCCGGGTGGAGAAGCAACTGAAGAAGGGAAACTCCTACTATCCTGCTCATACCCCCAGTAGAGCCCCAAGCAGCAAGACCCCCCCTTCACCAAACCGCTCCCGCCAAAGCCATACACATCTTCTGCGGCGATGCCACCCCCTCGCCAAAATTACCCCAACACAAGACCCTCCTCGCAACCTCAGCCGAAACCCAACGCCAGCACTTATGATGCCCCTCGGCAGTCAAGGAGCATCGAATGCTTTAAGTGTCTGGGCAAGGGACACTATGCGAGGGATTGCCCCTACCGACGAGCCATGGTCATGCGGCCCAATGGGGAACTGTCTAGTGAAGAGGAAGGAGAGGTCCTTCCCGAACAAGAGCAACATGAGAGTGAAGCGAGAAGAGGAGAGCTGCCTATGGACGGTCTCATATTAGTCACCAAGAGGGTTACGCAAAGCTCCCCAAGTGTCACCGAAAGTATTCAGCGGGAAAATTTATTCCAATCAAGAGCCATGGTGAATGGGACTCTGTGCGATCTCATTATTGACAGCGGAAGTTGTGTCAGTTGCGGCGAAGACATGGTCGCTGAAATAGGCCTCCATACCATCGTACATCCTAAACCGTATCAAGCTGCGGTGGGTCGGCAGCAGAACCTTTGTGAAGGTTGTCAAACAAGTCGAAGTCCCAATCAAGATCGGCAAGTATGAGGATTCCATCACTTGTGATGTGGTGCGAATGCAGGCTACCCACATCCTCTTGGGCAGACCCTGGCAGTATGACAAGGAGGCCGTACATTATGGCAAAGTTAACAAATATGCCCTCACTCACCTCAGTAAACCATACACCCTGCTTCCCCTCACCCCAACTCAAGCCCATTAGGATCAAATTCACCTAGCTAGTAAGGCCGAGAGAAAAAGAAAGGGCGAGGGCAGAGAGCGGAGAGAAAATGGTGAGAAGGTTCAAGGAACCTTGAGTGAAAGAAAAGAGTGTGCATTGATGGGAAGCACCCCGAGAGAGCCCACGAGAAAACAAGAGAGCCTCCCTCCACTGGCCAAAGAAAGGGATTTTAAAGGAGCATTTCTTGGAAACAAGATTTGTTTTCTCCTGATCCCCACTCATTGCATGTTAACACTTGACAGTGTATCTTCTCTCCCTTTCTATGTGCAGAAGGTCTTGAAAGAATTCGGCGAAGTATTTGATGAGCCGCGAACCCTTCCTCCCTATCGCGGCATAGAGCATCAAATCGACTTGCTTCCAGGGGCGCCTTTACCCAACAAGGCCGCCTATCGGACCAACCCTCAAGAATCCAAAGAGATCCAATCGCAAGTGCAAGAGTTGCTGGACAAGGGGTTCATCCGCAAAAGCCTGTCGCCATGCGCGGTACCGGTCATACTCGTGCCAAAGAGCGATGGCACTTGGCGCATGTGCATGGACTGCCGCCCCATCAACTCTATCACTATAAAGTATCGCCACCCTATACCTAGACTTGATGACATGTTAGGCGAATTGAGTGGTGCTTGTGTGTTTTCAAAAATTGACCTTAGAAGTGGTTATCACCAAATTCGGATGAAGGAAGGTGATGAATGGAAAACTGCTTTCAAAACCAAAATTGGTTTGTATGAGTGGAATGTTATGCCCTTCGGGTTATCTAACGCACCAAGTACTTTCATGCGTCTAATGAATCATGTTTTGAGACGTTTCATTGGGAGGTTTGTGGTAGTATACTTTGATGACATACTAGTTTATTCTAAGAACCATGAGGAGCATGTTGAGCACTTGAGGCAGGTCCTCGACACGCTTAGGTTAGAAAAACTGTATGCCAAATTTGAAAAGTGTGTATTCGCATCCCAGGAAGTTAACTTTCTTGGATATGTAGTGGGTGCGAAGGGAGTCAAGGTAGACGAGAGTAAGATCAGTGCCATTCGGGACTGGCCTACTCCTAACTCCTTAACTGAGGTCAGGTCCTTCCTAGGACTTGCTAGTTTTTATAGGAGATTTGTTAAAGACTTCTCTTCCATTGCTGCCCCTTTGCATGAACTGGCTAAGAAGAATGTCGTGTTTGAATGGGGTCAGTCGCAAGAGAAATCTTTTCACGAATTGAAATCTCGTCTGACAAATGCCCCTCTACTCACTTTGCCAAACTTCGACAAAGTGTTCGAGGTAGAGTGCGATGCTAGTGGCATAGGCATCGGCGCTGTCTTGCACCAAGAAGGCCGTCCCATCGCCTTTTTTAGTGAAAAGTTGAGTGGAGCCACCTGAATTACTCCACGTATGATAAAGAGCTATACGCTCTTGTGAGATCCTTACAAACGTGGAGCCATTATCTTCTGCCTAGAGAATTCGTAATCCATACGGATCACTTGTCTTTGAAGTATCTTCAAGGACAAGGAAATTTGAGCAAAAGGCATGTTAGGTGGGTAGAGTTCATTGAGTCTTTCTCCTATGTTATTAAGTATAAAAAAGGCAAAGAAAATGTTGTTGCTGATGCCCTATCCAGGAGATATGCATTACTCATGACTCTCGATACGAGGATTGTTGGTTTTGAAGGTTTAAAAGGGATGTATGAACATGACGTGGATTTTGGTGAAATATTTGCCAACTGTGTTAAAGGTAGCCAAAAAGGCTACTATGTTTTTGATGGTTTTCTGTTTAAGTTGAAAAGGTTGTGCGTTCCCAGAGGGTCAATGCGCGAAGTCATCATCAAAGAGGCACATGGAGGCGGTCTCATGGGGCACTTCGGTGTCCAAAAGACGCTTGAGGCCGTTAAGGAGAACTTCTTCGGCCCGGCATGAAGAAGGGCGTCACCAAAGCTTGCGCCGGATGTGTCACATGCCACCAAGCCAAGTCAACTCTCCAACCGAAAGGGAAGTACACCCCTCTTCCTACGCCTTCTATTCCTTGGGTTGAAATAAGCATGGACTTTATAAGTGGTTTACCTAGGACATCGCATGGTCATGATGCTATATTTGTGGTAGTCGATAGGTTCTCCAAAATGGCCCATTTCATCCCATGTCATAAAGCGAAGATGCATCTCATGTGGCTGAATTGTTCTTTAGTAACATTGTTAAATATCATGGCCTCCGCGATCCATTGTTAGCGATAGAGATTCGAGATTCCTAAGCCATTTTTGGCGAACCCTTTGGTCTAGGCTAGGCACCAGTTTGATGTACTCCACATCCAGTCACCCTCAAACAGACGGCCAAACCGAAGTGACTAATAGGACCCTCACCACTATCCTGCGCACCCTCCTTAGGAAAAATCTGAAAGAATGGGAAAAATGCTTGCCTCATGTAGAGTTTGCATATAACCGAGCCTACCATTCCTCTACATCCCATAGTCCTTTTGAGATCGTATATGGCTTCAACCCTTTAACCCCTTTGGACTTAGTCGCATTAGACTACGCGAGCGGTGGACGTAGATGGGAAAGAAAAAGCCCGACGCATGAAGGACTTGCATGCTAAGATTCACAAACAACTTGAGAAAATTAATGAGTCTTACGCAAGCAGAGTTAATAAGGGCAGAAAATTTAGGAGTTTTCAAGTCGGGGATTGGGTATGGTTACATTTAAGAAAAGACCGATTTCCCCAGGCTAGGAAAAACAAACTGGCGCCAAGAGGCGATGGTCCCTTTCAAATCACTAAAAAAATAGGAGAAAATGCTTATGTACTTGACTTACCTTGCGATGGCTCTTATAATGTACATGCAACTTTTAACGTTTGTGATTTAGCTCCCTTTGAAGGACAAGCAGATTTTAAGAATCCGAGGACGGATTCTTTCGAAGAGGGAGAGTATGATGAGGACATCGCCCCAAAGGACCCTCAGGTTCCAGAAGACCCACAACCTCAAGCGCGCGCGACCCCTGGTCCGTTCCAAGGCCTTGGCGGACCCATGACCAGGTCCCGGCTGAAACAAGTCCAAGCGAACCTTAATGCTTTCATGAGGCTCATGGCGCAGGACGATCGAGAGGAGTCTCGGGAGAAGGCCTTACAACTTCGCCAACTCGGTATCGCGGGGACGAAGAGTGTGCGAAGCCCCTTGGAGTCTTAAGCATAAGCGTTCTTGAAGAAGGAGCAGCCCGGTCTTAGAGCGCGAACACCTGGCGAAGGAGAAGGCCCCAGCCAAGGGCAACTCCGCGAAGGCGCCCGGCGGAGGCATTCTAGCGAAGGCTCCTGGCGAAGGCCTTCCACGTAACCTCCAGGCTTCGCCAGTTGACCGACCAAACCTAACACAAGGTGTCCTTCCTCCGCCGATACTTGGAAAGACAAACAACCACTTTACACACAAGACATCTGGACACTTTTAGGCTAGCCTTACCTTTTTACCTTTTTGGAAGCTTTTCACTCTGTAGCGTGCAAAAGTACTTTATACTTTCGCACGCATGCACATTCGAAATACTCCTTTTACTTCTTCCATTTCACTTCACTATATAAGCTAAGTGGCAGTCACCATTGTAACCTAGAACATATTATTGAATTTAAACAATTCGGTTGAAACACTCCCGGGGAGTCATCGGCTTTTGTGTTCTCCACTCTTGCATTTCCATTTCCCTAGTGATCCAGGCAAGAGGATCCAAGCATAATATCTAGTATTGCTTGACCTTGTAGTCAAGAGGTGCTAGATCCCATCTCACTTCCCAGGCATTTTCAAGGGCATTGCCTCACCTCGTAGTGAGGAGGTTCCCTTGGCCGACTTTGTTTCCTTCGTGTTCTTCCTCTGTTTCGTTTCCATTCTTGTTGGAAACCGCCTCCATTGAGCTAGGTCCGAGCGCGTGATCACTTACCCCCTCCGTGATCACATCACCCTGTCACCAGCCTCGAACTCCAGATCTCTGCGACGTTTGTTCACATATGAGGTGGTGCGGTCATTCACGGTTTTCATCCGCGACTGTATGGTCCTGATCTTCGCTGTGGTCTCCTTAATGAGTTCGGGACCCAACTCGATCCTGTCTGATGCCTCCCTATTTGAAAAATGTGCCCAGCTCTGGGCTGCTGTGGAGGAAGGAGTGTCTGAAGTGGAAGTCGTGGCTATGGTCTCGGGTCGGCCCGCTGTGAACCGTGCCCCTGGGTTGAGTTGGCTTGAACCCAAAACTACAGAAGCGGAACGTTGCCGGATACTTGTCCCAGCTTCAGAGGGCAGTCACGCATCCAATGGTTATCTGACCCGCATCGCAAGCACTGACCTGACTGTCGGTAACACGGCCGACCGGGGTGATATCTACCACAACTCGAACATGACTGTAATGGTGATGCCACTCCTTTGCCCTTGCCGCTCGGTCTAGGCCTGCTCGCCTGCCCGACGGTCCTCAATGGTCCCTGATGTGCAGAACCTCTCCCTCTGTTTTGGGATTGGTAAGGGGTGTATCGGCTCTCAACCTCCTCCTGCTCGAGGAGTTGGGCCTTCTGAACGGACTCATGGTAGGATGTGATATCCAATGGTCTCAGATCCCACCTGTAGTCGGGGCATAACCTGTGGATGAACCTCTTGGCCTTCTCTTGCTCCATACCATTGTACTGCTGTACGTAGAGAACCAGCCAGGTCAAACTCCCGCTCATACTCCCTAACGGTCATGTTCCCCTGCTCCAGGTCATCGAACTGCGACTGTCGGAGATCCCTGGCTGCATCTCCGATATACTGTCGGTGGAATAAGTGTGTGAACTGCTCCCAGGTGATGTCTAGGTCCTGCTCACCTCCCCGTACCGAGTCTGCTCTCAACTAGCCCTGTAGGCTCCTCCACCAGTGATCTGTCCTGCAGGTTGAATGTCGCTAGCGATACCATAACTGTAGAAGGAAGGTGTAACCTTCCTAGGAGTTTGTCAACTCCTGCAAACCAGGTCTCCGCTGCCTCTGGTCCTCCTCTGCCATTGAACCTCGGGGGGGATTAGGTGCTGAAACCTCTCCAGAAGTCTGACCTCGTCAGACTGGTGCCTCAGACCTCCCCATCGTTGGTGGGACCGATGAGAGGCCTCGGTGTCATAGTGATCGTCCTCTCACTGACGACGGTGTGGTCGATGAATCTCCTCGCCCGGAAAGCGCTCCTGGCCAGAACAATCAGATCGGACCACGGGACCGACCTCCGATCGTACCCTCCGTGCGTGAGGGTGTCTGCGGTCTTCGTCCTCTTCTTCCTCCTCGGAGTCTATCCCTTTTCGTTCCTGAACACTAAGGCGAGCGGTGGTCTGAACCTCACTGTTCACTCCCTGCTCAGAATGCCCCTCCTGTGGCATAATCGGGTCTCCCTATACCCGCGGTTGTCCCTAAACCTGCGCTGGCAGTAAGTTACTCAGTAACAGTTGTACCTGTCTCAAAACCTGTACCAAATCGGGACAGGGTTCCTGCGGCTGCTGAATGTTCGATGGTGGTGATTGTGGTTGTTCATGCCCTAGATTCTGCTGAACCCATCTTCTAACTCTCGGAGGCATGAGATCCCGGTCCCTACCCTCCGGCAACTGATCACATTGTCTACGCATGTTTACCATTTCCTGAAAATAGTCCAATCCATATAACAAAGTATACATAACAGTTAACTCTCACCTACAGAAGCTAGCAGCAGTATTCTAAGGCTCTGTAGTGTAATGCAATGTATGATGCAGAGATTCTTTTCAGAATCACAGAATCACATACATCGTATCCTAAATCACAGAATCAGATCATGATCATTCACATAATCACATTGTAAGATCAAACAAGCAAAACATAAAGGTACCCAGATTATGTTGTCACAGGGCGCCCACCCGGTTGTGGAGGCGGGGCCGTCCCATGATGACGGAAGCGGAAGCTGCGACGGAAGCCGTGTAAGCTGCGGAAACGGAAGCGGTCGGTCCAACCAAGACCCGCTGAGTGTGGTGGTCCCGTGCCCCATCCCGCAAAGTCTCGTTCTCGAAGGCCCAATGCCTAAGAACGGTTTGCTCTCGGATTTTGCAGACAGAGCTATGCGCTTTATGTTTCGGTCGTATTTCGACCCACAACCTACAAATCTCAAACATAACAAGTATACATAATAAATCCTAACTATTCAGGGCGAGCCCCTCCACACTGAAATAGGCGAGCACTCCACCATCACCAAACATGCAGTTCATGGATAACATCAAAACAAGCCCCACCCTCACTGAGATGTGCGAGTACTCATTCATCATCATATATATACACAACAGAATCATCCAGACACAAAATACGTCTGACATATCAAATTATGATCACATTACGGGTCCCGCCCTCCATTGACATGGGTGAGTCCCCGGTCATACAAAATATCCAGAAGCAGAATGTATCTAAGATACATAACATGATCCAACCAATGACATGCATGCATATGCATCTACAGAGCCGACAAGGGAAAACCCCAGAATACCTAGATGCAGAATCTAGGAGAAACTCTGAGATCAGAAGATTCCCGCACGTACCGCTGCTGCTGGGTGCGGAATCTAGGAGAAACTCTGAGATCAGAAGATTCCCGCACATACCGCTGCTGCTGCTACTAACACAAACAGAAGAGAGAGATAAGTTAACTGTGAGATAACCCATATGCTATACGTAGCATAAATCCAGAAATCAGAAAGCAGACTATAACCTCTACCGAGACTACCCCTATAACTTAACAGAAGTTCCGTGTCGGAACTGCAGATACCTGATCACAGAACAGAAAGCACCACGGAACTCTAGTCCGCTGGCTGCTTGTCAGGTAAACCTGAAAGGTGGTAAACAGAAGGGGTGAGTCCTCGGGAGGACCCAATGAGGGCTGAGGTAAGGTACAGTTTGCATATAGTAAGCTAAGAAAACACAAAACACAAGCATATATATATATATATAAACAGATATGAACACATATAATAAACAGAGTCCCGAAGGACGCGGTTAGAACCGCTAGAGACCCATGTGCGCATATAAACAGAACGACAACCCTCTCCAAGGTCAGAAGCTGAAGCTAACAGAGGCATTGTACCAGCCGGGGTCGCGATCCACTAACTGTCATAGGATCATAAACAGAGTATACCGCAGTTTATACAACAGACAGAATATACCGCAAGGTATATACAGAATATCAGCACCCAGTGCAGATATAGAATACCGAAGAAGAACCCGAGGTCTCCGAGACCATCCCGGGCCTTGAACCTGCAAGCCTGTACCTTACCATATAACTGGTCCCGGGATCACCGGACCACCGTCCTCAACCCGGAACCCGCTTCAACTAACCCCGATATACATGATATCCCTCCCAGAATGTATAATGAGAGAAGTTGAACCCTTACTGTACTATTACCGATTGGCAGAAGAATCCCGAACCTCACCCCGAAACGCGGTAGTGTGACTTCTGAAGTCCCGCACTACTCCACAACTGCTGATTCAGGCTGAACAACCATTCAGATATCAGAAATCATCAATCCAGACCCCCGGGAACTAATCCCGCACATTCCTGCATTTTCCCGCAAAACTTCACAGAAAGCTCGGATTTTCAAATGAAGCTAGAACATAGTTGTTTATACTCAACCATGCAAAACTAAGCATTTAAATCATACTTTCCCAAATTTAAGCAAGCTAGCTAGCATGTCGAGTTTCACGGTTTCGTTCACCAATTCAGACAATGAAGTTCCAAATATCGTTTGTTACCTACTTCAATTCCCGATATCATTTCATCACCAATACACTCTCGAAACACACCATAACTATTAACATACCCTTACCTTACACACAAGTCCGAATTGAAATTCTCGTTTCTGCCCCCAGAAATACGAACACACTCAGAATTCATCAAACCAGCCCCCAGATGGTGGCACCAAAAAGTACCATGTGCAGGAAAAAACGGCTTTCACATAAAGTCTTTCCAACAGAATCTGAACCGTACAAAAGATGTAACTCTTTGCCCTGATCAATAATATACCCTTACCTTTCACCACAGCTGAAGTTGAGTTTTCGTGTAGGAAATCAGAAACAGATTCCGGCAGTACTTCTGCAAAGTTTCTGCTCACACTCCTGACACAAAGTACAGAGGAGAAGATGCAAGGAAGACTTAGGAACCATAAAATCAACCGAAGGTGTAGTTCCATAATTATGTAGGAATTTCACAAGCTCACGGTTTCCAAACAGAGCTGAATTTACAAAATCTGATCCGTAATAACTTCCTAACTCTTCACAAAGATCAGTTTGATATGCTTACCTAAAAGCTTCTTCAAGTTTCCTTCAAGTTTAGTTTTGGAGCTTCACTTGGCGTTTTCATGGAGAACTCACGGTTGGAAGAAGAAAGAAGATGAAGAAAATATAATTTTCTTCTTTATTTATATTTTTCCCATTTCTTTCTCCTATTTCTTAAGAAAATGTCAAGTGTTCAATTTAATTTCATCCACCATGTTAGCCGCCCTTCCCTTGTCCATTTCTTCCAATTATTGGCTTCATTTGTCCCTTTTTACACTTTGGTCCCCAAACTTTCAAAAGTTGCAATTTAGTCCAACCCGAAAACTGCAACTTTCAAACCGCTTCTCCGATCGGAACGAAATCTGAACACAACTCTCGGGACATCATATCACACACAAATCATGTTTCACACGTTTAATTATAATCCCCGAGTGTCATCCCGCGCCAACTTAACCCGAGCAAATCCCGACGTATGTGCTTGCTAGCTTAACCAAATAATCCCGTCATGTGTGCTTTGCTTGGTTATCACCACAATTATCATCCCGAGTCATAACCTACCACACACCATTGGCGCCATCAAATTTTTCATCCCGAGCCCGACTCTCGCCCGACAACAAACGTCCCGACCCTGAAAAAAAATTTCCGCGAAAAGGTGCGGTGGACTCTTGTGACCTCAAATATATAAGCATTCCCGAGAATGATACTTAGAAAAGATCCGGGAGCAATCTGACCAACAGAAAACATGCCCGCATGCTTGGAACGGAGTCCCGGGATACCCAGAAGTCACCACCCGCTCGGGGTGACTGTAACACCACTTATACGTATGATAACTAACGGCCTCACAAACCCGCTAACATTCCTCAAGCCAATTGAGAAAAATTCATCGATTCGCTCAACACCAATACATTTAAGAAGATATCAGAGCAAGCCAGATAGAATGCGATGAGTGAGGCATATAGGAGGCTACGGAGGACGCACGGTACGATGACGGCGCAGACTTTGTACGTGGAGATGCTGGTCAGAGAGTGTCATCTAGTTTAATTTACTGACTTCCGGCGTCATTGGGATGGTTCAGAGAATATTTCTTTTGATGTAATAATTTAAAAAGTTGTCATCTTCGACTTTTTAGCCTTTATATTTATTTTGTACTTATCCTTGTGTTATTTTCTTGTTAGGCCGAGTACACAAGGCAAATACTAGAGAAGTACCCGAACAATGACGTTCCTCTTTTGATTTGGAGATCTTCAATACAGTTACAGACTGGCCCAGGAAAGGTCACTAGGTTGGCGCTCTCCCGCGGCTAGTTCCCCCGCAGTAGTTTCAGCCACCTCAACCGTCTCAGGTAATTATAGATAGACTAATTTGAAATGTTTTATAAACATTAAGGTTAAATTGTATAATAATATACTCTATTCATATACTTTAAGCGCGAGCTTGTCGCTGAGGAGGCACATTGACTGGCAGATAAGGCCCGATGCATTGCCGAAGAAGAGATCCGTGTGCTCAAGGAGTGTCAAACATAGTCGAATGATTACGTTAACAACACGCAGCGGTAGTACGATGCATCTTTCAGTGTCCTCTAGCCAGTACTTGTGGAATAGGGCATCCTGTAGACGCACCAGGTGCCCCAAGGCATGGTATCGTGGGGATCATCCTTCGGGCGGCCCAGGGAGCAGCCAACACCACCAAACTTTCGTGACACCTTGAGATTGAATCATCGGCAGTAGCCATCGCCGCGCATGACCCTACTCCTCCGTACACCCATCATCCTGGCGAATGATTATTACGAGTCATAAATGTAGCGGGAGAAGCCGTCGTCAACTAAGAGTACAACCCAACCTCATTCTTCAGATACAATTTTGACAACTTTGATGTGTTCGACTCTACGTATCAGCAACCATCAGGCCCATCGGAGCAGCTGCCGAAGGGTCCATCAGAGCTACGACCGCCACCACAACAGAACCCGCACGACGATTACAATTTCTCCCACCCCCGTAAGACCATGCTGTAAAAACAAACTATTTTGGATGTTTTTGTTATAATTATAACATTTCATTGCGGTATATTTATTTTCATTTATGCTTTTAATTACAAATTACTAATAATAATTGTTAATTTCTATTATAATATAATATTTATTAAATTTATAAAAATACAAATTAAAAATACTAAAACAAATAAAATAATTTAGTAACGGGCTGGTGAGAGGCACGTCCGCTACCATCTAGGAATGGTAGTGGAGTGGATAAGAACCGCAAATCACGGTTAAAACCAGTGGGTTAGCAGTTATGTTTTTTTCCCGAACCGTTGGCCTAATGGTTGCTGATAATGGTAAGGGGCGATCTGCACCGCGGATAACCTTGAACCACGAATCCATATGCTACTAAGCCCATAAATATAATTTCATCAAACTCACAAAAGTCCACAATTGTACTTCTCTGAAAATATTTAGTTATTAAAATGTTGTATGGATGTTTAAGTGAGATTTGTGGATTTATGGAAATTAGGATTTAGGATATTAAAGTAAGCATGTGTGGAGTCAAATTATCTTAAAATGTTGTATCCATAGATATAACCGCGATTCGTGGATATCTTCTGCTCGCAGTTGTTGATATAAATCTGTAACCGTGAAACGTAAAACCGTGAACCGTGGATATAAAAAAACTGTGGTTCACGGTTTAAGGGGAACCGCGGATTACTGAACCGTTGCCAACCCTACTTCTAGCTGAGAAATCCAACGTCGCAGCTAGTAGCGGGCTGCCTGCTTCCAAACCCATTACCATTTGTAACACCCCTGGTAACAGGTTTGAACGAGGAGATGGCCGAATTCTTAACGCCCCTAGTAGTGGTCTCCCCCATTACTACTAGTAACGGCCTAGAAATGGATTGACCGTTACCAAGCACCCAACAAATACGTAGTGGAAGATAAAAAAAATTAGCTACGAAACATAATTAAAATAATAAAAGAAAAGACCAATTGTGCGACCATAAGTCCGAATCGGACTAGGCTTTACTAGCCATCATGTGGCGTCAAAATTAATATAAAAAAAGTAGTAATTGGTTTCAATTTCTACTTTATAGCCATAGAACTTTATTCCCCTTTTCAATTAAACCTCAACTCTTCTCCTTGCACCACTTGGATTCGTAGCTCTTACTTATTGGTCAAATTTAATTCTTTTTGTATCATTATTACCGAAATAACTCCCGAACATATTCCTACAAAAAATCTGTGTGCATATAATAAGAACTTATCAAATTTTATTAATGAAAACATATATTTAGGGCTAAAATATATAGCATTATGCACTTATCATGCCAACCCTGAGATTAAGGCTTAGATAATTGATAGATAGATTGATTGATTTTCGCTCATCATCTACCATGGCACAAATTGAAAGACTTAAGCAAGTAAACGGAAGAAATACTCTCTTTATTGATAATAGCTATTACGTTAAGTTTGAGCAACCCATTACAAGCATACCCCTTTCCCATAAACATTCCAGATTTGGTCAATATGACATTATCTGATTCGAACACCATGCGAAACCCATGTTTATTCATCAGTGAGTCGGACGCCAGCTTCTTGTGCTCTTCTGGCTCATACAGGACATTGTTCAAAGTTAATGTCTTGCTAGAGGTCATCTTCAAAAGCACCTTCCCTTGACCTTCTATAACTACTATTGTGGAATAGCCCATGTACATCTTCTTCCCTTGAATTGGTTTGAATGAGGAGAAGAGGTTCTTGTTGGTGCAAACATGCCTAGTAGCACAGGTGTCAATCCACCATTCTCTCGAGTTGGACCCAATAAGGTCTACCTTAGAAACCACAGCAGCGATGTCGATATCTTCCACATATTGGGCAATTTCATTGATCATGTTTGTCTCATTATCATTTTTCTTTGGGAGTTGGCAATCGCTAGATTTGTGGCCCATCCTTCCACAGTTGAAGCATTTATCGTTGAACTCGGGCGTTGGCTTCGCCTTCGAGACACCTCCCGCTGCCTCGAGCTTTCCTTTCCCTTTCTGGTCTTTGAGCTTTGCCCCTTACCATGCTCCATCATGTTGGCCTTGGCAAAAATGGAGAGGGATGACTTGCGCTCGGATCTCCTGTTGTTTTCTTTGATACGAAGTCTACCAATGAGGTCTTGATACGAATCCACTCCAAGGAGATGGATTGTTCACCTTTGGCGGATCTAGCTTGTTGTAGGTGACAGAGTTAGAACGAAACCGAGTCGGCTCCTAACCACCTCAATCCTCAAATGGAGAGCAATGGAAAGGTTAATTGCCTAGGAGTGAGGGATCTAGCACCTCACTTCTCAAATGAAGAGCAACACTAGATGTCAAACTCGAATCCACTTCAATGGAAACAAGGGGATGATGGAGATAAAAGGAAGAGTTCAAAGTTGAACCAACACTCTCACGATGGAGATAATTTCTGATATTCAAAGTTATAATTCAAGTTATCTTTACAAATGCGTGAAAACTAGCTTAAATAGGGAGGGGGTGAAAAGGCAAAAACGGCACCTCCTCCCTTGCATGCATGCGAAAAGTATAAAGTACTTTTACATGCGTGTCAGGCCAAAAGCTTCTAAAAACAGAAAAGGTAAAAGTTAAACTTATGTTCTCAACACGTAAAACTGACATTTGTCTTCCCGAGCATTTTCATAAAAGCGGAGCGTCTTCTCGGGTGACTGGGGTAGCCGAATAGACTAAGGGTGCGAAGACTTGGTAGGGGCTGCTTCGCACGGGGGCAACAATTTCCGGTGGAAATCGCCGGTGTCGACAATTCACCATTTGGGTTTCGAATATTTCTGGGCCAGGTGATCACCTGTCTCCGAGATTGGGTCGCCCGGATTTCGCCTGAGGCCTGCTATTTAAGTCGAATTTATCCGGATTCAACTCATTTTCGCCATTTTCTCTTCCAACTCTCTCCCAACTCTCTCCCAACTCATTTTTGCACCAATCTAAGTGATTTTGAGCTCCAATTTGCGTGGAAACGAAGGATTTGTGCGGAATTACTACAAGAACAACGAATCAACAAAGGATTCGCTCCAACAACACTTGGTGGATGAATTTGGGAAATTGCCCAAATTGAGAGGTTCAATTTTCGTGTTCTCTTGGTTCATTTGAGTTAGTAGTAGTGTTTCTATGTTGGATTAGAGGTAGAAACACATTTTACAACACGAATTGAGCATGAATTGAAGGAAATTCGAATTAGGGTTCATGAGCTAGGATGAACGAATTTTGGGGGATTGCTAAATTGACCTCAAATTAGTGTTGTTGGGTAGTTTTGGAACAACATTAATACTTGGTAAAAGGTCCAATTATGGGTTAATCTATGAGCTAAGAGAAAACTCATAGGGTTTAAGGTGGAGAATTGAAGTGTGTTGTTTTGTTGATTTCAATCCAAATTGTTGTTATTGGGTATGTTTAGAGCAATATTGATAATTGGAACATTGTCCAAATATGCTTCGATTATATACCTAAGGCAATGTTCATCCGGGTTTTTGGTGGAATGTGGAAGCATGTGTTTTGTGTGGTTTAAGGTTTCAAGCATGTTTAGACAATGAATTTGAGCAACTTTAAGCCTTGGAGTGAGGTCCAATTGTCAATGGATATTGATGTGTTAAATGAAAGTGTAATGTGGGAAATGTGTGAAATGCTTAGGTGATTTGTGAAGCAAGGTTTGAGGTGGGATAAGGAAGAAGGTTGGTGTGTGGTGCTTGGCTGCTACCCTCTACGGTTGTGTCCGCTTGCGTTTGAGGTAAGGGTTCGACCTACCTATGTTATTGTAATGTAGGATGGTTGAGGCAAGTCTTGGGCCTCGGTCTCTGACTTCGGTCTTAGATCGGGATTGTGGAGCCCCAAGGCTAGTCCCATGGTAGGAGTATCGGTGCGCAGGTAGGAGCATCGGTGCGCGGTTCATTACGTGTGTGGGCGCATGGCGAATGCCGGTTGGACCGGGAAGACCTAGCAATGGTCTGTTATATATGATGTTAGTTGGATGCATGGAGAATCACGACGCATGGCGAATGCCGGTGCGTCAGGTGAAGATCTAGCCATGCTCGGGGAAGATCTAGCCATTGTCCGTGATTTATGATTTTTGTTGGATGCATGGCGAATGCCGACGCATGGCGAATGCCGGTGCGTCCGGGGAAGATCTAGCCATGGTCGGGGAAGATCTAGCCATGACCCGTTACATTCGGATGTTGTGCACACATCATACATCATTTATTTCTGTATATGTTTTGATCTGTATATTGCTATCTGTATGTATATCTGCTCTGATCTGTCTTTGCAGGTTTGTCGGAAGAACATCGTTACTACTGCCTAAGCTCTTACTGGGTTTTTCTTTAAGAAAAACTCACACCCCTTACTTAATATTTTTCAGGAGATAAGGATTCTGGGCCAGCGGAGTAGGATTTCCGCAAGGCTGCTCGGTTAGCTATTTTGAGGGTTTAGCAGCTTTTGGATCTAGACTTCGGGTTCCTCGTCGGTTACTTTATCCGACGCCCGACTCTTGTACGGTTGCGCCTCTTGCCTATAGATAGCTCTGTAGCATGATACCTTGTTGGCATGTAGTATTACGATAGCATGTTATCGTAGTTCTGTCTGTTCATCTGAGATTGATTGTGGTTATGTATATATATATATATATATATATATATATATATATATATATATATATATATATATATATATATATGCGTTCTGCTCTGAACTGAATGAATGAGTATGTTGATCTGTGCGGAAGCCTCTGTTCGGTAGTGAAAGAACAGACTTCCTTTTTGATAATCTGATTTTGATATCCGCCTTCGATATTACGCTTGTAGGCGGAGCCCATTGTTTCGTTGTGGTGATCTGTTTCTGTGCGTGGATGATTATGTTTGATCTGTTGTTAGAAAGGGACCTAAGGGGGTTAGTTAAAGGCCCGCGAAATACTCTCACATTAGCTGCGCTATCCGGTCCCACCTTGCTCACCACCGCCCACCGGTCGGCGACCGCTTCCCGCCGGGTCCGGCAGGTGTCTGACGGGGGTGGTGGTGACAATTCTTCCCTTCTCCTGGAGGCTTCGCATGTAGGGCTTCTCCTTGGACCTTGGCGCCCGGAAGTCTTGCGCGGAGGCTTCGCTTGGATGGTTTCGCCTTTGACCTTCGCCTGCGCCGGGTGGCTTCGTACGGGGGCCTGGCCTGGAAGCTTTATGGGGGTCTTCGCCTGGAGTCTTCTTGCGGGAGCGTTGCTTGAAGGCTTCGCGCGGGGCCTGCCTGGAGGCTTCTTGCGGGGGCATTGCTGAAGGCTTTGCGCGGGGCCTTGCCTGGAGGCTTCTTGCGGGGGCGTTGCTTGAACGCTTCGCGCGGGGGCCTTGCCTGGAGACTTCTTGCGGGGGCATTGCTGAGGCTTTGCGCGGGCCTTGCCTGGAGACTTCTTGCGGGGGCGGCTTCACCTTCTCCTGGAGGCCTCGCACAGGGACCTCGCTCAGGGACTTTGTTAGGATGGCTTCCCCTAGGGCTTCGCCCATACCGGGGCGGCTTCGCCGAATCATGGGGGCTTCGCCTTTGTCTGGGCAGCTTCGCGCAGGGGCCTCGAAATGTTGTGTGGAGCGCGAGATGGTGCCCTTGACCACAAGTGTGGTGACATTGGGTCCCTTCAAGGGGTTTTGACGCCATTTTCTCCAAGTGCGTGCCTATTTTATGAAGTTATGGGATCTCCTCTTGATCTTCCTCTTGCCAAGTGTGTTGGTCATTGGTGATGTCCTCATCAGGTCTCCAAGTTCATTTCCTTTTGCTTGTGCTTCAGGTAGCTCTTGAATGACTTCCATCTAGGGGTTAACTTCTCAATGACAGCTACCACTTGGAAGGCTTCAGCCAACACCATGCCTTTAGCTAGGATCTCGTGCAAGATAACCCAACGTTCCTGCACTTAACTCACCATAGTCTTGGAATCCACCACTATATAATTAAGGAAACAACCGACCAAAAAATTCTTTGCGCCAACATCCTCAGTTTTATATATCCGTTATAGTGTGCCCTTTTGTAGTGTTTAGGAGTGGCCTAGCCATTAGGGCACCTAAATCCACCATAATGCTAGCCATTAACTCTAATGCTAAAGGCCATGAAACCAGGCTACTAATGGTACATAAATCATCATACTAATGGTGAAAAAACTAAAACTTTAAGGTAGAAAATAAAAAATATTCTCATTCATGTTTCCACTATAATTCCATTATATTTCCAACAATAAACTCCTCAGCTTCTTTGGTCTTTTTGGATTATTCAACTTATCAGATTAGTTTGGACGTCGATCAATACATCAACGCTTTGTTGATTTTTGGATCGTCATTAACATGTTTGTCATGCTTACATATTACATGGATACTACATTTAAGTAATAGCACGATGTGTTTCTTTCATAATCATGCCATATATCCATTAGCATCATACATAGAACCTAGCATGATAACAATGGCAAAGAACCTAGCATGATACTAAAGAAATGATCAAGGATATGTACCTTTCTTCTTGATGTTCGAATCTTCTGACTCTTCTATGGAGGATGGACTTGGAAGTGCGCCAAGGAAGCGGATAAGAAGTGAAAAGCTTCTTATGAAGTTCCACCCACAAAACTCTAAATAGAATGCTTATTGAGAGAAAAGAGATGAGAGGCAATGCTGCCAAAGGGATGATGATAATGGCGCCATCCTCCCTCTATTTATAGAAGAGGATGGGCTGCCAATGAGGGGGCACAATGCCTCCTCATTTGCGAAGTAATATGTCTCTAGGGCCAAGGGCTGCAACCAATGCCCCTTGGTCCATGAGACATGTCTCATGCCTTTTACATTTTCAATTAAGTAATTAATTAGTAAAGGAATAAATAAATAATTGTGTCTTATAGGAAATTAATTATCCAAATAATATGGTGAAGAGGCAAGGGAGGTGACCTATGCCCCTTGCCCATTCGGCCATGGGACATGAGACATGTCCCTTTGGCCGAATGGTGCAAGGCATGGGGTGCATCCCCTTGCCTAGAGGCACCTAGGGCGAAGGGGCACTCACACCCCTAGGCCTATGGCCGAATGGGTGCAAGGCCTCCTTAGGGTGCCCTTTCGGCACCCTTCGGCCATAGCCGAAGGTGTGCTTGGCCCTCTTCGGCACCGTTTCACCAATTTACGCATCTTTCTGCCAAGAGACACGTCTCTTCGCCAAAAGGTGCCTAGACACATTTGTACTAAGCTCACATAGAGCTAATCCAAGACATATTAAATCATTCCTTGAGCTCATATCAGCTCACTAAGAGCAGATACACATCTCTCTAGCTCAAACACTCAGATTGAGCTGAGTTGAGCTGTGCTTAGCTACTTTTAGCTAGCCCAGGTCATCTTGGTGCGCAAGAATTCCAACAAACTCCCACTCGCACTAATGATGACCATTATGCACATGCTCCCACTCGAGTCATAAAACAATCTACATTTAAATAGAGTTGTGAGTGCGACCCCAAGGCACACACACCAAATCTCTTTTATTGAGGTTGTTAGACTCTCAATAAAAGATTATCCTCTCTTGTAAGTCTAACTTGAACATTTCAAGTGCTTGTATGTTTGTTTGAACTTATTCAAACTTTCTTGAACTTATCAAGACATGCTTGAACATTTTCAAGCTTTATTTGAACTACTTCAAGTAGTGCCTTTAGAACCCCAAGACATATGGTACGTATTCTTAACCACAGTCAGTCTCTTTAATGATGACTGTATTAAGTGTCGAGTACTCTTTAATTCGTATTATTCCCAATTCACACCTTATCATGTTGCACCAATGCAACATGTGAGCTCAAAGGTTGAACTTAGGGCTCACGTACCATGTTTCACTTGTCTTTCCTTTATACTCTACCTGCTTAATGATCCATATAGACTTAGTTACGTGTCATTTCTCCCTCTTAAAACACCTCAGAGTGTGCTCCTTCTAACATATAAAAGGAGGACATGTCACAAGCCATGAAATTTTTGTGCAAGCCCGAGCTTACACTCACACATAGGCTAGAATGTATCAGTGTCATACAAAATCAGTGCCGAGCACCTCATCTTGATTATTCAAATCAAGGCGACATAAAAAATATACCAAAGTGTCATGTGTTGTAACATGACTCCCACTCAATAGAGTAACATTGCATGTCACATGTTTCTTGAAGAAACAACACACTATTGAGCCTTTGGTAGTCTCATCCTTGGTCTACTTAAGATCAAGGGCGAATGACTTGGTGTGAGAAAGTCATTCTCAATGCCTATGGTGGACATGTTCATTTGTTCATTGTGTGTTATTAATGGAACCAAGTAAATGACATCAAATAATGACTTTATTGATCATCATTATACATATATACATGTGTGACACCAAAGTGGTGAAAGTCATACAACACTTAGCATATTTACAATCTCCTAAGATCCATTGCTCGGACATGACGAGCAAACATAATGGGTGGCAATGGCTTAGTGAGAGGATCTGCCACCATAAGGTCTGTTGAGATGTATTCAATTTTGACTTCACCATCTTCAACTGCATCTCGAAGGAAATTATATTTCATGCTAATGTGTTTGGTTTTTCCATGATACTTGGGGTCCTTAGTGTAGGCCATAGCTGCCATACTATCACTGTAGATAGTAATGGGCTTACTTATTTTGACCATTGACTCCAAGTTTTTTAGAAAATAACCGAGCCACGTGGCTTCTGGACAGCCGAGGCACAAGAAAGCAGAATTCTGCCTCCATGGTTGATAAGGCCGTACAGGTTTGTTTCTTACTACACCAAGTAGTAGCGCCCCCATTTAGCAAGAAAATATAACCACTTGTAGATTTGCTAGAATCTCTATCTCCTCCCCAATCGGCATCGGAATAGCCGTGTAAATCAAGGGTTTTTCCTTGATAACATAGCTAATAATTCTTAGTACCTTTAAGGTATCTAAGGATCCTTTTGACATTCTTCCAATGCTCCATGCCAGGGTTCGAAGAATATCTAGCAAGTAAACCGACCGCTTGACTTATGTCCGGCCGTGTACAAATCATGGCGTACATAAGGCTACCAATGGAACTAAGGTAAGGTATCTTAGTCATTTCTTCCTTCTCTTTTGGAGTCTTAGGACATAAATCCTCTCCAATTTTTCAACCATATGCAAGTGGGGTGTTCATTGGCTTAGAGTTGGTCAAGTTAAACCTCTCAAGAACTTTATCGATATAAAGCTCTTGTGAGAGGCCTAACATATGCTTCTTTCTGTCTCGATGTATCTTAACACCTAGGATATAAGAAGCTTCCCCCAGGTCCTTCATTTTGAAGGTGGAGGACAACCATCCTTTGATGGCGAGCAGGAACTCCAAGCTACTACTTGAAATTAAAATGTCGTCGACATATAATGTCATAATAGCAAAACTGGACTCTTTGAAGAACAAGTACACACAGTGGTCCTCATGCATCATCACAAAGCCATAGCTTGTGACTGCATGATGAAACTTCAAGTACCATTGTCTTGAAGCTTGTTTGAGACCATATATAGACTTCTTTAGTCTACATACCTTGTCTTCTTGACCTACTTGTACAAACCCTTCGGGTTGTTTCATGTAGATCTCTTCTGTCACGACCACCCCGCCCGGTTGCGGAGGCGGGGCCGGCCGCGACGTTCGGAAGCGGAAGCTACGGCGGAAAGCGCGGTAACGGTACTACCGAAACCCGCTACGTGAAGTGGTCCCATGACCCGGCCCGCAATAACAGAATGGTCGTACTACGACCTACAACCTACAGAACACATACATGGCAAGTATACGAAATAACTTAACAAACAAACATGCAGTTCACGGAATACCAAACATTGATCATCACAACAGAACACAGAAACCCTGAACCCACAAAAACACTGAACCCATTTAATAACAAATCCAATATAGGCAAGTCGGGGCTCCGCCCTCGACTCAGACAACAACAAAGGCAGAATATATCTCCGACTATATAACATAAACAAACCCATGATCCACTATACATGCATCCAACTACAGCTACAGAGCCATCAAAAACTAAAGCCCAAATATACCTAGTGCGGAATCGAGAAACTGCTCTTTCTCGTAGATTTCCGCACGCAGTCTTCTTCGCCATCGAAAACCCAAAACAACCAAAGCACCGCGGATCTCTATCTCGCCGGCTGCTTAACAGGTCTGCCTGAAAGGTGGTAAACAAATAAGGGGTGAGTCCTCGGAAGGACCCAGTAAGGGCTAAGGTAAGATACCGCTTGCTCAAGCAGTAGTAAGCAGAACCTGCAAAACAGAACAACACAAGCAAACATATACATATATAAACATGTATGCAGAGTCAGAAGTGAGCCGGAACCCATTGTACGCGGTCCAACCGCCAGAACGACCCAAAACGACAGCCCTCTCTAAGAGGTCAGAACATACAGAACAGAACAGAAGCACGGTACCGGCTGGGGTCATGATCCCCAAACTGTCGTAGGGTCACAGAAGTATATCGACACCCCCAGTGCGGATATACACAGAATGTCGGCACCCTCCGGTGCGGCATACCACGAATGTATGCTCGGCACTCCGGTGCGGATACGCAGTAATGTAACCAAGGAGCACCCGTGGCCTCTAAGACCATCCGGGTCTCGTCACGTAACAGAACATATCGTAATGCATATGCAAAATGTAATGAATATATCAAAAACGTATAAGTATAAATATCGGCGCCTAGCGCGGATATGCAGAACAGAATATAAACCCGTGGTCTCCAAGACCATCCGATCGTTGAAACAGAACAAACGTACATCTTACAATATGACGGGTATCGGTTTCAACGAACCACCGCCATAACCCGAAATACGCCTCAACTAAACCCGATATACATGCAAATACTCCCAGAATGCATAACGAGAGAAGTTGAACCCTTAACTCGAAAAAATGATCCGCAGCACAAATCCCGGGAAATCCCGGCTCCCGGCCCGAAAAGTGACAACTTGACTTTTATGGTCTCGCACAACTCCACCAATGCAGAAACACACTGAACAACCAAAAACAAATCAGAACTCACCAAAATAACCCCCAGAAACCAAACCCGCACATTCCCTCACATTCCAGCAAAAATACACAGAAAGCTCGGTTTCTCAAACCGAGCTAGAACATTGTTACTTATACATCCATAAACACAACCAAACCTTTAAATCATACCTTCTTCCCAAATCGTTCACACAAGTCCGAATCGAAATTCTCGTTCAGCTGTCCGTTTCGGCGAGTTTTAGCTGCGTTCCGACTACCCCTGTTCACAAATGATCCACGAATCTGAATATATGTTCGAATTCTGAATCAACCAATATCATTGGCGCCAAAACCGAGGCTCGGGCCGGAAAAAACGGCTTTCACACAGAGCCTTTTCTGACAAAACCAATTACACCATCAGAATCGGAACTTCTCTCTGATCATAAATATATCCTTACCTTTCACTGAAAGCAAAGTTGATTTTTCGTACCAAATCTTTGAACGGATTTTTGGAACACTTCCAACGCGTTTCTGCTCACGCTCCTGTTACCAAACATACACAAGAAAGCGCCGGAAACGTTTAGAAACCAAAAAATCAACCATAGGAGAATTTCCATAAATGTGGAGTAATTTTCAGATGCTCACGGTTTCCAACCGGAGCCACAATCACAAAAACCGATTTATAAGGAGTTAATTATTTCTCCTAATGATCGATTTAACCAACTGACCTTCAAGATTTTGGTGAGAAATTGAGAATCCCACTTTGGCTCCTTTAAGCGTCGGCCATGGATGCAGAGAAGAAAGAAAGAAGAAATGCGTTTTGCGTTTGGTTTCCTGATACTTTTTCTTTTCTAATTACTAATACTATATATATACATACATACATATATATATATATATAATATAACTAGCACGTCTCACTAACACACACACACCTCACGTTACTTTTTAAAAGTAACCGCCTCTCCTTGCCGTTTTTTTTTCCTTTTTAACTTATTTAACTTTAGCCCCCAAACTTTCAAAAGTTGCAATTTAGTCCAACCTGAAAATTGCAACTTTCAAACCGTAACCCCCAAACGGCACAAAATATGAGACACTTTCTCGGGACCTCATAACACGCACAAAACATGCTTCACATGACTAATTACCCATCCAGAGTGTCCTATCGGGCCCGCTGAATCCGCGCAATCCCGACGTGCTAACCCAAATCCAAATCCCGTCATGCCAAAATTCCACAAATATTATCATAAAATCCGTCTTAAAATATAACATACTTTACACTAAAACCGCCGGCAAAAATTCATCCCGAGCTCCGGGATCCCCGTCCCGAGCCCCGGGAGTCACCCGGGACCGAACGTCCCGCCCCAAAAAATTTACTCCGTAAAAAGATTTGGGACGTTCCCACGATTCCAAATATTCAAACGGTTTCCCAATCCGAGGTCCCGGGAGCGCTACCGAGCCCGTTGTACGTCCCGAGACAAGTCTTGGCCCCGGAAAAATATTTTCGGCGAAAATGTCCGGGGGACCCACACGACCTCCAAAACCGAAGGATTTCCAAAAATAATACCCAGATAAGCCTCGGGAGGTCTAACCGCCCAAAACCATGACCCGCAGGCCAAAACCGGAGCCCCGGGTCACCCGTGTCACAACCCGCTCGGGGTGACCGTAACATCTTCACTCAACTCACCGTTGAGGAAGGCGGTGGTCACATCCATCTGATGCAACTCAAGGTCCAAGTTTTCCACTATCGCAAGTAGCAATCTGATGGAATTAAACTTTACAACAGGAGAGAAAGTGTCTTTGAAATCAACACCTTCCTTCTGTGTAAAGCCTTTGGTCACCAACCGGGCCTTGTACCTTTCGATACTTCCATCAGAGTTCTTCTTTATTTTAAGAACCCACTTATTGCCGATCGCTTTTAGGCCACGAGGAAGATCAAACAATTCCCATACCTCGTTTTCATGCATTGAATGTAACTCATCATTCATTGCCTTTAACCACTCTTCTCTCTGTGCCCATTCAAGAGCTTCTTTGACATTACTTGGCTCATCGATCTCGCACGAGACCAAGTATGTCTCACCTTCCGATAGTCCCCACCTTTTAGGTGCTTTGGATTCCCGAGTTGATCTTCTCAACTGGGGTGGAGGTGTTGGCTCTTGAAGTACCTCAACTCCCTCTTGAACAGATCCCTCAGGATCAGGATCCTATTCATTTGAGTCCATGTTTATGGGCTCATTCTTGGAAGCCTCAGCTTCTTGCAGTTGAGGTACTCCCTCTGGAGTAGGTACAGTCTGTGTAACCGGCACTTGTGAAGTGCCCGGTCGATCCTCTTCTAGGATCGGGCCTATTGAGGCTAAATCATCACTTTCGCCAACTTTTGGAAACTCTGTTTCCACAAAGTTGGCGTTTCTTGCATCAAACACCAAACCCTTCTTTAAACTGAGATCCAAGAACACATAGCCCTTAGATTCCATACAATACCCGAGAAAAGCACACTTCTTTCCTCTTGGTCCCAATTTTCCCAACGGATGGTCGGGGACATGTACATAAGCTAAGCAGCCCCAAGGCCGTAAGTAGCTTAAGTTTGGGGTCCTCTTCATCCATAACTCATATGGAGAAGAGTTGATGTTCTTGGTAGGTACTCTATTGAGAATGTGCACCGCACATAGCAGCGCATCACTCCAATAGGTCACGTCCAGGTTGGCTTTAGCCATCATGGACCGTACCATGTCCATCAGAGTTCGGTTCTTTCTTTCGGACACACCATTTTGTTGGGGTGTCCAAGAAAGGGTGAACTCTCTAGCAATGCCTTTCGACTCACAAAAGGCCTTGAATGCAAGGGAGTTGTACTCACCACCTCTGTCAATCCTCAAGGACTTCACCTTCTTGCCTACTTGGTTCTCAACCAAGTGTACATATTTCTCAAAATATGCTAAGGCCTTTTCCTTGTTTTTGAGCAAGAAGACGTGGGTGAATCGTGTACAGTCATCAGTAAAAGTGATGAAGTACTTGAACCCATTTCTGGATTCAATTCTCATAGGTCCACAAAGACCAGAATGGACTAAACTTAGTGCCTCGGTTCTCCTAGTTGTCCGCCCAAAAGGCTTTCTCGTTGCCTTGCCTTCCACGCAAGGCTGACAAGTTGGTAGGACAACTTTGGTCAAGGATTCAAGTAAGCCACTTTTGGCTAACTTATTCATCCTATCTTGTCCTATATGGCCCAACCGTTCATGCCGTAGATTTTGATCTATGACTTTAGTCACATGGCAACTAGGAGTTGCAACAGAATGGCCATCGGGCCTTAACTCATACAGTCCATTATTAACTAAGCATTTTGTGAGAACTTGACTATCCTTTAGTATAGTTACACTATCATTAAAGAATTGAAAGCAATAATTGTACTTCAACATGGTAGAAATAGAAATTAGATTTCTACAAATATCAGGTACATATAATGTGTCCACAAGATACAAATATCTATTACACAAGGGAACATTACAGGTTCCTATTCCAACTACTTCTAACTTTGCATCATTTCCCACCGAGACGTGCTTCACACCTCTTGGGAGCTTGCGATGCGCCACAAACCAGACTTGTCCCGAGCTATGTGGTGTGTTGCTCCCGAATCAACAATCCACTAAGAATTGCTTTCATTAGCATAGTACATGACGTCACATGTGCTATTGAAGTAGAGGGTTCAAAATGTACCTTAGGTGCACTTTTGCAATCTTTTGCAAAGTGTCCTTTCTTGCCACAGTTGAAGTACTTGAGCTTCGAAACGTCCCTTTTCTTCTTCCCGGGCCCGTTTCCTTTGCCTTTTCCCTTACCCTTGCCTTTGAAGCCGCCCTTTTTCCCACCCTTAAACCACTTCCCTTTCTTCTTACCCCCGTTGTTATTGGAGGTATTGGCAACATATGCCTTGGAGTGGTCCTTGAGAGCCATTACTTCGGCCTCAAGTAAAAGGTGACGAGCGATGTCATCAAAGGTCTTAATCTAAGGGTTGTGGCGTAAGTTGACCTTCATCAACTGCCACTCCTCGTCAGGTAAGGACCTTATTATTGCTTGCACCTGCTGCTCGTCGGTGAGGTCGTGCCCAGCTTGTTTAAGCTGATGAATCATCCGTGACATCTCACGAAGGTGGGCACTCATGGTGTGATCTGCTCGTTTACCATAGTTCTCAAACCTTAGTATCATCGAGCGTTGTTTCTCAACAGAAACATCTCCATACTTGGCCTTCACAGCATCCTAGATGCCTTTGGCCGAGGGGAGCATGGAGAACTCCACCATGATCTCATCCACCATTGTGGATAAGAGTGTGACTCTACACATAGAGTTCTTTTTAAGGTAGGCTTCATAAGCCACCCTATCTCCCACTTCCTCCGGGGGGTTGACCTCAGCGTCGAGCACCTCAAGTGTCTCTTGCTCAGTTAAGATGAACTTGACCTTCTGCTGCCAAATTAGATAGTTTTCACCATCTAATTTGATGTCACGGTTCAACTCTGCTACTATGTTCTTAGTAGCCATCTACAAATATGCAATTCACATGTTTTAGATTCCAATTCACACAATTAGACTTATTCAAGCAATATGTTCATGAAATAACTTAGTTTATACTCAGACGTAGCAAAAGGTATGCATATAGCATCCGATCAGAAACGTCTATGGTATATATGATTCACACAACAAATTGTATGTTCATTCACAATTTTAGCCGAATTGTGACATGCATTTCAACAAACATGTTTCAAACATTCATAACCGAAAGTAACCATAGCTCTGATACCATTTGTTGATTTTCGGATCGTCATTAACATGTTTGTCATGCTTACATATTTCATGGATACTACATTTAAGTAATAGCACGATAAGTTTCTTCCATAATCATGCCATATATCCATTAGCATCATACATAGAACCTAGCATGATACTAATGGCAAAGAACCTAGCATGATACTAAAGAAAGGATCAAGGATGTGTACCTTTCTTCTTGATGTTCGAACCTTCTGACTCTTCTATGGAGGATGGACTTGGAAGTGCGCCAAGGAAGCGGATAAGAAGTGAAAAGCTTCTTATGAAGTTCCACCCACAACACTCTAAATAGAATGCTTATTGAGAAAGAAGAGATGAGAGGCAATGCTGCCAAAGGGATGATGATAATGGCGCCATCCTCCCTCTATTTATAGAAGAGGATGGGCTGCCAATGAGGGGGCACAATGCCTCCTCATTTGCGAAGTAACATGTCTCTAGGGCCAAGGGTTGCAACCAATGTCCCTTGGTCCATGAGACATATCTCATGCCTTTTACCTTTTCAATTAAGTAATTAATTAGAAAAGGAATAAATAAATAATTGTGTCTAATAGGAAATTAATTAACTAATTAATTAATTATCCAAATAATATGGTGAAGAGGCAAGGGAGGTGACCCATGCCCCTTGCCCATTCGGCCATGGGACATGAGACATGTCCCTTTGGCCGAATGGTGCAAGGCATGGGGTGCATCACCTGCCTAGAGGCACCTAGGGCGAAGGGGCACTCACACCACTAGGCCTATGGCCGAATGGGTGCAAGGCCCCCTTAGGGTGCCCTTTCGGCACCCAGGGGTGCTACGCACCCTTCGGCCATAGCCGAAGGTCTGCTTGGCCCTCTTCGGCACCTTTTCACCAATTTACGCACCTTTTCGCCAAAAGGCACGTCTCTTCGCCAAAAGGTGCCTAGACACATTTGTACTAAGCTCACATAGAGCTAGTCCAAGACATATTAAATCATTCATTGAGCTCCTTAAGCTCATATCAGCTCACTAAGAGCAGATACACATCTCTCTCGCTCAAACACTCAGATTGAGCTGAGTTGAGCTGTGCTTAGCTACTTTTAGCTAGCCCAAGTCATCTTGGTGCGCAAGAATTCCAACAAGAGATTCCTCCAAAGGCATTGGCTCAACCACTACAACCACACATGCAAGCCGCCTGGAATTTGATCTTCACCTTCGTTGTCAGAGTTATCCCGCGTAATAGAAGAAAACCTTGTCTCTTAATCATTTCTCCCAAAATCGGACTCTCTGGTTAAATATCTTGGGGAAAACTATATATTTAAATTTGAAAATGCATGATTTAAATCACAAATTGAGAGAAATTATCAGTTTCTTCTAACTACGTAGATTTATTTCCGGATTGGCTTTTGATGACGGACGGGCAACGACGTCGTGGTGCTTGGTCTGGGAAGGGTCACATTGGTGGGAAGGAAGGTGTCAAAGTGTAAGAATACTAGAGTTTAATGTTTAAATTGTTAGGGTCTCGAATTTTAAGGTGAATTTAAGACATTAACCTTAAAAAAAATAGAGTCAATATTTGCACAATCGCTCAGTAGCAAACGGACTCCCACCAGAAAATGTTGATAGTAATTTTACCCGAGAAAAAATGTTGATGGCAAAATGAGAGATTTTTAAAAGGTTAGTGGCAAAATTACCATTTCCCCTTAACTTTCAGCAATATACTAGTCCTTGTATTCCAACAAAGGGTGTGTTCGCATAATCAAGGCTTTGGCCAAACCATGGTATTGACCAAGTTTGACCGGTTGCATTTACTTTTTACCCCTCATTAAGATTGAAAGCAAACAAAATCTTGTTTGCTGCAATTTTCATTGCAGCCTCCTGAACTTGAAGCCTCACTCTTCAATGCGACCTACCAGCTGGAACTCGAAGGAGGTAGGCATGAGCACGTCTTTAGACAACGCCTTCACTCCTTCTACTCCATCTATTTATCTTGCCAGTCATTCTAGCCGTTGTCGGTCAACATTGCACGATCGTGGTCAAGAACAGGTTAAGATTATCTTCAAATTTCTCAAGGAAGCTCACCACCGGTCTCGCATTTTCAATAGTGGTGGTGGTTGCCGGATGTTAGTGACACTGATCCAGGTAAAAATTGTTTGAATTCTAATAGTTAAAGTTACACTTATAAAACTCCCATTGTTTAGTATTGTTTGATCCTGTTTCGCCATAATTTGGTTCTAATTTTTGGATTTCTTGTTGTTGCGGCTTTGGATATGTAATATTTAGAACACCAATAAGCTCCTGAACTTAGATGTTTCTACATCAATTTTTTATATTCCTATTTTCAAATCTACGGTATTTAAGTAGATCTATTATTCCTATGTTCGTGCATGAGTGAAAACATATTCACTTAGCTAGTGTGTTTATGGCATCGTTGCTGCACAACAATGTTTGTGGCATGGTTGTGTAGTGGAAAATCATGGCTCTATTTGAACAATATCATCTTGGATGGGTATATCACGTACCATTGGTTTCAACAAGTATTTCAATTTTCTAAATTTATTTACATAGCTCCACATGTTAGTAAACAATCATTTCTAGCTTCTTGATTATGAAGAATTTGGATGAATACTTAAAGAAGTCAATCTCTTGATATTTGGTTTTCCAAAAAGAGGATTTACTGATTATGAAGATGACTAATTGTATCTAATTTTGTCATTCTTTATTATTATTGGTACATAAGTTTTTTAATCTTCTATGAAGCTTCAATTTGGTATTGTGGTTCACACATATTACCTTCGTAGTAAGGAGAGACGTATACGTGTGATATGCCGAGTTCCTTGCTCATATATGGTCCTCTTCTATTTTTCATTATATGTTATCCATTAAAGCTTAAACAATTCATACCTCAAACGTTTGGTGTTTTTCAATCTATTTGTTCATTAATGTGCATTGATGATATATATATAGTAAGAGATGTAGATGGAGAAAGTACTTATCCCATGCTGAAAAATTTATAGGTGCATAAGATGAAACCCACTATTGACAATCTCTCTCTTATCTTGAAGAGGCTGTCAGTGAGTCACCTAATAAGAATCCTCGTGTGAATTGGCAAGATGATGAAGTCTCACTTCTTTGAGTATGCAGCACAGGCGGTCCAAAAATAGTGGATTGCAATGGGTTCTTTGAACAAAGTGGGTTGGAAACATGTGTGGAATAATTTTGCAGCTCAATATGGAAAGAAGTACACTTTGGATCACTTGAAAACTAAATGGCACAACCTAGAAAAATAGTTCAAGCTGTGGAAAACATTGCCAGGGTTTACTATTGGTATCGGTTGGGATGAAGAGACGGAGACCTTATTGGCTGATGATGACTGGTGGAGAAGTCACATTCAGGTGTGTGGAAAAACGTAGTGTGAGAAAATATACGGTTCTGCTTCGGTTAATCTTTTATGTTCAAAACTCATTTTTGCTTTAACATTATTATGTATGTCTTATTTTTTTTAGAATTGCAAGAAAATTATATTAAAAGATGATGTATCTTTTTGGGTTCAGTTGTGATTTTATTTTAATAAACTTTTTTTTGTTACCTTTCAAGAAAAAAATTAAAAGATGATGACTTTGCTCTCGTGAGGAAAGAAAGCAAAATCAGTAAAGAGTTCATGAGGACAAAACATGTTGTGATTCCTTGTTGAGTTGTGTTCTTTGCAACTACACATAAAGAATCCAATCTAAAGAAATAGTTTGTAGACATTTATTTATATTTGGCCATTCCTTTTTGTGCTCATGGAAAATTTATCTATGCAATATCTACTATATTTTCAAATGAAGAATCTGCTTTATTATTCAATTTCGGGAGATTCTGTAACTCATAAGTATTCGCTCACAAACCAAGGTACATTATCGGGAGTTGGAGCGAGTGTTCGCACCACTAAAGGACTTCTCGAAGTCTGGACATGCCACAGCAGATATTGTCTCTCAGAGTCAAAGTATAAGGACTGAGGCAGCAGGATTCGATTTTGAAGATGTTCAAATGTCACAATCCTCCATTGGAGGAGGAATGAACTCTAATAAGCATGCAACCACTGAAGACGTGAAGGAAAGGGCTAATGTGAATAGAGATGGTACATCTCTTTTGGGCTGTGGTGGACCTTCCTCATCAAGATCTTCAAGGTTGCCAAGGTCATTGTTCAGTACTCCAGAGTTTTCCTATAGAGAAAAACGCAAAAGTATATCGCACCTTGTGGAGGATAAAAACATGGATCGAATGGTTGCATATTTGAAAACTGAGGCAAAGTTTTAGGTTACATATTGTACCAATTTAATTAATTTTGCTTCACGTAAAGTCTTTGTTTTGGGCAACATTGTTCACATTATGGTTAAAAATAAAATCAGCAACGCAGGTACTGTCATGAAAGCGGTGGCAGAGTTACCAGGTGTTACTTTTGGTGATGAATATTGGATGGATGAGCTGAAGTACTTTAAGACCCATGATCGAGCATGTTCTTCATTTCTACAAGCTTGCTCAACTACTGAGACAAAAATTATCGTACTTGCATCAACCATTAGGAAAATGATTGACTTCGTTTAACGAGACTTGACCTTATTCAGTGTTAAATGATATTTAATTTGCAAGCATGTAATGTAATCGATGGTTTGTGTCATATTTTGAACTATTCTTCAGCTTAGACAAGTAACTAGTCTTGGTTGTGACACAAGATACTTGTGTAGGTAAACTTATTTGTTATATACTAACTCAAGTCTTTATAGGATTGCATTATTCTCTAATATTATCGGACTATATGTTATTTTGTACATTTGTATTTCTTTATACAATGAGAACTAAAACATTTTTTTAAGAAAAAGGCTACTTGAATATAAGTTTAAAATGAGTGACTTGACTTTCAAGATGGAAGCCAAGTGGAATAGTACAAAGAGAAAGATACAGGATGAAGAATAAAATCCAAAAGCTTTGCAAAGTACTCAAAATCTTTTTTACGTGTAACTTGTTTTTTTTTTCATTATGAGGTATACAAATTTCTTTTTATTATGATCCATGAAGAAATGCACATCTAACTGAATTGTTTTGTATGGAAGTTACATAAAAACAATTATGCGCATGCGCGCGAGCGCACACACATATACTCCCTCTGTCCCTTTATTTTCGCAACATTTTGACTTGAGATGTTCACTTGACTTCAATTTATCTATATTAATTCAAGGTAAAAAAATTAAAAAAAAATATGATTAGAAACTAGACACACTAAAGTATCATATTTTGATAAAATTTATAAATTTGTATTTGAAAGTGTTAGAGAAATAATATCTAATAAATTTGTATTTTGATTAAAAGCTGAAAAACCTAATGTTGCAATAATAAAGGGACGGATGAAGTATATATATATATATATATATATATATATATATATTTGTCATAGGGACTAAAACTAAATAAGATTTCATATCTAAGACTAAATTGTCCAAATATTTCAGTCTTGACAACAAAACAAGCTATAGAATAATCAGAAGACACCAATTCCCAATGCATTATACAAAATCAAACAGTATGATGAAATGATAATCGATGATTGCCCTGAGTGAGCATCACTAGACGTTGCGCAATAGTATTACGCATAGCTGCCATACTCTCAGTGTCTTCATGATGCTCTTCCTCCGACAAGGGCTCATTTGGATCCTCATCTTGTCGAGTGTAACTTCCAAGACGTTCATTTTCAATGTCGATGTCATTAGCATCATTCTCATGAATGAATTTGTGTCTACAAATTTCAGTTGAGTAACAAAAGGATAGTCTCGCATATGTTGTAGTATAACCAATTTCTTTTTCCCTACACCAATGGAATGTTCAACAACATTCCGAAGACTAACATGGGATTGGTTAAAAACTTCTTCCATTATGTTCGGAGCACTAGTAACATCAAACAGGTGATGTGGAATATTCCTTAAAGGTGCTAAATAACCAATGGCATTGGCGTATTCTGAACCAATGGTGTGGTGTCAAGGTTATATACACTTTTATGCTCAAGTTTTAAAATTGATAACCCTCTTTCTAAGCCCTAAGCGCAAGGATCGCGTGTAGTGTGTGGCTTATGAGCATGGGTGTCAAACGCTAGAGAATAGCGTGTGCCAGTTGTGCGTAAGGTGCAACTAAATGACAGCTAAATTGGTGAAAAACAATAGGCAAAGATGGGGTAAAGTGTGCAAGGAAACAATGAAACGATCAAAAGTAAGACTTTAACTACTGCCAACTCAAGAATCTAATTCTACACTAGTCTTAGAAATGGAGAGCTTAAAAAATGTGTTTGTGTTCACTAAAAGATCATTCTCTCCGGTTTTGCCTTGAAGCCAAGAGTTACACCATGAATTCCCGCGATGCAAAGAGGTGAGTTACTACAACTAAACCGTCCCTATCTCTAGGTGACGATCTATAATCTCCCAAGCAAGTGAGGTTAGCCATTTTCATGGTCTAATCCTTACTCCTCAAGGCTTTATGGAACCTAACTTAACCACCAACTATCCCTTAATGGTCGTTCCTTACCATTGGAGAGCTAGTAAACTAGCAAAACCCAAGATAATATAAAGAACTACTCACTAAATTGCATGCTGTAAAAAGAAGGCAGCAAAGAGAAGAAAGTAATCATGCACAAATTAAAGAGGAGGGAAAATAAACTCTATTGATGAAAGTCTTCAAGAACTCCGAGTGTTTCAAGATCTATCAAGGTTATTAGCTAATTCAATGATATACTAAGAAAATTATTCACACATATATACAACAATGATATACTAAGAAAATTATTCACACAATTTCCTCTCCCCTTTTCCTTGGAGTTTAAAATAAATCTATTTCGCGGAGTTATTCTAAAAAAATTAAAGAGAAATTAGACATTATTCTAACAAAATTGAAAATTAAATATTTCTCAAATAATTTGTTAGATCTGCATCAATACCTTGTTAGATCAGCATCAATACCTTGTTAGATCGACATCAATACCTTGTTAGATCGACATCAATACTTTGTTAGATCGACGTCAATACCTTATTAGATCAGCATCAATACCTTGTTAGATCCGCATCAATACCATGTTAGATCAGCATCAATACCTTGTTAGATCAGTATCAATATAATTAATGAAAAAAATTAATAAATTTATTGAAGTTTACAAATACAATTAATAAATTTTACCCGATATGTTACCCCCTAACCGCGGAAGCGTACGGGTGATTAAGATTTCGTTAATCACCCGAGTTACAAATCCTCGGGGTAACAACGCACATACAGCATAATCACAAGTGAGCCACGTCAATCCCCATGAAATTTTAAAATTTTCAATCACCAACAACAATTCGCATGATTATCAATCTAACCTAACCCAGGATCACAATATCGCGCATAACAGGCACGGAATCACAAGAAGGTGCGTATTTGCACTATTTCCCCATTTCCTGAACAAAACGCAATTTTGCACTTATTTGTTCTACGCAACAGAATTTCAACACATGCAACCCGCAAATTCCTGCACAAACTCATCACTACACATTACCACACTTCAGACTGAACAACAGCACACGTCTTATGTCATCAACACATATACTCAGAATAGTTCAGCACGGAATCCATAAAATCTCCAGCACACATATACATACAAGGTTTCCAACACAAACCTCAGACATAATACTACTACAAATATGCATGCTATTTACATTATACAAAGCCAAAGAAAATCCATTTGGAATACATACAGCAACGTTCGAGGTGTGATGATTCAGGGTCCGACCATGATCCTCGACGTATCAAAAGTTGTTGTTGCTACATACATAAGAAAGTTTAACCGTGAGAAAGCTGAAGTGCTCATTCATATAACTGAAATTCATAGCGGAACACACTAAACCAAATATAGAAGATACTAATACTGCAGAATCCTTAAAACTGAAAATACACATGCCAATAAACTCTGAACGCACTGATTCACGCAAACTGGCCATATTCCAGATAAATTCCCAGATCTTACTATCTACACTCATATGGACAAATCTGATCACATAAAGTCACATGCAATGCACACCCGAACCAAATTACCAAAATACCCTTATCATGCTGATTCACGCACCAAATAAAAATCGAGCAGAAATTCCAGAAAACAATGCACAGACACACAACTGATAACTGAACATGCGGAATTACTCCCATAGCACACACTATCCGAAATCCCGGGACCGATCATACATGTATTCACAACAGACAACTGGTCACACGGAATCACACAGACCAAGGACCTTACCCCTTATCCCGCAGCACTCTTTCCTGAAATGGGAAAATAAGGGGTAACTCCTCGAAAGAACTTAGTAAGTGTGCAGGTATAAGCATGGTTTTCTTGATGCACAAGAAACCTGCAACCAAAGCAAAACGCAGCTATACAAGAATATACAACCAAATATAAATGCAAACACATGCTCAACCAATGCAAAACAACATATGCAATGCACATAAGTAGAATTGTTAGTATAGCAAACAGACACGCTCTGAAACGATAGTCCATCCTGGCCCAGCCAGGTAATGAACTACCGGAGACACATGAGACTGGTACCAGCTCGAGGTAGCTAACCCCATCAGAACACCACCCCTGAAGGAGTTGAATCAGAACACCACCCCCGAAGGAGTTGAATCAGAACACCACCCCCGAAGGAGTTGAATCAGAACAACACCCCCGAAGGAGTTGAATCAGAACACCACCCCCGTAGGAGTTGAATCAGAACACCACCCCCGTAAGAGTTGAATCAGAACATATCAGAATGCTACACCATTTAGGTGTAGCAGCACATCCCAGAATGTTAATCCTGAATCCTGCAAACCAATGCTTATACCACGGGACTAGGTTTAGCGTCACCGAGCCACCCCTCGGACTAAACCTAGCTTCAATATATATTCTGCTACGCATGCTGAATAATGCAGTACCAGAAGACATACCGAACCCTTACCTTTCAAAGAAGACCAAATGGAAATTCCTGATCGGCGATCACGGTACAGATTTTGGCAGAGTTTCGGCTGCACTTCCAACTACCCCCTGTTCACAAATGATCCACAGATACAGAATACATGTTCAGAATTCCAAGAATCAGCCAACATCATTGGTGCCAAAACCGAGGCTCGGGCAAGGAAAACGACTTTTACACCGAGCTTTTTCTGACAAAACCAAATAACACAACCAACTCATCTCTTCACCTTGATCACAAATTTACCCTTACCTTTCACTGAAAGCAAAGTTGATTTTTTGCACCAAATCTTTGAACGGATTTTTGCAGCACTTCTGGGGCGTTTCTGCTCAGGATCCTATTATCAAACATACACAAGAAAGCGCCGGGAACGTTTACGAACCACAAAATTTAGCAAAGCTTAAGGTGCCATAATCATACTCAAACTTCAGAAGCCCCGGATCGTTTTGGTAGCCTTACCTCAAAGCTTCGTCGAGAAACCTCCAACTTCAAGCTTAGAGCTCAAGCTTGCGTTTTCATGGTGAAGAAACGGCAGAGAAGTAGAAGGAAGAAGAAAATTTTTGGCTTTTTTGCCATTTATTTTCTTTTTGTAACTTTTTTTTCTTTTATTTTTTCTATTTTCTATCCTTCTTTAACTAGGAAGGGACAAGTGTCCCTTCCCTCTCCCTCTCCAGTCGACCTCTCCTTTCTTTTTTCTTCCAATTATTGCTGATTTTTTTGCCAATTACAATTTGGCCCCCAACTTATTAAAAGTTGCAATTTAGTCCAACCGCAACTTTCAAACCATAACTCCGAACGGAACGAAATCTGAGACACATACTCGGGACTTCAAATCACACACAAAACATGCTTCACTATGTTTAATTATAAGTGTCGAGCATCATACCGCGCTAGCTTAACCTGAGCAAATCCCGACGTGTGCTTGCTGGCTTAACCAAGTAATCCCATCACGTGTGCTTGGCTCGGTTATCACCACATTACTCATCCCGAGTCATAACACACCTCACACCATTGTCACCACAATTTTCATCCCGAGCCCCGAGTTTCTCCCTAGAACAAACGTCCCAGCCCCGACAAATAGTTTCCGCGGAAAGATGCGGAATGCTCATACGACCCCAAATATGCTGAAAGTTCACTTTTATGAGGTCCCGATAACACTCCCGAGCTTACTGATCGACAGAAAATTTGTCCCGCGCCCGGAAAAATATTTTCCGCGGAAAGGTGTTGGGGACTCATGTGACTTTAAATATGAAAGCATTCCCGAGAATATTACCTAGAAAAGATCCGAGAGCTGTCTGACCAACATCATGCCCCGCATATTTGAAACGGTGCCCCGGAGCACCGAAGCCATAACCCGCTCGGGGTGACTGTAACACGATAAGTCGTTTCTCTCTCTCGCTCGCTCAATGAGTTATTTTCTTTGCCGGAGTGCGACAATGGGTTTGAAAGCTCTACAAATTTAATAAATTTATTGAAGTTTACGAATACAATTAATGACAAAAAAATTATAATAATTATAATAAAGGAAAAAAACAAATTACTCTCCGTCCCAATTAATTCTACACATTTCGTTTTAGGGAGTATGTTGGAAACAAAAACGGCAGCAGATGAGCCACGGCCCACGTTGTTGCACTTGCACACACATTTTGGAATTCTGAATTGCCTAAGTGGGACACGTGGCGGGCTATCACTGGTGGACTTCAATTGGCTTTTTGAAGCCCAGAAAACATGTCCGTCGAGCAGAGCTCTTATTTCGACTGAGCAACGATTTTTTGCATTTTCTTCCGAAGAAGGTCTCCAACTGATTTCCACTCAAATGGCATCCATTTTAGACAAATTTGGTGTCCATCTTCTCATTTTTCTTTGAAGAACATGGATCTGCAGGTATTTTAAGATTTGGTTGTGTATTTTTTATGTGTTGAGTGGTTTTAGTTTCATGTTTTTTTTAAAAAAAAATTGTCGATTTTCTTATGTTTTTGGTTAAGATTTCTTTGTTTCATGTTTGTCTTGTTGTATATTGTTATTTCTATACTTTGGGTTTCCATTCTTGAGTATTGTGGATGGTTTTTTATTTTAATTTTTTGTATTTCGGGTTTAAGGATATTGATGGTGATTAATTGTGGATTGATGGTAATTTTTGATGTATTGTAGGTTATCAAACTCTTGCATTGAAGAAGAGAAGTCAACATTTTCATTTAGAGTGAGTTTTTCAATTATTATTTTAATTTTTTTATTTACCCGAATTTAATAAATTATTAATTGTAAAATTGAAAGTAAATTAGAATATTTTACAAAAATTATACTTCAATTTTTGATAATATACTTCAATCAGAATTACTATACTATACTATACTATACAATTGAAATGGCACCCCTAAATCGAAATAGTGAAGATGGTGAAGAAGCTCAAAATGAAGGTACAGCTGTAAGTGTAACTACAAAAAAAAAAAGGAAAGCTAGAGGGAGAACTCGTTCTACCGCACGAATTGAATATGACGAAATTGACGGAGCGCTTTATCTGGATGGCTACATAAGAGCAAGATGCAAGCATTGCACTAAAGAATACAAGGCTGATGGCTCCACGGGTACAAAAAATCTAATCCGTCATTTGACGACATGTGAGAAGTATTTGAGTGCTATCACTAGGTCTGATGTTGATGGAAGCATTGTGAGTAACAGTCAATTGGCTTCAAAGTTGGATGAAGAAACTTGCAAAGACTATTTGTGTAAAATCACCATCAGGCATGGCTTACCATACATATTTGTGGAATATGAAGAGGTACATCGTTTCCTTTCATATCTCAACCCAACTGTTAAGCATTGGAGTAGAAACACTCATGTGAGCAATATTATGAAGTTGAATGCAAAATTGAAGGCTTCAATTAAGCGTACTTTACAGAATCTTCCTGGGAGGATTTGCCTGACTAGTGATATATGGACATCAATGATTGGTGAAGGATATATTTGTATGACTGCTCATTACATAGGTGGTGATTGGATTTTGAGGAGTAAAGTATTGAGTTTTCAACACTTTGAGCCGCCACACACTAGTGCCATAATTTGTGATAAACGTTTCGAGCTTCTAAAGGACTGGGGGATTGAGGGCAAGATTTTTTCAATCACCTTGGACAATGCTAGTAACATGAATAATATGCCATCACTGTATGCAACCAATTAAACTTGCGAAATGCTTTGGTTTCAAGAGGCAAGTACTTTCATATTTGTTGCAGTGCACATATTTTGAATCTTATTGTTCAAGATGGGTTAGCCATTTGAAAGGGATTAGAGATAGTGTTCTTTATGTGCGTAGGTCAGAAGCAAGAAAAATGAAGTTTCTTAAGTGTGCTGCAGCTGTTGGTATGAATATTTCAAAGTCATTATGGCTTGATGTACCTACAAGATAGAATTCTACTTATTTAATGCTTCAACGCGCACTTATTTATCGTCCAGTATTTTCCCAGTTGAACATTGTTGATCCATGTTGTTACCCCCCTTACCGCGGAAGCGCATGGGTGATTAGGATTATCGCTAATCACCCCGATCACACACTTTACTCGGGGGTAACAGCGCACACACACAACACAATCCCTAAGTGAGCCACTCTAACCCCAGGGCCACTTAAAAATTTTCGATCACACCAATGATTTTACATGATTACAATTCAAAACTGAGCCAGGACCACGATACTATGCGTAACAAACACAAGTCACAATAAGGTGCATACTCGCACCATTTCACATTTCTTGCAAAAAACCTCACGCTTCACACATTTCATTCACACAAAAGAATTTCAACGCAGATCAATCACAAACTCCTTCCCAACTCAGTTTTTGCACACATTTACACAACTACGACTTCCTGCACAAACATATCACTGCACATACTCACATTCCAACACATATATACCCACAGAATTTCCAGTATAAACCTCAGATATGATACTACTACAAATATGCATGTCATTTACAATATACAGAGCCAGAAATATTCAATTGGAATACATACACGTGCGAGGGGGTGACGCTCCAAGGTCCAACCACAATCTTCGACGTACAGATGCTGCTGCTACACACACAAGAAAGTTTAACCGTGAGAAACCCCAAAGTGCTCATATATAACTGAATTCAGAACCGATTCATACTTCTAAGAATTTCCAGTACATAACACACATACAAGGAACCCCGGAACTGAATACACATCAGAAAACCCCTATCAAACTGATATTATCGATTCACACACACAACAGACTTACAATAGAAATCTCAAGACACAACTGATCACACGCAACTGACATTTTCACAGAAGTTCCAGAAATTGAATATTCACACATACCGAGCCAAATTACCTAAGTACCCTTATCATGTTGATTCATACACAATACGCAACCTAACCCGAAATTCGAGAACACAAAGCACATACACATGACTAGCAACTGATCATGCAGAATCACACACACTGCACACACTAGCCATAACACATCACTTTACGCACTATGCACGAACACTTATCATTTCAATATGCACTAACATTTGTATCACACCCTATAGCCAAAGTCTCACAATAACCTTAACATTTCAATTCACACATTACTCACTTCCATGCTTCACTCACAACTTGCCGAAATCACACCATCACTACAGTTTCACAATCACTCACCTATACCACTCACACATTTGCCGATTTTCCCGGGACTCACATCACACACTACCACAACACTGAACACTGGTGATACACAATCATCCACACACTGGACCTTACCCATTTCCCCACACACACTAAATACACTGAACAGAGAGCACAATAGGTACTTGAAAAGCACAACACTAAGGCAAACCCCCAGATCTACTCAGCGGGTTGCTTATCAGCTCTCTTTCCTGAAATAGGGGAAATAAGGGGGTAAGTCCTCGAAAGAACTTAGTAAGGACGCAGGTATAAGCATGGTATCACTATTACAACACTGAACCTGCACCCAAAGAAAAACACAAATATACACACACAGATATATATATATATATATATATATATATATATATATATATATATATATATATATATATATATATATATATTCGCAGATATATAATGCAAACACATGCTCAACCAATGCAATTTCAATACAAATGCAATGCAATTCAATCAATAATGCAGAATGAAGTTAGACACTTGACGGTCTTCCCGACATTTCGCCGGGGCACACACTTATCACACACTAGAGCATGGCCAGCTCGGGGTCGCGATCCCCACCGTCATATCACTTACACCACGAAGGTGTATCACACAATTAGCACCATTAGGTGCGATAAAAGCTCCCACTCACAAATAACACAACACAAGGATCGTTTTGGTAACCTTACCTCGAAGCTTCTTCAAGTTTCTTCCAAGTTCGCCTTTTGGGCCAACAATGGTGCTTTCATGAGTTTGCTCATGGTTTCAAGAGGAAGAAGAAGAAGAAAGTAATGCCTTTTTGGCATTTTTCCAACCTTTTATACTTATTTTTATCTCCTTTTTTCATGTAAAATAAAAATAGGAAAACGCGCAATTGAAATTAGAATAATTTAGAATAATTTATACTCAAAAATTATTGAGTTGTAGTTTACTCAATCCACACTTGGTTTATACCTATATTTATCTTATTTATCATTTTGTGGAATTTGGACTTCATTGAAATTAGAATAATTAAAATATTAAACTTTTGCAAGGGATTCCCGACGCTTTACTGTTGGTCAAATTTGAGTACTTTCTCTAGTTAATTGTTTAGTTGTTTCTATTTCCTTCAAATTAATTTCTTATTTCAAAAAAATCACTAAATATTTTTTTCAGTTTAATTGTTCTTTCTAGTATTTTCTTTACTTTGTCTATCTGTGGAATCGACACCCCAAAGCTGTGCTACAACTACCGTGTTATTCTTTGGGCGTAATCAAATTTTGGCGCCGTTGCCGGGGAGACGGTATGAGAAGTACAGTAAGGAATTAATTTTACTAATTTGGTTCTCCAATTCTGGTAATCTCGTTCCTTTCTCTTTTATTTTATTTTATCTGATTTATGCTCTGGTATAGAGACGAATTAGGTAGACTTGCAAAAAGACTTGATATTTCTTCTGATTCTGTTACTTCGCATCGTAATTCAGATTCATCTTGTTTTTCATCTCATTCATCATTCACAATGAGTCAACACGATGAGCAAGAGGTTAAGACTCTTCACGAGTATCTTCATCCTACACGAGTGGCTACACCATCATGCATCATGTTTCCTGCTAATACTCCTCAATTGGATTTTAAACCTAGAATGATACAATTACTTCCTACTTTTCATGGCATGGAGAATGAAAATCCATATGTGCATGTTAGAGATTTTGAGGAAGTAGTTACTGCTTTTCATAATGTTAATGCAGCTAATGATGTTATCACACTTAAATTGTTTCCTTTTTCATTAAAGGACAAAGCTAAGGTGTCACCCCACCGACCCGGATGCTGGAAGCGCGGTTGTCGAGTAGTTGCGGAAGCTCGCTGAGTCGGCGGCGGGTGAAAGTGGAGTTCTCTTAAAATGGTTTTGTGTGGACCCGAAACTCATCCCTTAAAACGTTTTCCTTTCGGTTTTAAGGTTAAGTCGTTTTGCAGATTTTATGACGTCTATCTAGTCCTAAACCTGCACCCGAGACAAGTTAATGGTTTTACAGAATATCGCGCGGGGAACAAATAGCACCACCACATTGTTCTTCCCGAGCACTGACATAACCATTTCAGCCGACTCCTTAACCACCCTCAATCATTGGTTTTCACTTTTCCTCTTTTTCACTTTAGTCCCAAAGGTTTCAAACGTTGCAATTTAGTCCAACCCGAAAATTGCAACTTTCAAACCGTAACTCCGAACGGAACGAAATCTGAGACACATTCTCGGGACTTTATATCACACACAAAACATGCTTCACATGTTTAATTATGAGTTCTGAGCCTCACAAAATTGCTAATTCCGGTAATTATGCGTAATCGCGTAATTTGCTGAAATTCATACCGGGTGTCAATAACAAAAACGGAAACTGAAACACATCCTCGGGACTTCATATTTCACACCAATACCACTTCATATATTTAATTATAAGTCCCGAGGTACACACCGTTGGCGCAACCACATTGTTCATCCTGAGTCAACTTAACCCGAGCAAATCCCGACGTGTGTGCTTACTGGCTTAACCAAGTAATCCCATCACGTGTGCTTGGCTCGGTTATCATTACAATACACATCCTGAGTCATATCACACCACATACCATTGGCGTCACAAAACTTTCATCCCAAGCCTCGGGTGTCGCCCGGGAACGAACATCCCGGCCCCGAGAAATATTTTCCGCGGAAAGGTGCGGGATGCTCGTACGACCCCAAATATGCTGAAAGTTCACTTTTACGAGGTCTCGGTAACTCTCCCGAGCTTACTGATCGACATGAAACAAGTCCCGCTCCAAAAAAATATTTTCCGCGAAAAGGTGCGGGGGACCCGTACGACCTTAAATATGAAAGCATTCCCGAGAATGTTACCTAGAAAAGGTCCGGGAGCTGTCTGACCAACCGAAGACATGCCCCGCATGTTTGAAACGGAGCCCTGGAACACCAAAGTCACTACCCGCTCGGGGTGACTGTAACACATGTTATGAACATTGTCCTTCTATTGATGAGTGGGATAAGCTTGCAAAGATTGTTAAACTTTTGGAGCCCTTTTATGATATGACAACTCTCTTTTCTGGTTCTGATTATCCAACTGCCAATTTGTACTTTGAGAATGTATGGAGAATGCATATTTTTATAAAAGAGGCAACAGAAGACCCAGACATAGAGATAAGAGAAATGCCACAACAAATGAGCGAGAAGTTTGACAAGTACTGGGAAGAGTTTTCTATGGTTCTCACTTTCGCTGTTATACTTGATCCTCGCTATAAGCTGGACTTTGTTAAGTATTGCTACTGCTTCTAAATATTTGGAAGTCTGAGATCAGTTGTATTCCCTTTTTGGAGAGTATGAGGCTTGTAGTAGTGACACTTCATCTCATTTACATGATGTTGGAGGTGTTGGTGAACGAGATCACCGAGAAGTAGATTCATATCTTATGGTAAGTTTCATTTGTTGTTAATATGATGTTAAAGTAGTTTGATTTTTGTTATTCATCTCGCTTAAATCCTTGATATTGATATATTTGTTGAATATCTAATAATGGATGTAGGATTTTGATCAAGATCAATCAGTGAGACTCATTGAAAAATCTGAACTTGATATTTATTTGATGGAGAGTAGACAATCAATTCAGTTAAAGCTAGATGTTCTCAGTTACTAGAAGGATAAAGAACTCGGTACCCAGTTCTTGCACGAATGGCTAGAGATATTTTGAGCATTCCAATAACAAGTGTTGCGTCTGAATCAACTTTTAGTATGGGCGGTAGGATTCTTAACAAGTATAGGAATCGCCTTCTTCCATCAAATGTTCAAGCTCTAGTCACATCTTACAGTTGGCTATATGGGTATGAAGGTATGAGTTTAAGTATTGTTATTTATGATGTACATTTGTACAAGTGAGTGTACTTTGATTATTATTAGTTTATCACTAGTAATTTGTTAACAATTATTACTAACTAGTTTCTTTCTTAATGAAGTTGGGGAGTATGAGTTACTTCATCTGAATGGTTTAGAAATTCCTTTGAAGTTTGTTACCAATTCTGATGTAGCTTCTAGTTCTCATGGCATCTAGAGGTACGTTTGGTTTCAGTGGTGTAATGAAGTATGTTTCATTTGTATCATTAATTACACCTATTTGAGTCCATTTGATTCTATCTTTGTGAAACAGAGATCTTACCGTACTTGACAATCTGCTGCATCGATGGAGGCCAAATTTGCGGATTACTTGAAGAATTGCATCATCATTATTTTGGTTTTGTATTTGATGCATAAATGATTATATTTTAGAATTGTGTATTTGATGCGTTGGATGATTACATTTTGGATGTTACAATTGTTGTTGGTCATTAGTGCACAATTGACGTTATTTACTACTATTTTCTTGCTTCAGAGTTTAGACAATGAATGATAGTAGTTTATTTTGTTATGATGATAGTAACTCTATAATGCATTAGATGATTATGTTTTGTTATGATGAAAGTTTATTTAGAGTTCCTTAGGGTTCGGATTCGGGTTAATCGGGTTCGGGATTCGGGTCAGGTCGGGTTCGGATTCGGTTTGAGATTCGGGTTAGGTCGGGTTCGGGTCACGGGTTAATCGGGTTTGGGTCATTCGGGTTTCGGGTCATTCGGGTTGAGCTGGTTTCAGGTTAGGTCATATTCGGGTCATTCGGGTTACGGGTTCATTCGGGCCGAGCTGTTTACGGGTCAGGTCGGGTTTAGGTTCAGGTCAGGTTTAGGGTCGTTGACTTTTTCGGTCAGCTCAGGTTGGGTTCGGGCGGGTTAATCAGGTCGGATCAGCTTTTGACACCTCTAGAGTGTATATGCCCAACCTGTTTCCATCCATTACCGTCACACACAAACATATATATATATATATATATATATATATAAGTTTCCGAAATAATGATACAAATGACCAATTCTTCAAGTAATGATGATGCAATTCTTGAAGAATACAAAAATTTGCCGGAAATGTTACCAAACCACCGGAAGCATCAAATAGAAGGACAACGTGATTTGAATAGAAGGACAATTTTCGACATTCATCTGTGACAAAATCCAGTTTTTCTCACTTTCATTCCTATTTTTCAATTTTACTTTTATATTCCTTATGTCGTGAATACCACTTTTACAGTGGTGGGTGATTCGGCCTAAGCCGCATTAAACCATCTCCGCATTAGTAAATGGCCAGTAACAACTTTATTGCGGCTTGGGCCGCATTAAGGCCTTATTTTATTCCAGTCTCTCCCATTTTCATCCAGATCTAAAAAAACTCTCTCCCCCTCTATTTCTCTTAGTTTTTCTTCCCTAGATCCGAGTCTCCGCCTGTCGTCGTCGTTGTCAGCTTCCCTCACCGCCGTTTCAGTCACCGCCGCTTCACCATCGCAGATTAATGCGACGAGGTCATGGTAGATCAACAACTGCGGGCTTATTTACCGTAGTTTCTACCGCAGCCTCCGCCACGGTAATTACTGTGCCATCAGTGCGGAATTGCTGCATTAAAAATGGCTTCAACTAGGTTGTGTCATTTTTTTTCATTATTTCGCAACTTAATTAATTTTCTATGTACACAACTTTTATTTGTCATTAATATATGTTAGATGTAACTCCTGCAATGCGGGTGGAAAACTCTTAGTGTTTCCTAAGAAATAAACTTTTTAACATCAATTTTACCTTATTATTCTCAATTTCCCTTCACTCGAGAAAAGCTAATTTTTTATTATATATCTATTTTACTTTATTACACTCTAGTCAACAATATTCTTTAATCTCCGTGGCTAGTCAAACGTATCAGTTTTTTTGAACAATAGAGTATTAGTAAAGCTTTCTAGGATCTAAATCAAAACAAAAACAAAAAAAGCTTTCTAGGATAGTTCAAACATCAGATATAAGTAATATAGGTAGTAGTAAGACTAAATTGACAAAACTTACATATTTTAAGGACCAACTTCTTAAAATCCCTAATTACATAGACTTCATTCGCAGTCTTGGAAGTTCAATGTTCACTGCCTCACATGAACCCCCCCTATCGCAACTCCCTCTGACTCAAATCGCTGAATCGTCTTCCTCAAGCACCGGAGCTCGCACAGCACCGGAGCCTTGAAGCACCGGCAGTCGCCTTCAAGCAACAGCAAGCGTCGTCGCACCGTCACCGTTTCAGATTAAGTGTGGTAATTGATACTTTCCACTTTATGATTCCATCACATATGTCAGTATGAATGTTTGAGATGGATACACGTGCTTTGAATTTGATTCATTAGTTCAGTTCTCTATCCCTGGAAGGTTAAGCATTCAAAAACAATGTTTATTAATGCTGCGGATGGAGCAAAAGATCTGTACAAGAAAATGTTTATTAATGTTGGTCATTTTCAACGTTACACAGCAGGTTGAGATGCTCAATTTCATTTTTATGTATTTGCAGATTTCTATGCGATGGAAAGCGAATTTCATCACATGGTTTGCTGAATCATTCGAACTGAGTTCGAGTTCAAGCTCGGCTCGACTCGGTTACAGCGCTGATTGTCGCTACTGAGCAGAGCAATGCAGCTTTCGTCATCAATTCCCTCCGGTTTCCATTTCCGACGAAGCTCGATCTCTCCTCAGCCGCTGTGTACGAAATCTTCTCTTCCTCTTGGTGATCGACCTTCCCCAACACCACTTTTCTTTCGACCTCGACGAATGGACTTCCCACTGCCGCTTTCTTGTTCCTCGCTTCCCCAGAACAACGCCGTTGCTTCGGGTTCGTCCTCTCTTCTATTTCTTTGATTAATTTTACAATGTGCAACCTTTGAAGTTGGGTTAAGTAACGGGATAAGTAACACCCATCATTTGTATTATTGGTGATGCTTCATTGCTTTCAGGTCGAATTGGGGAGGTTAAGAGGGTAACCAAAGAAACAAATGTGTGGGTGCGGATTAATTTGGATGGAGATGGGATTTCTGAGTCGAATACTGGGATTCCGTTTCTGGATCACATGTTAGATGTATGTTTTTTATTCCTGTAGAGCTTTGGGTGGTTGCTGTTTGTTGACTGATTGATTAAGTTTGTTCTTGTTAGCAACTTGCCTCGCATGGTCTCATAGATGTGCATGTGAAGGCCACGGGTGATCTTCACATTGATGATCATCATACCAATGAGGATGTGGCTCTTGCTGTTGGAACAGTCTGTATCAAATCTCCTCCTGCTTTTCACTAAATGCTTCTTTATTTGAACTTCTAAAGGGTGAAAATGGAACCTTCCTTTGCAGGCATTATTGCAGGCGCTTGGTGACAGAAAAGGAATCAACCGGTTTGGTGACTTTTCAGCTCCTCTTGATGAAGCTTTAATACATGTTGCATTGGTGAGATTGGCACCGTACGATTTAGGCTCAAGCAATTATCTTTTCTTTCAATTTTGATGTTTATCAGAAGTTCTTTATAGCTAGTTCATTAGTTTTGGAAAGTGTAAAAGATTAAATGGATTTACACTTTAGCTTTACTAATACCTTCATATCTATGCCTGTTGGTGATATAAAATTGGTGTTACAGGATCTATCTGGTCGACCATATCTAGGTTACAATCTGCAAATTCCCACCGAAAGAGTTGGCACATATGACACACAGGTAATATACCTTTGCCTCTCTTCTAGTGAGTAGTATCTCTGTCATTGTAACTACAACAAACTTAGGGTCCGTTTAGTTGTAGAGAAGTTTCCAAATTTTCATTTCCAAACTTCTTTGTAAATGTTTGATCATATACCCGGGCTTGAAGTGATAGAAAACAAGGTTTTCTAAACTTTGGAAAACTCTGGCATTAAATTAGGGAACCTTGTTTGGAAGGTTTCCATTTTAATACTAGAGTTTTCTAATCATTGGAAAACAAGGTTTCCATCTTTTAAAGACTAGGTAAATGTACAAAGAAATTTTAGAAATGAAAACTTGGAAACTTTTTCACAACTAAACGGATCCTTAATTTCCTGTTTCTGTTTTCTACTGTGATTGTTCAATTCATAACATGTCTTACTGGAAATGTTGGTTTTTTCTTTAAAATATGCCAACTGATAATAAGAAATGTTGTCACAGCTGGTGGAGCACTTTTTCCAGTCTTTGGTGAATACCTCTGGTATGACACTTCATATCCGGCAGGTAGACATTACTAGCCGTACATTTCAGTTACTTAAATTCCCCTTGAAATGGAAATAAACTGAAGACAGCTGATATAGTCGATGAATACCTCTGGTATGGCATGTTAGAAATAGTTTTCTCATCGCATACTTGATATCTGATTGAACTTTCTAAAATTTATGCATTTTACTTCACCAGTTTTTATATTTTCTTGATGCTGTTGAGTTGGCTAGATTCAGGATTTTAGTGATTTGACATCTCTTTAGACTTCAGATTAGTATCATCTCCTTTGACTCGTTATTTTAAAATGGCCGAAAACAGCTTGCAGGTAAAAACTCCCATCACATAATCGAGGCAACTTTCAAGGCTTTTGCTAGGGCCCTTAGGCAAGCTGTAGAATATGATCCACGCCGTCGTGGGACCATTCCAAGGTGAAATAATCTGTGTAACCTAGTTCAATAATCTGTTTAACCTAGTTCATTTTTCTTGTGGGAATAAAGAAAACTAGTCATTTGATCATCTCTTTCCATGCATTCTAACCTCTAATGTGTTTGGTGTACGCAGCTCAAAAGGGGTTCTATCGCGTTCTTGATTCTTATGTGCAAATCTTGTGAGGAATTCGGTTGCAGCTGTAAAATCTTGATGACCGCTGATCCATCTCAGCTGCATGTGATGTTGTACCTTAGTGTGCATATCGTTTAAGATTGTTCTCATGTTTTGCTATTAGGGTGATTTCTACAATTTTGGGAACTCCTGGAATTTTTAGGGAACTAATAGAATTTCTTAGGTCTTAGGGCTACTCTTTAAGTAGTGTTAATAGGTTTTATGAACAAACATTTGTTTGTGTTATTAGCTATTGTTCAAGGGAATATTAAGATACTCCTTCTGTCTCAACAAAACTTGACTGATACGTTTTTCTTTTTGGGAAACTAATACATTTCCTAAAAATGAAAAAAAAATTTACGTCAATTTTACTTTAATTTTCTTATTTTCTTTTCCACTCAAAAAAATTACTTTTATCTTATGTGTTTACTTGTCCTTATTACCCTCTAGTTAACAATATTTATTAATCTTCATATTCAGTTAAACGCATCAATTTTGTTAGGACGGATAGAGTATTAAGATTTGATTATGACGCTATCTAGGTGTTGTCAATTTTTAGTATTTGATGGATAAGAAGAATTAATTTGTCTTTCTTCTATTTGTATTTCCTTGTGCTCAGTTCATTCTTCTCTTTCTCTTCTGCATCGGTGTCCTATAGTTGAATATTTGGCTGTTGGTTCCATCATCTGCTTGTCAAAAAACAAATAATTGAGATCAACCAGTTAAATAAAATGAACAAACTTACCTACTCGTACATAACTTTTTCAAAACTTTTAGCTAATTGAAAAAGTTGTTACCAATCCGACATATTGTAGTTGCTGCTTACATTTAATTTGCTATCAACCCAACTCCAGTTTGTGATGCAGATTTAAAAAAACAAAGCTACAAGCACTTTTCTTTGGATTCTTATCATCTTTTAGAACATAAAAGTACCCTAAGAGTTGGGATTCTATCCTCCAAAAGTGAGCAAATTACAACAAATCTAGCTCTATCAATTTCCTGATGAATTTTCATGGATTTACAAAAACTCCTCAGCTCTTGCCAAATCATTTAGGATTTCAGACTTGACCTCCTCAGGAAGAACACCTGATGGCCCTGCCTTGGAGTAGAAGCTAGCCAATGACTTGATCGCTTTCTCAAGCTCCACATAAGACTCCTACAGAAAGAAACAACCACCATTAGCCCACAAGAGAGAACAAAAAGAAATAAAAGCCTCGTTAAATTATTAATCCCAATTTCCGAGGAGAATAAAGTGTTTAACTTGAATAGAAACAAAAACACATGACCCCTACCTCTGCGCGGCTGACATCTCAACAACCAAGACAAAGGACGAGCCGAGAGGCGGAAAGAGATGGGAAGACATCGTTACATCATAACAAATACCCATTCACATGTGCGCATTTTCTTCACGAGTCTCTGTTTCTCTCATTCTTCACATGCGCGACCTTCAAGATGACTTGTGTCCAGAGAAGATGACCTTCAAGACTAATTTCGGTTTGAAGATGTTTTTCGATGAAAACTAAATTGATGCACTAACTTCAAACAATGCACTACAATGAATTATCTACATGACATCATACCTTTTCATGAGTAAGAGAATTTTTAGAAAATAGGGTAAAATTAATACTACAACTAAAAAGGATTTTCTAGAATGAAAGGCTTCAGTTTTTTCTTGACGGCAATATAACATACTATTTAATAATGAAAAGAAAATCACATATCAATCTCAAAAGAGAAATATAGGGAAAAAAGTCATCCCAACAAAACACCATTTGTGTTAACTTTTTATCACAAAATCTGTAAAATTGATCATTTCTTCCAACTTTTCAGATGTGTTCTTTTGATATTTAAAATGAGATGTTGGGGAAAAAAAATCTGCTTTTGATTAGTGAGAATAAAATCAGATTTTAGGTAAATTTATCTTTCAAAGGGAAAAATCCCATCATTTTTCAAAAACACCTTGTTTTTCTGCACAAACAAAAGTTACCAGACACAAAATGACTATAAAAATACTTAAAAAACATTTTAATTTTATTAACAATTGGGGATTAAAATAACACAACAGTTAGTGAGAATCAAGAGTAATCTCACTTGAGCAGCCACATTCTGTTGCCCTCTCCAATTGCTCAAATACTCACGAATCGACTCCTTAGCTGCATCAGCACTTCTTCTGAACTTAGCCCCGTCTTTGGGATCTTCTTTCAGAGACTCCCTCAGATTCTTCACCACATCTCGCGCCGATTTCAAGTAAGCTTTCGGAAGAACAGCTCCTGATTTGGTCGTCTCGTTCGGATCAAACAGCGACTTGATTGTTCCTATGACTCCTTCCTCTGTTTCGTCTTCAGCTAAAGCTGCTGGGCACAGCCGCAAGTTGTTGAAGCTCAAGAGCGCAGAGGCGGCGAAGAAACCCAGTTTCCGGCGACCGGATCTGGGTTCATCGGAATATTGATCAAGCTTGCCTGAAATGTTCTGGCTACTTGGATTTTTGGGGTTTTGAAGTATGATTGGGGATGGGAGGACAATTGGGTGGGACGATTTTGATGCAACTGGAAGCATCTTCGATTTATGAAGAAAATAGGAGCAAAATTTCCATTGATTTTACCTGGTGTTTGCTGTTTGAGAAGGTTGCAATAGATAATGGAGTTTTATCCAGAGGTATATCATTCTGTGGTCCGCTCTGTTTGATTTGATTTTGAAAAAACAAATACTGAGTTAAATAATTTTCCTACTAGTATATCTTAATATCCTGAGCTATCAATTCGTTCACATAAGTACCCAAACTTTAACTTGGGATTATTTAGGTAAGTTCATTTGGTAAAATTTATATTTTATGGAATTGAATAAGTTATTTTACAACAAACTAAAATGAAAATGAATCTGTTTCAAAAAAAAGAAAAAAAGAAAATGAATCAATTAATGTCGAATAGAGGAGTATTTTAAATGGAACACTTAGGGGGTGTTTGGTTGAGGGATTCTACAAATCCATAAAATGTGAAAATATAGAAAGTAGTAACGATGGAAAATAGAAATTCATAAATTGAAAATCCTTTATTTGGTTCACGGATTCTTAGAGCCATGGATTGTTTAGAGACCAATTTGTAACTTTTATAAAATTTTATGGACTAAACATGTCATTCTAGAGGAACACTTTTGTAAAATTTTCAGAAATTCAGTGACCAAATGTGTAGTTTTTATGGACTGTTTTGTATATTTTTCATAAGTTAGGGACTAAATATATAAACATATAAAACTTTTAGGGCTTTGTTGCAATTTTAAATATAATAATTCTACGGATTTTAAGAATACTTGCATATAAATGGTAATTTGAATCCAAGAATTATTGAAGGATGAAGAATTCATAAATTTTGAGAATGATGAAAATTATTTTCCAAAATGAACTAAACACATGATTCCATGAATTCTTAAGATTTTGAAAATCCATATTCCTAAAATTGAATGAACTCAGCACTTTAATCTTTTAAATGAATAAGTGCTTAAGTGTTCCTAGTTTAATAGAAGGTTTCAAACTTAAAACTTTTTAAGTGATTTAGTGGATAATTCATCTCTTATAATTCACTAGTGAATTAGGGCCAATTCACCTCATCTAATTAGGACATGAGTGATTCTGAGAATGTGTGAAATTCAATAATTCACCGTGAATTTCTCATCTTCTCACTCTCGCTATCTCTTTCCTCTTTAACAATCAGTCATCTCTTTCCTCTTCAAAGTTAATAGCTTCTCTGACAACACAGAATAAAGAAACAATACTAAATTCATCACCAATTCTTACTATTTTTCATGGGTGCCTTAAACCTTGCATAAGGTAAATTAGAAATCTAATTCACTAGTAAATTAAATTCATTTTTGGTGAATTAAAAATTAAATATTTTTTAAATTTAAAACCCTAATGTTGGGTTTCTCTTCAAGTTAAACTTTGGATTTTACATAAACCATTTATTTTAATGGGTGCTGTTGAAAAAAGAAAAGGAAAAACTTTTCCACCATGATGCTTAAATTGTTTATCCATTCCGTATAGTTTGACATTTATTACAATTTTTTTTTATTACGTTTTCATTTTGTTTTAAAAAAAAAAGAGAAAGGGAAAAATAAAGAAGAGAAACCTTATCGTATCCAATAGCCGCAGAAGTGACAAAACCTTGTGAACCATACAAACTTCCCCTCCTGCAGTCCTGTTTCTCCATTACCCAAATCCATGGCAGCGATAGTACCCTTCAACTTCACCCCATCTCTCCCCCTCACCACCCCGCCCAAACAGACCACCACCGCCGTCAACCCCTCCACCGTCCACGGCCTCCACAGAAGGCAGCGGAAGGCGTCGGCGGCGCTCACGATCGCCAAATCCTTCAAGGTGGTGATCGAGCACGACGGACAGTCGACGGAGCTGGAGGTCGATCCGGACGAGTCCATCCTGTCGAAGGCGCTGGACGTGGGCATGTCGGTACCCCACGATTGCAAGCTCGGAGTGTGCATGACGTGCCCAGCGCGGCTCATCAGTGGGTCGGTGGATCAGAGCGAGGGCATGCTCAGCGACGACGTGGTGGAGCGCGGTTACGCGCTGCTGTGCGCGGCGTATCCACGCTCCGATTGCCGGATCAAGACCATTCCGGAGGATGAGCTTCTCTCGCTTCAATTGGCCACCGCAAACGACTGAATTATTATAACGGCCTGATTTTTTTTTCTTTTTTCAGTTTTTCCTTTTGGTTGCTTCGATTTTGTAGATTGGAACTAGTTACCTGGTTGGTTTGAGGAATGAGAAGAAAAGTTATGTTCCTGAATCTAACTAACATACATAACACATCTAGAAAAACAAATGTGCGAACTGCGAAGGAGCAATCAAGGAAAGATCAGAAACGAAGAATGGCAGATTTTACCACCATTTATAGACGAAAGTACAATTTTGCCACACTTCTTTTTTTGCCTTGTATTTGTCATTAGTGTTCATATATGAATAGCATTCAGTGCGCCCTGTATGCACCTTAAGGACAAAAGAAATAAGAAGAAGACCACGACGTCGAAGGACTCGCAGTGTTTCTCGGCAACAAAACAAGAACTCGCCAATCTCCACGGATCCGTCAATCCTTCCAAGCGGAGCAACAAAATTATATCAAAATTCAACGGATTCCTCTTCCTTTCTCGCAAAATCAACAAAAACAGCAACAAAAACCACCTGCCCTAATCTTCCGGTCAAAACAACCACCGGCTCCAGCGTATTTGTTCGATTGCACAAAATGATGTGCTTTAACATCACGATGATGCATTCTCGATGCACTATGATGCGCTCCTGTAACAATATGATGCACTCGTTTTGATGACTTACTAATGCATTTTATTCTAGAACCCACAGTGATGTGCTTGATTACCACAATGATGCATTTACGATGAATATTGATGTTCTCCCATAACAACATGATGCACTCGTCCTGGTGACTTAATGATATGCTCATTTTCTTCAACCTTTTTAAATGATGCGCTTGTTGACCAGAATGATGCTCTAGGTTTCAAGTATGATACGCTACCTTCCAAACATAATGCACTCATTAATGAAGTACTCATTTCTTTCAACATCCCAAAATGATACCTTTGATACCATTATGATGCACTCCTGCTGCACTATGATGCTCTCCATTACAAATATGATACACTCGTTCTCATGACAATGTTGTACTCGTTTTCTTTAACATTTAAAAATGATGCATTTGGTGACAAGTGATGCTCTCCCTTTCCACTATGATGCTCTCCCTTATAAACATGATGCACTTTTCCCCAATAAATATGTAATCCAGCTCACACATTATTACGGTACGTAGGCCCATCATAATGAGTTTGGTGGCGGATCTGTGTGGGGTGCCGCCACAATTTTTGTATGCCAACGTGTTCTGACCTTGCTGGACAACATAGAGATCCGTGTGACGTAGGGGGTCCTCTGTTTGTATTTAGTGAATATTGGAAAATCGGATGACAGCAGTGAGAGAGTTCAGTTAATCGTTACCCCTTTAAGGTGTGAGTAATAAGTGCTTTTATAGTTCATGGTCAAAGAGTGGCACTATGGTAATTTCCCAATGTAGTATGGTGGCGAGTCAGAGGACATGTGTCCTTGATATGTTCAGGAGTATTGTCCGGAAATTTCCTTAATACATTCGGGTCAATTCTTATTACGTCCGGTGATATCCTTGTCTTGTACGGGTTAGGATTACTTGAGTTTTTAATAGGGCCTTTCTTTTCGGCTACTGATTGGGCCTTTTTCTAGGTCATTTTAGGCCTTTCAAGTAGATTGGGTCTGGCGGCCATCATGTCCCCTCTAGTATTTGGCCGATTGTAAGGAGTCCAAATTTTTCTAATTAGTTTTTGACTTTCGAATGACAACGTTCGGGCGTTTGAACCTCTTTCCGGATGACAATGTTCAGGAAATTGAGGATTTGACGTCCTCCTTCTGTCTCGAACTACGTTCGATCTTTTGAAATATTTCCCGGATAACTATGTCCGGGAAATTGAGGATTTGACATCCTCCTTCTGCCTCAAACTACGTTTGAGCTTTTGAACTATTTCCCGGATGATAATGTCCAGGAAATTGAGGATTTGATATCCTCCTGCCTCGAACTACGTTCGAGCTTTTGAACTATTTCCCGGATGATAATTTCTGAGAAATTGAAGATTTGACATCCTCCTTCTATCTTGAACTACGTTCGAGCTTTTGAACTATTTCCCGGATGATAATGTTTGGGAAATTGAGGATTTGACATCCTCATTCTGTCCCGAACTACATTCAAGCTTTTGAACTATTTCTCGGATGATAATGTCCGGGAAATTGAGGATTTGAAATCCTCCTTCTGCCTCAAATTACGTTCGAGCTTTTAAACTATTTCTGGAAGTCTATCTCCCGGATTTGTGACAGTTCTTGATGATATATCTTCGAGATTCAAAGCGGTTTTTGACGATATATCTCCGGGATTCAGGAAAGTTGAAACGTTTCGTTTCCAGTCGTTCATTAATTGCTACTTTTGGATGAACAGTGAAGATTGAATACCTTGCGACGTTTCATCTTCCCGAACTTCCTTCAAATAGTGAGCAGAGGTAATTCATTTCCTCACTTCTCATTCTTGCACTCGTATTCAAGCTCTCTCCTTGTTCCCTTTTTCTGCAATAAAGGTTGTCACGACGGATAACCCAACTGTCAAGGAGGCTATCAGCATCTTCAAGAAGTGGAAGAAGTGGAGGACCGTCGAAGAGGCCCATCCAGAAGACTTTCTCGCCCCCTTGCTCAGCTCAACCCAGCCACCGTTCTGGAAGGCTACAGAGGCTCGTCGGCCGTCCATCAGTTTTACTAACTCCACCGTAAGGTCGTCGATACAGCCGGCGCCGGCCGTCCTTCGATCTTTGCCCAGCCGCTCGCACCTCTCTTCTCCGGCCAATTACTCGAGGTATATGAGAATGGCACCTACCTTTCCTGTCCCTTCTATTGTTCGTCCTTCGGTTAGTTTATTAGGAACTAAGGGTGACGTGCCGGAGGGTTGGTGGTCCGAAATAGAGAACTACCGGAGTAAGGCTACTCCGGAGTTAATAAGAGAGTGGTAGTCCACCTTATTCTTTCCCATGACAGTTCGTACTAGGGTGCCTTCTCTGGACTGCCGAGCGTACGAACCAGGACAAGGCTGGTTGGTGATCTTCAAAGATCAGATGTTGTGCGGGATTCATTTTCCACCGCACCCCTTCGTTCGGCAACTGGCGGAGTCCCACGGGCTAGCTATTTACCAGTTTAGCCCGAACACATACTGCCATATCAACGCCTACCTTATACTATGTGCTCTGTTCGGGACAGAGCCGACCATAACCACTTTCCTCCAGTACTACAAGGTCAACGTCAGCCCGAGGAATTGTTTCTATTATTTCAGCGCCCGGGGTCCTCCTACCCTGAGGTCCAACTTCATTTGGAACTGCCCTTCGAGTTGTAAAGGGTGGCATCGGGAGTTCTTCTTTATGGAGCCTGATGCTTCATGGGGTTTGCAGATGGCGCATAAGGTAGGAGGGCTTCCGGACGTTCAGAACCGTTCACGCTTTTTGAAGAAGGCTGACGCCAAGGACAATTTTGACAGATTCCACAATAAACTCCGGGGTCTTGTTCCTTGGTTCGGGGATGAGCTGAAAGAAGTCTTCCCCTTTCCTTTGTACTGGAGGCTGATAACCCAAGGGGTCCTATCCCACTTGGGTATCATTCGGGGTGATTTTGGGAAGTTAGGCATCCGGGAATCTCCCCTTAGTCCCAAGACTTGGTCTTGGTTCAATGTCTTCGGGGCAACATATCTCGAGGAAGTTCAATAAAGGTTTATACACTTCTTTTGTTTTGTCTTGTATTTATCTGATATTAACTAATTCGTATTTTCCTTCGCAAAGATGGAGTCCGATTATGACCTCAGTGTCATCTACAAGGACATGAAGAAGTCCACCAAGGCTGTGGGCTCATTGAAGTCTGGGGGTTCGAAGTCCGCTGTCCTAGAGAAGAAGCAGAAGAGGGTGCTTCGATCGAAGCTGAGGCTATAGTCCCTCCCCCTGTACATACCTCCGGGGAAGTCCCTTTTCTGGTGCACGTTGAGGGCAATCCCACTCAGGACGACATGTACGAGATGCTGGAGAATTCCCCCGAACGAATCAGAAAGATTCGGGGAAAGTTCAAAGCTGCCACTGTGACCGGGCAACAAGTCCCTGAGGTCACGGCCATCGAATTCCAGCTAGGTAACAAAAAATTTGTTAAGTTAGAAAACCTCTGTTTTTCGAACATATTTGAGAATCTTTCCCGGATGTTCGACGAAGACCATCTACATGATGACGTGGTCCGGTCTCATTTTTGTACACTAGGTCCGGAGTAGAGAGAAGCTCAGGAAGAAAAGTGTCGTCGGCGAGATGAAAGACTCTCGCACCTCAGGACCGAACTTATTCCCCTCGAGCCTGGATGGCTGATCCATGAGGATCTGAACATTTTGGATGAGGAAGATGCGAAGGAGATGGCTCCCGAGCTGTGGAATGGGACAACCACAGCCCGGACCATGGAGTGCCTCGAGCATTTATACCCGGACCTGAATGTCGCTTCATCTAGGTTGTCTATCCTCGGTTGTCAGGTACGTCGTGTCAATGTTCCATTTCCTTCTTTTAGCATTCGGGATGTAACGTTCGTCCGGATGATATGTAGATTTCTACCATGACTGGCTGGATTACCCGGATGGTTCGACCCATGGACAGAATCCGGACCGAAGCTGAGTAGCAAGCGACGAAGGCCATTGCCGTAGTGGCAAAACTCATCCAACAAGTTTATCACTACGAGCAACTTCTCCAGGATTCCCGCAGCTCACCTGTCCTGGTCCTCCCAGAGGGTGGTAATATCCAGGATGAACTCAGCCAAACTGAAGCTGAGGATTTCACCAAGGCTGAGGCGTCATTCCTCAGTGTAGTCAAAAACTGCCGAGATTCTGAGGACACTCTCTGGGAGGACATTCGGAAGCTCGAGGCTGAGAATGAGCAATCCCAGGTTGATTTCACCAATATGAGGAACCACTACGAGCAAGATCTGAAAGTCAAGAACGAAGAGATCTGGAAGCTTCGGGATGAGCTTACCAAGGCCAACGAATGTGTCCCGAAGATTCGTCAGGCGATTAAGGATTCAGTGGCACTCGCAATCCACAAGTTTAACGTTGGATTCTACCTGGCCAGGAAGCAAATCATCGAGCGCAATCCTCACGTTGATCTCTTCGGGATTGACAGCGATGAAGAGCCCGAAGAATACCCTTCCTGGTTCGGTGAGGAGTTCTTGCAGCCACCCGAAACAATGATTGTGGATGACTTCGCCGATCCTCAGTAGCATAGTGGTTCTCTTGTATTCCATTTTTGTAATCCCTGTCTCGGGCTTTATTAATGAAATTCACAGATTCATTCAACACCTGTTTTTATAGAGATTCGGTCGTTAGGCCTACATCATCTTTTCCGAATATCTTATACTTCATTGAATCTTTGATCATCATATAAAATATTTTCTAAGTGCTTCAGAATGGTAAGAATTGATTAATTCCCTTCATTCGGGATCCAACAGTTTGTATACTCCCTACATTTCTTCGGCAACGACCTTAAATGGGCCTTCACAGTTCGGGGTGAACGCACCTCCTTTTGGTCTCCGGGAACCTAACTTGGTTTGCCTTAGAACCAAGTCCCCAACCTCAATTTTTTTTCTTGACTTTCAAATTTTCTGCAAATGCAGTCTTTTGCTGAAAGGCTTTTCTTCGGAGTTCGGCTTCTTCTCTTTTTCCTTCGATCAAGTCTAAATTTGTCCTTAGGCCTTGTTCGTTTATTAGTGCATATTTTATATTGTGTTATTATTTATTGTTGGATATTTCTAAGTGCATTTTGATATTTGAATTGCAGACTTATTGTGGAGTAAAGTTTAGTCCACTTTATAACTTATTGGATAAACTAGTGTTGAAGTGGTGAATTAAAGAAAAAGAAGAAGGAGGATGTTGTTCGTGGTGTTGGGATACAAAAAGTTGGGCCAAATTTGGCCCATTGGATCAAAGAGGAAAAAGTAACGAAGAAAAAAAAGAAAAGAAGTGGGGACGTGTAATCCTATTTCTAATAGGTTTGGAACACAAAAGAATACAAAAAGGAGTGATATATATAACAAACCGGAGGCGGCAGCAGAGGATATAGGGATTTTTGGAGAGCTAAGGCAGCAGCAAACAAGAAATAAGCGGCACAAGCAGACAGACGCAACAAAAATAGACAATTCTTCTCCAATTCTTTGTGGATTTTCTTCACTCATGTTTATGGGTAACTAAAGCTAGGGATGAACTTGCACATGGATGATATTTTATTTATTCTAGATTCTTAAATAGATTTGAAAAACTATAATTTTTTGATTTATTATTCTCAGATTTTTATGGGGCTTTGTTCTCCGAATAATTATAGGTTTATATTATTCATGAGTTCAGTCATGCTTTTCTCATAGAGTGGTTGATTCTATAATTATGTTTGGATTGATTATTTATCTATATTGATTCAGTTCTGCTGCGGTATTGCCTTTAAGTATATTGTCGTCACTGGATTTTCTCAATAGTGATAAAAATTTATGTGCTTTAAAGGTTGAGAATAATTTATCAGAGAGTTGTAGTTAATCCACTTTGGTTTATAAATATTTATCTTGGGTATTTTGTGGAATTTGGACTTTGTTGAAATTGGAATAATTAAAATATTAAACTTGTGCAAGGGATTTCCGACGCTTTACTGTTGGTCAAATTTGAATATTTTCTCTAGTTAATTGTTTAGTTGTTTTTATTTTCTTCAAATTCAATTCTTATTTCAAAAAATCATTAATTATTTTCTTTTAGTTTAATTGTTCTTTTTAGGATTTTCTTTATCTTGTCTCTCTGTGGAATCGACACCCCAAAGCTGTGCTACAACTACCGCGTTATTCTTTGGGCGTAATCAAATTTTGACGCCATTGCCGGGGAGACGGTACAAGAAGTACAATAAGGAATTAATTTTACTGATTTGGTTCTCCACCTCGTAATCTCGTTCCTTTCTCTTTTACTTTATTTTATCTGATTTATGCTCTGGTATAGAGACGAATCAGGCAGACTTGCAAAAAGACTTGATATTTGTTCTGATTCTGTTGTTTCGCATCATAATTCGGATTCATCTTGTTCTGCATCACATTCATCTCATTCATCATTCACAATGAGTCAACACGAAGAGCAAGAGGTTAAGACTCTTCAGGAGTATCTTCATCCTACACGAGTAGCTACACCATCATGCATCATGCTTCCTGCTAATACTCCTCAATTGGATTTTAAACCTGGAATGATACAATTACTTCCTACTTTTCATGGCATGGAGAATGCAAATCCATATGTGCATATTAGAGTGTTTGAGGAAGTAGTTACAACTTTTCATAATGTGAATGCAGCTAATGATGTTATCAGACTTAAATTGTTTCCTTTCTCACTAAAGGACAAAGCTAAGAATTGGTTGTATTCATTGAGATCACGTTCTATTGGATCATGGGCTAAAATGAATAAAGTTTTCTTTAATAAATATTTTCCCCAACATAAGACTAATGCTTTAAAAAGGCAAATCTCTACTTTTGCACAAAAAGATAGTGAAACCTTATATCAGTCTTGGGAAAAATTTAAGGAGTTGTTGAGTATCTGTCCTCACCATGGTTATGAAAGTTGGCGTCTAGTGAGTTATTTTTATGAGGGTCTTACTTCTAGGGAGCGTCAATTTGTTGAAATGATGTGTAATGGTGAGTTTTTACAGAAAGATCCTGATGAGGCTATTGACTATCTTAATGAACTTGTTGAAAAAGCTCATACTTGGACTGGTCCCAGTGCTACTGAGAGCACAAATAGATCACGACCTCTAGGAAATTCAAGTAGTGGTGGAATTTATCATCTTAGGGAAGAAGAAAATTTAAAAGCTAAGGTTGAGATGTTGACTAGGGAGTTAGAAAGGTTAAAAAGCATTAAAATCAGCACATGTGGTTAATAATGTAGAGTCTTTTGGACAATGTTTTGTTTGTGGTGGGATAGATCACATTGCTCAGGATTGCGCCACTTTTAAGGAGATGAAAGGAGTGTATGAGGAACAATGCAACAATTTGGGTGTGCAAGAAACCATTTGCACCTTTTTCTGAGACCTATAATCTTGGATGGAGAAATCACCCCAATTTTAGTTGGAAATCTGAAAATCAGCAACATGCACAACATCCTAGACAATATTCTGCACCATATCATGCACCATCATCTAGGAACCCATTAGAAGATACTTTACATGCTTTTATTGAAGCGCAAGGTAAAACTAATCAGAAATTTGAATCTTTGATTACACAGGTTGTTGAAGAGAACAAGGAGATAAAGAATCAAGTGTCTAAACCGACAAGTTCATTAAGTGTGACCGAGAGAGGTAAGTTCCCTTCTCAATCTCAGTCCGCACCTCAAGGTTCACACATGAACCAAGAACTGAAGGATGTAAATGCTGTTGTGACACGGAGTGGTAAGCCTTTCAATGATCCAACAATGAACACATCAGAAGAGGGATCTAACCAAAAAGAGGTTGAAAATGATGAAATACCCAAGGAGCCAAAGGTAACTCAGAGCCACATTAAGGTACCATTCCCCCAAGCTTTGAAATCGGGTAAGCGACCTTCTGATTTTAACAATGAAATTCTTGAGAACTTAAGGCAGGTAAAAATTAATCTTCCTCTCTTACATGTGATTAAACAAGTTCCTACATATGCAAAAGTTCTTAAGGATTTGTGTACAGTAAAGAGAAAACATCATGTGAAAAAGACTGCTTTTCTGACAGAGCAAGTTAGTGCTTTAATTGAACAAAGGATACCTCCCAAGTATAAGGATCCTGATTGTCCAACTGTTGCTTGTAGTATTGGTACTCATGAATTTGGACAAGCATTGCTAGATTTAGGAGCTAGTGTTAATTTAATGCCTTATTCTATCTACTTGCAGCTTGGGTTGGGTGAAATCAAACCAACCTCTGTGGTTCTACAATTGGCTGATCGTTCTACAAAAGTACAACGGGGAGAGGTATAGGATGTTTTAATTCAAATTGACAAATTTAATTATCCTGTTGATTTCATAATCCTAGACAATAGTTCCACTGATTATACTACTTCTAAGATTCCTTTGATTTTGGGTAGACCTTTCCTTTCTACTGCTAATGCTCTTATTAATTGTAGGAATGGACTAATGAAATTATCTTTTGGAAATATGACTCTTGAGGTTAATATTTTCCATATAGCAAAGCAGCCAATAGATGATGATGATGAATGTCAGCAAGCATGCCAGATTGACTCTCTTATTGATAGGGAAGTTTTTGTGACCCATGATTTCGATACTCTTGAATATTTTCTTGTTAATTTTGAGTTTAATCTTATAAATACTCCACATGATGCTGCTGAAATTTGTGCTATCTTTTCTAAAAATCAGGATTCTGGAACTCAAAGGTGGCAACCAAAGTTTGAGGAGCTACCAAAGAGAGGTGAAAAGCAAGTTCCCTCAAGCATCGAAGCACCTAAAGTTGAATTGAAGACCCTTCCTAAGGGCTTAAAACATGTTTTCCTTGGTCCAGGTGATACTTTTCCTGTTACTATCTCTTCTGAGTTGTCTGATTCTGAAGAAGATAAATTAATTTGGACTTTAAGTGAACATAGATCAGCCATAGGTTGGAGTATTGCTGATTTAAAAGGTATTAGCCCTTTGATTTGTTCTCATAAAATTAATTTGGAAGAAGGAGCTAGTCCCCACAGAGACCCTCAATGTAGGCTTAACCCTAAAATGAAAGAAATAGTGAAGAATGAAGTGCTGAAATTATTAGATGTTGGAATCATATATCCCTGTGCGAGATAGTAAATGGGTCAGTCCTACACAAGTAGTTCCTAAAAAGTCAGGTGTCTGTGGTTGAAAATGACGTAGGAGAATTGGTTCCTAAAAAACTTGTGACAGGGTGGCGGATGTGCATTGATTATAGGAAATTAAATGCCGCCACTCGAAAAGATCACTTTCCCCTCCCTTTTATTGATCAAATTCTTGAGCGTGTGGCTGATCATTCTTTTTATTGTTTATTGGATGGTTATTTTGGCTATTATAATATTGAAATTGCATTAGAAGATCAGGATAAAACCACTTTCACTTGTCCTTTTAGTACTTTTGCCTTCCGTAGAATGCCTTTTGGATTATGTAATGCACCTGCCACTTTTCAACGCTGCATGATGAGCATTTTTAGTGACATGATTGAAAATTGCATGGAAGTGTTTATGGATGACTTGACTGTTTATGGATCTTCTTTTGATGCCACTTTGTCAAATCTTGAGAGAGTATTAATTCGTTGTGAAGAAAAAGGATTGGTTTTGAACTGGGAAAAGTGTCATTTTATGGTGCATCAGGCATTGTCTTATGGCACATTGTTTCTTCCAAAGGAATAGAGGTTGATCAATCTAAAATTGAATTAATTTCTAAATTGCCTATACCTAAGACAGTAAAGGATGTGAGATCTCTTCTTGGTCATGCTGGTTTTTATAGAAGGTTCATAAGAAATTTTTTTACTATATCCAGACCATTATGTGATCTTTTAGCTAAATATATCCCATTTGAATGGACTGAATCTTGTCATGAGGCTTTTAAAACTTTGACTAGCAAGCTCACTTCAGCACCTATAATGCAGCCACCGGATTGGAATTTGCCATTTGAACTGATGTGTGATGCTAGTGATTTTGCTGTAGGTGCTGTTCTTGGACAGCGAAGGGATGGTAAACCCTTTGTGATTTATTATGCTAGTAGAACTCTGAATAGTGCTCAAATGAATTATTCTACCACTGAGAAAGAGTTACTAGCTTTGGTTTTTTCTTTGGATAAGTTTCGTGCATACTTGATTGGTTCACCAATTGTTATTTTCACAGATCATGGAGCCCTTAAGTATCTTTCTGAAAAGAAAGATGCTAAGGCGCGACTTATACGTTGGATTCTACTTCTGGAAGAATTTGACATCACCATTAAGGATAAGAAAGGGGTTGAGAATGTAGTAGCTGATCATCTCTCGAGACTCACTTTTCAGGATAACTCCACTGATTTACCAATTCGAGATGATTTTCCAGATGAGCATTTACTTTCTATTGATTCTCTACCATGGTTTGCTCACATTGTAAATTATTTGGTTGCAGGAGAAATTCCGGGAGATTGGGGAGCACAAGATAGGAGGAAGTTCATGAATGAGGTACACAATTTCTATTGGGATGATCCTTACCTTTTTAAATACTGTCCTGATCAGATTTTAAGGCATTGCATCCCTAATGATGAGATTGCTAGTATCCTAAATTTTTGTCACACTAAAGCTTGTGGAGGCCATTTTTCAATGAAGAAAACTGCTGCAAAAATTTTACAATGTGGATTTTATTGGCCAACTTTATTTAGGGATGCAAATATCTTTTGTCGTTCATGTGAAAGGTGTCAAAGGTTAGGAGCTATTTATCGTCGTCATATGATGCCCTTAAACCCAATTTTAGTGATTGAAGTATTTGATTGTTGGGGCATTGATTTTATGGGACCGTTTCCACATTCTTTTGGATATTTGTATATTATTGTGACTGTAGATTACTTGTCTAAATGGGTAGAGGCAATAGCCTATAGAGCTAATGATAATAAGACGGTAATTAAATTTCTTAAAGAAAATGTGTTATCTAGATTTGGTACACCACGGGCTATCATTAGTGATCAGGGTACACATTTTTGCAACCGTTCTTTTGAGGCTTTAATGAAAAAGTATGGGGTTATACATAAAGTTTCTCTTGCTGTCATCCCAGGACAAGTGGGCGAGTTGAGCTTGCTAATAGGGAGATTAAGCAAATCTTAGAAAAAACAGTAAACCCGGATCGTAAAGATTGGTCTTTAAGATTAGTTGATGCACTTTGGGCCTACCGTACAGCTTTTAAAACTCCTTTAGGCATGTCTCCTTATAGGCTTGTTTTTGGTAAACCTTGTCACCTTCCTGTAGAGCTTGAACATAAAGCTTATTGGGCTATAAAGAATTTTAATCTTGATATGGGTGAAGCAGGTAAGCTTAGGGAATTGCAGTTGAATGAGTTAGAAGAGTTAAGGAATGATGCATAAGAAAACTCTAGGATTTTCAAGGCTAAAATGAAAGCATTTCATGATAAAAATATTTTGAGGAAATCTTTTAAGCCTAATGATCGAGTTCTCCTATATGATTCTAGACTTCACAAGTACCCAGGGAAACTTAGATCTAGGTGGACTGGCCCTTTTGTTGTGAAAAATGTTTTTGATCATGGAGCTGTCGAAATATAGGATCCTAGGGACCACCGGATTATGAAAGTGAATGGTCAGCGTCTGAAATTGTTAAATGATGGTTATGTTCATGAAGTGGAAGATATTCCACTTGTGGATCCAATTTATCACTCTTGACCACACCATGCAGGTATGTAGGTTTTTGGTTTTGTTTGTTGTTTCCTTTTATTATTATTATTTTTCTTTTTTCTTGATTTATTCCTTGTATTACTAATTCTCGTTCTTGTTTGGATTTTTGTTGTTTTGTTTTAGTTTGCAGGTCAAATCCCTTTAGCTAATTCAATCGCCAAGTTTGAGTGACTCCAAAGTTGCCCATCATATATCAAGTGTATTCTCTCTTTTTTCTTACACCCTCGGTTATATTTGATTCTTGAACATTGAGGATAATGTTTCATTTAAGTTGGGGGGTGTCAGGGTAAAAATTAAAATTTGCATTGCTCAAGCCTGCCATAAGTAATTTTCTCTTAGGCATTCACAGAACTTTATTGCACTTATCCAAGCTTTGTGGTAAGATGGTGGTTTAACACATGTAGCTAGAGAACTCTTACTTATGGATTCATGCGAGTGATAGAGAGAATCTGTTGGCTGCAACTGCAGAAAAAAAAGTGATGAGCATTCATTGATCTGTTGAACTGGAACTTTCTTTTGAGATAATGATTTGTGGTAAGATTGTGGATATATTTGGAATATGATGAAGGTTAACTCATAGCTGACGTTTGAGCCTTTCAAGCCAACCCTTCCCATCATAAATTCCTACTTGTCCCAAATTTTTTTCAAGAAGCACTTATGCTCTTCATCTTCCATTATTCATGCCTCATTACATTAACTTATTCCAAAAAATTTCAACCATTTTCTCTTTCACTTCCAAGTGCATATTCGGTTCTTATTTTATAAGTGAAAGTAAAGGTTGTAGAACTGAGAAATGATATAAAGTGTGGTGTGGTTGCTTGTATTGAAGAAAAAAAGAAGAAAAAAGTCTGAAAGTGAAGAAAAAAATTCGAAAAAGAAGAAGAAAATGAGAAGGTAAAGCAATTTTGCCAATGTTCAGCAAAGTGGAAAAGTACTTCAATTGGGAAGTGAGTTCTCTTGGATATTTCATTAGATACTTGTATGTACTTAGAAGTAGGGGTGAAAACGGGTCGGGTTAGGCGGGTTTCGGATCGGGTCGACCCGGACCCGAATATGTATAGCCGTTTTTATTGAACCCGAAAATGGCCCCTTTTTATTTCGGGTCGGGTCCACCCGGACCCGAATCGGGTCGGGTTGGGTCGGGTTGGGCCATCAGACCCGATTCATGGATTGAAACGTTTTTTTTTCTCTATAAAGGTCTAAACGTCAAAACATTCAACATCAAATACATGCAAACATCAAAACATTCAAACATCCAAGTCTAAAATACATCTAAAGTCCATATACAAATAAAAATGCATGAAAATATATAAGTCCAAATGTCCATATGCAAATGTCCAAAAGTCCAAATACAAATGTCCATATGCAAATGTCCAAGAGTCCAAATACAAATATCCATTGCAAATGTTCATCCTTGGCTCCTTGCTACAAACATCCTTGGCTCCTTGCTACACTGAACGACTTTGGGGCATGTTATCGATGTTAGTCTGAAATTTCGTTACCTTCTTGGTAACTACTAGGAATGTTTACATTCATTGCTTCACAAGCAAGTATATATTTTTCCCTGGAATGCGTGAGAAGATACATATCAGAATATTGCTAAATAGATAATAAAATGACAAGAGATCACTACCTTAGAAGCTTTTCTATCCTTCCTCCAAAAGTGTCAACTACAAGAGCTTTAAGCTTGCTATGTCTCAAAATATCTTGCAAGTCATGCATGCATGCAAGCAAAAATCATAAGAGCCATCTTTTGATATATACGTGCTGCTACACAACGAGCTACATCAGCAAGGTCAATCATCCGCATCAAAGGCAAAAGGAAAAGAAAAGCAGATTAGATAAGAGGCTAACAAAGATGGTACATTATCATAACATCAAAACAAAGCAATCGTGTAAGTGAGAGCAGAAGAAACCATCATATTCTTTCTCATCAATATTAAGGTTACGCATGAAAAGTCCTAATCAAGCAGAAAAAAGCATAAGTCCTAATCGAGCAGAAAAGACAAAACCTACAACCTGGAAACACTCAAGGGAATGGAGTTCAGACCAACTGCTTTCACTTGTCAATATTTGGCAATGCAGGAAAAAGCGCAACCATAATTGCTTCAATGTCTATCCATTTGCTTGATCGCATAAATATTATGCAGTTATCTTCCAAGTGGACAAACTGGAAATAAAAGAACAAAGCAAGAAAACAACTAACAAAAGCAAGAATAACATTTCCTGCTTCCTTCCACAAAACATTTATCTCTAATCAGACTGAGTGTATAAAATTTTAACAGGATCAGCATTATAGCTCCCTTTTGAAAATTCTTATTCAAGAGCCTTCATTTTTCATGGATCACAGTATCACATAAACAAAGCTGATACGAAAATCAATGGCAGGTTACTAAAATACGAAAATCAATCACCATAAACAAAGCATCAAAAATTCTAAAATACTCCATTAAAGAAGATTCACTAACATGTAAAAATTCATCATTTATGTACAATCAAACTTGTTTTCGATGTAGGATTATACCAAGCTTGATACGAAAATCAATGGCAGGTTACTTCAAGTAAGCATGGCAGAAGAAATCGTACCAAGAAGTAGGATTATTCGGTGCCGGCCGGATGCGTGTCTGCACTGCAGCTGCTCCACTGCTGGTCGTCTACTGATACGTTAGGGTTAGAGTCTTAGAGAGGCAGAAAGAGAGGCGAGAGCTTGCTAGCTACTAGGGTTCGAATTTTCGGCAGAGAGAGAGGCGAGAGTTTGTTGTTTGTGTTAGGGTTGCAGCAAGTTTCGAATTTTCGGCAGAGAGGGCGAGAGAGATGAATGATGATACTGAGAGTGACTGAGTGTGAGGTTAGAGTTGGCTGGCAGGGTTGGGTTTGGGCTGGGTGGGCTGGGCTGGGTAGTAGGTTAGTTAGGCTAGGTTAGAGTTGGGCTGGGCTGGGCTTGGGGCAATCAAACTTTTCGGGTTGGGTTTCGGGTTTTCGGGTTAAACCCGATGGTCACCCGATAACCCGACGTATGACGGGTCGGTTCGGGTCGGGTTGCGCAGACACATTTCCCTCACGGAACCGGCCCAACCCGTTAATTTCGGGTCCGGGTTCGGGTCGGGTCACGGGTTACGGGTTACACTTTCACCCCTACTTAGAAGTTCCTATTACCTTTTCCTATCACTATTTGACATTCCATCCAAGTTACAATACAATTGAGCCTTTTGAGTTGACTATTCTGATTTTGAGTAAGTTTGTGGTAAGACTGGTGGATCTCAATTGCTAGTGTTTCTATCAAAAGATCAATGTTTGCATGTAGCTTACCCCTTATTTTTTATTTAAGAGTGAGTGTGCACCCTTTGTTAACTCCAGATATTCTTTCATTTGAAACACTTTATACCTGTGATCTGTGTGTTGAATCCTTAAGTGGAGGTGTTCTTGATGATGCATGTGTTAGGATTGTTGGTAAGATGGATATAGTTTGGAACATACACTTACACTCTATGACTTGCTTAAGTGAATTGTTTGTGGTATGCTATTCGAGCTTGAGAATATGAAAATTTGAGTTGATAGGTTGCTTTAGTGATAATTATTCTTTTCCTATCTCTTCTGCATAGAAATTGCTAGGGACTAACAATGAGTAAGTGGAGGGGTGTGATGAGTGTGTGAAAATACACTCTCACTTTCATATTTTTGGGTTTAAATGTGAATAAATATAAGTAAGCATCATTGATATTAGTGCATATTTTATATTGGGTTATTATTTATTGTTGGATATTTCTAAGTGCATTTTGATATTTGAATTGCAGACTTATTGTGGAGCAAAGTTTAGTCCACTTTAGAACTTATTGGATAAGCTAGTGTTGAAGTGGTGAATTAAAGAAAAAGAAGAAGGAAAGAGCATGTTGTTCGTGGTGTTGGGATACAAAAAGTTGGGCCAAATTTGGCCCATTGGATCAAAGAGGAAAAAGTAACGAAGAAAAAAAAAAGAAAAGAAGTGGGGACGTGTAATCCTATTTCTAATAGGTTTGGAACACAAAAGAATACAAAAAGGAGTGATATAGGAGTATATAACAAACCGGAGGCGGCAGCAGAGGATATAGGGATTTTTGGAGAGCTAAGGCAGCAGCAAACAAGAAATAAGCGGCACAAGCAGACAGACGCAACAAACATGGACAATTCTTCTCCAATTCTTTGTGGATTTTCTTCACTCGTGTTTATGGGTAACTAATTTTCTTGTAAAGCTAGGGATGAACTTGCACATGGATGATATTTTATTTATTCTAGATTCTTAAATAGATTTGAAAAACTATAATTCTTTGATTTATTATTCTCAGATTTTTATTGGGTTTTGTTATAGAATAATTATAGGTTTATATTATTCATGAGTTCGATCATGCTTTTCATAGAGTGGTTGATTCTATAATTATGTTTGGATTGATTATTTATCTATATTGATTGATTCTGCTGTGATGTCACATACTCCGAAGGAACTCTCTGTATTCGGGCGTGCTCTTGGCACTTCTTGCATTTGTTGACCAGCTTCTTAGCCTCTTCTTTCAGGTTTAGCCAGAAGTATCCCTACCTGAGAATAACCGCGGCTAATGCATCCGAATAGATATGAGACCCACATGTGCCTTCGTGAACTTCTCTTAGAACATCTTCGGTTTCGTCTTCTCCGATGCATTTTTGCATAGGCGAAGAAAAACCCTTCCGATATAGATTGTCATCTATTATTATGAACTTGCTTGATTTTCTCCTAACTTTTGCTGCCAAGACGGTGTCCTACGAGAGTATTCCTTTGGTGAGGTATTTCCAATAGGGAGCTCTCCATCCCGAGGTAATGTTGAATTCTTGGAGACAGTTGATACAAGGATTCTTCCTCTCTTCATCATAGGAGGCTGACTTTGAGAGCTGATAAGCTTCAGAGTTAAGCGCTCTCGGAATCTTCTCGATGCATAACTTTTCAAAGTGTGCGACTAGTTTCTTTGCAGTCTCGGCATACTTCTTGAGACTTGGCTCCTTGATCTCGTACTCCCCATTCATCCGTTGGACCAGAAGATTCGAGTCGCTGCATGTCTTTAGGGATCAAATACTTGCTTTCTTAGCTAACTCCAATCAGGCGATCAAGGCTTCATACTCGGTCGCGTTATTTGTCACTAGGAAAGTGCACTTGATGGATCTGGTGGCCCTCATCCCTTCGGGTCCTTCGAGGACTAATCCCGCTCCTTACCTATTCGATCCTGAAGCTCCGTCAACGTACAGAGTCCACACAGGGTCGTCCTCTTTCTTTAAGCTTCCGTCTTTGGATCCTTGGGGCAACTCGGCAATAAAATCAGCTAAAGCTTATGCCTTGATCGCTCTCCTTGGCTCATACTTGACTTCGTATTCACTCAGTTCGATGCATCATTTTGATAATCTTCCGGAGTGATCCACCCGCTTCAGGATGTCTTCGATGGGGACATTACTCCAGACTACTATTGAAAACAAAAGGAAATATGGCTTCAGCTTTCGGGCTGAGAGGACCAAGCCGTACACTGCTTACTGAATCATCGGGTAACTAAGCTCGGCACCATGCAGTGACTTGCTCATATAGTAGACCAGCCACTACTTTCCTTGATCGTCTTCCTAAACGAGGACCGAACTTACGGTCTTCTCACCTACTGCTAGGTATACAATTATGGGCTTATCCTCGGTTGGTTGATGAAGGGTAGGCATCTCCAAGAGGTAGGCCTTGATTTCCTCCCAAGCCTTCTGACAATCGGAATTCCGTTTGAGTTGTGCTCGTTTGGATGCATTCTCTTCCTTTGATTTCTTCTCTCTTTCTTCACACCTATTCTTCTGGGTTCGCACCTTCCTTAATCAGGAGTTTGAAGAAAGGGTGACATTTATCCCCGTACCGTGATATGAAGCGACTCAGGGCTGTTATTCTTCCGAGAAACCTCTGCACATCTTTGACCGATGAAGGTGTCTTTGAGTTTAACAGAGCTTTGATTTTTGTCAGATTAGCATCAATGCCACGTTCGGACACCATGGTCCCGAGGAATTTCTCGACAGTTACTCTGAAAACACACTTGTTCTGGTTCAACCGAAGTTCGTACTTCCGGATCTGACTGAACACTTCCTCGATATCCCGGATGAGATCGGTTTCCTCTTTGCTTTTGATAATGATGTCGTCGACGTATACTTCGAGAATCGTCCTTATCTGCTTAGAGAAGACTTTATCCATCAACCTTTGGTAAGTTACTTTGGCATTTCTGAGTCCGAAAGGCATTCTGGTGTAGCAATATGTGCCAGAGTCGCTTATGAAAGATGTCTGCTTCTCATCTGCCGGGTTCATCCGGATTTGATGGTATCCAATGTAGCCGTTGAGGAAGCAAAGCCTCGCAAGTCCGACTGTAGAGTCCACGAGCCTATCGACCGATGGTATAGGGTACAAATCCTTCGGGCAAGCGTCGTTCACATTTGTGAAATCTATGCACATGCATAACTTGTTCTTGTATTCCCGGGTTGCTACAACGGGATTACTTAACCATTCGGGATAAGATACTTCGCGTATGACTCCTGCGGAGAGTAGCTTTGATATCTGTTCTTTTACGAAGGCTCTTTTGAATGGTGCGTTGCTCATATTCTTCATTTTTATCGATCTTGCATTCGGTCGATCTTGCAAACCGTGTTGGATTACTTTCGGGTATGTTGGATTACTTTCAGGTCGATCCTGGGCATGTCACTTGGGGAGTAGGCGAACAAATCTTTATTCATTTGAAGTAGATTTACAAATTTTGCCTTACTACTTTCGGACATATGTTCAGCAATCCTGGTCGTTCGGTCCCCCTCCAAGGTGGCTTCCTCAGTCTCTATTGCTTCCTCCCCATCCTCCTACGAGCTGCTTTGCCTCAGGCCCTTTTTAGCCAATGCCATGATGGCCTTCGTCTCACTTTGGTTCACGTAAATCGAGGCATCCCCTTCGCCAGTTTCGAAGGTGAATGTGAGATACTTCACGTTATTCCGCATGTGGATAACCCATTAGGTTTCTCTTCCGATGATCGCATTGTAGGCTGAAGGGACGTCAATGACCAACCATTGACTATTAGTGTCGTATACCGGGACTGCCTATCGGGCCCGGTTCCTATGAACATGGCTTGGAGTTCGATACATCCGAGGACTGGCAGCCCGTCTGGTCCTACTCCGTAGGTTACGGTCCTCACCGGGTTCAATTTACTCGACCTCAAGTTCAATCCTTTGTAAGCTTCGGCGAACAACACATCTGGGTTCGAGCCGTCGTTACAGAGGACTCTTCTGACATCAATGGTCCCGATTCTGAGGGTGATGATGAGTGGGTCGTAATGCAGGAGTTGTACCTCGGTTCCATCGGCTCGTTTGATTCTCGAGGCTCGGTCCCCGAAGCTTAGAGAAGCTATCTCCATTGTCTTCCTCTTCCTCGCATTCGACCCTAGGGTGGCGGTGATGGTGTTCAGTACTCCGGTAGCTTGGGGCGGTGATTTTCTTTCCTTATTCTTATTGTCCGGACCCGAAGCGTCCCCTTCGACCTTCCCCTTCCATCGGAAAGTTCCTTCGTCTGAAGGAATCTTCAAGTACTCCCTCAGGGAACCCTTCTTGATAAGGTGCTCAATGTACCTCTTCAACTTGTAACATTGTTCGGTATCATGTCTGTTACACCCCATCTTTTTCCGGCAACAATTTCCGGTGGAAATCAACCGGTGATCGACAATTCACCATTTGGGATTGGAAAGAGACTTCGAAGGTATGTTTAATTACTAAGTATGAGTTTAATTTTTCAGTTCAAATTCATATTGTAGTGTGGGAGTGGTATGACGTAATTTGGTAAAGGTTCGCCGCAAGGTTGATCAAGACCAGAAGTAAAAGGAGTGTATTGGAGAAGACTGTAATTTTAGGTCATCTTGTATTAAATACTGCTTGCAATTGGAAATCAGTTTGGGCATGAATAATTTTGTGAACGTAGCCCCGAGTGTCTAGTTTAACAAGAATTTTTCGGATCTTCGTTTGGACTTTTGTAAAATTTTTAATAATTATTTTAGTGAAGGAGAGTCTGCTGTGTCCTGGCGATCGCCTGATTAGGGAATCGGGTCGCCTGGATTTCGCCCGGACGCCTATTTTCGAATATTTCTGGGCCAGGCGATCGCCTGTCTCCGAGATTGGGTCGCCCGGATTTCGCCTGAGGCCTGCTATTTAAGTCGAATTTATCCGGATTCAACTCATTTTCGCCATTTTCTCTTCCAACTCTCTCCCAACTCTCTCCCAACTCGTTTTTGCACCAATCTAAGTGATTTTGAGCTCCAATTTGCGTGGAAACGAAGGATTTGTGCGGGAATTACTACAAGAACTACGAATCAACAAGGATTTCGTTCCAACAACACTTTGTGGGTGAATTTGGGAAATTGCCCAAATTGAGAGGTTCGAATTTTCATGATTTCTTGATGCAATTGAGTTAGTTGTAGTGTTTCTATGTTGGATTAGAGGTAGAAACACATTTTACAACACGAATTGAGCATGAATTGAAGGAAATTCGAATTAGGGTTCATGAGCTAGGATGAGCGAATTTTGGGGGATTGTTAAATTGACCTCAAATTAGTGTTGTTGGGTAGTTTTGGAACAACATTAATACTTGGTAAAAGGTCCAATTATGGGTTAATCTATGAGCTAAGAGAAAACTCATAGGGTTTAAGGTGGAGAATTGAAGTGTGTTGTTTTGTTGATTTCAATCCAAATTGTTGTTATTGGGTATGTTTAGAGCAATATTGATAATTGGAACATTGTCCAAATATGCTTCGATTATATACCTAAGGCAATGTTCATCCGGGTTTTTGGTGGAATGTGGAAGCATGTGTTTTGTGTGGTTTAAGGTTTCAAGCATGTTTAGACAATGAATTTGAGCAACTTTAAGTCTTGGAGTGAGGTCCAATTGTCAATGGATATTGATGTGTTGAATGAAAGTGTAATGTGGAAAATGTGTGAAATGCTTAGGTGATTTGTGAAGCAAGGTTTGAGGTTGGATAAGGAAGGAGGTTGGTGTGTGGTGCTTGGCTGCTACCCTCTGCGGTTGCGTGCCTTGCGTTTCGAGGTAAGGGTTCGACCTACCTATATTAGTATAATGTAGGATGGTTGAGGCAAGTCTTGGGCCTCGGTCTCGACTTCGGTCTTAGATCGGGATTGTGGAGCCCCAGGCTAGTCCCATGGTAGGAGTATCGGTGCGCGGTAGGAGTATCGGTGCGCGAGGTTACATTACGTGTGTGGACGCATGGCGAATGCCGGTTGGACCGGGGAAGATCTAGCCATGGTCCGTGATTTATGATGTTTGTTGGATGCATGGCGAATGCCGACGCATGGCGAATGCCGGCGCGACCGGGGAAGATCTAGCCATGGTCGGGGAAGACCTAGCCATGGTCCGTGACATATGGGGTTTCTTTGGGTGCATGGCGAATGCCGACGCATGGCGAATGCCGGTGCGTCGGGAAGATCTAGCCATGGTCGGGAAGATCTAGCCATGACCCGTTACATTCGGATGTTGTGCACACATCACACATCATTTATTTACGCATATGTTCGACTGTATATTTGCTATACTGTATGTATATCTGCTCGATCTGTCTTTGCGGGTTTGTCGGAAGAACATCGTTACTCTTGCCTAAGCTCTTCTTGGGTTTTCTTTAAGAAAAACTCACACCCTTACTTAATATTTTTCAGAGATAAGGATTACGGGCGGAGTAGGATTTCCGCAAGGCTGCTCGGTTAGCTATTTTGAGGTTTAGCGACTTTTGGATCTAGACTTGGGTTCCTCGTCGGTTTCTTTATCCGACGCCCGACTTTTGTGCGGTTGCATCTTCACTGTAGATAGCTCTGTAGCATGATACTCTGTTGGCATGTAGTACTATGATAGCATGTTATCATTAGATCTGTCTGTTCATCGAGTTTGATTATGGTTATGTATCTATATGCGTTACGCTCTGGTGATTGAATGAGTATGCTGATACGTGCGGAAGCCTCTGTTCGGTAGTGAAAGAACAGACTTCCTTTTGATAATCTGATTTCGATGTTACCTTACGGTATTACGCTTATGGGCGGAGCCCATTGTTTCTTGTCATGATCATTTACGTGCATGAGTTGTTGTATTTGATCTGTTGTTTAGAAAGGGACCACCTGGGTTAGTTAAAGGCCCGCGAAATAATCTCACATTAGCTGCGCGATCCTGGTCCCACCTTGCTCACCACCGCCCCTCCGGCCGGCGACCGCTTCCCGCCGGGTCGGAAGGTGTCGGCGGGGAGGTGGTGACAATTTGGTATCGAGCATGGTTAATTGGTTGGGTCGAGGGTGTGTTAGGATTGACAGCCACAGTCGGTGATCGATTCCGGTATGGTTGTGTGGTGAGGCTGGCCACCTCGTCACAAGAACCATGTTGGAATGGTAAGTGGAGCAGTGGCGGTTTGTCTAAGCGCACTTGAGAACAACCAAGAGATGATTTCTTTAGTGCTGGTAGTTTGTGACTTGGTGCATGCGTGGTTGCTGCGTAGGACACCGATAATTGACTCTGGGTGCTATAAGAGGTGCACAGGGAATGAGATGCCGTAAGGTGCATGATGGTAATTTAAATTACCTCTCTCGTTAAAAGCAGACGGTGGATGCCGAGTGAGAAGTGTGTTAGTCCTAAGCGGTACCACGGGTTATAAGGGATTGTTTTGTATAAGTAATTTTGAGAATTGATGTGCATCATGCATTGCATTCATGCTACTGAGCTGATAGGATTACCGATGTAGGTAATGCTAACCGTTAAGTGAACCCTTTATGTTCGGAATTTCAGTAAATGGTCAACACTCGACGGACTCGGCGTTGGATGATGAAGCGAGGAGGAGGAAATCCTGCTCGAGAATGTGAATAGAGGAAGAGGTAGAGGTCGAGGAGACCTCGGCGAAGAGCGGCACCGGTTCAGCCGCATTTGATACCCGATCCGGAGCAGATGGCCCAAGTGTTGGGGCAAATGGCTATCTTGCTCAATAACATGTGGGCGAGGCAGGAGTTGAAGAGCAAGGAAGTACACATGTTATGAGTTCTTAGCCTACTGCGGCAGGATCGGCCGATCCTAGCTATCAGGCTCATGAGGAGGACGTTGAGGCGGATGATGTGCAATTTGAAGAGCATGTGGATACAGAAGAGGGAATCTGAATCTAGGTGCGGAAGTCGACCCACAGCCCCGTCGAGGAGAGTGCGGGCTAGGCCCGATTCTGTTGTTGAGATACCGAGAGCCCGGCTCAAATCGATAGTGCGACCAGCTCGATAAGCTTTCTTTGATGGAGCGGTTTGAGCGATTCAAACCACCCGTTTTCGGGCAAGGGTGGAATGGATTCGGCGGAGACGTGGTATAAGGACATGGACCGGTTGCTTGGCAGACTTGGTTTCCGGCAAATGAGATGGTGTCTTTGGCTACCTTTTATTTGCGCGGGGCATATGACTGGTGGGAGACCACTATGGCCACTCGGAAGGCCGACTTTGTGCGTAGGAAGTTGAAGGACCCGGGTATGACGTGGGATGAATTTTCTCACTTGTTTCATGAGAAGTGGATTGGTTATGCCGCGGCGATAGGCGGCAAGCTGGAGTTTGATACCTTGACTCGGGAAGCAAGGCATTGCGGAGTATGGGCACGAGTTTGAGCGGCAGTGCGTTATGTGCCTCATTACAACACCGGTGAGGAGGCCAAGGCAAAGAGATTCATGAGAGGGTTGAAGCATGACATCGGGAAGTACTTGGCACCGTAGAACATTGATAGGAACCATTACGCTGTCCATAAAGCACAGAAGATTTAGAATGAGGACATGGATACAGCTTCGGTGACACAGCCACCGAGATCTACGCGGATTGTCATTGGTGGAGTTAGAGGATCCGGACGTGGTGGACCTGCACGACACCACGGGACCGGCGGTAGTTCTGGTGGGCTTGGATCGAAGGATAAGGGCAAAGGAAGGCAAAGGTAGCGAGCCTTGAATGCTGTCGGACTTGTGACCGAGTCACACCGGCTCGGTTTGTTATAAAGAGTCAGGCATGTGTTTCAGATGTGGGTCAACCGACCACATGATTAGGGATTGCCCTCAGATGGCAACCCAGGGAGTTGCAAGGCCACAAGGATTTCAGAGTTATGCTCCTCGTGGGCGTGGTGTTCCTCAGTTTGGACCACGACCCCGACCACCGCAGATGCGGCCACCACTCTGCAGCCCCGCCGCCAGCGCACCAGCGAGCAAGGCGAGGGCAGAGTGTTCCAGATTGAGCGTGGTGATGCGGCTCGAAAGGAGCACTAGCAGGTATGGTGTTTCGAATGGTATTTCTGTTCGTGCTCTTTTTGACACAGTGCTTGATTTCTATAGTGTCACGAAGTGTGCAAAGTCTTTGCAACTTCACTGTGACTCATCTGTCTCAAGTATTCTGATACGAACCGCGGAGTCGATGTCTGTTCAGCAATGAGCTTATCAAGGGTTGCGTGTTAGCTGTTGGTGGCGGCAGATTCCTTCTGATTTGTTGGTGTTGGATACGTCACATTATGATGTGATTACGGGTATGGATTGGCTCTCGGAGCATTCCATACGGATAGATTGTCTTGTGCGGCAGTTGGTGGTGTCGGATCAAGTATTACCACTTGTTCCCCCTCGGATGTAGAGATTGTTCGAGAATAGCATGGAGCTTGAGTAATGGAGAAGTTACATGACGGATGAAGGCGAGTACTTTGGACTCAATGATGCGAGTACGCGGATGGAACTTGATAAAATTCCGATTGTTAGATACTTTCCGCAGTGTTTCTGAAGAGTTGCAGGTATGCCACCCGGCGGGAGGTGGTTTTGAGATAGTGTTGCAGACCGGAGCTACACCTATCTCCATTCCTCCGTATCGCATGCCGATAGTGGAGATGAAGGAATTGAAGAAGCGATTGGATGAGTTGTTGGATAAGGGGTTTATCCGACCGAGCGGATCACCGTGGGGAGCCCGGTGTTATTTGTTAAGAAGAAGGATGGGGCGCTTAGACTCTGTATTGATTACAGAAGGTTGAATGCGGTGACAGTCAAGAACAAATATCCGTTACCACGGATTGACGATCTGTTCGACCAGCTCAGGAGCTAAAGTGTTCTCAAAGATTGATCTCCGATCGGTTTAATTCCAAATGCGTTTGAATTAAGAAGACATTCAGAAAACTGCTTTTCGCACGCGGTATGGTCACTATGAGTACACTGTCATGCCTTTTGGGCTGACAAATGCCTCGGCAGCTTTCATGAATTTGATGAATGAGGTTTTTCGTCCCTACTTGGACAATTTTATTGTTGTCTTCATTGATGATATACTCATCTATTCTCTGGATGAGGATGCACATCAAGAGCACTTGAGAATTGCCTTGGAAACTTTGTCTAACAACCAGCTGTATGCAAAGTTTTCGAAGTGTGATTTCTGGTTACGCGAGGTAGCATTTCTCGGGCATATCATCAATGAGAACGGAATTTCTGTCGACCCGGAGAAGGTTAAGGCTGTACAGGAGTGGAGGCAACCCCGATCGATAAAGGATATCCGTAGTTTTCTCGGGTTAGCTGGTTACTATCGTAAGTTCGTACCAGCCTTCTCGGTTCTTGCCTCTCCACTCACTCAACTGACAAAGAAGGGTAAGGCGTTTGTATGGTCGGATGAATGTGAGAAGAGCTTTCAAGAGCTCAAGTGTAGACTGACACAGGCACCGATTCTGGTTCTACCTGACCCGTCTCAGCCTTATGTCATTTATACTGATGCCTCGCGAACAGTGCAGGGTGTGTGCTTATGCAAAACCAGCAGGTAATTGCTTATGGGTCGCGGCAGTTGCGACCACATGAGGAAAACTATCCCACTCATGATTTGGAGCTTGCTGCGGTTATGTATGCACTCAAGCAATGGCGGCATTATTTGTTGGGAAACAAATTTCAAATCTTTACTGATCATAAGAGCTTGAAGTACTTGTTCACGCAGAAAGATCTGAACATGCGTCAAAGAAGGTGGCTCGAGTACATGAAAGACTACGACTGTAGTATCGAGTACACCGCAGGCAAAGGAATACGGTGGCGACGCCTTGAGTAGGGCATACACCGGGATAGTTAGAGGTGGAGAACACAGAAACCGAGCAGAGCTTACGGACTGAATGCCTTGTGGCACCGTTGGCGGCTACAAGAGCGGGAGCGAGATATTTGTGTTGAGAGTTCAGTCTTCTTGGATCGACAGGATCCGAGAATTTCAGATGAGAGATCAGAGTTTGAAACAGGTTTCTGGAGAAGCTAAAGGAGCAATGCGTCCATTCTTTGAGTATAGGCAAGGATTGCTATACTTCAAAGGGCGTTTGTACGTGCCGAATGATGTGGCTCTTAGAGATGAGATTTTGGATCAAGCTCATAATAACAGTTTAAGTTTTCATCCGGGCGGTGAAAAGATGTATCACGATTTGAGGTCACACTTCTGGTGGCCAGGTATGAGAGGCATATTGCGAGTGTGTGGCAAAGTGTACCACTTGCCAACAGTAAAGGTTGAACATCGAAGCCCGCGGGCACACTTGAGCGTTACCTATCCCGGTTCGTAAGTGGGGAAAGCGTGACTATGGATTTTCTTACCGGATTACCCACTACGAGCACGTCATGATGCCATTTGGGTAATTGTGGACCGTTTGACTAAGTGTGCGCATTTCTTGCCCATTAAAGTCACCGATCCGTTGGACAAGTTAGCACGACTCTACATTAAAGAGATCGTGCGGTTGCACGGTGTACCGGATTCTATAGTTTCAGATCGGGATCCAAGGTTTACAGCCCATTTCTGGAATGCTTTCCATCGAGCTTTTGGTACCGGTTACACCTCGGTACCGCGTATCACCCACAAACTGATGGGCAATCCGAGAGGGTGATACAGGTACTTGAGGACATCTTTGAGGAGTTGTGCGATTGATTTCGGAGGTGATTGGGATCAACATCTACCGCTCATAGAGTTCTCGTATAACAATAGTTGCAGTACAATCAAGATGGCACCTTACGAGGCTCTTTATGGACGGAGGTGTATGACACCTCACCGTTGGTCTGAACCGTCGAGATAAGGTTGAACTTGGTCGGAATTGATTGAAGAGACCACGAAAAGATCAAAACAATTCAGGCAAGATTGAAAGCGGCAAATGATAGAACCACGGCTTATGTGAACAAGAGGCGTCGCGACTTGGAGTTTGAAGTCGGCGACAAAGTATGGTTGAAGGTGGCACCAATGAAGGGAATAATGAGATTTGGTCGGAAAGGGAAGTTAGCTCCGAGGTATATTGGCCCATTCGATGTTTTAGAAAGGATTGGAAAGGTGGCTTATCGTTTGGCACTACCGGAGAGCTTGTCATTTGTGCATAATGTGTTTCACGTGAGCATGCTGAAAAAGTGTGTCATGGATCCGACGCAAAGCGATTCCAATTGAGGAAGTGCAATTGGATCCTGACTTGTCTTACATAGAGGTGCAAATTGCTTTGTTAGCAAGGGATTCTCGCAATTTGATTTGCAAGTTAATACCCATGGTGAAGGTGCAATGGTCGCACCATTCCGACAAGGAGGCAACACGGGAAACGGAAAAGGATATGATTGATCGCTACCCCCAAAAATATGAGCGGCTAAAGGAACTCTTGGAGGACCAAGAGTCTTAAGGGGGGGAGGATGTTACACCCCATCTTTTTCCGGCAACAATTTCCGGTGGAAATCAACCGGTGATCGACAATTCACCATTTGGGATTGGAAAGAGACTTCGAAGGTATGTTTAATTACTAAGTATGAGTTTAATTTTTCAGTTCAAATTCATATTGTAGTGTGGGAGTGGTATGACGTAATTTGGTAAAGGTTCGCCGCATGGTTGATCAAGAACAGTAAAAGGAGTGTATTGGAGAAGACAGTAATTTTAGGTCATTTTGTATTAAATACTGCTTGCAATTGGAAATCAGTTTGGGCATGAATAATTTTGTGAACGTAGCCCCAGTGTCTAGTTTAACCAGAATTTTCGGATCTTCGTTTGGACTTTTGTACAATTTTTAATAATTGTTTTAGTGAAGGAGAGTCAGCTGTGTCCGGGCGATCGCTTTGATTAAGGAATCGGGTCGCTGGATTTCGCCCGACGCCTTTGTTTTCGAATATTTCTGGGCCAGGCGATCGCCTGTCTCGAGATTGGGTCGCCCAGTTTCGCCCGAGGCCTGCTATTTAAGTCGAATTTATCCGGATTCAACTCATTTTCGCCATTTTCTCTTCCAACTCTCTCCCAACTCTCTCCCAACTCGTTTTTGCACCAATCTAAGTGATTTTGAGCTCCAATTTGCGTGGAAACGAAGGATTTGTGCGGGAATTACTACAAGAACTACGAATCAACAAGGATTTCGTTCCAACAACACTTTGTGGGTGAATTTGGGAAATTGCCCAAATTGAGAGGTTCGAATTTTCATGATTTCTTGATGCAATTGAGTTAGTTGTAGTGTTTCTATGTTGGATTAGAGGTAGAAACACATTTTACAACACGAATTGAGCATGAATTGAAGGAAATTCGAATTAGGGTTCATGAGCTAGGATGAGCGAATTTTGGGGATTGTTAAATTGACCTCAAATTAGTGTTGTTGGGTAGTTTTGGAACAACATTAATACTTGGTAAAAGGTCCAATTATGGGTTAATCTATGAGCTAAGAGAAAACTCATAGGGTTTAAGGTGGAGAATTGAAGTGTGTTGTTTTGTTGATTTCAATCCAAATTGTTGTTATTGGGTATGTTTAGAGCAATATTGATAATTGGAACATTGTCCAAATATGCTTCGATTATATACCTAAGGCAATGTTCATCCGGGTTTTTGGTGGAATGTGGAAGCATGTGTTTTGTGTGGTTTAAGGTTTCAAGCATGTTTAGACAATGAATTTGAGCAACTTTAAGTCTTGGAGTGAGGTCCAATTGTCAATGGATATTGATGTGTTGAATGAAAGTGTAATGTGGAAAATGTGTGAAATGCTTAGGTGATTTGTGAAGCAAGGTTTGAGGTTGGATAAGGAAGGAGGTTGGTGTGTGGTGCTTGGCTGCTACCCTCTGCGGTTGCGTCTGCTTGCGTTTCGAGGTAAGGGTTCGACCTACCTATATTAGTATAATGTAGGATGGTTGAGGCAAGTCTTGGGCCTCGGTCTCGACTTCGGTCTTAGATCGGGATTGTGGAGCCCCAGGCTAGTCCCATGGTAGGAGTATCGGTGCGCGGTAGGAGTATCGGTGCGCGAGTTACATTACGTGTGTGGACGCATGGCGAATGCCGGTTGGACCGGGAAGATCTAGCCATGGTCCGTGATTTATGATGTTTGTTGGATGCATGGCGAATGCCGACGCATGGCGAATGCCGGTGCGGCCGGGAAGATCTAGCCATGGTCGGGAAGACCTAGCCATGGTCCGTGACATATGGGGTTTCTTTGGGTGCATGGCGAATGCCGACGCATGGCGAATGCCGGTGCGTCGGGAAGATCTAGCCATGGTCGGGAAGATCTAGCCATGACCCGTTACATTCGGATGTTGTGCACACATCACACATCATTTATTTACGCATATGTTCGACTGTATATTTGCTATACGTATGTATATACTGCTCTGATCTGTCTTTGCGGGTTTGTCGGAAGAACATCGTTACTCTTGCTAAGCTCTTCTTGGGTTTTTCTTTAAGAAAAACTCACACCCCTTACTTAATATTTTTCAGAGATAAGGATTACGGGCCGGCGGAGTAGGATTTCCGCAAGGCTGCAGGTTAGCTATTTTGAGGTTTAGCAGCTTTTGGATCTAGACTTCGGGTTCCTCGCCGGTTTCTTTATCCGACGCCCGACTTTTGTGCGGTTGCATCTTCAGCTGTAGATAGCTCTGTAGCATGATACTCTGTTGGCATGTAGTTTTATGATAGCATGTTATCATTAGATCTGTCTGTTTATCTGAGTTTGATTATGGTTATGTATCTATATGCGTTCTGCTCTGAGCTGATTGAATGAGTATGCTGATCTGTGCGGAAGCCTCTGTTCGGTAGTGAAAGAACAGACTTCCTTTTTGATAATCTGATTTCGATGTTACCTTACGGTATTACATGTTTATGGCGGAGCCCATTGTTTCTTTGTCATGATCATTTACATGCATGAGTTGTTGTATTTGATCTGTTGTTTAGAAAGGGACCACCTGGGTTAGTTAAAGGCCCGCGAAATAATCTCATACTAGCTGCGCGATCCGGTCCCACCTTGCTCACCACCGCCCAACCGGCCGGCGATCGCTTTCCGCCGGGTCCGGAAGGTGTCTGACGGGGGGTGGTGGTGACATTCACTTCAATCGCCCTATTGTACTTCCGTATGAAGGCGTCCAGATCTCCTGTACCATTGTAGACCTCTAAAGGGTGAGGTAAATTGAACATTCGAGGCATCTGGTTGTCTCGAATTAGACGAGCAAACGGTCCATCCTCCGAAGCAGCTTCATACTTGGCCTCTGGCCTACTCGAGTTTCTGTCAACCTGCTCCAGGCGGTGTAACATTTTCCGGATAACCTCGTTTCGGTGGTATCCAGTTGTCAATTTCTCAGGTCTTGGGAACCGCTCTCTTCGATGTTCCCTAGGGGACCTGGACCTCTGCCGACTCTATCGGTCCAGAGAGAGAGCCTACTGTGACGCTGGTCATCTGATCTCATGACCGGGTGATCTTTGATGCGAACGTTGCTCGTCTCGTGGCCTGTGGGATCGTTCAAGCCGCTTGTGTAGGTTGCTCCGTTCTTCCCGGAGCACGACCCGCACTGCTTGGACTAGATCCGGGTCTAGTTGTCGAATATCGCTCGGCGGAGGCTAGAGGTTGGCCTTAAGGATGTTGCTTCGTGAGTTCTGTCTTCTCGATAGCTGGGGTCGGCCGTGCGGCCGTCAGTTGAGCCTCCTTGTTCCGGCCTAGATAGGTGGGACCGGAAATGGCCCCCACGCTCCGTTGAAGGAACCTGGTCTTTGGGGCCACCACGTTTCCCACAGATGGTGCCATTTGGTGGCAGATCTGTGTGAGCTGCAGCCACAATTTCTGTATGCTGACGTGTTTTGACGTTGCTGAACGCTATAGAGATCCGTGTGACGTATGACGGATTTGGAATTCGAGAAAAGGAAATAGAGGGGGGTCCTCTGTTTGTATTTAGTGAATATTGAAAAATCGGATGACAGCAGCGAGAGAGTTCAGTTAATCGTTACCCCTTTAAGGTGTGAGTAATAAATGCTTTTATAGTCCATGGTCGAAGAGTGGCACTATGGTAATAACCCAATGTAGCATGGTGACGTGTCAGAGGACACGTGTCCTTGATATATTCGGGAGTATTGTCCAGGAATTTCCTTAATACATTCGGGTTAATTCTTATTACGTTCAGTGACATCCTCGTCTCGTGACGGGTTATGGATTATTTGAGTTTTTAATGAGGCATTTATTTTGGGCTACCGATTGGGCCTTTTGCTAGACCTTTTGAGCCTTTCAAGTAGATTGGGTCAGCGGCCATTAGAGTCGAAGGTGCATCACTAAGGTACGTGGGTGCATCATAATTATGTCATCTGCAGAGGTTGCGATTCGGGTAGTGAGATATAAATCTCGCTGCTCAACTGAAAAATTGGTTGGGAAGGGAGTGATGATGGTTGGGAAGCAATTGGCTGCTCGGCATAGTCAGATTTCGTAGGGGTGGCGCTTTTGGCCTCTAAAAGTTTATCCGATAGATTTTGTGAATCGCATCGGCGCGGACATGAAAAGCGTCATTGTCGGTGGCAAAGGGAGGCTTGTGGTTACCGGGTCTTATTGCAGACGAAGCATGAAAGTAGAAGAATAAGATCTTGGCAAAGATTCGAAAGAATGACAGCTTTCGTGAATATACCAAAAATGGGGCACTCACATTTAAGCGAGGGCACCGTATCCTCGTACCTTTATACACACACACACTTCCCTGTACTCTATTAATTGGTTCATTTGATTTGACTACTTCACATTATTTAATCTATGATTTTATTTCATCAATGTTTAAATATGTAAATTTAAATAATTCATATGTGTATCATAATTTGAAATATAAAGTTTCTAAATATAATTTTTTGGAATATTTTTTACTATTCATCTTTGTAAATATGTGAATCAAATATTGAACATTGAAACATGAATGTCGGATCAATAGGGGTTTCAAAGTTGAGGGTGGAGGAAAAAAAAATTCACCTCACTCTTGAAATTCCAGGTGGTGAAATTCACGGAGCAGGACGAGGAGTCTCAACCCTTTCTGTCGCATGAAGTTGAGGAGTGGCATGCTTGGCTGCTTAAAGTAGGCATGCTAGCAGGTGACGAGTGGGGGCCCCCAACCTTTCTGGCGCATGAAGTTGACAGGGGCTCCCCAACCTTCTCACGGAACCATTTCTCACGCGGCCAGCTTCACGTTCACGCCAAGGTGAGTCACGGTAGGTCCGATTTTATGAGGGTGATTCTCACCAAATTTTTGGAGGTGAGAAACAAAAATCTCACCTTCAAAAATGAAGGTTTGAATCCCCCTAATTATTGGAGTACAAAGAGAGTGTGTATATATATAAGTATTGGAAAATTGTACTATATATTATACTCAATCAGTCCGTAAATAATTGGTCTGTTTATCTTCACTATTTCAAGATTCAGTATTTTACTTAAATTTTAACAAAGATAAATTTTTTTAAAAATTAGAAAAAATATATTTACAAAATTTAGATTTCAAAATATGATACATATATGAAATATTTAATTTTCAATGTCTAAACATTCATGAATAAAAACATAGATTAAGTACTGTGAAACTGTAAAAAATAAATGAACAATTTTTTGGCTGACGGAGGAAGTACGATGAAATGAGGAAATTCGTCTCTACAATTTCATTGATATAAAGCCTAATGGCACTTACAATATAATCCTGAAACTTTATGAAAAGAAGTGTGAATGACAATTGCCTTTAATTTCTTTTTCATGCTTAAGGAAGAAATTGATAAAGACATGGGCATGAAGTACTATTTGTGATGGCTTGCAAGTTAATTTGACTTGATGTGCAAAAGGGTATGGGCAAAACAAGTCATAGGCATGGACAAGATAAGTCTTGTCCAAAGTATGGAGACTTATTCTTGCCATGATGGAGCGCATTCAACCTATTTACCGGAATGTCATGCTTGAAGCTTATAAATAGGTTATTTCTTAATTTGCAAAGAAACACCAAAAAGAAGCAAATAAGACTTGTATTTTCTTGTAGAGAAAAATTAGTTAGCTCTTGTCCTTTAAGAGCTAGTACTAGAAAAATCTCTGAGTGTTTGGGTGTAATTTGGTTTAAGGGCTGTGAGGCATTCTGAATATTCTCTTGTAATTCTCTTCGATCATAATAGAAATTTCTCCATTCCTGCTCGTGGACGTAGGTCGTCTTGATCGAACTACGTAAATCTTGTGTGTCCTTTTCTCATTATTTTCTGATTCCCTTGTCCACTCGTCATAACAATTGGTATCAGAGCCTGTCCAAGTTTCTGAAGGGAGTGCTTTACCATAATGTCGAAAAAGTTCCAGGTGGAAAAATTCGACGGGTCCAACGACTTCAATCTATGGAAAGTAAAAATGAAAGCTTTACTTGTTCAACAAGATCATGCCGATGTGTTGGTAAATAGAGCAAAGCTTCCCACAACCATGATAGATGCAATAATTTCCGGGATAGAATCGAAGGCACATAGCGTGATTCAGCTACACTTGGCAGACAAGGTTCTTCGAGAAGTGTTAGCTGAAACAACGTGAAAAGACTCCTCTTAGTGTTGAGAAGGCTTATACCCAGCAGATCAAGCTCAAGACACAACAATGGCGGATAGATGTGCCGAAAACCCTCACCTCCAAGTCTAGATGGCTTGGCAAGAAGAGTCATAGCGCCAGTTATTGGTGGATGATGGCTCTAGCACCTCCTCCGGTGGTGTGAAGGCAACACTAGAGATGGATCTTGAGGCTATGAACAAGCCCCAATGGCTGAAGATGAAAAGAGAAGAGTTGAGAGCTCAAGTTCCTTCACAAGTTGAAGAAAGCACCAAATGAGTTCTTCCTAACTTAGCTTGAGTTAATAGTAACAAGGCTTAAGCTAAACTAGGCTTATACACAAATGGCGCCGTCTGTGGGAAACGCGGTGGTCCCCAAAAACAGGTTGAACGTGGGGGCCATTCCCGTTCCCATGTATCCGGACCGGAGGGAGAAGGCTCCACCAACGGCCACACGGACGATCCCAGTTACCGGAGTTCCTCAGAGGAAACATCTCACGGAGCTACCTCCCTACGGCCCACCTGCAGCTTCCTCCGGAGCGACATTCGACAATTGGACCCAGACCTTGTCCAAGCAGTGAGGATCGTGCTCCAGGAAGAGCGAAATAATCAACATAATCGGCCTGAACAATCCCGCAAACCTCGAGACGAGCAACAATCACGGCAGAGGTTGCCGGAATATGGAAGCCAGCGGCCTGCTTCACAGCAAGCTACTTCCCTGGACCACCAAAGCCGACAACGATCTAGATCCCCGAGGGAGCACCAAAGAGAACGATCCCCAAGACCCGAGAGACTAGTAATTGGCGATCCCCGAGACGATGTAATCCGACAAATGTTACATCGTCTGGAACAAGTCGAGAGGAATTCGGGCAGGCCCGAACCTAAATACGAAGCTACCCCCGATGATGGACCATTCACCAGCAGAATTCGAGACAATTAGATGCCCCGGGTGTTCAATTTGCCTCACCCTTTAGAAATATACCATGGTTCGGGAGACCCTAATGCTTTCATCCGGAAATACAAGAGGGCGATGGAACTGAAAGGGGCCAATGAGGCGGCCTTGTGCAAGTGTTTCGAGGTAGCTCTAGGAGGTCCAGCCTCAGCTTTGTATAACTCCCTTCTCCCGAACTCCGTATCATCGTTCGGAGACTTGGCCACCAAATTCACCACGCACTTCATCGGGTGCAAAAGATCGACGAAAAGGGCAATAAAAATGTTCGACATCAAACAAAGACCGAATGAAGGAATTCGAGAATTTGTTGAAAGGTTCAACAGGGAAGCAGTACACGCATCAGATCTAACGGACAACATCCGGATCATGGCATTCACAAAAGCACTCCTCCCCAATTTGCGCCTAGCTTATGAATTATCCCGGAAGAACTTCACTGATGTCGAGGAGATGTATGCAGTCACGCAAGAACATATGATTGCACAAGAAATGTTGTTCCAATGAGAAGGGAAGCAAGATAACAAAGACAACCGAGAGCAAAAGAGGGAGAACACGAAGAATGCAGTCGTCAGACATCCGGGAAACTGGGAGGACAAAAGAAAACCTTCGAGAAAAGTTCGAATTTCACTCCCCTCAACTCAACTCGGACTAGCATCCTCGCAGCCCTCTAGAAGGAAGCGGGAACATCAGTTGGCCTAGGGCCATGCCGGAGGAAGCAAAGCGCAACTCTTCCAAGTACTACCAGTTCCATAGACACCGGACATGAAACTGAGCAGTGCTATCAGTTAAAAAGGTACATTGAACATCTTATCAAAAGACGTTCCCTGAGGGAGTATTTGAAGATGCCTCAAAACGAAGAAACTTCCCGAAGCAAAGGGAAGGTTGAAGATGACACTTCGGGCCCGAACAAGAAGAATAAAGAGAGGAAATCTCCACCCCAAGCTACCGGGGTGCTGAACACCATAACAACCACCCTGGGCTCGAATGCAAAAAAGAGGAAGGCAAGGGAGGTAGCCTCACTAAGCTACAGGGACCCAGCTTCAAGGATAAGACGGGCGGATAGATCCGAAGTACGTTTCCCGCATTATGACCTGCTCATCATTACCCTTCGAATTGGAACCATAGACGTCAAAAGGGTCCTCTGTGACGATGGCTCCAATGCTGATGTATTGTTCGAAAAGGCATATGAAGGCCTTAAGCTAAAGTCGAGCAGGCTGAACCCTGTCCGGACGACAACCTATGGAGTATGCCCGAACGAATTGCCGGTGCTTGGATCTATCGAGCTCCCAGCCATGTTCCTAGGAACTGGGCCTGAAGGTCAACCCCGCTACACAACAATAATGATCAAATGGTTGGTCGTCGATGTCCCCTCAGCCTACAACGTAATTATCGGGAGAGAAACTCAAGTGGCGATTCACATGAGAAGTGACGTGAAGTACCTCACCGTCACCTTCGACACCAATGAAGGTGACGCCTCGATCTACGTAAGCTAGAGGGAGGCCAAGGACATCATGACGTTGGCTCAGAAGGGCCCGGGGCCGAGTTGCTTGAAGGAAAATAAGGAAACAACGGAGACCGAGGATGTCGTCTTGGAAGGAGACAGGACCACAAGAATTGTGAAAGACGTGCCTGAGGGCAGTAAAGAAAAAATTGTAAACTTGCTTCAAATGAATAAAGACTTGTTCGCCTACTCTCCAAGTGATATGCCCGGGATCGACCCGAAAAAAATCCAACACAGCCTGCACGTCGACCCAAACGCTAGACCTATAAGGCAGAAGAAAAGAAACAACGCCCCATTCAAAAGGGCCTTCATCAAAGAGCAAATCTCGAAGCTTCTTGATGCAGGAGTCATAAGAGAAGTGTCCTATCTCGAGTGGCTGAGCAATCCTATAGTAGCAACCCGGGAAGACAGCGACAAGCTACGTATGTGCATAGACTTCACAAATGTGAACGATGCGTGCCCGGAAGATTCATACCCTACACCACCGGTAGACATGCTCGTGGACTCTACGGCCGGACATGCAAGGCTTTCCTTCCTCGATGCTTACAACGGTTATCATCAAATCTGGATGAACCCAGCAAATGAAGAAAAGACATCTTTTATAAGCGACTCCGGCACACACTGTTACATCAGAATGCCGTTCGGACTCAAAAATGCCAGAGCAACTTACCAAAGATTGATGGATAAAGTGTTCTCCGGGCAGATTGGAAGAATTCTTGAAGTATACGTTGACGACATCATTGTCAAAAGCGAGGAGGAAACTGACCTCATCCGCGATATAGAAGAGGTATTCGGGCAGATCTGAAGGTATGGACTTCGGATGAATCCGGACAAGTGTGTTTTCGGAGTAACCTCCGGGAAATTTCTCGGGTTCATGGTGTCCGAGCGCGGCATCGATGCAAATCCAGCGAAAATCCAAGCCCTGCTCAACTCGAGGACACCGTCATCAATAAAGGATGTGCAGTGGCTTCTCGGGAGGATCACAGCCCGAAGTCGTTTCATATCTCGGTATGGAGACAAGTGCCGCCCTTTCTTCAGACTCCTGATTAAGGAAGGTGCGGAATCCTAAAGAATTGGTGTGAGGAAAGGGGAGAAAAAATCAAAGGAAGAGAAAGCCAAGGACCGAGCGAAATTCAGTTGGAATCCCGAATGTTAGAAGGCTTTGGAAGAGATCAAAGCTTATCTCCTGGAAATGCCTATCCTTCGACAACCAACTGAAGATAGGTCCCTTATCGTATACTTGGCAGTAGGGGAAAAGGCCGTAAGTTCAGTCCTCGTCCAGGAAGACGACCAAGGAAAGCAATGGCCGGTCTATTATGTGAGCAAGTCATTGCATGGTGCCGAACTTAACTACCCGATGATTCAGAAAGCAGTTTACTCCTTGGTGCTCTCAGCTAGAAGATTAAAGCCATACTTCCTCGGATTTTCCATTATTGTCCGGAGTAATGTCCCTATCAAGGACATACTGAAGCGAGTAGACCACTCCGAAAGATTGTCAAAATGGTGTGTCGAACTAAGTGAATATGAAATCAAATACAAACCAAGGAGAGCGATAAAGGCACAGGCGTTAGCAGATTTTATCGCCGAATTGTCCCAAGAATACGAGAGTGAAGATTCATGGGACGAGAACAATCCGGTCTGGACACTACACGTAGATGGAGCTTCGGAATCGGACAGACAAGGAGCTGGGTTAGTTATTGAAGGCCCCGAAGGAATGAGGGCCACCAGATCGATCAAGTTCGCTTTCTCGGTAACAAATAACGCGGTTGAATATGAAGCCCTAATCGCCGGATTAGAATTGGCCAAGAAAGCGGGAATCCGATCCCTAAAGGCATGCAGCGACTCGAATCTTCTCATCCAACAAATGAACGGAGAGTACGAAGTCAAGGAACCGAGTCTCAAAAAATACGCCGAAGTTGCTAAGAAATTGGCTGCGGATTTTGAAAAGCTGTGTATCGAGAAAATCCTCGGGATGAAGAAAGAAAGAAGAAAGAAGTGAACCTTGCATCAACTACCCCCGAATATGCAACATTACCTCGGAATGGAGGGTGCCCTATTGGAAGTACCTCACCGAAGGAGTACTCCCGGACAATCCCGTCATGACTGCAAATGTTAGGAGGAAAGCAAGCAAGTTCGTGATCATAGGTGGCAACCTGTACTGAAAGGGATTCTCTTTGCCCATGCAAAAATGCATTGGAGAAGGAGATACCGAGGATGTTCTACCAGAAGTTCACGAAGGCACCTGCGGGTCACACATCAAATCAGACGCATTAGCTGTTGTCATACTGAGACAAGGGTTCTTCTGACCTACCCTGAAGGAAGAAGCTAAAAAACTGGTTAATAAATGCAAGAATGCCAGGAACATGCCCGAGTGCAGCGAATTCCTTCAGAGTATGTGTCATCTTCGGACTACCACATACCCTTTCCTGTATTGGGGATCGATTTAATTGGGGCCTTACCTACGGCCCCGGAGGACTGAAGTATTGCATAGTTGCCATGGACTATTTTACCAAATGGATAGAAGTCGAACCACTGGAGACGATCACAGCTGAGAACATACAGAGGTTTGTCTAGAAAAACATCATCTGCAGGTTCGGGTGCCCGAAAGTCCTTGTAGCGGATAACGGTACACAATTCACAAATGGTGGATTCCAGGACTTCGACGAAGAGTTCGGAATCAAAATACATTTTGTCCCGGTCGCCCACCCTTAGAGCAACAGATAAGTCGAAGTATCCAACCGGACGTTAAAAGCCGACCTAGTTCCGTGGTATACATATTGTTGTGCAAGAACCGATTGGGATTCCGATATACCTACGATGGTTATCGATGAAATTGTCGGGATTCCGATATACCTATAATGGTTATCGATGATTCATATTGATTGATCGATGGGGGTCGCTCCCCCGATCTGGTACCATGCTCTACCGACCGATTGTGAATGGACGCATGGCCATTGCCGGTTGGACCGGGGGAGATCTCGCCATGTTCCATAACAAAGATTGTTACCGTTTCGATTGTGAATTGAATGTGATTGTGATTGACCGACTGCATTGCATATGTTTGATTGTGTTGCATTGATTGAGCATTTGATTGATTGGTGAGATGCTTTGTGTATATTGTATTCGTTCTGTTTCCGATTGCAGGTACATTGTATCGACTGTTAATGTTACTGCACAATGTCTATACCTGTTCTCTTACTAAGTTCTTTCGAGAACTTACCCTTATATCTACCGTTTCAGGAAAAGCAAGTCGCCGAGTAGAGGCGAGGTTGCTAGGGTTTGAGGGTTTGGACAGCAGCAGCAGTTTCACCGTAGCGCGGTTGGATTCCGCAAGACCGCTATTGGTTGGTTTCTTGTATTCCGAACTTGGTTCTGGCTCTGTATATTGTTCATAACATGCATGTTTCGTTTCGTAAGGTTCGGTTGTGTAATGGTAAGGATTTCATAAGTGTTATGTTCAGGTTCGGAACCGTTTGTTTCGCGTTGTAATTTCAGGTTTAGGGTTCAGTCGGAGGGTCGGGTGATCACCAGGTGATCACCAACTCCAACACTTTGCAATTTGTTGACTTTCTGTTTTTTAGGTGATCACCAGGTGATCAACTCGCTTCAACTTGATGATCACTAGGTGATCAACTGGATTCTAGATGATCACCCGGTGATCAACTCATTCAGCTCCAGGATGTTATGAGACTCCCATGTTTTTAGGTGACCACCCGGTGATCATCTAAATAAGAAATTTTGCCCCTTTTGATCCTCTAACTTCTCCTTTTGTTACGTCTTGTCCCAAAATGACTTGAAGTGCCAAAATCAGTAATTTTATGAGAAAAACAACCCCATTCGCATAGGTAAACATCTTGGGACTTAGTTGAGCATTAGTGCTTTGGTTTAAGGAAATTTTTGGTGATCCCGAGGCGGTTGCCTTGTTGTTAGGGTGGTTTGTGATAAGGTTGTGAGCGAACCGTCGCCCCCTTCCCCTTTCCCCGGTTTGGTCCGTTCTCCGTGCGTTTCCGCGTATGTGGGGTTTAAGGTGGGGGTGGGGTGACAAGTTGGTATCAGAGCAGGTTTACCTAGTTGCGAATGGTTTATGTGATAGTAAGGTTGCATTTCATTGCATCATGCATGTACATATACAGAGCCAATTGGAATACTGCTGCTGCTAAGTTTTGATTGTTACCGTAATATTGTGTTTATAATGATTCTCAGAAAATGGTTAATACCCGGGGAAGACTGGGACCGAATGAACAAGAGAGGCGGGACGAAGGTCCCGAACCTCGTCAGATAGTACAACCGGCAGGGGGAAGGGCACCACAAGTCTCCCCTGAGCTAGTGCGGGTCTTAGAACAGATCCGGGATAGTTTGGCACTGATATTACCGGAACCGACAGACTCAAGGACAGTGCAACAACTTCGAGGTGCGAGTGGAAGTGGATCGGGGCGTCATGGACCCCATACTGTGACTGATAACAGCCCATCCTCATCGGAGGAGGAGGCTAGTACTGATGAAGAGCGGAGACACCCAAAAGGTAGGAGGGTGCAACGAGGGATTGATTCAGCTACAAGACGGAGTCATGATGATCATGGCCCGTCTCAGGGAAGTGTTAGTGGTCGACGTCACCGTCGACAATCTGAAGAAGACGAAGGGTCACATCGACCTAAGAGGCAACGGGAAGAGAATGAGCGCCCTAGTAGGATGCTCGAGCGATTCCAACGCCTGAACCCACCCCGTTTCAGCGGAAAGGGTGGACCTGAGGCGGCGGAAGTCTGGTTTCGACGGATCGATTCCATGTTCGAAAGGTTGGAATTCTCACCTACTGCAATGGTATCTCTGGCTACATACAACTTGGATGACCGAGCTTTGATATGGTGGGAGAGTGTGAGGAACAGGCGCCGAGCGGAGCAATTCGCCCGGAGAGAGCCTGATACTGATATGGCGTGGGATGAGTTTACTCGCTTGTTCCATGAGCACTATGTGAGTTATGCTGTCCAGGACTTGCGACAGGCACAGTTTGACAATCTGACGCAAGGGAATATGAGCGTGCTGGACTACGAGCACGAGTTTGATCGATTGATTCGCTATGTCCCACAGTATCATGGGATGGAAGAGCAGAAGGCAAAGAGATTTATCGAGAGGTTGCGACCTGATATTCGATTGGCACTCCGATATTATCGAGAAGCAACACGAAGGCTCAACTGATTGAGCAAGAGGATGTTGAGAGTAGACTCATACCTCGGGGTTGGACGTGGAAGGGGTGCTGGTTTCCGTGGCTTCTCTCGAAACGCCGGGAGGGCACCCCAGCCTAACCCGAGCGCTAGAGGGAAGGGAGTGGCTTTACCCTCTACTACTGTTTGTCCGACATGTCAACGTTCTCACCCTGGCAGAGCATGCTATCGGGAGACAGGTCAGTGTTTGGGATGTGGTTCATTGGACCACTGGATCCGGGATTGTCCTCAAGCAGCACCGAGGAGGGAGGTCTGCCATGGTCCGAGGCCTCCATTTGGGTTACCGCTGATCCGACCGGGGGCACCACGAGGTGGTGCCAGGCCGCAATTTCCGCGACCGCAAGCACCTCCTCCGCCAACGCAACCGAGAATGGGAAGAGTATTTCAGATCGAACGCGGGGAAGCAACTCAGCAAAAGGAAGGTGAAACGGAACGACAAGGTGCCCTTAAAGGTACCATACTGTTAAATAACATTCCTGCTACTGTATTGTTCGATACTGGTGCTTCTGTGTCTATAGTGGCTCAGAAATTTGTTACGGCTCAGCATTTATCTGTGAGTTCCATGCCAAGCGTAGCTTTAGTTAAGACTGCAGGAGCCGTGGTTGCTCTCTAATGATATGGTTCGAGATTGCGTGATCGATTTGGGAAAACATCGATTCGAGTGATTTCTGGTTCTAGGGGTGTGCCCGGGGGGGGGCGGGGCGGGTAATGGAAAAATGCTATCCATACACTGCGGGGCGGATACCCAATTTCAGTATCCGAAACCGCCCCGCACTACACGGGTACCCGCGTCACGGGTACCCGCACGAGGACGGGTTTATGCGGATCGGGGCGCGGATACCCATATTAATAATCAAACAATGAAATCATGAAAAAATCAGCACTTAAAATCCTTAATTAAGTACATGATGACAAAAGTAGTCAATTACATAAATGAATACATGATGCTGAAAATAAATAAATGACTTAAGAACAATGTTTACAGCACAACATGAAAGAATGATCATCAGTGAGTGATGCTACAACTACCACAAACATGTTTTTACACATTAAGAATGTATTGTATTGAGCATGCAGTTTTTACACATGTTTAATGTCTAGATAAGGCATCTTTTACTCTACATCTCAATCGTACTTCATTTGATCTGCAGCTTCCCATAACACAAATGCCGACAGCTAGGATTTTAGATTACATGCAGTTTGTGTTTTTCTTATTAATTTATATTTCACGAGTCTCTATGTCTGAAATTGTTGAACCTTTTATTTTCTATGTTTGATAATTTTATTTACCATTCACATAAATGCAAATTTAAATCCACTACATTTATTTTAAGTTTCCTGAAAAGTCTTTGACACATAGTACTATATATAATAGGGCTGTTGATTAATTTTTAGTGCAATTATCTCTAGAGCTAGTAGCACTTTAAAATTTGGTGTCAAACAATTTCTCAAAGTCTCAAAATTCAAACTCTCATGATTTATTCTCACGGTAGTAGTTCACCTCTATCTTACTCAATTAGATAAACACACATAAACTACTCTCATGATATATTCTTTTACTTTTTAAAAAAAAATTATGTATCCTAAACCCAGAAAGGAGTGGAAACCAGAAGGGCATATATTGAATTAGAATAAACAGTTTTAAACATAGATAATCTGTTCTGTTGGTAAACAAATTAGAAAATGCACAATGAAGGTTATCTGGAAGATCCTAAAGGAGCACCTGTCCCAAGCAATAATACTCCCCAGGCAAGCCATGAGTGAGAGAGATCCTTTAAATTAAGCACCATCCACAGGGCAGAGAAGTGCTTGCAAATACTCCCATATAACCCACCGGTTCCTATCAGCCTAAATTAGATGCAGTAAGCCAACATTCCCTTGGCCACAAGGCCTTCATTTTTACTTAGATGGTTTCTACGTCAAAACAATTGTACAATTGAGTGCATCGTCCTGCTTGCCAAAACTCAATAGAGTTCGAACCAAGATAGCAACAATACACTCAATAAACAATTCAATGCTCAACCTTAAACCCAGAAAGGAGTGGAAACCAGAAGGGCATATATTGAATTAGAATAAACAGTTTTAAACATAGATAATCAACAAAAAGCTGCTCCAAGTAAAAAGAAGCCCCTTACCGGCCGAACGGAGCTGCGAACCCTTCGCTGCGAGAATCGTCGGGAGCGGCAGACCCTTCGCGCTGCGAATCAGAGATTGATCTCGAGCGGCAAACCCTTGGAGCTGAGAATCGTCAGGAGCGGCGATGAGAGGGAGGAAGGAAGAGTTTGGTTGATGGTGGAAGGAGAAGATAGGAGATGCGATGAGAGGGAAGAGATTGAGTTCTTCTTCTTGGTTGGAACTTGGAAGTTGCTGGCGGCCGAATTCTGATGGGTAAGTGAGTGAAGTTGAGCGTGTAGGGTTACTACACAAGGGTGAGATTGGGTGTGTTAGGGTGTATGAGGTTGATGGTGTAGATAATTATTTGTAGGGGCGGATCGGAGCGGGTACCGCGGATTTGAGAAATTAAAAAACGAAACAGACCAGCAACAGACCGGTTATCCGCGTCACGGGTACCCGTATGTTCGGTTACCCGCTTTTTCGGTTTTTTTCGGTTTCGGATAGCACGTTTCGTAGCGGGTTCACGGTTTTTCGGTTTTGGAACACCTAAAGGATTCAATCGGCCGAGCACGTACCCGTGGGTTGCTCCGGTGTTGTTTGTGAAAAAGAATGATGGATTACGATTGTATCGTTTAAACTCGACAAGCTGTGAAGAATAAATACCCGCTCCCTCGATGAAGGTGAACATCGAAGATTGATCACTTCTAAAGAAGAAGATATCCCCAAGCGAATTGTATGAATATACCGTCAAGACTGCGGCGTTTATGGATATGTGATCATCAATTGTATGCCAAACTCTCCAAATGTCAGTTCTGGATCAGGGAAGTGTCCTTCTTGGGGCACGTTGTCGGAGAGAATGGCATATCTGTGGATCCTGAGAAGATTAAGGCAGTAATGGACTAGAAGCAACCGACTACAGTACGAGAGATCAGGAGTTTCCTCGGACTGGCGGGTTACTATCGGAGATTCGTATCGGGATTTTCGACTTTGGCTCTACCCCTTACTCAGCTTACGCAGAAGGGGCGAGCATTTGTATGGTCTGAGGCGTGTGAGCGCAGCTTCCAGGAACTAAAGGACAGGCTGACTCACGCACCTATTCTGATATTGCCAGATCCGAGTGCAGCTTTTACGATTTACACGGACGCTTCCAGGTCGGGTTTGGGTTGTGTACTCATGCAAGATCGGAATGTGATAGCTTATGGATCGAGACAACTTCGACCGCATGAGCAAAACTACCCGACTCACGATTTGGAATTGGCAGCGGTTATTTATGCACTCAAGCAATGGCGACACTATCTGCTGGGTAGCAAATTTCAAATCTTTACGGATCATAAGAGTTTGAAATATTTGTTTACCCAGAAGGATTTGAATATGAGACAACGGAGGTGGCTTGAGTACATGAAGGATTATGATTGTAGTATCGAATATACCGCTGGTAAGGGAAATTCGGTAGCTGACGCACTGAGTCGGAAGTACACCGGCTTGGTGAAAGGTGGAGATCGGGATGGTGATGATGAAGAGAATGATTTGGTATGTTTGTGGGCTTTGTGGGAGCATCGAGAACGGGAGCGACTGTTTACTTTAACGATCCAGTCGGAATGGTTGGACAAGGTACGTGACGCTCAGAGTGTAGATGCGTCACTGAAGAAGGTATCGGGAGAAGAGAAAGGATCACTTCACCCGTCATTTGATTACAAGCAGGGATTGTTATATTTCAGAGATCGACTGTATGTACCGAAGGAACCGACTCTTCGCAATGAAATACTTGAGGAGGCGCATACGAGTCGATTGAGCGTACACCCGGGAGGTGAGAAAATGTATCACGATTTGAAATCTCATTTCTGGTGGCCGGGTATGCGCAAGGACATTGCCACTTATGTTTCTAAGTGTGCAACGTGTCAACGGGTGAAGGCGGAGCATCAGAAACCGGAAGGCACCTTACAGACATTGCCCATTCCGGTCAGGAAATGGGGCAATATTTCTATGGACTTTCTGACAGGATTACCTATGACCCGAGCGCACTACGACGCTATATGGGTTGTAGTGGATCGACTGACCAAGTCTGCCCATTTTCTGCCAATGCGGATCACAGATTCTTTGGAGAAGTTAGCTCAACTGCACATCAAGGAGATTGTACGGTTACATGGAGTACCAGACTCCATTGTGTTCGATCGAGATCCGCGGTTTACAGCACGGTTTTGGAAAGCTTTTCATACAGCTTTGGGTACACAGTTGCACATGAGTTCAGTGTATCACCCACAGACAGATGGACAATCGAAACGGGTGATCCAAATTTTGGAGGATATATTGCGGAGTTGTGCACTGGACTTCGGTGGTGAGTGGGATTTTCACCTACCATTGGTGGAATTCTCGTATAATAATAGCTATCAGTCCACCATTGGCATGGCACCGTATGAGGCTTTGTATGGGCGGCGTTGTGTAACGCCACATTGTTGGGCAGAAGCTTCCGATCGAGTGGAATTGGGTCCTCAACTGATTGAGGAAACGACAGCGAAGGTTAAGAAGATTCAGGATCGGTTGAAGGCTGCTAATGATCGGACCACCTCCTATGTAAATAAAAGGAGGCGGGATTTGGAATTCGAGGTTGGTGACAAAGTATGGCTTAAGGTGGCACCAACCAAAGGAGTTATCAGATTTGGTAAGAAGGGAAAGTTGGCACCGCGTTATGTGGGACCGTATGAGATTCTGGAACGGGTTGGTAGAGTAGCCTACCGGTTGGCTTTACCCCCGCATATGTCAGCGGTGCATAACGTGTTTCTTGTGAGTATGCTGAAGAAGTGTATCCTGGATCCGGTTCAGACAGTTACCGTGGAAGACATAAAGATAGAACCGGATCTTTCTTACAGAGAGGTGCCAGTGGCCATTTTAGGGCACGATGTGCGGAAGCTTCGTAGTAAGCTAATACCGATGATCAGAGTACAATGGTCTCATCATACCGACCGAGAGGGAACGTGGAAGGTCAAGCAGGATATACAGGATCGGTACCCCCAAGAGTACGAACGCCTTAAGACTGCCTTGGAGGACCAAGGGTCTTAAGGGGGGGAGAATTGTTACCCACACCCGGTACGTAATTAAGTTAATTACGTGTTTAAGTTTAATTACCGGATTTTCGATAATTTCTGTTTTGGGACTTGCTTTGCATGTTTGATAATTGTGGATTTGATTTGGTGATTTATGGGGCAACCCGGGAAGGATTTAGAATTTATTACGCGGGTGCGCGTAATTCCCGGGAGTTGCAATTCTGGGTGACTCGGGACTTAGAATTGGATAAGAAAAATGTGTTTCACGGGTTTTATGATGTCCTGAGTTTGTGGTTAAAGTTTGGTTCCAATCGGAGTAAGTTTGGTAAAAAGTTGCGTTTTCGTGCTGAGCGAAATTGCAGCTTTGTTTTGTGTGGGAGATAAGTGAAATTGGACATTTTGGAAGAAAAGAAAGGAATGGGGCGGATGGGTGATGGGAGAGGAGGGACATGTGTCTCATTTTGGTTGAAGAAGAGAAGAGAGGAAAGGATTTTTGGTAAAATATGTATATGTATTTATGTTAGTAATACATATATATATATGTATAAGTAAAGAAAAGGGATTTTAGTCAACACTTCACACTTTTCTTCTTCTTCTACTCTCTCTCTCCCGTAACTCTCTCTCCAAACTTCGAGGTATTGCACTTAAATCGTTCATTGGGTTGTATGGATCAGTAATCTGAAGTTTGTTTTGGAAGAATCAGTTTAGTTTACAAGTTATGAGCATTTGAATTTTGGAGTGAATAGTGTCATATGCTCCTTTGTTTGATTTTCGGTTCCTAAGCGTTCTCGGCACTTCCTTGTGCGTATTTGATAACGAGGCGTAGGAAGAAACGCACCGAGATTGTCTTGATTCGCGTCTGAAAATTTGGGTGTAATTTTTGACGGAGGAATTAGTGAAAGGTAAGGGTGTTTCTGTGTTCAGAGTAGAATTCTGATTCTGTTACTGTAATCGGTTCTATTAGAAGAGGCTCGGTGTGAAAGCCGTTTTTCTCGGGCCGAGCCTCAGTTTTGGCGCCATTGTTAGTGATTGGTTTTGTGAATTCTGAATGCATTTTCTGTATCTGGAATTGATTGTGAACAGGGAGTTGCTTTGAAATTGGACCGAAACTCTGCTGAAATTTCTGCCGGGACTGTCGATCGAAAATTCGAATTTAGACTACTATCGGAGGTAAGGGTTCAGTGTGTGTTTAGGAGTATTGCTTTGCGTAGCAAGCATACTCGGATATAGGCGAGGCTAGGTTTGGAAGAGGGAGTGCCCGATGGCGCCGACCTAGTTCCGTGGTATAGACATTGTTGTGCAGGAACCGATTGGGATTCCGATATACCTACGATGGTTATCGATGAAATTACCGGGATTCCGATATACCTACGATGGTTATCGATGATTCGTATTGATTGATCGATGGGGGTCGCTCCCCCGAGCTGGTACCATGCTCTACCGACCGATTGTGAATGGACGCATGGCCATTGCCGGTTGGACCGGGGGAGATCTCGCCATGTTCCATAACAAAGATTGTTACCGTTTCGATTGTGAATTGAATGTGATTGTGATTGACCGACTGCATTGCATATGTTTGATTGTGTTGCATTGATTGAGCATTTGATTGATTGGTGAGATGCTTTGTGTATATTGTATTCGTTCTGTTTCCGATTGCAGGTACATTGTATCGACTGTTAATGTTACTGCACAATGTCTATACTGTTCTCTTACTGGATTCCGCAAGACCGCTATTGGTTGGTTTCTTGTATTCCGAACTTGATTCTGGCTCTGTATATTGTTCATAACATGCATATTTCGTTTCGTAAGGTTCGGTTGTGTAATGGTAAGGATTGCATAAGTGTTATGTTCAGGTTCGGAACTGTTTGTTTCGCGTTGTAATTTCAGGTTTAGGGTTCAGTTGGAGGGTCTGGTGATCACTAGGTGATCACCAACTCCAACACTTTGCAATTTGTTGACTTGCTGTTTTTTAGGTGATCACCAGGTGATCAACTCGCTTCAACTTGATGATCAACAGGTGATCAACTGGATTCTAGATGATCACCCGGTGATCAACTCATTCAGCTCCAGGATGTTATGAGACTCCCTGGTTTTAGGTGACCACCCGGTGATCATCTAAATAAGAAATTTTGCCCCTTTTGATCCTCTAACTTCTCCTTTTGTTACGTCTTGTCCCAAAATGACTTAAAGTGCCAAAATCAGTAATTTTATGAGAAAAACAACCCCATTCGCATAGGTAAACATCTTGGGACTTAGTTGAGCATTAGTGCTTTGGTTTAAGGAAATTTTTGGGTGATCCCCAGAGGCGGTTGCCTTGTTGTTAGGGTGGTTTGTGATAAGGTTGTGAGCGAACCGTCGCCCCCTTCCCCTTTCCCCGGTTTGGTCCATTCTCCGTGCGTTTCCGCGTATGTGGGGTTTAAGGAGTGGGTGGGGTGACAGGTCGACCGGAGAAACCCCGTTCTCCCTTGCATACGGAACCGAAGCCCTCATCCTCGTTGAGGTAACTAACTCTTCTCTCCGGGCAGAAGTGTTCGAAGAGAGAACAAACGAACAAGGCTTGCGGACGAATTTGGATTTGCTCGAAGAAATGAGAAAAGAAGCAGAGTTTCGAAGGAAAGCATTTCAACAGAGGACTGCGTTTGCGGAAAATTCGAAAGTTAAGACAAAAAATATCAAGGTAGGTGACTTGGTCCTGCGGCAAACTAAGTTAGGATCCCGGAAACCAAAAGGAGGCGCGTTTGCCCCAAACTAGGAAGGTCCGTTCAAAGTCGTGGCCGAAAAAAAAGGAGTTTACAAGTTGTTAGATCCCGGAGGAATGGAGCTAGTAAACTCTTACCATTCGGAAGCACTAAAAAAGTACTTTGTATGACCAAAGTGTAATAAAGCGCAGATCATCCGGGAAACAAGTGTTGGACAAATCCCCAATAGTTTTCATTGATAAAGCCCGAGGCAGGGGTTACAAAAAATGGATTAAAAAAAAGAAGAAAAAAAACTACGCTATTGGGGGTCAGCGAAGTCATCCACAGTTAGTGGTTCGGGTGGCTGAAGAAATTCCTCGCCGTACCAGGCAGAGTCTTCTTCGGGCTCCTCGTTCCCGTTGAGCCCAGAGAGGTCAGCATGAGGGATGCGTTCAACTATCTGCTTCCTGGCCAAGCAAAAGCCATAGGTAAACTTGTCGACCGCCATTTCCACCGACTCCTTTAACGCTTGGCGAAACCTCGGGACACATTCCTGAGCTTTGGTGAGCTCGTCCCAAAGCTTCTGGATCTCCTCGTCCTTGGCCTTTAAATCTTGCTCGTCCTGAACCCTCTGGATCTCCTCATCCTTGGCTCTTAGGTCCTGCTCATAGTGGTTCCTCAGGTTGGTAAAGTCAACCGGGGATTTCTCTTTTTCGGCCTCAAGCTTCCGAATGTCTTCCCGAAGAGCATCCTCAGAGTTGCGACACTCTTTGATCGCGCTAAGAAAAGAGGCCTCAGCCATGGCGAAGTCATCAGCTTCGGTCGGGCTGAGGTTGTCCCGGTTATGGCTACCTTCGGGAAGCGCAAGTGAGGACGAGCTGCGGGAGTGCCGTAGCAGCTGCTCATAGTGGTGGACTCGGTGGATGAGTTTGGCCACCACAGCTATAGCTTTTGTCACCCGCTGCTCGGCTTCGGTCCGGATTCTGTTTGACGACCGGACAATTCGGGAGATCCACCCACTCATCGCTGCCATCTGCACATCCCCGAACAAGGTTTAGATCTCGTATTATCACCCCGAAAGTTCAGACGAAGAAATGGACTAAGTAATTACCTGATACCCCAGGACGCCCAACTTTGCAGAAGCGACATCCAAGTCCAGGTAGAAGTGCTCCAATGTCTCCAGAGTTCGAGCAGTGGTGGCCCCGTCCCATAGCTCATGTGCCATATCCTTGGCGTCTTCTTCATTTAGGATGTCCTGATCCTCATGAATCAGCCATCCGGGCTCCCGGGGATGAGGTCATTCCCGAGACGCGAGAGTTTCTCATCCCTTCGCCGCCTCTTCTCTTCCTGGGATTCTCTTCAATTCGGACCTAACGTACAAAAATGAGATCGAACCACGTCATGTAGAGGGTCTTCGCCGAACATCCGGGAAAGATTCCCGAATATGTTCCAAAAGCAGAGATTACGTAACTTCACAAACTGGTTACGTAGCTGAAACTCGATAGGCGTGACCTCCAGGGCACGCTGCCCAGTCACCAATGCTGCTGTGAACTTCCCCCGAATCCTTCGAACTCGCTCGGGAGAATTCTCTACCATGTCGCACACATCGTCCCGAGTAGGGTCACCCTCGACATGCACCGGAGATGGTACTCCTCCGGACATATTTGGAGGAGGTTGAACCATAGTCTCAATGTCAACCGAAGCAGCCCTCTTCCGCTTCTTCTCCGGCGTCGCGGGTTTGGAACCCCTAGCCTTAGAGCCAAGATGCTTATTCTTCTTCACGTCCCGATAGATGGCGCTGAGGTCGAAATCGGACTCCATCTCTGCGAAGGGGGAAGAATTAGTTAATATCAGACGAATACAACAATAGATAAAAGAATGATATAAACCTTTGTTAAAGTCCTCGAAGGATATTTCACCCCGAAGACGTTGCACCAAGGCCAAGTCTTGGGACGAAGGGGGAGATTCCCGGATGCCCAACTCCCCCAAATCACCCCGGATAATACCCAAGTGGGTAAGGATCCCTTGGGTGATCAGCCTCCAGTACAAAGGAAAGGGGACGACTTCCTTCGGTCCATCCCCGAACCAAGGAGCAATAGTCCGGAGCTTATTGTTGAACCGGTCAAAGTTCTCCTTGGCGTCAGCCTCCTTCAGCAAGCGCCGAGGATTCTGCACGTCTGGAAGTCCTCCTACTTTCTGCGTTGTTTGCAGACCCCACGACGCATCGGGCTCCATAAAGAAAAACTCTCGATGCCATCCCTTGCGGCTCGTAGGGCAGTTCCAAGCGAAACTAAATTTGATGGTAAGAGGACCCCGGGCACTGAAGAAGTAGAAGCAATTTCTCGGGATGACTTTGACCTTGTAGTACTCGAGGAAAGTGGTTTTGGTGGGTCTGTCCCGAACAGAGCACAAAGAATGAGGTAGGTGTTGATGTGGCAGTAAGTGTTCGGGCTAAACAAGTTGACAGCTAGCCCGTGGGATTCTGCCAGTTGCCGGACGAAAGGGTGCGGTGGGAAGCGAAGCCCACACAGCATCTGATCCTTAAAGATCACTAACTAGCCTCTCCCGGGCTCGTACGCTCGACATTCCAGATAAGGTACCCGAGTACGGACCGTCATTGGAAAGAAGAAAGTGGATTGCCACTCCCTTATACCTCTGGAGTTGCCTTGCTCCGGTAGTTCTCTATTTCGGACCACCAACCTTCGGGAACGTCACCCTTAGTTTCTAATAGGCAACCTGAGGGACGAACAGTAGAAGGGGTGGGAGGAGAGAAGGTCGAGCCGCCGGAAGAAGGTCCGAGGACGAGCAGGCAGCAGCAGCGTCAACCACCCGACGGTGACGCCGGTAAAACTGATGGACAGCCGACGACCCTTTATAACCTTCCGGTACGGTGGCTGCACTAAGGAAGGGGGTATGGAAATCTTCTGGATGAGATTCTTTGATAGTCCTCCACCTCTTGAAGATGTTAACCGCCTCCTGGAGTGAAGGGTTATCCGTCGTGACAACTTTATTGTAAGAAAGGAGAGCTAGAGAACGAAGCACAAGAATGAAAGTGAAAGTGAAATGACCACTGCTCATGTTTATAAAAGAAGTACGGGAAGACGAAACGTCAAAAGACAACCAATCTCCACTATCCATTCAAAAGCAGCACTTGATGAAAGATTAGAAACCGTCGCAGATCCCGAAAATAAGAATTCCATAACCGACTCAATTTCCCGGACGTTATCATCCGGGAAATACTTCAAAAGCCCGAACATTGTTCGAGACAAAAGGAGGAATTTGCATCCTCAATTTCCCGGACGTTATCATCCGGGAAATACTTCAAAAGCCCGAACATTGTTCCAGACAAAAGGAGGACTTTGCATCCTCAATTTCCCGGACGTTATCATCCGGGAAATACTTCAAAAGCCCGAACATTGTTCGAGACAAAAGGAGGACTTTGCATCCTCAATTTCCCGGACGTTATCATCCGGGAAATACTTCAAAAGCCCGAACATTGTTCGAGACAAGGAGGACTTTGCATCCTCAATTTCCCGGACGTTATCATCCGGGAAATACTTCAAAAGCCCGGACATTGTTCAAGACAATGAGGACTTTGCATCCTCAATTTCCCGGACGTTATCATCCGGGAAATACATCAAAAGCCCGAACATTGTTCGAGACAAAAGGAGGACTTTGCATTCTCAATTTCCTGGACGTTATCATCCGGGAAATACTTCAAAAGCTTGAACATTGTTCAAGAAGGACTTTGTATTCTCACTTTCCCGGACGTTATCATCCGGGAAACTCTTCCAAAGCCCGAATATTGTTCGAGACGAAGTGATTCACATGCCCGAACTATGCAGCCAAAATGCCCGAATTACGTAGTCAAATGCCCGGGCATTATATTACTAAAACAGTTGCAAAAATTTGGACTCCTTACAGTCGGACAAGACGCTAAGGGGGGACTTGATGGCCGCCAGGCCCAATCCGCATAAAAAGGCCAAACAAAAGGCCCAAACATAAGCCCAAAATAAGGGCCCATTAAAAAATTGGTAAATACGCATAAGGACCTCGCAGGACATAAAGAACCCGAACTATACTTCAGAAGTAGATCTAGCTTGGTCCACTACACTTAGGTGCATGCTCTTGCATCTCAGGCTTCCTCCTTGATCCATCTTCAATCCCATGTCTTCAGTCCTCCCATCCAAAGCTTGATGCTCCAAGTCATGCTCCTCACTTTCGGCCCAAATCTTCATGAACAACAGCAAGGCCCTATTGCCTTTGTAGCTAGAGCCCTTGTCATGGATGCCCCAAGGTTGTGTAGAATGCTTGGGGCTGACTTCTTGTGCATCTTAGGATTTGGTACCTTATCACAACGGCTGTCGGACTATGGAAGGCATTGGAGGATAAATCTTTGAAGAAATCTCTCACCAACCTCTTGTACCAAAAGCAACATCTTTACGCTCTAAAGATGGAAGAAGGTACACCAGTCAAATACCACATAGATGAGTTCAACAAAATATTACTCAATCTACACGTAATTGACACACCAATTGATGAAGAAGATAATGCTCGTATTCTCTTATGTTCTTTACCATTTTCATATGAACATTTCATTGATAGTATGCTTTACAGTTGAAGCAATATTAACTTTAATGATGTGAAAGATGATTTTTTGTCAAGAGAATAGAAAAAGAAAGTGTCTGGTGCATATGAAGAGAAAACAGACTCACGTCTGTTTGCTGGTAGAGGCAGAAGTAATGAGAGAAGGAAAAAGGGTGGTGGCAATTCACGATGGAAATCAAAGTAGGAGGGGGCTATATGTTATTTCTGCAAAGAAAGAGGAAATATTGTAAATATTTTCCTAAAAGGACCAACCAGAAGGACTTGGAAGCAAGCTTTTTAACAAGTGCATCATAGTCTTGACATACCTCAGCAAATTCTTGAAGCATCTAGGCTGTATCATTAATGTATGAACTGGAAGAATTAGAAGAACCAGTATCACTCATTACCTCACTTTATGCTGTAGCCATTAGGCATTGTTCAGCAAGTTGACAAGTCCTGGAATGTGCGCTTTCTTCATCATCAATGAACTAATCATGTGAGTTGCTTGCTTTGATTCTAGTAAAGACCACTTTTAACCGAGTTTAATAGACTAATTTTGGGTAAGTTGTAATATCATAGAGTGAAACTGTCATGTACCAAGATGGGATTCAACACTCTTATGCTACAGGAGATACTCTCACAATCATGATTGAACGGCACAAGGATGATTGATTCCATGCCTTGGCTCAACCCGAGAAGTCTGTTGAAGAGACATAACGAGTACAAGCATGACGATCATACCTTTGAGGGAGGTTTTGTCATGGTGCTTGACTTCTACATTAATTGGGTAGCAGTAATTGCTAGATACCACTCATAGCACGCAATAAATAGAGAGTTTAGGAGTGAATAGTGCAAAGAAAGAGACTATGGGTGACACTTTTGGAAATTTGTGCACTTAAGTGTATATGAAAATAAAGTCGACACTAAAAGCCACATAAAGCGGCGCTAGCATGCATGCGCCTAGATCAAGAGATAGAGCTCCTGGCGCCTAGAAACACCAAGCTCTGTCTTCTCTCTCTCGTGCACCATTCTTCCTTCCTCCTTAAGAATTATCGCTTCTAGCACAATGTTAGAAAGTGAAGGATCTGCTATGCCAAGTTTCTTGGAGAAAGTTATGGTGGTGAAAACAATCGCTCGTGCATGGATACACATAAAGAGTGCATCTATTGTCACTTGCTTGTGGAATAAGAAAGCTCCTTTGAGGTAAATTTTATAATCCACTATCCTACCCTATTCTACATTGATCTTTCGAAGGTTTCCGTTATTTCCGTTGCATGGTTTGAGACCTTAAAATCCTATAGTAATTATAAAACTATACCGTAGACGTTGTTTAGATGGAGGGGTTAAATGGATTTACGGATCTTAGACAGAGGGGGAAGATACATAACATGACTTGGGGTTGTGACTTTTGGGGTTGGACACGAGCGATGGTGTGAGGAACGAATCGAGCCAGAGCTCGATTCGGCGTGGAGCGACGCCGTGATTGAGGGGATTCAAGAAGAGACACGATCGATTGTAGAGGCAATGCGAGGAGGATGGGGACTCGACGGAGAGAAGATCGGAAAGGATGCGGGTGGTTGGTTTCGCGAGCTAGCTGGTCGGCGAAGCTACTGGCATGGTGGTTCGATGGAGCTACTGCCTTGCTAAACTCATGTTTATTGGTTGGGTCTCTTAGTCTCGGTTGGCTTTTATCTTTTAGGAGGGATTTGTATGTTAGAGATTAAAGGGAGTTTGGTTTAATGTGTTAGTTAAATTGGTTGTGTGTTTTAAACGCAAGGTTTTTATGTTGTTGGAATGGTGCCTTTTATTAGACTTTGTGATTCTTTTTCTCGGCCATTGATAGCCTTGTTGACCTTATGTTGTTTTTTCATGGTTGATTCACTTAGGTCTTGAGCATGTTTAATTTATACTTGTTTGATTAACCCTCATGCTTAGTAATAACTAGTTTGCTGCTTGCTAGAGATAGCTTATAAGAGTTAGTTGTTGGTAAGATTAGAATCCTTGTTATGATTTTTGTTATGCCTTAGTTGCTAAGAGAGTAATGTGCTTGCTAGAAATAGGAGAATGTTAGCTTCAGTAACTCATTTCTAGACCATTGCTGGAATTCATAAAAACCCTCGTTAACTCAAGTAAACCCCAAGGGATCTTAATTCTAGAAGTTTTCAAACCGCTGCTCACTTACTTGTTGATGAAGTTGTTGCTGGAATCTTTGTTTTTTTGTTTTTTGAGGGGCAAAGGTATAAATTTATTAAATGGTAAAAGCGAAGCCGTACAAGAGGAGTTCACCTGGGAAAAAAGTAGAACGAGAACCCCGTGCAGGACACAAAGCAAACACCAAACAAACGATTAAGTAAAAGTATGACAGAAACAACTAGTAGGGAAATAAACTGTAACATCTCCATGGCTTAATCCACGTGCCTTGAGATTATATGGTATTGAAAAGGGAAAGGAGGCAACGGGATACCAACTACATCAATGCCATGCTTTCTCCAAAGACTAGCAATTCTCTTCCACTTCCTAGAGGAAGTACTATGTTGGAACGAGCGTGAAACCTACACCAGACAAAAGCACAAATGCACTGAGATCAATTCAATTCCCAGAACAGGGACTTCAGTTGCCCAGGAAGACCCAGACCCTAAGCAGCCTACATCAAAACCTCATTTCTCTATTGAAGCAGGTTCCTTGCCCAAACCTGCCAATAGCCCGGACACCACTACATCAACATCCTTGGAAAACCGAGGCTTCTTTCGACCTCTCCCAGAACATAAGCTCTTACCTTTCTCACCACTGCTCCGTTTGACTCCCCGAAAAACTGAGTGAACACGAGACTGTATCAGCAGATGCATATTTCCATGCTTTCCCACACCCACCAGATCAACTAAGCGAAGGAGGGGCATAAGGAGCCAAAGCCATCGACCGTGCAGTAGCTTCCAGAGCTAGAGAGATCACCTCCTCGTTAGACGAACCTAGCAGCCCTGAATGAGGCATCGCGGTGGAAGAGCCTAATTCCACAGAATTACCTTGAAAAGCAGCTTGTGCATCCATTCTCGGGGGGCCAACATCACGTGTCGTGGTTCTTGAACAACACGACTCTCTAAAGGTACTAGTACTAGGACCTGAGATTGACGATCCTTACCTCCCCCCAGAACCAGAACCGCATCCAAGGTTGAAGCTGTAGTGCAGCAGTAGCTCTAGTCATTGAAGTCTCAAGACACTCCCTCTCCACATGAGTACAACGACCCCACCTATAACAGAAGGATGGGAGCTTTTCATATTGCAGGACAAAGCTTTCTTTCTTCGAAGAATCTCTCAGTACTACATGGACAACCTTGTGTAGTGGTTTACTGACGACCTAAAGAATCACCAATCTCCATTTTCACCCAAACAAAAGGCACATCCAGAACATGTACGCATAAAGCAGTATGAGAGAAAATCATCGTCGATGGACAGTCAAATTCAAACACTTAGCGGAAGATGATCACACTACCATTAAAAGTCCAAGGACCCTTATCAAGAATCCGTGAAACATGGTTCTTTTCAGCAAGGTCCAACAAATACAGGTTTTCACGGATACTCGGATTCGCAAAGCGAAGTGTGAAGTCTACACGGCCTTGCCATGCTGCCCGGAGCCCTGATGCCTGGACCTCCGTCGGTATAGGCCGAGCAAGCAACAATTTGGCTGCAATGCAGGCCTCCACTGTTGGCCAACGGTGGGCAACAGCGACGACAACAACATCAACCTCTTCCTTGGAAAGGGCTAGCGAGACATACCACCAATATCTCCATGGTTCCGTATACAACAAGCCAAAGAAACGATCGAAACAAAACGCTGAACTACCGTAGCAAAAACTCACCGACCGGAATTTGAAACAAAGGATGGTGCGGCGAGAAATGATGGACAAAATTGGCCGGATCACAAAAACAAAAAGTCACGCAGAGAATCCTAGCCAAAACGTGAGAGCAAGAGAAACCCCACCGTACTCAGCAAGACGATGGCCGCATAGGCTAGCTGATGAACCAGCCGTCCTCGATGGCGGAGGACAGGTTGACGATCAATGAGAAAAACTAGAGAAGTAAGAAGGCGGCACAATAAACCCTAACAGCCGATTTCGATACAACTACCAAGAATGCACCCACGAAATCTTTGTCTTTTCATTGCATTTAGTCTTAGACTTTGTTTTATCTAGCTTAATCAGACGTTTCATTGCCCAAACCATTCCTTCAAATCTGTCTATTTAGATAAAGTAGGTTAGTTTAGCACTTTAAATCTTTAAACTCTTGATTCCCTTTAATTCGTTACCCGTACTCACAAAACTTTTATACTATATGTCGACCCTTACACTTGAGGGTGATTACGAGTTATAGATTGTATTTGCAATCTTGTTTTCACAACACTTAGCACCAATACACATTAATATTAAACCCTCTGATTGTATTGCTTTTCACCATTTTCTTTATAGAAATGGATAACTTTGGTATTTTCATCACCCTCTCCCATTTTAACCTCAATTTCTGCCTTAACATACTTGTGCCTTCTCCAATTGAATTAAATTGTCACATCATTCAATCCTTTTGATTATTTCTGAATCCCGGAAATCTCTATTTTCTGCATCTTGATCCCAAAACTGTTTATCTTGTCTCGGCTTGCAGATTCTCTCATCAATTCTACCAAAGTTTTTATTCTTCCATACTTTTAAAGTTGACTTATAAGCTTGCAAGGATGATTTATTTGTTGAGGACGAAATCATGGCAGCCGCAAATGGCTTGTGTAGACCAAGCTTCGGGGACGATATCTCTAATGGGTGAAGGTCTCAATTTGTTAAGAGGAGGTTTCATTGTGTTTGGTGTGGTTTAGTGTAGCGGTTTGATGGAGTTCTTTTCCCAATATTTTGGGTCTTTGATGTAATTATTTTTTAATCATTTAAAAATTCATTTTTGCCTTTCAAAAAAGGGTAAATAAAAATATCCTCCGAGTTTTAATAAAAGTTTTAGTTTACCCTCTCTATTTTTGAAAACCTTCAATTATCCCCCTAAAAATTAGTAAAACCGTCAATTATCCCCTTAACCGTTTATAGTGTTAGTTAACAGTTAGGAATTGTAGGATTACTTACTCTTATTATTATTAATATTTATAAACATAACACTTTAACCCCAACATTTTGTTTATCCCCTTTCTCCCTTCCCACCCTACCACTCGGTGACACCACCACACGACGCGAATGAGCTTAGGTAGTAGTAGTAGGGGTGAGAACGAGCCGAGCCCGAGCCTAGCAGGTTCGAGCACGAGCTCGTTAGTGTTTATGCTATGCTCGAGTTCGACTCGAGCTCATGAACATGAGATAACGAGACTCGAGTTCGGCTCGAGGTTCGAAAAGGCTCGAAAAGTATGTTCTGCTTAGCTCCGCTTCTCTTCTCTACACCGGTCATGCCTCCTCCTGCACGCGCTGGGTTGACTAAGAAACATGATCCAAGGCGTCACGACTGTAATGGCATAGGTGGTCTCTGTTAAATTGGGGGTTAATGATTATATTCTCCAGCGAGCATATGATGTCGGCAGCTAGACATAAGTGGGAAAGTTGGTCGTGAATGTAAGTAGTTGGGGCGGCGGAAAAATAGTTGGTAGAGCAGAGGAGGTCGGTGGCGGCCGGCTGCAACAGGGTTGAAAGTAGGTGTCCGATCCGGGGATTGACCGGAGCGAGAGGCCGGAAATCAACGCCGACGGTATTGCTGTGAATGTCGGTGATGAAGAGGACATTGATATGTTCTCGTACAAAATTGTAGCCACAATTGTTCTGACCATTCTTGGGAAGATCACGTGGAGTCACAGTTGTTTGGGAAGTGGGATAGTGGGTGGATAGAAGAGAGAGTGAATATATATTTTAAAGAAAATGGGTATTTTATTAGAAAATTAAAGAAGGTAGTGGTTTGATAGTTAAATGAGATGGGTATATGAATAATTTTCATTAAGCTCGATAAAGCTCGCGAGCTCGAACGTTCGAGTATAAAAATCGGCTCCAATTCTAGTTTCAGCTCGAGGCTCGTAAAACTCGATTTGTTGGGTTCGTTAATGCTCGAGCTTGGCTCGATTCGTTCCACACCCCTAAGTAGTAGCGACATAGGCTAGCCTATGCAGATGAACCCAAACCACTAAAACCCTTACCGGTTAATTAACAAGATCAATGTGGATAACTAGAAGTTTCTCTAAATCTAAAAGAGTAACAAAAAAATTTCAAAAATTGAAGGGACAAACTGAAAGTTACACGAAACCTCATGGAGGCTATGTAATTTACCCGGAAAAAAAGAAAGAGCCAAGATGGGTGAGTGGTTCGAGATTATCCTTCCTGCTGCAGTTACGAGTGAAAAGGTTTCGGACATTAAATTTGAAGAATAAGAGAAAAGAATAGTGAGTGGGCAAAGAAAAAGGAATCGAGGAGTTTAGGATTTAATCGTGAAAATGAAAAGTATGAGGACCTAAACGTAATTAATCGGAAATTATCAAAGTAAAGGAATAATCGTTAAAACAAAACTTTCTAGGACTATATTGCTAAAATAACAAGTATAGGAGCCAAGGTCACAATTAACAATTTCTATCATATATATATATATATATATATATATTGAAAGACAATGATATTTATTGAAATTAAAAGAAAAATAAAAGAATTCCAACAAAGTACTAGAACAAACCTTCACATGCCCAGAATACGCTAGTGAAAACCTAAACAATAGGGTGCTTCAAAGTTACAAGTTTAGAGGTGAGTTAGTTGCAATTCACCCAAAATTTTTCACCATGAATTAGGGTGGTGACTCAGTCCTGATTCTCGGACCTAACGTGAGTTAGGTAGAAGTGAGTTTAGGAAATTCACCGTGAAGTTTTTTGAAACTCACTTCCTCCGATTTCCTCTTCTTTCCAAACGAAGCCGATCCAGGCGGCCGAATTTTCGGATTTTTGGGATTGAAGTCTGTGAAAGAGAAGAGAAAGGTGAGAGAACCAGAAAAGCAAAGCGCCTCCGCCGGAACCTCATCCTGATGCAGGAGGCCGTATCCGCTCTAGAAAAGTGCCGGAAGCCCGTGATAGCCACCATCCACGGCGCTTGCATCGGCGGCGGGATCGACATCGTCACCGTCTGTGACGTCAAGTACTGCACATCGGACTCGTCGTTCGCAGTGAAGGAAGTCGACCTAGCAATGACGGCGATCTCGACACGCTCCAGAGACTTCCGAAGATCGTCGGGTACGGAACGGCGATGGAGTTGGCGTTAACCGGTCGGATCTTTAATTTGTTGTTTGTTGCAGAGGTGAGTGTGAAGTCGCCGCTGGCGATGACAGGGACGAAGGCGGTGATGGTGAAGAGCAGAGATATGAGCGTTGATTCTGTGCTAGTTCATTTTTTCTTTCTTTCCGTTTTTCAACCCAAAATCCACTATTATTCATGGAATCTCAAACTTACATTTTATTTTCATCTCAAAATAATCACTCCTCATTCACTCTCTCATCAAGTGAATAACATTCTCCCATTTTTTAAACTTTGAAACCCTCTAATACAATGAGAGTAGCAACTCACTCCATCCTATTCAAGACACATCCATCCACAAGATCACAAATATTACGAACCGAATTCCAAAAACATTAAATGTTACACAAAAAAACAAGATATAAAAAGTAAAAATAAAATAGAGATACTTTAATATTTTGAAGGAGAGAAATTTTTATGTAAGAAAAAGTGTATAGTTTTTCAGGACGAACCGAGTACATAATTAACTTACTATCGACAACATTAACCTTGTAACAAGCAGAAGATTCCTTTGCTAATAACAGTCCTTCACTTACTTCCTATGGAGCCTCTCTACTGGCTACCTCCAAGCCATTACCTGCATATCAAAATTGCAGCTTCAAAACAAACTTTCCCAAAGGCAATATAGTGAGAGCCGTTTAGTTCTAAGAATTTCTTTTCCAGTTTTCCTTTGAAAACGTTAACCGTATATCACATTTTTTAATTAAAAAAAACTTATTTTATGAACTTAGAAGAAATGTTAAAACGAAAAAAAATTGTCTTGAATATCTCTACGAAACATCTAATTTCTCCAAAGTTCACAAAACACAGTTTCCCATATCACTGAACGAAGTATACAATAAAACATATAAAACATTTATCAAAATATGGTATTTTGATAAGAAAATCTGAAAAAAAAAATATCCAAAAACCCCAATGAGTTCTAAGAGGGAGCTGTTAAAAGCAACTCGACGGGTCATAAAAAGAACTCACCATCGGGATCAAAGAAGAAGACCTGTCTGATATTCCGACCTGGAACTGATCTCTGGAAACTCTCTATTCCCTTGTCCTGAACAAGTATAGGAACAACAATGACCTTCACTTAACCTCAACTAGTTCCCATTCAACAGGCAGTGATCAAGGAAGCAAGGTTTGGTGTGGCAAAGAAGCAAATGTTCTATGTCATCTTTAAAAGGTTCAACATATAACACAAGAAATCACATCTCACACAAAACAGACCAACTTGTCAATAACCAAATAAAACCGAAGACATCAATTTAGGTAGCCAATCCAATAACCTGCAACTTCTATTCCAAACATTTTAAATCAATAACTTTTTTAGTGTTTGATCCTTTTATCATTTTAGACAATAAATGTAAACAAATTTCATGCAAATAAAAATCTAATACTCCTCATCTCAAATGGGTTATCACTTTTCCTTTGAAATTTACAAAGGAAATGGGGCAAACCATTTGGAAAGAAGTTAGTTACTTTTCTATATTTTCTATCAGTTTGACTGTGTTCTACTATTTCGGAGGATAATTGAGAAAAAAATTCTAAAAATAAAGGAAAATTTTATAAGAGGAAAGACTTAAGAAAATAATTAAAGATTGAAGAAAATTTTATGTTTAATTAAACAAATTCAAAAAATAAGATGGATAAATTGAAATCCAATTGAGAAAGGCTGAGTTATTTGTTGCTATTGGCGAACAACAAACCATTTTACAACTTAAATAAATAATAAGCACTCTACAACTAAGAAAGAAACAAGCGCTCAATCCCTAGAAGCAGAAACAAATTGAAAACCCAAGAAAGCGGAAGAATCAAACCTGGAGAGATCGAACAAAGGTGTCAAAATTGGCCACCGAGAAGCAGAGATGGTGTCCCCTTGGAATATGGCCGGGCTCAACAATCGGCGACGACGCACTGTACGGACCTTCAGGGAGTTTCGTCTCCGAGCTTCTTTCTATCAGATGAATCGCCAGACCTCCCGGAAAGCTCAGCCAAATCACCTTGAAACCGAAATCCGGTGTCGGAATTTCCTCGAACCCGAACATCTGACAGCGATTTCCCCACCGGAAAACCAGGAAAATTTCAATCAAAATGATGAGTCAAGAGAGAAATAGACTGAAGGGAATCGAAATCCGGAACCTCTTTGTAGAAATCAGCAAGACGCCTGATGTCTGATGATTCTCTGGATATGTGGTTCAAACAAGCTCCTTCAGCCACCGTCATTTCTACCACCTTTCTGGATCCTCCGTGACTAGAGACATGTGAACTATATACACAACTCAGAATCGTGAAACGACATCGTTTAAGGAGACAACAAAAATCACTTTCAGTATACGAATATTGTATAATAATTTACTTTAGCCCCTAAATATAAGAAACATCCAAAAGAAGACAACTTCCGTGTGTGGTTCTCTTCCGCGAGTCTCTCGCCCATCTATCCGCGTTTCTCTCTGAATGACCATTTATAAAGAAACAAAGGAAAGGCAAAAAATTGGAAGATAGAGCGAGGGAGATCAGAGAGAGCAGAAGCAGAGAGGTTGCTAGTTTCAGGTACCCAAAATGGGAGCCATGAAACTCGCAAACGACGGCGGCAATACGGCGGCCGGTGGTGGCTGGAAGCCGGAACCTCCGTCTGCTTCTGCTCATCTCCGGGAGAAAATCGCGGTGGTTCTATCTCGCTGGCATGGCCTCCAGCTGGCCGTACAGAACCAGTGGGGTGGCGATGACTCCCTCAAGAAATCGCAACACCTTGTTGCGGATATCTCCTCATGGTTGTTCCATTCTCAAGGTGACAAATGTTTTCTGCCCTTTCTCAGAATTTGACAAACGAAAAAAGTGGTTTGATGTTGAAAATTTACACTTATATTTTTGTTTTTTACCATTATTATAGTACCGCTTTACCAAGAAGATTTGGAAAACGTCCTTCATGAAATCATGCTGCTCTCTTTTAGGACCGACATTGAGGACGGAAGCATTGAAGAGGTATCATGTGATATGATTCATGATGCATGCATGTTCTTTCCTTTTCCCAACACAATCTTTAAGTCGTACGTGTTATGTCCATAAAAAAATAGGATAAATTTTCTATAAGTGTTTATTTTCATAACCTTTTTATAAATAGATGTGTTTGCAGATTTATTATAAAAATACTTCATCCGTATTTTAAAGATTTGTTTTAGCTCTTTTACGGTATTTAATCTCTTTTGGTCTCAGAAAGTTAGTGACAAGTTTTTCGATATTTATTCTATGATTTTTCCTTATGATATTTTGACTATAAATTGTACTTCCACCGTCCCCAAATAATTTTTACACTAAAGTTTTACAGAATTTAATCCATGATTTTTTCATAAAAATATTTAAATATTTAAATTAATAATTTATATATACATGTCATAATTTGAAGTATAAACTTTCTAAATATATTTTTTCTGAATGTTTTTAAAACTTTCTATCTTTGTTCATTTTTTAGTCGAACATGGAACCTTGAAACAATAAGGTCAGGAGTATAAATTTATTTGCAAATAAAAATCGAAAGTGTTTACTTTCTAAATATTTGTTTTCAAAAAAAATTAATGAAAAAAGTGAAAAGTTGCTAATTTTGAGGTACTAAGCTAGTATATATGATGAGACACACCTGCCCATTTGAAGACAACATCTCTCGTCTTGTCTATCTCTTCGTTTTCTCTTAGCTTGTTTTCATTTTCTATAACTATTTATGATTTTTCTTTGGTGTTTCTAGTTATGTCTCTTTTCTTTACCTATTTTTATAAGTAAATTACAAAAACTCCCTTGAGTTTGGTGGAATTTTTAGTTTGTTCATCTATTTTCAAAAACATGCAATTACTCCCCTAAGTTTTTGTGAAATCTTCAATTACCCACCATTGACTATTTGGGTTGTTATTTTGTTACCGTTAAGAATTTTAGAATTAACTGCTCTTATTCTCACCAATTTCTTACCCTAACACTTCAACCCAAATATTTTGTTTTTCTTCTTTGTCCCTCCAAACCGGTCACACTGGTTGGCTATTGTTGTTGTTGTTGGTCATCGTTATGACGTGGCGATCTCAGGCTTTAGAAATGTAGGCGAGCCCATGTTGCTGCTACACAAGTGTGCACGGGCTGCTCCTTAACTATTTCAGAGGATAGTTAGTAATTAGTGCTAAAAATTTTAAGAGTCAACTAACACCATATATGGTCAAAAAAGGTAACTGAATATTTCACTAAATCTCGGGGATGACTACGGATTTTTAAAATTGGAGAGGATAAACTGAATATTTCAGCAAATCTCAGAGGTTTTTGTAATTTACCCTCTCGTTTTCCTCTTTATCTCACCTTGCAAATGCGATTGATCTTTTTTCATGGCTTGGTTAATTAAATATTGAAAGTGTTATGTTTTTAAAAAGTAAACTAAATTGTGGTCTTTTAATCCTATGCAGTACTATTCACTAACACAAAAGATCTAAATTTATGGAGTGAGGCCGTAGAATCAATTTTGGAGGGTTTAGTCTCAATTCTTAGCTTTATGGTCTTGATCTTCTTTTTTTATATATACAAAGAGGGTAGGGGGTTGGGCATACCTGAGCCTCGAACTTGAGGCCTCTTCAAGTGTCTTCAGAAAGATGACCACTAGGCCAAATGCTCAGGACTTATGGTCTTGATCTTAACCGACACTATGTCTTGAAAGCGGCCTCTATCGCGGCCAAAACTACAGTTGAGCTGCGGTAAAGGCCGCGGTAGCTGCTGCAGTAAAATCGTCCGTGGTAAATGGACAACTGCGGTGATAACCGCAGTAGCTACTACAGCTTTGCTGCGTCAACGACCGCAATAAGACTGGCAGCTAACAATGTCAGCGTCGTCATGTTTACTGCGGTCTTGACTGCGGTTAAGGCCGCAGTAAGCTACCTATTTTTATTTATTTTTTAAATAATCAGATATTCATAATATATATTTATAATAGATATTTAATTTAATAATTGTTATTTGTATATTTAAATATAAAATCTAAATATATAAAAGAAAATTTTAATTAAAACCAAAAATTCTTAAAATTCATACAAACATCCTAAAAACTACTCTATTATTATTTGGATTTACATTTGAATTATCAGATAATCATCAAAATCTTCTGTATTTAATCCTAGTAAGCCCGAGATGAACTCCTGCGTCGATTGCTGGGGCTGGGGCTGTTGTGGTAGGACTGGTTGATAATCCCCTTGGGGATGCTGGAATGACAAACAGGTGTTGAGGGTGAGGTTCGAAGAACTGTCCCTCAGGGGGTGCTCCTGACGAGGGACGATCTGAGCGGCTGGGTACTTGAGAAGACGTCCTAGCAGCCAATGTCGGCAGGACCTGGGGAAGCTGAAAGTATCCCCCGCTACCCATCCCGACCCAGATGTTGCTAACTGCCTTGTCAAAGGATCGTAGCGTGTCGTCCTTCCAAGCCTCGTGGTCTGCCCGGTCACGAGTACGCTCCTCCTCCATCGACACCATCCTGCATCGGAGGTCACAAATCTCATCCATGTCTCTCTGATGCTACTCCTCCAAGCTCGGTCTCACGCCGAAATTTATGTTACAAAAACTTCATCTTAGTACTAGTTTTTTTTAAAATTTACAATTTAAATTGAAAAATTTGCAAGAATTTAAATTTTAGTACAAAACGTTTTCCTGAAGTTACCTGGGTCGGCCGAGGCGGCTCGAACTGTGGGGCTAGGCAAGCTGAGGCAGGACACCTACCCAACGTCCTCAGGTGGGCTAGCCCACGACATCCCTGTAGATGTCCTCATCGATGCTGGGGAATGGCCCCTCCGGTCCATACTTCTCAATGAGAAGCCTCTTGTACTTCACCTTAGTGAGAAAAAAAATTATTTAAGTAAAATACAAAAACTTAATGTAGTAATTGTAATTGACAAAAGAAACAGTGATTTCAAAAAAAGTTACCATGACGGCCGATTCCTTGCCCAGCCACCCCTCCCCGCTTCTTGACACTGTACATTAAAATGTAGTGTTAATAAATTGTTTGAACTTCCATAACTAAATATGCATGGTTAAAAGAAATTACCAGGTGTTCATTGACAATGAACATTGACTTGTTTCCAAATGACTTAAACTTTGGTCGATTCTCGCTCTTAGCATTCTTCTTGTTCTTCTCTTATTCCTCCTTGAACTTGGTGGTGTTGTAGTACTCCAACAACATCTTCCACATGGCCGGATCCACTCTCTCATGGATCAAGTCGGGATCAAGTCGATCCAATCCATGTAGTTTGGATTGGCCACATCCAATGGCCTTTTGACCTGACATTTCTTCTGGATTTTGTTCAGCGTGTTCCTATAGTAGTCAGCAAACCGTGAATGCAACTTATCCATGAAGTTGGGCCCTGACCACGAATACTGGAGCTGTTGCAATAAACATTTTTGTTAACACTTATAAACTTGTAAAAACAAATATGTAGTTACGAGTTAAATAAAAAAATAGCGAAAAAAGCGGTGGACTAGTCTGCCAGCTTAGCAGCTGTATACTGGAAGTATGAGTGGGGCAATCCAGAGAAGTGACTTTGGTAAATGTTGGAAATCACTTTTGGCACACCGGATGCCTATTTTAAGTTGTACAAAATTATATCAACACTAATTAGTATATAATAAATAATAAAAATACACAAAAATAAACACAAAACTAATTAGATAAAAACTTACTGTCCGATGCGACAAATCAATCTACCATCCGGTCCCATCTCCGGAGGTAGATGTGGAGGCGGGCACAGTGGTGCATCTCGCCTACGATGGGTGGACGGTGGTCCATCATCAGGCTTCTCCTAATCAGCCTGCTCCTGATGGACTGACAAGGAAGAGGGCGATGACTCCTCCTCCCCACATCGGGAGGAGTCAGATCATCCAGTATGACCACATGAAGAGTGAGAGAATGTCCTCTCTCGTGAGGCGGATCCTGAGTTGTCCCGATCCGTCATGCTCGCATAATGAAGTTCTGATTACGGTGCGCATCCCAAGTTTCCATCTCCAGTATTCCACAAAACTTTTAACTCATCAACTAGTGCCCGTAAAAAGACATAAATGTTAAGACCCGGTGATTGAGAACCCGGGATCAGCAATGACATGAAAGTGTACGGCTCCTTCATGCATAAATCGGGAGGTAAATTATAAACAACGATGAATACCGGCCACATCGAATATGGTTGCCCTAAATTTGACAACTGATTAAAGCCATTAATATATAAATCCAATCGCACATTCCTGAACTCATCAGTAAAATCAGGATAATGCCTATAAACATGTTTCCATGCCTCAACTTGGGATGGGTGTCCAACCATGCTCGTTGCATTTGCACTTGCTCTCACGTGATAAGTCATATGTTCAGCGGTTTTGGATGACTGTTAAAATCGTTGCAGCCATTTAGTGATTGCCAAATAACGTAGAACTATTTTTTTATTTCGATTTCTGATCTGGATCACAATATTCGTACCTCTCCGCGCCACAGAATATGCAATTCAAATGCTTACTGTAATTGCCGTAAAACAGAATACAATTGTTCTCGCATGCATGAATCTTTCTGTACGGTAAGCCCAACTCTTTCATCATACCTTTCGTACTACACATGCTTGTTGGCAACGAGTTCCCTCAGGGTAAAAAGTCATTGATAAATTCGATCATATCCGAGAAAAATGCATCAGAAACATTGTGATGACTTTTCAAACCCAAAAACTTCGCCAAAACTGATAACTTGGTGTATTATCAACACACCCTTCATATAAAGGTTGTGACGCACGTAACATATTGAAAAATTTTTGTGCCCCTTCATTTGGCACTTCAACTGGAGGGTCTTCGTCATTATTCTCGTCATTATCATTTCTGTTGTAATTATTCTCTACTTCAAAATTATTATCATGATCATGAATCCCAATGCATCACGGTTCATTTGTTTGTAACCTTGTTCTTGATCATCCTCATCATAATTAAGTCTAGAACACGTACTTGCAACATTCAATGACGATGATGAAGGTTGATCGAATCGATAACCTTGATAAACACATGGACTGATCTCAATTAGTTCACCATGACAATCCCACACACGATAATTAGGTTGAAATCTATCTAGCAATAAATGATTGCCAATTGTATTACGATCATAATAAAATCTATTTTTGCATTTTTTACAATGACATTTTACTACTTCACTTCCATTTGCTTCAGCGACAGAAAAAGCAAAGTCCATAAACTCTTGAAGCCCGGTCCAAAACCTCTTAATTATTTCGCGCGTCTTCTTAACAATACGCTGATACATCCATCATGTCCTTCTGCCATTTATAAGCTTCAAATTCATGCACATCGATAAAACAATAAAAAATATAACAATTAGTAAATGACAGACAATTAATTACTTCACACCTCATATATATATACAAACATCTGTACCAATCATTTTTGTCCTAATTAGGGTGCATGAGTCATATCCTATTCATAAAATTACTATTAGTAATTAAACTTTTGTAGTTGTGTATGTAGAACTGTTAAAAATTACATAAATTTTGGCAGCATTTCGTCGTCGTTCCCCATTATACCATTTTCCAGTCGTAGAACAACCGGGACAGGTATAACAAGGAACAAGACTATTTGCTAGCAAAATTTATGTAATTTTCATGATCAGTACCACAAACACAATCATAAAAGTTTAATTTAATGATAGTACTTTTACAAACTGTCAAACAGGACAATCCATGAAAATTCTGTGGAATATATTAATTTACAGTGTTATTCCAAAAATTTGGATAACATTATAAACTAGTATATTAGCACAAGTTTTCATAAACAAGAACTATATGGCTTAACAAATTTAATTAAATTACATAACGAAAGAAAATTCCTAAATAAAATTACACAAATTAATTATAAGCAATAAATATAAATAAATTATATAAAAATAAAATATATTACCTAAAAAGTACAACCAAAGTTGATGATACTTCAGTATCTTCTACTGAATCATCTTGCGAATATTTAATTTCTCTAAGTGTTGGAAGAGTGGAAGAAATTTTATAAAGTGTTTAGAGAGAAGAGGAAGAAATTTGTTGAAGTGTTAAGTTTATGGGGAAGAAGAGGCTAATAGCGTTTAATTAGGGAGGTTATTGCGGCCATATTCACAGTAGTTGGCCGCATTAACCTGGTGGTACGTAGGGGCACGTGGTATTGAAGTTCATGATCCTTCAGCTGAAGAGTTGTTAAACCTGTTGAGAGAAGGAGATGAGTGATTGCGTGTGAACCAAGTTTTACTAGGATTAGGACTTTATGTTTTAGATATTGTTTATGTGTTAATTACATCCTATTCCCAAAAGGATTAGGAGTACAAGTTCAATTAGAATTTGGCAATTTGCTAGCGTATATATAGGCATAACCTTTTACATCGATAAAGTGTGGCAGAAAATTATTCTAGTAATTGTGTGTTCTTGCTCTCCTAACCCCAACATTGTGGTATCATAGCCAAGTTCTCTAGAAAAAATAAAGAGAAAACGAATCGATGGCAGTAGCAAACGGGTCACAGCCTCAAGTTCTAATCCTAACCACTGGTGCGTCCTATGATTTTTGGTGCATCAAGATGGAGACTCTCTTCCAATCGCAGGAGCTATGGGAGCTAGTGGTGAAAGGAATCTAGAAAAGTGATGCTAGGGCATTGATGTTCATGCAACAAGCTATATCATATGAGATCTTTTCAAGAATCACTGGTGAGAGGATAGCAAAAGGAGCATGAGATATATTAACAAAAGGAATTTCAAGTTTCAGAACGTGTAATTGAAGTCAAACTTCAGGGGTTGCGAACTGAATTTGAAAACTCAAAGATTAAATCAAGTGAGTCTGAGTACACTTACCTAGCAAGGGTTTCGGCAATTATCAGCAAGATGAGAAGTTATGGGGAGGATATTTCTGACAGGATTGTTGTATCAAGGATACTCAGGAGTCTCACAAGCAAGTATGATCATGTAATTGCTGTCATAAAAGAATCAAAAGAGTTGTCAAAGTTGTCTGTTGATGAACTAATGGGTTCATTACAAGTGCATGAAGCAGGGATTAATAGGAGTGACTATAGAACAAGCAATTATGGTCGTGGAATAGGTTTTTTTAAGGAAGAAGAAAAGGCAGATGAAGGGGAAGCATTGTGCAATGCACATACTGCAAAAAGACAGGTCATCAAAAGGAAGAATGCTAGAGCAAATTACAGTGCAGAATTTGTAAGAGAAAGGGACATGGAGAGGAAGATTGCTGGAACAAAATACAATGAACATATTGCAACAAAAGAGGCCACAAGGAGGAGGACTGGTGGTCAAAAACAACAGAAGCAAAGTATGTTGAAGGAATTAATGAACAAGAGGAGTATATGTTCATGTCGGTTGCTGGAAGGGAAGAATGTCTATCAGATATTTTGTATCTTGATAGTGCATGCTCAAATCACTTGACAGGAACAAAGAGCAAATTCAAAAAATTGAATGAGAGTTATAAATCAGTGGTACGGTTTGGAGATAATAAACAAATCAGAGTTGAAGGAAGGGGATAAGTTCTAGTACATGTTGGAGGAAAGGCTCAGTTTATCAGAAACGTCGACTATGCACCAGATATGGCACATAATCTTATTAGCATAGGTCAACTACTCAAAGGAGGATTTGATGTGTGTTTCAGAAAGGAGCAATTTGTGGTGAAAAACAACAAAAGGGAAGTGGTTTTGCAAGAAAATATGACAACAAATAAGATGTTTCCAGTTGAACTAAAATCATGTGAGCAAGTCTAGGTGAGTAAGAAGGACGAAGAATCTCAGGTATCAGGGCCAACGGCTACTGTATCAAAGCGTGGAACAATTTTCGCCATGTCTACATGTGCTCAAGAATCAACTCGGGTAGTTTTACAACAAGAAGGTGAGAAAGCAATGATAGGAGAAATACAGTGTACTGCTGAAAATCAGCCAAAGAAATTGAAGGAGAAATGAGAAGATGATAAAACTGGAATAGGCTAGGGGAAGTTGTTGCAAGAACATACAAGAGTTTGGTAGGAAAGTTCATGATCAATTTCACACATTCATATCACAGTTTTGTTAAAGTTTTGATGTCAAGGGTTGAGAAGTTGAAGTCTCTACTACCATTGCTTCCATTGTTAGGTGGTTCTTTCCTGTGGATGGTGGTTTTGGTGAAGTGGGTTTGATAGGTTTCTTTGAGACAGTAGGGTTGAGCTTGTTGGTGGTCTTCGTTTGGAGCTTGATGTTTTCTCTTTATTTTTATTACTTTAGTTTCGGTTATTTTTCTTTCAATTGCTGAAGATACTCTAGTTTTGCTTTGTTTTTGTTGTCTGCAAGTAACAACGGAAGTAGGTTGCTACGATTACTATTATCACTATGGTTAGTGCTCTCCTTAGCCCACTATAGCGCGTCGGTACTATTTAGCCCACTATACCGGGAGTTGGATTCCAGATCTTTTTATCTGCCATAGTGGTCATGACCATCTTCATGATTTGCTTAGCCTTTGGAGGCCAGAACAGGTGAGCCTTACCGTAGTGGTTTTGGTTTTTCTAAGTCTACTTATGTGGATGTTTCCCCTTTAGTGAGCAGGTTTATTTGTACCTATTCTAGGCATTTTAGTTTGTCAGTTTCAACTTATTTTGTAATGAGTTATCATTAATAAAATAGGTCTTCCATGTTAAAAAAGGTTATTATAATTTAATAGACTCCAACTCATGAATTATACAGCTGATGTGTGAGATTTGAGTATAAAAATCATGCCAAGATCAAGTAATAAATTTACTGGTTCATCCCCAAGTGTAAGGTTATCCGTTCAAATAGGGAGAGTGAGATCGATCCACGGAGGTCGGTTCGATTGTCGACAATCTTGATAAAAGCAATGTTTTGTGGTTTTTGAAATATGTGGGAGGAAAATAGCAGTAGTTCTGAAGAAATAAAGTGCAATAATTGAAAAGAATGATAAAATAATGGAAATGAAAATCTCCTAAGGTCACCTAGAAGATCAAGAAACTAAAGCGGATGAAGATCGAGAAACTGCGAACTAGGTTGGTCGGATAAATATCAATCAATGACTTCTCGTCTAGTGTCATCCTCACCTGTGGCAACTTGGCGGATCCCTCCTTACTATATCAACCTTAGGGCATTAATTAAGCTCACCGTAGGCCCTACTGAAAAGCCCCTAGTGTAACCTGTGGGTTCCCGCAATGTTCTAGGACACTTTCTCAAGCAATCCCTAAGAACAACTAAAGAAATCCCTTATCTATCCGATGGTGGTCTCTCGATGCATCACCACCGAACATAGATAAGTATAAGGTCATAGTAGTACTCCTATGCCTTCCCACCCTTTTTAAGCTTAAGAAATCTTTGCTAATTTTCCGGGTAAACTCAAGTTTAGTCCCTTACCTTTCAACTTTGTCATATTTGAGTCCTATTTTAAGATTTTGTCCTATTTCAGTCCCGTAGCTCCATAAATCGTCTCAATTGTAGTCCTTCCGTTAAAGTCCACGTTATGTTGACCGTTAAAGTCTTAAGTGTACAGTAAAATGACCATCAAACCCTTCCTTTTTCGATCCGAGCGGAAGCCGCGCCGGATCGGCGGCCAGCGCCGGATCAGCAGCCACGGCGCGGGCAGCAGCCAGCCGCGGATCGGCAGCCTGCACGCGGCCTAGGCTGCCGTTTGGACTGGCCTGCCGATCCGGCGCTGGCTGCCGTTCGGCGCGGCTTCGTTCGGTCGAAAAAGGAAGGGTTTGATGGTCATTTTACTGTACACTTAAGACTTTAACGGTCAACATAACGTGGACTTTAACGGAAGGACTACAATTGAGACGATTTATGGAGCTACTGACTAAATAGGACAAAATCTTAAAATAGGACTCAAATAGACAAAGTTGAAAGGTAAGGGACTAAACTTGAGTTTACCCTAATTTTCCCCTACATTCTGAGACGTCTACCAACTTTTTTCATGCTAAGATTCCTCAGAGAAAAAAGATTTACTCAAAACATATAAAAATCACAATAACAACACAAAATATAAACATAAAGTAGAAAGGTAGAGATGGAGAAAACTCAGATCTGAACTAGAAATCTTTAAACAAGCATAATCCAAGCCAAATCCATGAATCTACGAATTGTAGGAGCAAGGATGCTTCATGAAAATTCTAAATCTAAGAAAATAGAAAAGGAGAAGGAGACGAAGATGAAATAATGGAGGTTGAAGAGAAAAGGGCTCCTAAAAAAACCCTAGATCTAGAATGAGAGGTGAAGAATTAGGAGAATATGTGAATAGTGTAGGGTGGTTGTGGCTAGGGTTACATACATACATATCTATGTATGTGTGTGTGTTTGTGTATATAGGAGTCGAAACACTAGAAAATCTAATAGAGAGCCAATGTGAGAGGTTTTGTGGGTGGGATGGGGGGATTCGAATCAAAATGCAATTGGAGCACCTTTTTTCCCCTTTTCGGGAGAAATTGCGGAAGTGGAAAACCAAAATATAGGGTCGAAGATGATCTCCACCCACTTTACACCGGCCGCTCCCTGGTCACCTCTAAAACAATCACTTTTATCGACAATTCTGAAGGGGGCAATCACCCTTCCTTTTTGAACAGGTCACCCTCTTCGTATTTTGGCCATACATTTATGTTGTGATGTCCGATTGAAGTGATTCAAACGTCCACTTATAGCTAAGAGATGGGGCTTCAACTTCTCTTCGGACACCAGGTCCAGAAAACTTGAGTAAGGCATTCGGAGTTAGCTTGCAAGACATACATTCCTGGTTTTACTTGTGAAAAATGCTTGTTTTCGTTCATTTCTCCTTTGACGGATTTCCTGCAAAAGATACTTGCACACACATAAAGTACTACCAAAATACCGTAAAAGTACATTATTTGGAGGTAAATATATAGTACTTTGCACCCTTATCAACAACTTTATATATTTGGAGAAAAAGGTGACACCCCTTGGAATATGCATGATCCGCCTATGTATAGTCTAATCAAGAATAACAAAAAAAAATGCTTATCACATATGGAACTACTGGACAGTGAGATAGGGAATGGTGTACACGTGATGGTAATAAAGTAAAGGCTTAATTATCATTTACTTTCTTAATTGTAGTGACTCGGACACTTTAGTCTCTAAATTGTAACTCGTTGTGACTCAATCCTTGAACTATGTACCGTCAAACAATTTAGTCATTTGACCGTTTCATTGTTAGTTGACCTAGGATGAAATACCTAAAATTATCCCTGAATTTTTTTGAACCTATCATAGATACCTAGAAGTTATACTAGAACTTTAAACACAAGTTTGTGTTTGATTTTCGAATTATTCTCAAATCAATATCAATGACATTATTTATGTTTGTCTGGTGGGTTTTATAGAGTAAGTGTTCATTAACAATAGCCTTCTATCAAATTTGATTAAAAGATTCCCAAAAATCATCCAATTTTAAAATGAATTCCAGATGACTTAGGGTTTAGGTATGAACCCTAACCCAAAAATCATCCGAACCAACAACACCCATTTATTAGATTATGGGCTGGGGGCAGGTGACGCAAGCTGGATGATGAAGATTATCTTGGTTGGATGATCATAGGCTATTAGAGGCTCGGGGTCGCGTGGTATCGAAAACTAAAGCGGAAACTTTGCGAACAAAAGCTGCAAGCTATTAGGAGCCTTTGCTGGCGGCTAGAGACGACAATGACTCTAATAGCAGTAGAGCACTCCCAGCTGCCGGTGATCAGACCACCGTGGGCTCCATCTGCTAGTTTGCTTGGAGGAACTCAAAGTTTTTTCTTGTATTTTAACCCCATTGCAGCTTTTTAATTTACTTTTACCTTAAAACTTTTAAACTCATACAAACAAGGCAGTAAACCATTAAAAATTTGACGTTGTTAAGCACATGTGTATCAAGTTACCGAGTTAGGGGACTAAAGTGTTGAAGTTGCTCTCAAATTATTTTAATTTGAAGTAGATGAGTTGGAATGGTTTTTTCGGATGACCCATGAGAGGGTGGCTGTTTTAAACCAGGTTTGATTAGGATTGTCTCATTTATTATGCTTATTCTGTAAGTTTCTGTTGTTAAGAGTCCTAATTCAATTGGTCTTGGTCTCTTAGTATTAGATATAATTATAGGTAGTTTTTCCTAGGTTTAGTCCGCCAGAAGGGTTGTGTGGCAGAGAAAGCTTTGTGGCTGTGATCGAAGGCTTGAGGCCTTTGAGTGGAGTGTAGCTGGTTGCTACGCGAGAGATTAAGAGTTTTGTGTCTAGTGTGAGAGATTGGTGCCTGTGATTTTTAGTGTGATTTTTAGATTGATAATGATAGTGGAGAAAGCCGTGAAATTGTCATGATAAAAAGTTATTTGTGTTGTTTGCTCGTGTTTCAAAAACTCAACATATTCAGAGACCAAGACACACTGAGTTATTGTTTAGGGACTAAAATGCACGAATCAATATAATAATGAGAGTAAATATGGAGTAAATGATAATTAAACATAAAGTAAACATACATATAAAATAAAAGTAACTTGTAGGTATAAAGGAAAAAAGGGTAATGAGATAAAGTTTATATAAATAGATTTCCTAAAAATGAAAAGTATCAATTTTCTTCAAACAAATAAAACAAGCTAACCTATCAGGTTTCTTCAAAGGAAAAGATGAAGTGATTGACTAATTCATTCTCTTTCTCATTCTACAATAGGTAGCTGAACAATTGATGATTATACATGAGGAGTACCTCCATGATCACTAGAAGCTTTGTAAATGCATGAAGATGGAAACAATTGATGATTATACATGAGGAGTGCCTACATGATCAATAAATAGAAGTTTTGTAATTACATGGAAGATGGGAGAATATTCTTCCACAAGAATATCAGTAAATAAGATTTTGAAGGTTAAGTGAATTCTTAGGTATTACTTACATTGCCACCGTAACACGTTGACCAGTCCACTTCCGTCAATCGCTTCCACGTCGACAACCTATCCTTCATGTCATTTGTTCCACGTCAACAATCCGACAATTTGATCTACACTTAACACTTCTTTCGAGCAGTTGTAATGTTTCGCCCAAATCCTATATACTTAGTCAAACTGTGAAAAAATTATGATAAAGTGCATACCAACTCATGATCCTAAAAATATAATTCGACTTATACATTTATAAAGTGGATAGCAATCGTCACTGTGAGAATAATAAAGAACACATAAAACATCAAGTTCCTCTACACCTAATTCATGTTAGAAAGTGATAATATATTATAAAAATTGATGCATTGCATATATACTAGATGATCCTAGTTCTCTAATTCATGATAATAAACGTTACAACACTAAACAAGATTCTAGAACGAAAAAAATGGTCCAGATTGTAATTAATAGTGATCCCGATTAGGATCAAAACAAATGAATTTATGATCTACAGAACCCATAAACGATGGCGAAGCCAGGAAAATTCTTTCAGGGTGGCAAAAGTTCTTCAAATATTGTTATAGATAAAGTAATATATTATTGAAGTAATTAAATGAAAGGAGTTTGACTTAAATGAAAGTAATTCATATCAAGAGTATTAAAAATCCCGACATACAATAAAAGTATATCTACTCCTTCGTCCCTAAAAAATTGAACACATTTTATTTTCGGGTTGTCCCAGAAAAATTGATCAATTTTCTTAAAAGAAAACTTCTCTCTCAAAGTTACTTAATTATCCCCACTTTATTTTTACATTTTCTACCTCATTTTTTGTGTACTTTCAACCAATGGGTAATTAAGTAAACACGTACAAAAATTTTACATTCACTTTTTTCTCACAAACTCATCAATCTTTTGGGGATGGAGGGAGTATGAAGTACTCAAAATCTAACATCGATGTTCTTTAAAATCTCCGAAATCATTAATCAACTCTTTTATACTAAAGGTTTATGCAATATCTTTCTCAGTATATAAAAGAAGACTATTGAATTTGACAAATTGACCAAATTAAATAAGCCTGAGTGATAATTTATGGTCTCTATAATGGGTTTGGTGGGTTGAGATTAATGAAGAGAATAAAAAAATATCAAGGAACATCCTAAATTATTCAAACTGTATACTATATGCCTCTACCTCCTAAAAATTCTCAGGGTGGCCACTGTACCCCATGCCAACAAACACCTTCGCCAATGCTCATAAACGATGAATTCAAATTAATGATCCATTAAGTTGAGTGAATGATCCATTAAGTTATGTTTAATGATAAAAGTAAGTTAACATAATTGTTCAAATAGCCTCTAGCCTAATAGAAGATCAAGACTCTTCAAATTCTCTGACATTCATTAATGGGTACTCTTAACTTACTTGAAGACGAAGAGACATCTATGACTCTTAACAAATTATCCTGCTAAGGTCCTAATCTAGGGTATTGTGTTTTATTTTGGTCCTTTCCGTCAACTAAGACCGTTAATTTTGACGGATCTTCATGATTTTATATTTTACCCTTCTAAATTGAATACGTGGCATAATAATGTTGGGCTTTTCCATTCTAGAACATTTTACCCATTTGTTTCTCTAAAAATTTTGTCAGCTTTCTTCTAAATCTACCGTTTTACTCCCTAAAGTTTTATTTCAAAATTTACCACCTTTGAGAATGCTTTCTGGTTTCACGTCTAGATGGTGGATTCTAGATCTGCAATCGTAATGGAGGTAAGAAAGTTCTTTCACCATATCGATGGTGATATGGTGCCGGAGTTCCCATGAAAGGCATCCCCCTAGCCTCCGCCACCGTCGCCGACCGTCTTCCACACCTACGGCGTGGCGGAAAATCCAGTAGTCTAAAGAACCTGGTGTGTTGGGGGTGCTTCCAAGAGGTCAGGGGTTCGAGGCCGATAAAAAGATGAAACAAAACATCACACATATGTTTATGTTCCAAATTAAGAGGTATTCTAAAATACCTCATTTTTTGTTTTTTATTCTAATTTAGCTAGTACATTTTCATGATCAACCCGAAGATTATTAGTGATCTAAATACAGATTAATAGTGATCCCAATAATTTAATAAAGTTCTACACATTTTCCCAGTAATTCACCTAATACATTGTAAAAATTAGTCATCCGATAGAGATTACTATTGGAAGAATTAGTGATCCACTGAAAAATTAGTTATTCATGTAGAGATTATTAGTGATCCATGTTGGTTTATTCCAATATAAGTTAGATTTTAATGATAACAAAACTTTGGGGTCTTTTTGTAAAGTTTAGAATAGCTTGGGTCCTGACTATTGAAGGCCTTTGACAGAAGATATTCAGACATCTTGTAAAGATTTGAAGGATCTACTTTCATTTCTCAACATTATATCTTTCCTTTATGTTCTCAACGTGTTTAAGAATGACAACAAGCTATCCATTTTGTGCTCAATGTGTTGAGGAAAGAGAACATACTTTTGCAATCATGGTTGGAAGATTCTCAGAAGCTCTAGGATAGAAAGAGCCGTTGTTGAAGATGCTCGGGACACTCCTCTCCTCTTTATATATTCAAGAGCAAGCAGATCAAAGAAAAACATTCACTAAGTCACTCTCGAAGCCATATCTTCCATCTCTCAAGCATTCAAGCAAAGTTCAAGATATCTAGTGTTGATTTTTTGATAGTTATTTAGAGTCACTTTTTGACGAAGTCTGAGCTTTTTCAAAAGTATTTTTGGAGATTGCAGAAAGGGTTTTTTGAGTGTATCAGTGAAACACTCAACAGGTTGAACATTTTTCAGAAAACTGTTTTGTTAGGTTTTTTTGTGAGCCTTGGGAAACCCAAAAGAGGTTTTTGTTAGGTTACTTGGTGAGCCTCAGGAAACCAATAATATGTTTTTTAGTTAACCTTGGGAAAACTAAAATAAGTAAGCCTTGGGAAAACCATTTGTTAGATTTTTAGTTAGCCTTGAGAAAACTAAAGTAGGTTTCTAGTGAGACTCGAGGAAACTAATGGAGAAGTTTTTTTTGGTGTAAAAGCTTTCTTGGGGTTGGTATAACTATTTTGAAGAATAGTGAAAGGAACTCTGAAGTGGTGAACTTGAGAAGAGGATGTAGGTCATTTACCGAACCTCTATAATTCCTGATGTCACTCTTATTTATGTTATTGCTCTGTTTCAACATTTAGAGTTTAGTTTTGCTTGAAATGAGTTCAGTCAACAGGTTTCCTGCTTGGAACGAATTTGATCAACAAGTTGAGCGTTTTCTGGATTGTATATTTTTGTTAAAAGAAAAAGTTTTTGGGGTCATCCAATTCACCCCTCTTGACTAGCTACTTGGGACAACAATCCAAATAAAGATTAATAGCGATCCTAGTAATTTAATGAAATTCTATACATTTTTCCAGTAATTCATCTAATAAATTTTCATGATCTAGTAACAAATTAGTGATCCCAATAGAGATTATTACTATTGCTCTGAAAAAATATCAAGACCGAAATACCGTTAATACTAAAAATGATCAAGATAAAGATAAAAGACTAATCCAATTATACAAATCCACTAATCATAACAATATTAATAGATATGCTACTCAGATTTAAATGAATAAAAAGTGGAGCTGTTTCAAAATTAAAACAATAAAGAGTATTGAAGAAGTTATGAAGACAATAAGAAACAATGAAATGCAGAAGATAGCACTCCAAACTCTTGGTTTAAGCAGAATGATAGAGTTCAATTCACTGAAAACGAAGCAAGACTTGGTGATGCACATGGTGGAGAAATTTGATCCAATCAAATCAGTGTTGAAGCTATAAGGTAAGAGAACAATTGAAATAAGTGATCTTGTGTACTTCGCTTTTGGATTGCCAATGGGTAAAATAAAAGTACAGACAATCAGTGGACCACTTCGTAAAAACAATGAAGAGATTGTCACACAATGGCTCAACAAGTTTGATGGAGAACTTTCTACAAAGGGACAGTTGAAAGAAGAAATACTTTTGAACATAGATGATAAGGATTATGACAAAGGGAAGGTAAGTATTCTTAATAAGTTTAATCAAGCCTCAATTAAATGAGACATGCAAATTGTTTACTTCATTAAACTATTAAACAACTGCTGATAATACTTCTCTGCGCAGATTATTCTTAATCGAATGGTATAAGATCTCGAAAAGTGATAGCCTGGTTCCTTGACGGGACTGGCTTCCAGATACTTGAACGGTTGAGGGGATGATGAGAATGACGATCTGAAGCTCCAAAGTAATCTGCAAGATGTGAAACGGAATACTCAGGAGCAGAAAGAGGAGTGGGGGTGTGTAGATAGGGTGTACCTTTCCCAAGCCGTCCTTTTATAGGAGGCGCTGAGGTGGTGGTTGTCCCATGATCCAGAGTAGTGGAGTGCTTCCCACGTTCGAGTAGTGGAAGACCGGAGGTATGATGGAAAACGTGGGTAGGTCGTGGAGGTAACCGTTCCCATTCAAGCATGCAACAAGCAAACTGCTAGAAGCAGTACAAGAACAACATAGAACAAAATAGAAAGTGACTGACTGTATAGAGAGCTAATAAAGATGTGGCCAAACCAAATAGAGAGAATTATTGGCCATCTTAACAGTGATAAAGAAGAAATACTCAGAGATTTTTAACTGAGTAAAGAGGAGCTTTTGCAGTTCTCAGTGAAGCCAATTGAAGATGCCTTTAAGGTAGAATATGATGTAATCAAGGAGCAGCATATTGGAGAGGAAAATCCAACAGAACCTGCTGGAGCATCAACATCATCACAGAATGATGAACAACAGAAAAACAAAATGCGCACAAAGAAACGTGCGCAAAGACAAAAAAGGAAATTCATTGATATATAAGAAGAAAATGAGCCAGAGGAAGAAATCCAATCAAAGAAAGTTCACACAGAGGAAGAGGAAGAGAGAGAGAGAATATGGAAATATTGAGCATGAGCCTCAACATGAGCAAGAAACAGATGAGAGTTTACTTGACACATTCAACGACTTACTCAAGAACTGATGCACAAAAGCATTCAAACATAGGAAAAGAGGAAAAGCTAGAGGAAGAAATGAAATCATAGAAACTTCAGAGAGAGGAAGAGGGAGAGAGAGAAGATGGAAACTTTGAGCATCAAACTGAGTAACAAGAAGAAATAGATGAGAGTCTACTTGAAAGCGTTCAGCGACTTCCATGACGAATGGGATACGCAAAGTGTGCAAACCCTCCCTATTATGAACATGTGCGTAATTGATAATGCACTATTATTCCCTGAACCAGTTGACATTGAACCAATAAGCATAATTGCAGCAGATGATGTATACTTGTTGGGAAAATTTCCTCTGGAATATCATTTGTCGAAATAGATATCGGTGCCCGAGGTCAGACTTCGCTAGAGATATGGCACAAAACTTAAGTTTAAGAATATTGCCACCGAGAAAACTCATAGCTGCAGACTTCATTCTCTCTTATTCCAGCAGGATGGATTACAATGAAAGGTACATAAACATTCATATACTGAATACGTAAATTAATGACTCAATCATGATAATTGTTCATTCATAAATTGTTCATTTTTGCAGCACTGTGTTTGTAAGAAGTTTGGACTATGATCCGAGGCATCTGCAGTTAAGCACAATGGAGCAGTGACATAGTTGATGTGTGGGCACATTTTCAGAATCTCCGCAAGTCTGGCATAGTGTATATGACTACCTATCTTTCTGTAACTCAATCTACTTGTTAATTTAAAGTGGATCATTTAAACTCCATTAATAATTATGTCACTCTATCTATCTATTCTATATGATCATCTTCTTAATTGTGTGACCTTATTTTAGTGATGTGTGGAAATTACTAAACAAACTGTCTATAACAATGACACTTGTAGAAATCATTACTAAGAAAGAAGAATGAATTAGAAAAAGATAAAAAATTGAGAGAAGACAAGAAAATAGTAACAATTGCTGAAACAGGAGTTCAAGAACTGGAAAGAGAAGAGGACAGTAGAATACATTGACAATAGGAATAGGCAGAAGTATAATGTCTTCATAGAAGATATGGAAAAAACAAAAAACAACAACATTTCAGTGTCCCTTAAATCAATTTCATGACTGAACTCAACAATATCATGCTGATTGTAGAAGAGAACACTTGCAAAGTACTTCAGTGTAGATGATAATCTCGTTTCTAAGTGGGCTGAGTTCTCAAATGTTGGAGATGATGATCTGGCGAGGTTGAGTGCAGGAGATAGAGGTTTGTTTTCGAGAGAACGATCTGCAGAGAGGAAAACAAAGCACTCAGGAGCAGATAGAGGAGTGAGGGTGTGTAGATAAAGTGTACCTTTCCCAAAGTCTCCTTTTTATAGGAGGAGGAGGGTTGTTGGCTCCAAGCGTGCCTTGATCGTGGGCTTAGATCGTGGGCATGTCTATGGAAAGTGGATGACGCTCCCTGAAATGGTGGGAGCAATTATGAAAGGTGGAGATGCTCCCTGATATCATGGATGATCTGGAGAAATCGTGTGAGGTACTCCCATGGACTTGCAGGGTGGACTCCGAGTTTTCTAAATGTGAGGGCCTCGCATGGCGAGTGGTCGCGGGCAAAGACTTCCTGGCTGGCGATCTGGGTCGAGGAGGGTGTCCTCGCAGGTGAGGATCCATTGCGGTTGTCTGTATCTTGGTCGAATTCCTGCTTGAAGTCTGCTGGGTTTTCATTATTGTGCCTGGATCTAGGGGGCCCGCTTTCTGGGTTGGGCCCCGATATACCAAGAAGCCCCCCAGAAGTCAAAATATGCAAAGAGCCCTGTATTCCGAGCCCAGTAAATGGGGCGTCATTTGGCTACCTGCCATTACAACCGTTTAATGAAGTAACGTAGTTTTTAAACCGCGAGCAGTTGTCGAGTCGCTCCGCATCTATAAAAGGAGAGGACTGGTGAATTTTGAGAGTACTTTGCTTTCGTACTTTCAGAGTTCTTTACTATTGCGTGATTCTTGTTGTTTGCGTTCAGTTGCCGTAGATGTTTAAGGAGTTGAAAGTGTATTTGCTTAGACATCCGTTGTTAAGGTAATGTCTCTGCGTTTTGGGTGTTTGTCGAAATTCCTGAGAGAGACGGCCTCGCCTTGGCATGTAAGATGTCGAAGGTTCCCGTCTTAGTTGATGTGCAAGATGGCAAGATGTCGTTCTTCACCCCGCCGAAGTCGTATTGATATGAACCTTCAAAGATTCACAGTTGAGAGGATCTAACTTGCTGAAAAGGTGATATTGTAAGGCTGGCCTTCACCACCTCCAAGCTATTTTCGGCTTGGCAATGGAGAAGATAATGTCGGGGTGTAGATGGTTCTAGCACCTTTCTACTCTAAGATAGAACAATACTAGAAATAGAGTTTGAAACCATTTTGATGGAATCAAGGGGAGGGCGAAAATAGCAAACAAGGAGAACAAAATCTTTGGAGAAGAAAAGCTTACAAATGCTTCAATTGAGTTATGAGTTGAGAAGTGGAACAAGAGGCACCTTTTATAGGAGTAGGTGGTCACCTAGGGTTAGAAAAAGAGCCTAGAAGAAAGAAATCTAAGAGATTACAATTTCCTTAAATAAAATAGGAGTAACTTGCAAGCAAAGCTCAACTTGTTCTCCAAGCAAGAAGGTGGCGCCTCGCTCCTCTCCAAGCATCTCCAAGAAGCTTCTCAACTTGTTTTCCAAGTAAAAGGGGCGCCACTTTTCAAGGAGGAGACTGTGCCTTGGCAAGAATAGGCCCAATGCTCTTGTTATTGGTCTTGGACTTGATATAAAGTGCTCAAACTCTAGGCCTTGTCCTCCAACATTTGTTCCTTGTTCAAATATAGCCCTAAAGCTTCAATTTTGTCTTTTGCAACTTGAACTTCCACTTCTTGATCCACTCTTTCTGCCATTGCTCCCATGAAGAGGCCCAATGTTTCTCTAGTCTTCTTTGCCCTAGCCCTTGTCATAGGTCCACCAATGTTGTGTAAAGGGCTAGGGGTTGATCTTGTGGGCTTGGGTTCTTACTCCTTTTGAGTCATGGAGCTTGGATTCATATCATCCCCTCCTTCTTGGAAAGAATCCGACCTCGGATTCACATCTTCAATATCACCTACAAACGGAGCAAGATCACACACATTAAAAGTAGTATGGACATTGTAAGAACCATCAGAAGGTATGTCCAAAACATAGGCATTCTCCCCTATTTTGAAAATGATCTGAAAAGGTCAATCTCCCGGGTGCAAGCTTATTCTTTCTAGTCTATGGGAATCTTTCTTTTCGAAGGTTTAACCACACCCAGTCTCCAATGTCATAGCACATCATTCGCCTTCCTTTGTTTGCCTTCCTAGCATAAGCCTCATTGGCCTTCTCAAGCTACTTTTGTACCTTAGCATGCAACTTCTTCATTATATCTGCCTTCTTCCTGCCACCTATATCAACAACATCATCTCAAGGCAAAACAATGAGATCTAGAGGGGTTAGAGGGTTGAAACCATAAACTACCTCAAAGGGACTATGTGCAGTAGAAGTATGAAAGCTCCTGTTATATGCAAACTCCACATGAGGCAAACACTTCTCCCATTCTTTCAAATCCTTTTTAAGAATTGTTAGTTACTTCGGTCTGACCATCAGTCTGAGGGTGACTAGAAGTAGAGAAAACCAAACTAGTACCTAGTCTAGACCAAAGTGTTTTCCAGAAATGACTTAAGAACCTAGAATCTCTATCACTCACAATTGACCTAGGTATGCCATGCTACTTCACAATATTCTTAAAGAACAAATCTGCTACATGAGTAGCATCATCAGTCTTAGAAAACCTATCAACCACTACAAAAATGGCATCATGACTATGAGATGTCCTAGGCAATCCACTAATGAAATCCATGCTAATATCAACCGATGGAAGAGTAAGAACATAGAGAGGAGTGTACTTCCCTTTTGGTTGGAGCTTGGACTTTGCCTTCTTGCATTTCACACACCTTTCACAAACTTTGGCAACATCTTTCTTGAGGTGTGGCCAATGAAAGTTCTCCCTGACATTCTCATAGGTCTTCTGAACGCCGAAATGTCCCATCAATCCTCCACTATGTGCCTCTTGGACAATGACTTCCCTCATGGAGCACCTTGGTATGCACAACCTTTTCAACTTGAGCACAAGCATCATAAATCATACCAAAGTCAACATCACCTTTGTACATTTCTCTAATGCATTCAAAACCAATCACCTTAGCATCAAGAGAAACAAACAAGGCATATCTGCGGGATAGAGCATCAGCAACAACATTCTCTTTTCTCTTCTTATACTTAATCACATAAGGAAAGGATTCTATGAACTCAATCCATTTTGCATGCCTTTTATTCAAAGTTCCCTACCCTTGGATATACTTAAGAGAATGGTAATCCGTATGAACAACAAATTCCTTAAGCAGTAAATAATGAGACCAAACCTCTAAAGAACGAACTAAGGCATACAATTCCTTATCATAAGTAGAGTAATTCAAAGTAGCACCACTTAATTTCTCACTAAAGTAGGCGATGGGCTGCCCCTCTTGATGCAACACAGCACCAATACCCACACCACTTGCATCATACTCAATTTCAAACGATTTATCAAAATTAGGTAAACCAAGCAAAGGGGCACTCATCAGCCTAGTCTTAAGCTCATCAAATGCACTCTGTTGGGCCTCTCCCCACACAAATGGTGCATTCTTTTTAGAGAGCTCATGTAGGCTATGGAGGAGAAATCCTTCACAAATCTCCTATAGAAACTAGCCAAGCCATGGAAGGATCTCACTTTAGTAAGGTTCTTAGGAGTTGACCACTCCTTGATTGCCTTAACCTTGGCATCATCCACCCTTATTCCTGCACCACTAACAAAATATCCCATAAAGTTTACCTCCTTAGCACAAAACACACACTTCTCCATTTTAGCATACAAGCTTTGTTGTCTAATTGTTTCAAACAAAATACTTAAGTGCTCAACATGCTCATCAAGTGTGGGTGAATACACTAAGATGTCATCGAAGTAAACAATAACAAACTTTCGAATCAAATCACGCAAGACATGGTGCATAAGTCTCATGAAAGTGCTCGGTACGTTAGACAACCCAAATGGCATCACTAACCACTCATATAACCCCAACTTGGTTTTAAAAGTAGATTTCCATTCATCCCTATCTTTCATCCTAATTTGATGATAGCCAGATTTTAAATCTACTTTAGAGAAGAAACAAGCACCAGATAGTTCATCAAGCAAATCATCAAGTCTAGGAATAGGATGACAATACTTTCTGATGATCTTGTTGATGGAGTCTACGATCCATGCACATTCGTCATGTTCCATCAGCCTTTGGCACTAACAAGACAGAGCAGTACAAGGAGACAAGCTCTCCCGAATGTAGCCATTGGCTAGAAGTTCCTCCACTTGTGCTTGAATTTCCTTGAATTCTGTTGGATTGGTCCTATAGGCGGCTCTATTTGGCAGGGGTGCTCCTGTGACTAGGTCAATCTGGTGTTCAATGCCTCGATAGGGAGGCAACCCTTTGGGTTCCTCAAAGATGTCCTTGAATTCCTGCAATGCTAAAGACACACATTCAGGAAGAGAAGATATGTGAGCGTTTGTTAACAGTATGGTGGGGGACAAGGAGAAAACAAGTCTTTCGGCCAAGTAAAGCTTTCTTTATGTCTTTTTCTTTAGCCATGGAGGGTGAGCTCTCTTGTTTTCTCTCAATCTTACTCTTTTCTCTTGGATCACCCACTCTCTGGTTTTCTCTTAAGGTTCCTTGAACCTTCTCAGCATCTTCTCTCTTCTCACTACTCTCACCTTTCTTTGTCCTCTCAGTCTCACTTGCCAAGTGCAGTTGATCTTGAAGGGCTTGAGTTGGGGACAAGGGTAGAAGAGTGTAGGCTCGGCCTAGGTGAGTGAGAGCATATTTGTTGGTGGCGCCATAATGGATTTCTTCTCTATCGAATTGCCATGGCCTCCCAAGAAGTATGTGAGTAGCTTGCATTCTTACCACATCACACAATACCTTATCTTCATATTTTCCAATCTTCAAAGGTACCTCAACTTGCTTCAAGACCTTCACATGGGCTCTGTTATCAACCCACTGGAGTGAGTACGGGTTTGGATGCTTGGTGGTCTTGAGACCTAACTTCTCTACCATGCTCTCACTAGCATCATTCACACAACTCTCACTATTTAATGATGAGGCTGCAAAGTTGGCCATTTACTACAACTCTGGATTGAAACAAGTTCTCTCTTTGTGAAGTTTCTGTTACCTTGGGTGTAGATTGTAGCACTCTCTTGGTGACAAGTATGAGACCTTCTGGGGGTCTCTCTCCTTCTTCACTTTCTTCAATGTTGTCTATAATGACAGTTTCTTCCTCATCTTCACTTGATAGCTCCCAATTTGGCCTTACCACCATCACCTTCTTGTTGGGACACTCAAAGACATAGTGGCCCTTGCCTCCACACTTGAAGCATTCTATGGTTCTTGTGTGTTGGGTTGGAGGATTAGGTCTTTGGTTAGTGTTTGGCCTTGGGTTGGATTTTTCTGGTGGAGGAGAGTTTCTTGAAGGATGGTTTCTTGTAGGTAGAGGAGGAGTAGGTTTGATGGATGAGTTTGGCCGAGACCAAGGTATTTTGTTGGAGGTTTGTGAGGGAGTGGAGTAGGATGTGCTCTTCTTCAGTTGTCTCTCCACTTTGATGGCTTTGTGGACCAACTCCAAGTAGTTCCTATAATCACAAAGTTCCACCGTCTTTGCAATATCATTTCTCAAGCCATACACAAACCTGGCCATCTTGGCTTCTTCACCTTCTTGTATGTTGGCTCTCATTAGTGCACTCTCCATGTCCTTGGTAGTCTTCCACGGATCTGTTACCCTGCACTAGGTGTTGTAACTTATGGCAGCATTCTCTGTCATAGTAAGGGGGCATAAATCTGTTTCTCATCACAGCTTTGAGTTGCTCCCATGAATCAATGGGTTGCATGTTGCATCGAGCTCTCTCCATATTGGTTTGCTCCCACCAAGTGAGTGCATAACCAGAAAATTCAATCACTGCCAGCTTGAGCCTAAGATCATCAGTATAACCCAAACAATCAAATATCATGTCAGTTTTCCTTACCCATTCCAAGAACTCTTATGGGTCACTTCTGCCAAAGAAAGGGGCGACTTGAAGCTTCACATTTTTGAGGGCTTGATGTTCTTGGTTTGGCACCCTCCTTCTTGGCATTCTGTTTCTCTGTTGGGGCAAGTCATCCCATTCTTCTTCTTCTTCTTCATGCCACCTTCTTCTTTGTCCTCGGGCTAGAGGCTCCCTATAGTAGTCTTGATTTGGATCGAAGACGAGGGTGAAAGGGAGTTTTCCACCAAGGTTGTTTTGAGAAGGTTGTGCGAAATGGTTTTGAGATGAAGGTTGAAAGTTGGTGGTAGAGGTTTGGTTAGGATTACCTTGAGGAGGTGGAGTGGGATAAATAACCTCTAGAGTGTGTGTCTTGCTTCCTTCTGGCTGCTTACCTTGAGCTATTTCCAACCGCTTTACCTTCTCATTGGTAGTTCCTAGTGTTAGCTTCATCTCCCTGATCTCCTTGGTGAGTGTTTGAAGAGCTTCATACAAGGGCAATTGGCTGGCATGTGGAGGAGTAGTGTCAGATGACTCCATTACTTCAAGTAACAAAGTTTTACTCTCTATCTCACTTGTGTTTCACTCAATTGGCTTTTTTCTGGATGTATCTCTCTTGCCTTTTACCACTCAAGCTCCTTGCTCAAATTCTCCAAGGATGCTTCAATCACCCAAACTTTCCGAGTCAAAGGATGGCAACAAAATGAGCACAAACCAAAATTTCAAGTACAATTCAAAACTAGAGTAAGAAAAACACTAGTTACTTTTTGACTTGGGTAAAAAGTGTTTAAGGTGGATGCGGGTCGAAATAAAAAGGTTGGGGATTTGAGAAGGGCTTTTTTAAAAGATTGGTGGTGCACCTTACAAATTCCACAAACACTTGCTTGTTTTGGTGCCAAGTTTTGCAGATAACCAACACTTCTCTTTTCTGATTTTCTTTTGATCTTTGAGATCACTTGCAACAATTTTCAAAGGACTTGGCTTTTACCAAAAAATTTTCCTTTTTTTTGTAAATTTGTGAAAACTTGTACACCACAAATCCTAGATGGAATCTAGGAAAAAAACCAAGTGTTCTTATTAGATGCAAGATGAGAAAGGTAGAAGATGAATTTTCCAACAACTTTCAACCAAAACACAAGGGGTTTCAAAAATGATTGAAAGTAGAGATGAACTTTTTTTGAGAAAAAAAGAAATTAAAAATCTCAACAAGGCACCTCAAGCTCTGATACCACTTGATATGAACTTTCAAAGATTCACAATTAAGAGGATCTAGCTTGCTGAGAAAGTGGTATTGTAAGGCCGGCCTTCACCAACTCCAAGCTATTTTCGGCTTGGCAATGGAGAAGATAATGCTGGGGTGTAGATGGTTCTAGCACCTTTCTACTTTAAGATTGAACAATACTAGAAATAGAGTTTGAAACTACTTTGTTGGAATCAAGGGGAGGGTGAAAATAGCAAACAAGGAGAACAAAAGCTTTGGAGAAGAAAAGCTCACAAATGCTTCAATTGAGTTCTGAGTTGAGAAGTGGAACAAGAGGCTCCTTTTATAGGAGTAGTGGGTGGCCTAGGGTTAGAAAATGAGCCTAGAAGAAAGAAATCTAAGAGATTACAATTTCCTTAAATAAAAATAAGAGTAACTTGCAAGCAAAGCTTAACTTGTTCTCCAAGCAAGAAGGTGGCACCTCCCTCCTCTCCAAGCATCTCCAAGAAGCTTCTCAACTTGTTTTCCAAGTAAAAGGGGCGCCGCTTTTCAAGGAGGAGAGTGGGCCTTAGTCAGAATAGGCCTAATGCTCTTGTTATTGGTCTTGGACTTGATATAAAGTGCTCAAACTCCAAGCCTTGTCCTCCAACATTTGTTCCTTGTTCAAATATAGCCCTAAAGCTTCAATTTTGTCTTTTGCAACTTGAACTTCCACTTCTTGATCCACTCTTTCTGCCATTGCTCCCATGAAGAGGCCCAATGCTTCTCTAGTCTTCTTTACCCCAGCCCTTGTCATAGGTCCACCAATGTTGTGTAAAGGTCTAGGGGTTGATCTTGTGGTCTTGGGTTCTTACTCCTTTTGAGTCATGGAGCTTGGATTCATATCACGTATCATTATTGGCACGAGAATTTTTTCTTCGTGCCCGTGGATGCGAGCTGGAAGTTTCTAAAGGCAATTACTACCATGCCTGCGCACGAGATGGTTGCGAGGTCTATTTTGATTGCCAACGGTAGGAGGCACAAGGAAGATCAAGGCATCCTCAAGTGGTTGGGTGAGTTGTACAGCTGCTCGTGCTGGAATGAGTTGTTCCCGTTCAAGCTGGAGAACCTGGTTGAGTTGGCGCTCTAGTAGTCGAGCCATTGTGTTGGCCACCTGGCGGACAAGGTTTCGCTGCCATTTGTTAGGTGGACTTACGATTATAGTGAGGAGATTGTGGATGCCATTGAGAAGGCGCTGGTAGAGCTGCGGGGTACATAATTTTTATATGGCATGCATTTTCTTTCGGTTTGAAGGGTGTAATTAGTGTTTCGTTGTGCGGATAAGGAGCCTTGCAATTTTTCCGAGAAGAAGGGGCAAATACCCTTACTGCAATCCATGCTCTTTAAATGTTGAGCGAGGTAAGGGCCCGGGAGGCTTTGAAGAAGGTGTTGTGGCAGATCGTCCCCGTTGCGGCTGAGGTGGCGATGCGAGGGGTTATGGTGAGGCGAGAATGCTCTGGTAAAGAAGAGAAGGCAAGTCCGGTGGAGGGTGCTTTGAAAATGGCTCGGTGGCTACGGTGGCTTAGGCTGCCTCGGTGGAGAAGGCTACGGCAGCAGTATCGCTGGAGAAGGGTGCAAAGCCCGGTGCATCGCTAGACCCGATTCCGTCTCATGGCATTGCAAAGGGGATCCAAGGTTGCTTTGCTTTGTAGTGGCGAGGGTGATTCTTGTGAGTGCTATTCTGTGAGGTCGCTAGTGGCTAACACAATAGTTCCCGCTAATAGGGAGGGTGAGAAGACTCCCACACCCGTTACAGCGGGCCACTGTGCGAGGGGCCCAGTGCTTCAAAAAGCGCAGGTTCCGGGGTGAGCCATCTCCCAAAAATCAAGGCTGGCGCGAGGTTGCTGGCCGCGCGAAGGGCCTAGACGGGGCTAAAGTAGGCACGAAGAGCCAAGGCGAGCACCATTAGGGTGGCCCCAGCATTTTTGAGGCTTAAGGGCATGCAAGCATAGTAATAGACGGCTTCGCCGGTGGTGAAGGCCATCTTCATGGCTTCGGCGGGATCCATGTATATATGATGGTAGCCACTGTAAGCGTCCATGAAGAAGAGGATGCGATACTTCACAGTGGAGTCCACCAGTTGGTCAATCGGTGGTAAAAGATAGGGGTCTTTGGGGTAAGCTCTGTTGACCCCCTTGTAGTCGACAAAGAGTCGCCAATCACCAGTTACTTTTTCGGCGATGACTATGTTAGCGAGCCACTTGGTATAGTGAATTTCCTTTATTATTTTAGCGTCCAGTAATTTCTGGACCTCCTTCCTGATCTTTTGCCTAGCTGGCGCAAAGCCAGGGAGTATATTAAGCTTATGGGAAATGATAGAAGGATCAACCCCAGAGAGGTCCTCAGGTCCCCAGGCGAAGACGTCCATGTTGGTGGTGAGCAGGTGGATGAGGGCATCCCTGTCACCTTTGGCGAGATCAATGCCGACTCTAAATTTCTTGCATGGTGTGACTTCGACCTCTTTGAAGGCGCAGGTAATGTCAGGAGAAGCATAAGCATCCTTAGCAGGGTTGTCTTCAAGCTCCACTGGGGCCTTTCGCTTTTGCTCCATGCAACAAGGGAGTTATGGCGGTCCTGTTAGGCTGGCCATAACCACTTCTTATGCATTGAGATGCTTGATTTTGTCTTGTGAGATTAGATAAAATTATGGAGTGGCCTAGATTGTTATTTGATTCGGGTGTTTGTGATTATTCATTGAGAAATTGTTGTAAAAGTAATAATGAGCTGGAAATATCATTGAATAATACACCTACAAAACGAATCTCCATGCTCATAGTTTATTTAAAATTTGAAGGATGGAAATTTAACTTATGGCACAATCCAAATTTCAATTCTTTTATACCTAAATTTCTAATTCGGCCAATGAGAAAGGGTCACTTAACTTTTCTAGGTACAAAGGTTTTAAGTTTGAGAAACTTGTTCCATATTAAAATCGTAGAGAAGGAAGAGAAAAGAGATGCCAAAACAAGCATGGAAAATCACCCATTGAACTATTACCATTTCTTTGGTTAAAGTTCAAGTGGGTCATTCAGGGGAGTTTTTATTTTCTTAACTTATTTACGATTTTTTCAAAGGGGAAAAGTTCTTAAGTACTACAACTTATATTTTTTACATCTCTCGTGTAAGCCTGAAAGAAGATTCGAGGACAAATCCTTTCCAAAAGGGGGAGGTGATGTGGTTCCCCTTAGGGACCACATTGCACAAAATAAGGAAGTGGAAGACCTAGCTCATATTGGTTTGCTCCCACCATATAAATGCATAACCAGAAAATTCAATCACTATCAGTATAACCCAAACAATCAAAGATCATGTCAGTTTTCCTTACCCATTCCAAGAACTGTTCTTGGTCACTTCTTCCAAAGAAAGGGGCGACTTGAAGCTTCAAATTTTTGAGGGCTTGATGTTCTTGGTTTGGCTCTCTCCTTCTTGGCATTTTGTTTCTCTATGAGGGTAATTCATCCCATTCTTCTTTTTCTTCTTCACGTCACCTTCTTCTTTGTCCTCGGGCTGGAGGTTCCCCATAATAGTCTTGATTTGGATCGAAGATGGGGGTGAAATGGGGTTGTCAACCAAGGTTGTTTTGAGGAGGTGGTTGGAAATGGTTTTGAGATGAAGGTTGAACGTTGGTGGTAGAGTTTTGGCTGGGATTAGTTTGAGGAGGTGGAGTGGGATGGATAGCCTCTGGAGTGTGTGTCTTGCTTCCTTCCTATTGCTTGCCTTGAGCTATTTCCAAATGCTTTACCTTCTCATTGGTAGTTCACAGTGTTACCTTTATCTCCCTGATCTCCTTGGTGAGTGTCTGAAGAGCCTTCATATAATGGGCAATTGCCTGGCACGTGGAGGAGTAGTGTCAGATGACTCCATTGCGTCAAGTAACAAAGTGTTTACTCTCTCTCACTTGTGTTTCACTCAATTGACCTTTTCTTGATGTTTCTCTTTTGCCTTTTACCACTCAAGCTCCTTGCTCAAATTCTCCAAGGATGCTTCAATCACCCAACTTCCCTACTCAAAGGTTGGCAACAAAGTGAGTACAAACCAAATTTTCAAGTATAATTCTAAACTAGAGTAAGTGATAATCTCGTTCCTAAGCGGGTCGAGTTCTCAGATGCTGAGGTGATGATCTGTTAGGTTAAGTGCTGGAGATGGAGGTCTGCTGCTAAGAGAATGATCTACAAAGAGCAAAATGGAGCACTTAGGAGCAGAAAGAGGAGTGGGGGTGTGTAGATGGGTTGTACCTTTCCCAAGTCTCCTTTTTATAGGAGGAGGTGGAATGCGGTTGTCCCCTGGGTGCCGCTGATCATGGGCGTGATCGTGGAGCATGAGAATGGATGGTGGAGGACGCTCCCTGTGATCTTGGGAGCAGCTATGGCAGGTGCGGGGTGCTCCCTGGAAACATAGCTGATTCGGCGGGATCGCTTGCATAGTTTTCGGGACTTCATTCAATTCACCAAGTGTAGAGGCCTTGCGTTGCATGGGATCGTTGGAGGAGGCCTTCGCGATGAGTTGGGGCGAGGGGGTGTCATCGCGGGTGATACCCCCTCGCGGTTGTTCATGCCTTGGTCGAATCTCTACGTCAAGTGCATTGGGCCCACGTTCTTGGGTATGGATTGGGGAGCCCGTTTCGCAGGTTGGGGCCCGATATACCAAGGAGCCCCCTCAATAAGTCAGAATATGGGCACGACTCTTTTTGAAACCGCTGTAGCTGAGGAGTCACTCCTGCTTTATAAAAGTGGAAGGGCCTGGCCATAGGAGTACATTAATGAACATGTACAAAACACATTTGTATATCATGTGTTCTATAACATACATACATGTTCAATTGATTCAAACTAACTAAATCATACTCCCTCCGTCCCCAAAAGATTGAAGGATTTGGTTGGCCGCGGAGATTAAGGTGAATGTGAGATTTTTAATAAGTTTACTTAATTGCCCCTTGATTGAAAGTGCACAAAAAATGAGGTAGAAAAAGTAAAGATAAAGTGGGGATAGTTTAGTAGCTTTAAGAGTGAGAAGTTTCCTTTTAAGAAAAGTGATCAATTTTTCTGGGACAGCCCAAAAAGGAAATGTGTTCAATTTTTCAGGGACGGAGGAAGTACAATATAAGCATCTCAAAAAACAAGCAAACATTTTTTTCTTGCTTATACAATTCGGCCAAATAGGTGCACATTTGACCACTATACCAAGTTACTAACAACACAAGTAATTGACATGTAACTTTCGGCCATTTCAACTTTCACATAGAAGTTACTCACTAACACATGATTTCAACACATTTATCATGCAATTAAAGCATTTAAGTCACAAAGACTTCAAGCTTTCAACATTTCCAACAAAGCTACCACTTATGGCCTCAAATAAGCATTCTCATGATTCTTTCATCACATTTTTATGCCTAGCACAAGAATTCGGACCTTATTTCATGTAGAAAACATGAAAACTACAACCAATTATAAGTTTCAAGCGACAATTACTTAGGTGGTTTATAAAAAAGTTCAGCATGTACTTTTCAGTTTCATGCTCATTTTACATGCATTTTCAACCGAATTCATCTAGCATACACATGAATGAGAATATTAACATCAAGCTCTGATACCATTTGAAGATTTTAGAGGTCCGTATTCATTCTTTTTGCATGGATCTTTTTCAAACAAATGTAATGCTCCATTTTATCCAACATACATTCACGGTTTCTTTCATAAGAAGCATGATATATTTTCATCAAATCATGCCATGAAATTAATAAATCCAGCAAGAGGGAACATGAAGAAGAAGACTTAAACATTATATTAAGAGAAGATATTCACCTTGCACCAATGAAAACCGTTTTTTTAAATCCTTGCTCCTTTCTTACGTATGCTCCTTCCTTAAAGCTTGAAGCTTGAAGATGTACAACAATGGAGTGGAGAAGTGGCGGCCTAGAACACCAAGGAGAAGAGGAGAGGGCGGATGTGATGGTTGCACCATGAAGTTGTTGTGTTGAAGGGCACAAAAGATTCCACCCTTAATGCTCCAAGAACTAGCAAGAATTCGGCCACCAACTTGAGAGAAGTAAAGGAGAAGAAGATGAAGAATCATATGTTCAAGGATGGACACAAATGGATGCCCTTCTCATCTATTTATAGATGGAGAGGGTGTAAAAGGTGTAAATACACACATTAAACGCCACTTTTAATATTGTCTTAATGTGCATTTGTTACCTTCATAACTCTTTGTAACATTCACTTTAAATATCATTAATGGATATTAATTCATCATAATTCCCTCCATAATGGTGCACAACTTGTACCATAAATGAATCATTTTTACCCCATACTTTGATAAAATATGCCAAAAGTGATGTTTACAACTGAATTAGGTTGGAATTACACGAAGTAGTTCCAAATAATTCCAATGACATATAATTGAGCTCCTTTAACCTAATTAGTCCACTTTTAAAAAAATACCCATACTTTGATAAAAGATGCCTTAATTGATTCTTCTCCTTCAATACTAGCTCAAATGAGCTGAAGTTAGTTACCTTTAACTAACTTGAGCTGATGGAAGCTAACCGTACCTACTTTTAGTTGTATTGAGCTAACCTTGAGCTGCATTTAGCTACATTTAACTGAGATGAGCTAAGGCCAAGCTACTCCTACCTCCTTTGAGCTGGAGTACCAGCTCAAAAGTTCTTGGTGCGCCAAAGAATTCCAACAATTCTCACCCCCTTGAACATTGTTGCGGTTGCCATTTCCATTATTGACAACTTCCTCTTCATTTCTCTCATCATTTTGCTGATTGTTCTCCATGACAGGCTTTCTTTGCCTCGCCTCTCATGACACTCTTGCGTTCTTGCCTCAAATGACGAAGTGTCCTTAGTATTTCTGGATCGTATGATATGATAGGACGGTTGTGCCTCCTTGTCATACACCAAATCAACACCTAAAGTAGAGAAATGACACTCGAAACTCAATGAGTTTAGTGAATTCAAAATCAAAGCAAGGGATAAAACACTCAAAACTGAAAACACACAAAAGTAGCAACAAAAATCCCCAGTAACATCGCTAAAAACTTTGTTGCATGTGGTGACGATGCTCTTTTTAACCCTTTTTTAACACTCAGTTTTAAATTTATAATCTTCTATTGTTCACCACAGCCCCCAAGAGAAGGGATCCTCTTAGCATGTGGCCTAGAGTGATAGGGTATCGAACCTAAGAGATTTGTGGTACTTGTAAGCAATTTAAAAGATGAATTCCTAATTTTTGAATACTAAAGTGCGTGGACAGCAGGTATGGTGGTGCAATACAGATGATTGGTGACAAGATGAAAGTAAGCAAACAATGAACAACAAACTAATACAATACCAATAGCTAAATAAGACGAAATCATAGGTAAAAATCTCTTCTCGGGTTTACCCACGCTATCGGGGTTCAGTTATGATCATCAAACATGTATCTAGGAGTGAGTTTCTAAACTCGGGTTGTTGCCATCTCTAGCTAGCTGCCTCTATCTCAACAAAGTATGGCTAGAGCCTCTCTCAGGTAACTCTAATCACAAACAAGAGTCATGAACAACACCAAACTTCTAACAACAATAGAGTCTTAAGTTTATTTCTAACACAAAGATCCTCTACCAACCGATTTCTTGGGGTCTAAGTCTGATCAAAGTTCTCTCAAGCATTATATCAAACACCTAGAGAAGTAAATGTTTGTGTGCACTCAAACAACACATTTAGACATGCCAAGGCTCATAGAAATCGGTACTTAGATTTCTCTAAACATAAATAATCATAACTTCACCCCTAAGCTAAGCAAACCCAAGAAGATATGGAATCTACTCAATCATGGTCTTGCAGCAAGCACAAATCGGCAAAGGAAGAGAAGAGATAAACATGGATATATAGAGAATAAGATGAGAAAAAACCAAATAGTTAGTCTTCTAAAATGATCTCCACATCAATCTTCAAATCCAGAATGGAAAGAGGGTTTCAAAACCCTATAACTCTTATGAGAATGCCTTTACTGCTACAAATCCTGAGGAGAATGATGGTCTCTCCTCAAACTTACCGTAAATGGTCAATTTATACAACTAACTTGTTCTAAAGTGTCCCCTAACACTTTAGGCAACCAAAAGAACTATAAAAGGCTAATTTGGTCTTTGAAATATGCTAAAGATGAGCTAGCATGGATAGGATCGAGGAAACTTCCTTTCAGCTCACGGAGTGTGCATGCTCAATGGGCGCGTAGGTTGAGCACGCATAGTGTACACATGTTTGTATTCGAACTGACGCCACATCATTATTGAAGGAGAGGGCGCGCACCTATGCGCACGCCTCTATTCTCCCCTTTTCTTCCTCTTCTCTTCTCCATGAGCTCCCTCCAAGTTGCTCCCACGCCTTCCAGGCCTTCATCATGGTGCATTTTAGCTCTAATCTCCGCACAATAGCTCCTATAAAGAATCTCATCCAATAATAAGCAATGAGCATTAAAATTGACCAAACTAAGCTCAAACGATAACTAAATATGGCTAAAACACATTGGAAATGTGTGTGTGTTTACACACACAACAGTCGTCGCTCAATTCCCATCCATTTCCTCAGCTAGACGGTGCAATTCGACTGACTACTTGGAGCTACAACCTGCTGCACATGACAAAATTATGATGCGCCTACATACCTTAATGATGTGTCATCGACTCATTATGATGCACCTTTTTATAAAAATGATGTAACCATTAATTGCATATAAATAATGCTCAAAGCTATTATAATGAAGTTAATAATACCAATTAATGATGAATTGGAATAATATTAGCTAAAGTAGATAGAAGAAGATAAATTTTCAGCAAACGAAGCATCACATTGCACAACAAAAGCATTATTTGATGTGTGGAGTGCATCATTTGATGCATGAAGTGCATCATTGGAAGCTTAGAGTGCATCATTTAGGAGGATGGAGTGCATTGTCTAAGTTCATCATTTGGGAGAGGAAGTGTATCATGTGTGAGCTGGAATGCATTATTAGGGGAAAAAGTGCATCATGTTTATAAGAAAGAGGATCATAAGGGAAAGGGAGTTCATTACTTTGGTCACCGAGCGCATCTTTGAAAGGTTGAAGAAAATTGCATTATTAAGTCATCAGAATGAGTGCATCATGTTTGTAAGGGATGGTAACATAATGCAACAGGAGTGTATCGTTGTGGTGTCAAAGCGCATCATGTCATTATGGGAGAGCATTATTGTAGGTCGTGAATGCATCAATGTGGTAATCAAGCGCAACACTGGCTTGTAGAATAAAATGCATCATTAAGTCATCAAAATAAGTGCATTATGTTGTTAAGGGAGCACATCATAGTGCATCGAGAATGCATCATTTTGGGTTGTTGAACAAATGCACCGAGGCCGATGATTGTTTAAGCCGGAAGAAGGAGGTAGGTGGAATTGTTGCTGATTTTTTTGATTTTGCGCGAAAGGAAGGAGGATCGATTGGATTTTCTGTCTAATTTTTTGCTCTATATGGAAGGAAGGATGGATCAGCGGAGATTCGACGACTCCGGTTTTGTCAGCGAGAAACATGGCGACTTGTTAAGCGTTGTGTTGTTCCTTCCTTCTTACTATCTTTATGCACTTATAGTCTGCCAGGCACAACGTATCCATACTCTAGTGATCATTATTTGTCTTGAGTTATTGGTTACATCATTTTGTTATAAAGGTGCATCATAATTGGTCTAAGATGCATTATTAACATCTCTAAACACATAGTTTTGAAGCCGCTGCACATCATTGTCAAAGTTAAGCGCATCGTCGATTATGCAAAGAGTGTGCTTTCTAGGGGTTATTAGTTGTTAGCATGAGTATAATATTGATGCCGCTATACATCATTGTCAAAGTTGAGCGCAACATCTTGCAAGGGTTACATCATGATGTGGCGTTGTTGTCATTTTTTCCTATAGTTCTCTGTTACATCATTCGAGCATAGTGACTCACCATAATGTGTCGCAATTGCATCATTAAGGTATTAAAGTGCATCATAATTGGCAATTTACCAAAAGCGTCAGGGTTGGCATTTCTGTCACCAAAAGAAGGAGGATCACTAGATTGTTACCGAATTGGGAGCTGTCATGATGAATGAAAGGGGATTGGTTTAATTTGAAGCCAAATATGGTATCGTCGTGAAAAAACATGGAAATCTCTGAGATTCTAGTGCCATCACGAACATCTCCCGGTTTTCACAGCGCCGGAATTGCGACTGTGTCCTTCCTCCTTCCCGTTTCCTTATCCGTAAGGCTCTTAAAACATTTATAATCAATTTTCGTAATTGAACCTGGAGTCTAACGGTTAATCTTATGTCAGCGCTCATTGGGTTTTTTTATATTCGGCCAAAACTCAAGGGGTTTTTAGAACATTATGAAAATATGGGGAGTAAAGCGGACATTTTATCAAAATGATGTTGTTTGATAATTGTAATTATAACTCCTCACTATTTATGTAGTTGGTGACATGACATTATAAACAGTAGTAATTTTTTATGAGTGTGGATAGGTTGTACCAATGGCACACTATGTGTGCCCCTAGATATAAGAAGGAAGGATGATCCACGCGAATCACCAACGCGCCGCGTTTAACGGCGACAAATTCGGAGCTGCTATAAGGTAAGTTGATCACCTTCCTTCCTCTTGCAGAGACGAAATCCAACACTGAATCAACCAATCGACCTCCTCTCTCGCACGAACGCAGCAAAAGGACGACAAAAAACAGGCAACCACCGTCCTCCGGCGACAAAAACCACCAGCCACGCCGTAGTGTTCGGCTGACCTACAGAACGTTATGATGCTCTACATGAAAGTTATGATGCTCCCTAATAACGTTGTTCTTCCTGTTAATAGTGATGCTCAGAGCCTACAGGCGCGTAAAGTTGTTCATCCCATTAAAGTGATGCTCTACGTGAACTTTATGATGCTTCCTATTAAAAACTGGCTCAATATTTCGGCATATTACCGACATTAATTAGATTTTTTTACCACAAATGATGTGCTTCTTGCACCAATGTGAAGCTCTAATTTAACATCATGATGCCCTTTAATGTGTGGATAGGTGTGATGTTCTTATTATGCCCAGCTGGGAACATCACAATGATGAACTTCCTGAAAGCGTGATGCTCTTTAATTAATGTACAATGCTCGTGTTTCAAAATTGATGCTCTTGTTACCCAAATGACATATTTGATGCTCATAGATTCCATGGTGATGCTCGCGCTTAGAACATAGTGTTGCGCTTCCGTAAAATTATGATGCTCTTCAATAAAGTATGATGTATTCGTTAGATATGATGTTCTTGCTGACTTGGATGATGCTCTTTAGTTAAGTATGATGCTCTACCTATAAAACATGATGTACTCGTTTTGATGGCCTAACCGTGCACACATTTTCTTTGTTCTCTTAAAATGATGCCTTTGATGAAAATAACGATGCACTTCCGTTCCACAATGATGCTCTCTATTACAAACATGGTGCACATGTTCTGACAACTTAATTATGCACTTGTTTTCTTTAACCTTACAAAATGATGAAGTTCTCAAACTGATGCTCTATGTGTTTAAAATGATGCTCCTTTTTATAAAATGAAGAAGTTTTCTCAAAAAATATGGTGCTCATCGTTCACAATGATGAGCTTCGTGAAATCATGATGCTCTTTAAGAGATGTACAATGCTCGTGTTTTAACAATTGATGCTCGTTTTACGACAATGAACCAGAAGATAAAATTATGTTTTTCTTTTTAACGTAATGAATGCTCCTAGTGACATATCCGATGCTCTTAAATAGATAATGGTGCTCGTTCTATGGAATATGATGATCTTATGTTAACATTTACTTAGAGTTGGAACGCCACGTGTCACTAATACCACGTGACCATATTTCAAATCAGAACTGTCAGAAACAACTTTCCCTCGACTCAACCCCGCCTTTACACGATTTCCCTCGCCATAACTCCGACTATTCACTCATCTACCCAACGTCTCTAAATTTATCACACCTTCTTCGTCATCTCCAACCGCTCGACCGATTTCTCATTCAACCGGCTAACAAAGAAACTACGACCGGCTGACATTTCACTGTAAAACCTAGGGTTCCTGAAACAATGGCAAAAGCATCTCAACCAGGAACGGAAGAGATTCTGGCAGTGCCACAAACGGCGCACCAAGATCCGTCTGCTGAGTCGAGAAAACAAGAAGTGTCTACTTCGCCGGAAATGCAAAGCACGAACGACGAACTCCAGAATACGAGCGAAGAAACAGAGGGACTTCAGAACCGAGCGAAGAGACAGAGGAACTTCAGAATCAGAGAGAAGAAACAACAAAATCTCCCGAACGACAGTAAGCGCAAAATTCTCCACCCGATTTCTTCTAAAATTCAATCGATGCATTCTCTGAAAGTCGTCTCTTATCAAAACAACGTAATCTGTTACTTCAGCGAATTGAGAAGTAAGAGGATGCACAACCGTCAAGAAACTCAAGATCATAGCGAAGAAGTAGAGAACGAAGAATCAGAGGACGAAGAAGACGGAAACAAAGAAGCGAGATGACGACTGAGAGGAAAAGGACGTAGCAGACGCCTAAACGGTATTCTAACATAATTTTCAAGATCAATGCTCAAACCCTAGAATATGATGTTTTCGGATAATCGTATGAAGGTTGATGTCACAGACAATAATATCAGCACTATGATGCTCCTCGTGTCGACCGATGATATGCATGTTGTTTTACAGTGTTCAGGAGAGAAAGCAAAAGAAAGAGCAGAATATAAAGGAGAAGAAGAAACCTCAGAGAAAGTATGTACAGAAAATAGAGAATGTTATTAATATGATGTTGTATAACTTATATCATAACATTATTATCATCATCATGTTGTCTAATGTGATACTTTCATTAATGCACGATGTTTGTTTGTCTCATGTGATGTTCATGTTGACCAGGATGATGTTCCTGTTGACCAGGATGTTATTAATATGTTGTATAACTTGTCATGCTCTTCGTTTGAGGAGTGATGTCCTTTCTGGTCATCTGTTGAGCGACATCTTCAGTTTGATGCTCATAGTGTTCACCTTCATGATGCTCATAGTGCTTGACCTTCATGATGCTCTGCTTAACCTTCATGATGCTCCTGTCTGATAAAATAACTGTTGCTCTATTTTTGTGAATGATTATCTATTCTGTTCATATGTTGATCTATTCACTGTCATATAAAGATTATCTTCTTTGTAATGGACATGACACTCTTTAGGATTAGTCTGATGTCCACCATCAACTTCATGATGCCCTTCTTTTGAATAATGATGTTTCATCATTGTTTGGTGATTAACAGACAGACGCCTTTATTCGAACATCCCCAAGAAAGTTGCTGAAATAATGGAAATAATCAAAAGGAAGCCTAGACAGGTGCAAGCAGTGAAGGATATGGGGTTTGGTAGCCTGTTGAACTACAATCCGATAAGCACAAAATCGGATCTCATGTTGTGGTTTGCACACAACTTTAATGGTCAAACAGGGACGCTTGAACTTGACAACAATAGAGCTGTGGAGATGAACGACATAGATGTCTACATTGCAATGGGATTCCCAATGGGGGAGAGGTTTCTAGCAAAGTATGATGCTCCATTGGACGGTAACGAAAATGACCCACCACTTCAACAATGGTTGGCAAAATTCAAAGGACAGCTCCCTACCAAAGAAAATCTCATAACAGAGATTCGAAAAAACACCACAGGTGATGACCATTTCAAGAGGTGCTTCATAGTTCTGATGGATACCATCTTGTTTGCTTTTGACAAGACTGGTAGTGATCCGACTAAGCTGGAAGATACTCAAGTCCCCGCACAACATGGAAGACATCAGAACTTCAACTTCGCCAACATGTCCTTGATAACATCTTCACGAGTTTTCTTTGTTTAAGTAGTTGTCTAGAGGAGGACTAGGTTACAGGACCCTTTTCATCCAGGTTCTTGGTATATTTGTGATGTTATTATAATGTACCTTGGTGTTCTCTTAATTATTAATTGTTGATCTTTGACTAACAGATTAAGCACTTCCAAAATCATTGTTGCGATTGTGGTATCTTTGATTCTTTGATAATACACAGGAAACATGTATCAAGGAACGCACCGCTGTGTGGAACATGGACAGATGAAATGTTCAGGGAAAAGCACAAAATAATGAAGAAAAAGGAGTCATTTGGATGTGCCCAGGTAACGTTAATTCTTGATATATATATATATATATGATGAGCATAGTTAGAAAATCATGTCATGCTCTGTTTTAAAAATATGGTGTGCTCTTACAAATTTTGTATGATGTTCTTTATTAGACATATAATGTGTTCCTTGTTTGGGTTGATGCTCCTATTAATCAAGTTACCTAACGAAACAAAGTTGAAATAAATGCAGTTTGCGGAAAATCCTCTGAAGAAAACCTTGGAGAAGAGGAGGAGAAAGTTTGAGGTTGACAAAATGTTGGACCAGCAGATGGAAGCAGTAAATGTCGAAGAACATGATGACTTCCAAGGTAGTGTAAGTCGGATTACGCAAGCGGTATCACAATGCCATCTCTCCAACACCGAACTCCTAAAAAGAATAAACGACTCAACAAAAAAATGGCCAAAGGAGACTAAGGCCATTCTACAGAAGATGAACAAGCATCAGGACAACTTTGCAGAGCAGTTGGTATTGGACGAAAACTTCCTTGCTGAACCAAAACTAAGGATAATTGAAGAGACCTTCAACAGAAGACAGAAGGTGAAAAAGCAGCAGAATCCAACATCTGGAAGGAAGAGACCAGCAGCTCGTACAAATACTGAGCGTCCTGATCCACCAAAAAAATTGAGGAAAGTCAAAGAGAGTTCTAAACCTGCTGCGGAGAAAGCTCAAGTGAAGAGGGCAAGGTCTTCACCAAGGTTGAAGAAAATGGTTGCAAAAGGAAGAACAGTGATGATGAAATCATCAATGTGGATGAAGAAGCATCTGATAGGAGTGGGAAGAGGGGTGAGACTCCTGACAGCAAACTGCAAAAAGAAGGAATGGTTGAGGTATGAATGTGATGCTTTGGTGCTGACTTATGATGCTCGTCTATTCTCAATGATGCTCTTCTGTTCAAGAATGATGTTGTCACATTTATTTTTTAAATATCATGATAAACAATTTCAGGAAAGTAGAGAGGATAATGAACCTGAACAGACAAATGGAATGGAATTTGTGGAGGAAGAGAAGCTGGATCATCCTCGTCACATTGATGAGGATGCAATGGAAGGAGTGGATGCACCAAATGTTGATGAAATTGAGACTGATAGGATGGATGTCCATCATGGTGACGACAACAAGGGAGTGGAAGAGGGCAAGGTACATAAAAACATAATGCTCGTGTTCTACATTACGATGCTCTGACTTTATAATATGATGTTCTTCCTTAATAACAAAATATGATGGTTCAAATTTAGGAGGTTGAAGTACCACTAACTCAGGTGATCGAGAATGACGAAGATGGAATGGTAGAAACAACTGAGGATGTTCCAACTCAAGTGGTGAATTCTGAGGTGTGAAACCTGATGGCCTTATTAATCAGTTCGATGCTCTTATTGATCCATATGGTACCTAATTTTCAGGAGGTTGAAGTACCACTCACTGAGAATGTAACATCAGAGAATGTGGAAGCTAGTATGGTAGAACCTGAGGATGTTGCAACTCAACTGCTGACTCCTGACGAGGTATAAAAACTGCATACATTTCGTTCATTATCGATGTCCCTTTAAAGAAATATAGTGTCCCTGTAATATTATGTATATTTTTACATGATGCAATCCATTTCAGATGGGCGACCAACAAATCACACAAGTTATTGAGGAGACTTTAACTCACGGGCTCCAAGCTGACAAGGTAAGGAACTCATCGTCATGGTTTCTACGATAATGCTCTTGGGATCCTTTATGATGCTTGTTTCTTTCAATATGATGCTCTATATGTCATTATGGTTAACACTTAGTCATGTGGTGTACAAATATTTTCAGGTCGATCAACAAATAGTATCCCCAATGGAAGTGGTGGTTGCAATCGATGTTATACCAACTGAGAAGGTACACAAATGATGTTCTCGTTTTACAACATGATGCTCGGATATTTAGATATGATGCTTGTGATTAACTAACGCAGTATGGTTCTCTTATTATAAACTATATCAGGTGCTTGTAGAGAAGGACAACAAAGGATGTACTGGCGCAAACATTGACCAGCCAAAGCTGCAGTCTAAGGTTGAAATGGCAGATGCGCAAGAGCACATAGACAGCCTTGATGATTTACTACATCAGTTGGAAATCATCGAAGTATTCAGTCAACTAAGTTCACAACCTGAGGAAGAAAGTCATAGTGAGCAGTACCTTAATCCTGATGACATAGCCATGGTGACTCAGATTGCAAATGAAGGCGAGAAAGAAGTGCAACATGTAGAGGTTAAGAAGAAGAAAAGACCAATGTCTTTGAATGAAGTTGCAGTATGGAATGATGTGCCTTGTATCATTATGATGTTCCTTTCATCCTAATTGGTGTTCTTTACAATCTACAGCTAATTGATGTTTTTAACTCGAGCTGATGATTCTTCCATTCGAATGATGTTCTACCTTGCAGTGTCACAAATCAAGTACCAACTGGATCAACCTCACCGAATTTCGATGCAATACTTGAAAGCTTGCAATCACAGGACAACCCTGTACAACAATCCCCTCAAGTTATTGCCCAAGCACCTGCAATCAAAATAACACCACGAACTGAAACTGAAATTTTGAAAGGAATACAGATATTTGGTCAACATATGCCACACCTGTTCATCCCTATTGTCCCTTTCGTGAAGGAATTAACTGAAAGGTACCCTACTCCAAGAAACATGTTGACAACCAGATTAATCATAGCAGATTTCTTGTGGGGGTTACATCGTCCAGAAAATATGGGGTAAGGCCAACATTATGATGTTCTCCAGCTAAGTTATGATGTGCTCTCTATACCATGTGATGCTCATATGTTCTCTAATAATGCTCGTAACAATGACAGGACTGTGGTGGTGAGATTCGGTGATATAGATTTAACAATTGAACAACTGTATACACTGCATAGAGAGGAAGAAGTTACCAATGACGTGATAGATGCATATACACATGTTCTAAACAATAGGGAAGACCTGATGGATGAAGTGGAAAATTGTGAAACAACCACAAGAAGTGCAAGGAGAAAGTTGAAGAAAGTCTACATAAGTACCTTCTTGATCGTAAGTGTTGTTTTTAACAAAACACAAATCATTTCAATGGTTATAAAGCTGTTTATAAAAATTGGTATTACTTGAAACATGGCCTACATTAGATGACACTGGAAATGGCAAGGAAACAATTTGAAAACGAGGTTGCAGAAGAAAGAAAAATGAAGGGCCTTAAGAAAAAGTCAACAGTTCAAAGTCGGAAGATCATAGATCAAAAAGTGAAGGATATTGGACTGCAACGCCTCATTGATCTAGTCAATGCTAATGGATTGCATAAGATCAATACAAGTGAAGCTGTAAGTACAACACTTGTGTGATGCTTTAGAAAAAATGGTAGCATCAACACTTAAGAAGATGCTCTCATTGTTTGGTTTGATGTTCCTTTTTTGAGTATGGTGCTCTCGTTGACTGTTTCATAATACTACTACTCACCACTTGCAGATCGTCGTGCACTGCTCACACACGGTCACTACTTTGTTCTCGTTTTCAATTTCTTGGAAGGCGATTTTCATCTCCTCAACAACGGGAACACGCATTCGAAGCATATAGCGACATAATTTCGATGTCGTAAGTTTGACAATAAATAATTATTTTTCTTGGCGGCTTTTATGATAAGATGCATTCCACTACTAATACTAACATGTGGATTTGTTATCAGAGGGCAGTATTTGCTGCATATTTTTCAAAAAGCCGGTTGAAGTTCAGTTTCATCAAAAACGCACCTTTAGCCACATTCGATCTCGAATGGAAGGACCGGTTGACCGAAGAGCAAATCAGTGCCAATACAAAAGACTGTGGGATTTATGCAATGAAGCATATGGAATTATATGACGGGACAAGGTTTCGTTCTGACTTGGACAAGAAGGAAGCAATTGAAAGGGAGCGCCTGAAAATTCTGACAACTCTAGTTGTGTCCAAACAGAATGAGGTACGCGAGAATGTTTACAAAATGATCAAGCTCGGCAGAGGAGAAAGGTTGTGACGAGACAAAGCTACAGATGGCAAAGGAATATTTTGACCAAGCTGCATCGACAACCGAAACTTACGGATTAATATTGTGAATACATGTACAAACTTTTAGATATTGGCTGGTTCTATGTTACGTTGATACGCTAATTCCTAATTCCCATATGATGCTATTCTGCCCATTATGATGATCTAGTTGGTCATAATGATGCGATTATAGTCAATGATGCGTTTCTGGAAGTTTTGTTTTGATAAAAATGTATGATGCTCCTTTGCTTGTGTATGGTGCTCTTCGCCTTAAGTCTGATGACTTCCGCTATCGAGATAGATTGATGCTCGTAAAAGAGAGTATGATGCTCCAGAGCATAAAAGAATGTCCATGAGCTAAACAATGAAGGTGTGCATATATATAAACAGAAACCATAAAAAAACAAACAAAAAACACCAAAACTCTATTTTTCAATCTTTGTTATTGCTACCTCCCTCTACAGAACTATTAATTCTCCTTCCGTAACACATAGGTTGATGCTCTTACGAGAGCGTATGATGCTCCAGCCACAAAAATAATGCTCCCGAGCTGAAAAATGAAGTGATGCGAGATATAAACAATTTCTCTAAAAAAACATTAAAAAACCCCAAAACTCTATTTTTGTTCTTTTCTTGCTACCACCCTCTGCGTAACTCTTAATTCTCTTTTCTTTCCGAGGTCGTCCTTTCTTGATGCTACTGGGTTCCCAACCATCACAGTTCCAGTGATACTTTCAGCAACTGAACTCAAACTAGGTGCATCAGCAACAGTACAACCAGCTGTTTCAGAACTACCTGAAATCTTCTTCTCCAAGTCAGCAAGTGCCTCATCACATATTTTCTTCAACTCATCATTTTCCTGGCTCGAAAGCGCAACACCATACATACCTCTCATGAAATTATACCTCCACGCCATCGAATGAAGTCTGTATTGAGGATCATTATCACTAGAATTACATGAACCAACATATCTCCTAGCATCCTTCCGCCACCTCGCAAGAACGTAACGCTCAGGCAGCTTAGTAACATTGTTAATATTCAAAATCCGGATAGCATGACGGCATAGGAAACCAACTTGCTCAAAAACTTGCAAGAACAACTAACGATATGGTCAGTCTTCACAAACCGAACAGTGCATTGGCGCAAATCATAGTTTGAATAAATAACCGCATAATCACTCACATCCCCATCAACCGCAATCGTTTCAAAAGAAAGCCAATGACTGTCATTAACCTCTCTCTCAAACCGATCGAATGACAGCAAGCTGTATATCTTAACAACCGAAGTTAGAATGTCAAGCCTCTGAAACTTCCTCAGAGTGTGACCATGGTTCCTGTAATCCTCTTGATTCGACTTATCTCTCCACTCACTAATCCTTTTAGTCAAGGACCGGACCATTTCAACCAATGAAGATGTACTATCACATATGCCACTCAACATGTGATTAGTACTCTCGCTCCTCTGTGTAGATAAGATGCCTATAAGGAGGGACAAACAAAACAGCTTAAACACCAGTATAAAAACAACCCACAAAATCATTGATGCTCGCAGTATATAGTTAGATGATCCTAACAGTGTTGCGTGATGTGCCCGGTGTACAAAAACAAATGCACCTACCTAAAAACACAAACGATCACAAATATTATCCCCACAAAAAATCATTGGCTACAAAAAAGTACAGGATAATTGAAAAACAAAAATAAAGGAATGATATGCACCAATTAAATATGATGTCTACATATCAACAAACTATGATGTTCCCACGTCACAAGAGGAATGATCTGTACATACAAAATGATGTGCTTATGAAACAAAGAGACGCATAAAAACAAAAACATACCTGCAGAGAAACAGTTAGCACCCATAGCAGGACACCACTTCGACCTCAACTCAAGAGTAGCAGCCAACCACTCATTACCTTCCAGATCATACTCCCGAACCATCGCAAACCACTTCTCAAGCAACTCCTCCTCGGATAAACAACGATATAAACAGAAAAGAATTCTCGCTCAAAATCCTCATTCTTGTTCAACAGATAACCAAGATGCTTCCTCGCATTCTCGAGAAATGTGCCACAAACAAAGCCGATGCTTGGGCCTGGAAGATGCCTCTCAACGGCTAGTGCAATAGCTGCATCACGATCGATCATGACTGTAGAAGGTTGTTTACCGACAACACTCTCAAGAAAGCGGTCAAACAACCATCCAAAAGTATCAGCCTTCTCATCAACAAGAAACCCACAACCAAAAATAACATTGAATCCATGGTTGTTAACACCAACAAAAGGGGCACAAACCATACCATACATATTAAATGCGGTAGGTTGTATCAAAGATAACAACATCACCAAAAATATCATAGTCAACAAGCATCTCGGAATCTCTCCAAAAAAGTTGCTTAGATGACCATCGACAATCTCATACCGAAAGAAGAAATTAGCCTCCTCATTTGAACGGGTGACAAAGTAGTCTAACAACATTTGGGCGTCGGTGGACCTTGCGATTTGATCTTTTCCTTAGCAAGCAAGTTCCACATATCTTTCTTTAAGAAACCAACACTTTGAATGCCACCAGCCTCTTGTACCATGATCCTCCAAGCATCAACAGATTTAATGCCAATACTCATTAAGCCCAATAGCATGTTCTTCTTCTGCTGATCAATGTTCCTAGAAGATTTCATAAAATGTTTCTGATGTTCAGGAAAGAAAGGGTGATTGTGCTCCCTCGAATGCGCAATACACTTCCACACACCATCCCTCAAAGCGAAATGGACACGAGCATTACAGCCACACCTAAAGCTTGCCTTATATTTCTCCCTATCGCCGAGTACCTTTAGGCGAGACCTTCCCGGTTGCGGACATAATATCTGATGTTAATGGTCCCAGATTGATGATGAAGCCCTACTCCTATACTTCCTAACACAAAAACCATGAGACCTTCCAAAATCCTCATAGAACTTGAAGGCATCACTATCACTCTTGAACTCCTTCCCACAAATGTCCTCATTATCAAATCCATTGCAGGATGGTGGACAGACATCATTAGAACCTTAAAATGAAACATAATTCCGATTATGTTCCGATATCACAAATTGATGCTCCCAAAGGAAAGTATGATGTGCCGAAAAATTTTATAAACAAACAGAATAAAATGAACATACTCATCTAGATTGAGGACATTATTACGACATACACAAACTAGTCATGCAAGAAAAGCATAATATCATCACAAATAAATCCACAAGTCAGAAATAATAGAATGATGTGCTGCCAATAGCATAGGGTGCTCCAGAAAAGCATTATGATGATCCACACTAGCAATAAGATGTTTTATTTCCGGGAAACAGCATAAACTTCCCGGACAAATAACGAACCAAAAATAGGATGATCTCTTAACACAAAACGATGTTCTGCCAATTTAAACTAATGCACAAAACGAGCAAAAGATCATGAAAAACAAAGATATAATTCCAACCTTAAGATTCGCCGCTTGCACTTGCTTGAAGTTCACCAACAAGGGAATGAAGATCAGTAGAACCAATAATCTCAACCAAAGACTCCAACCTAAAAGGATCCAACAAAACTTCTTCATCCACATAACCAGAATCACAGACACTAGAGCCACGATTCGCAACAATCTGAGAACGATAACCATCACCATCATCAACTGAACAAACATCATGAAACGAAGATCAAACGTACAGATCACACTGAAAAAACTGAAAACAAACTAAACACAAGCCCGACGAACCAGTATTCAAATCGAAATCGAGAGATCTCACCGCCATCGAAACTGAACGAAGAATCGTAAAACTCAGAGATCGAATAGATAAAATCTCAACTCACAAACTGAAATCGACAGCGAACACAAAGTAGAACACGAATTCAAAATGCGAGACGAATCGCGAAACTCGGACCAACAATAAACGAACAGGAAAGAAAACGGTCGGATCGACAAAGTGAACGACTACCAGTGGGAAAATTACGAAGGTGTGCGCGATGACAATGGATGCGGGAAAATAATGGCAGCTTTGTAAATAAAGGGACCTGGGCACAAAGAGGCACACAAAAATGGGTGGCACAGAATAGCCTGTGCCTTTTTTATCCGAATTTGAATTTTATTTTGCAGTCAAACTTTTAAACGGCACCGTTTTGGATTTGTTAACCCTTTCTCACAATCTAACGCTGAAAACGCCGCTTCTTTGGAAAGAGATGGGTGAGGGATTTTTTAAGATTCTTCAAGGAAGGTTTAACCTCTCTCAAATGCTTGAGAATTCACTCCCATTGCAACAGATTAGGGGGCTTCAAACATGCCCAAAATCAAGTGGAACGCGCTTCAATTTTTAGGTCCCGAAATCCAGCCACAAAATGACAATATTCGGTTTATCTGGACGAGAAGTTTGTGAAGCCTGTGAAATGAGTTCTACAGAGGCGTCTGCTCTTCCACAGTGATGGCTTTTGTCAAAAGTCTCTCAGCAACTGATCACTCAACAGCCATTGGAGCAAAATGTTTTATTCTTTTATCTGGAAAAAGCTTGCTCTTCCATTTCAGGTTGTTTTCCTCTTCTTTATTTTTTCTCTAGGAAAAGAAATCCAAGAGCTTTTTTTTCACTACGTAGAATATGCAAAATTTACCGCGACCTACTGCGCCGTAAATGCCGCAGTAAATGGCGTTTACTGCGTTATTTACCGTGTAGTAGGCCGCGGTAAACGGGTTTTCTCTACGTAGTGTTTATAGAGTTTGTTTGGTTCAATTACGGTTGATTGTACTTTGTGCTTTATTTGAAATTTTTGTTCACGGGAAAGATGTTGAAAATTTAGTCGAACTTGAAGTAGAGGAAGGGTCGCTGATGTTGAGGTTGCAACTAGGGATGGGCAAGAACCAACCATCCAATGTGTTCACTTGTCATGTTTTTCGAAAGAATGAGAGGAGCTTTAGGTTGGAGTCTGCATCAAAGGGTGTCGAGAGAGAGAGCTTTGGGTTTAAAGGTAGCTGACAATCTAACTAAGTAAATCAAAGGTTTTTAATCTGTCTAAATATAAGGTATTTTTTTGAAGAGGAATTAAGTTGTAGTTGCTAGATCTTAGGTGTATAGGTGCAAGAAAGTATTCGATGAGCTTGCAATGGGCTGCTCGGTTTGCATTTCTCATGAATTGCTTCAATAGTAAAATCTATTCATAGCTCCAACTTGAAGTTTCAGCTTTTGTATCTTATGTTTTCATATGTTGAGTGTTTTAGTCGTTTGATTTGCATTTTCATGAATTGCAGGTGTTTTTTATTGCATTACCATGGACTTCTTTTACTTTTCATTTTCCCCTTATCTAGGTTGTCACAAATTAGTAGGAAAAAAACTTGCACACCGTAAAATATTATCGTCTAATTTTCTTTGACACTAAATTAAGCTTTTCTATATTTTGTTTGACACCAAATTAAGCTTTCTGTTTATCAGGAGAATCCCATTTTGTAAAGCTTTAATTTAATGCATCTTGATTTGCAATGCTTTCACAAATAATATATGCTTATAATTTTCTATGCTTTTGCATTGAGTACTAAGCTCACCGTTTATCAGGGTTTTCTATTCCTAAGTACTGGCAAGTTCGAAGTACTCGAAGTACTCCGTTTTTTTTTGTTTTGGAGTTAGCAAAACGACGTCATTTCGCATCTAACAGTAACTTAACGCCAATCGTCTTCCCCACGATCCGGGCAACCCAAACCAGTGTTGGTCAGCCTGAATTTGCGACATCCGACTACCCAACGAAGGACCCATCTAGAAGATGATTTGCGGAAGAGCCATAGGCCGTTCGGTAGCCTTGTACAATGGAAGAATCGTGACTACCAATGGAACCCTAGGCCGTTCGGACAAGGCTGCGTCTTTCTTCTGAGAAGCCGGTTGAGAAGAACTCTAAGACGGGGCCCCAGAACGACAATGGACCCCGGCGTTTGAACCAGTTGTTGCGAGTCTTTCCGTTTCTATTTCCAGTCAGTTTACCAGCGACGCAGTTGAAGTAGAAGAAGAACAGAAAGGAGGAGATATCAGATTAACGGCGAGATGGTAACTGTTACGTGTGACAGATTGTCAGTGGCTGATTACTGGGTCTATAAGTTGGCCATAGTCAGCCTTTTGGCACCTCACAAGGTCATCTGTCAACTTTTAGAGTCCATAACTGAGTCATTGGGAGCCCTGTGAACCCTCACATGCTGCATGGCGGATTTATGGACACCTCTGAAGGTCCACTGGGACTAGGATGGACAGTAGTAGATTTCTGGTCAAACTGACCTGACTCACAAATGGCCTTCGTTGTCATTTTTCCCGACGCACTTTTGGGATCCAAAAAGGAGCTCACAACCTGCGATTCAACGCAATCCTCACCGTGTGCTTCTAGAGTACCCAATGAAGGGTCGCTGACTACGGTCAGATGCCTCGACATGGTCGATGACTACTTTAAGGACCCCAAACGACGTCAGGGTATAGGTTGAGGGTATGCGTTGGATGCGTAGACAAATGTTTGTACTCTGTCGCATCAATATTTTCCAAGAATTCAATATTTTTACCTTTCCAATTAGAATGTGTAGGAGGATCCCAGCTTGCATTACTAGAACTGACCCAGTTCTTTGCGCCACAATCATAATTGTTATCACCACAAGATTATGCCATGAAATGATACAGACCCTATTGTGTATCATTGACAAAACAAAGACCCTATATTGCGAATCATCGAAGCATGAAAGGACCATAGTGTGCATCATTGACGCATCGACTAAATAACACGTTATTCTTCTCATATATCACAAGGTTCCCATATCCGACGACTTACCGGCTGAATCCGGCGAGATCTTCAACCCCTGAGATCTTCATTCATGCTTTAAAGGGGGAAAAATCTTAGAGTGCCATGGTATTTCTCAAAGCCTCCACTCTGAAGAACCCATCATCTTTCGTTGGCAAATCGACCATCCTCATCTTAGAGAAGCTCGGAGAGGCCGGTCTTGAGCTACTCCTACGATTCAAGATTCCGACGATCATCGTCTCCGGCTACTCCTCTGTGGATTCCGGCCATTCACATTTGTTGTTAGATGGTCCAGGAAAATATTGTTCTGGGCAATGTAAAGTTGTTCAGACACTCTAAAGTTGTTCTTGGGCAATGTAAAGTTGTTCATACACTCTAGAGTTGTTCTTGGGCAATGTAAAGTTGTTCATACACTGTAAAGTAGTTCTTGGGCAACATAAAGTTGTTCATACACTCTAAAGTTGTTCTTAGGCAATGTAAAGTTGTTCATACCAGTGATGCGTGCAAAGGGTATCACTTTCTAGCACAAGTTTTGTTACGGTCACCCCGAGCGGGTTGCGGCCAAGGTGACCGGCTCGGTTTTGGCTGCGGGTCACGTTTTCGGCGTTCGGGCGGCTCCCGAGCCCTATCCGAGTATTATTTTGGCGAACCCTTCCGTATTTGAGGTCGTGTGGGTCCCCGGACGTTTCCGCCGAAAATATTTTTCGGCGCCGGGGTTGTCGGGTCGCCTCGGGACGTCTGAGGGCTCGGTAGCGCTCTCGAGATCTCAGTTTGAGAAGCCGTTTGTAGTTTTGGAGTCGTGGAGACGTACCGGTGGTGGTTGTGGAGTTTAATATTTGGGGCGGGACGTTCGGTTCCGGGCGACTCCCGGGGCTCGGGACGGGAATCCCGGGGCTCGGGATGGAAATTTTCTGACGGCTTTTGGGTAAGTTGTGTTATAATTTAAGATGGAATTTATGGGTATTTTTGAGGAATTTTTGGTGTGATGGGATTTTGGTTCTGTTGGACACGCTCGCACGTCGGGTTTTGGTTCGGGTTCAGCGAGCTCGGTAGGACACTCTGGAATGGTAAATGAATTTCTGAAAAGTGTTTTGTGAATGTTATAATATTCTGAAGATTGTGTCCAAGTTTCGTTAATTTTGGAATTCGGTAATTATTTTTGGGCAAAAAGAATTGGAACTTTCGGAAAAATTGGGAGTTAAATTGTAATTGGCTACAAAACAAAAATAATTCAGCATGGGCACAGCAGTTTTTCGGCAGAATTGGGACAAATAGGGGACACTTGGCTGTTTGTGATTTATGTTGGAAAAAGGAATGGGATAAAGGGAAGGATACATATATATTAGGCTATATTTCATAAAATGGGATTTATTTCTTCTTCTTCTTCTTCTTCTTCCTTTCTGTATCCGCCATTGTTGAGCACCTCCAAGCTTGAGGTTCTTCATCTTGGCTCAAATCAAAGAGGAATTGGGTCCTTCATGTGGTAAGTACCTCCCTAAGCTCTCTTTTCTCATTAGTTTTGAAGATTAGTGAAGAAAAGAGGAGTTTTGGCAAATGTTGGGTTTGTTCTTAGCTATAAGCTAGGATGATTCTCTTCCTCCCATGTTTTAGTATGTTGTTCTTGGGTTGTAGGAGAGTGTTAATCAAGTGTTGGATTTTGGAAAACACATCTTGGATGAAGAACTTGTGTTGGCCGAATTTATGGAATAAATTCCAAAATGGTGTGTGTTTGTTATCTTGTTTCATGCTTCAAGTATGTTAGTCCTAGCATGATTCTAAGCTTTTGTATGGATTCAATTTGATGGAAAACAAGTTGAGGTAAAAACCCCCTTTTGGCCGATTTGTTTAGGTGTATGTTCATGTTGGATTTTGTTGTTTGGATGCAATTGGATAGCATGCTTGGTTTAGAAGTGAAATTGGTGGTTGGAATGGTTGTTTGGTAGCTTGAATGGATTGAATTGGATGTTGGGTGAAATGTTGGTTAGTAACCGAAATGTTGGAATGAAACTTTATCTATGTTGGAGTTCCATTTTGGTTAAATTGGATGTTAATATGGTGTTGGGGTTGAATTTAGGAGTGGATGGAAGTTTGAAATGTTGAATTCGGTTAAGAAATGGAAAAGTTACAATTAAGCGGGATTATCGGAAAATGGCGGGTAATGAAGGGTTTAAGGTTGGATTTGATCAGTTCTGCTTATTGTATGATGTTTGTCAATGTATAATCTTGCATTGTCTAGGTTGGTTACGAATTCGACATTTACGTGGAAATCTGGAATTTTACAGAATTCTGCCGGATTTTCGGTTTTGGGGTCGGGGTGTAGTTTGGTAGTGTGGTTGGTAAGGTTGCTAATTCAACTTAGTTTGACAGATTCTGAGGTTCAGAGGGTAGAAAAAGAGAGGTTTCTGAGTTTCGGGTCGTGGTGTGGAAGTCGTCCAGAATCAGTCTAATACTCTGGATTTGAGAGGTAAGGGTTTGGTTCTGCTATTTTTGGTAAGATAGGTGTATGTTTAGTTTCACTTTCTGTTCTGCAAGTATTTCAGTATTATATGCCTAGGGCATATTACGTAGTCTGTAGGTGTATGTATTGTTGCACTACATTTTGCAGGTATTTGGAAATTTACGCTTTAAGGTACGTTACGTAATTTGTAGGAGTATGCCTTATGGCATACTGCATGCATTAACCCTACGACAGTTGAGGGTTCGCTACCCAGTGGTGCACCATGCTTCGTAATAGCTTCGGCTTGACTCCCTTAGAGGGAGGCTGTCGTTACGATTGGTTATAAGGGTTTATGGCGATTTAGTATCGCACATCCTTGATATTCGATCTGTTTTTATTACATGCACGATGTTACGTATTACATTGCATATATTACGTATATTGCTATCTTTACATTTTGCGGGGTTACATATGCTTATCTTACCCCAAATCCCTTACGGGGTCCTTTTAGGACTCACCCTTTTTGGGTTACTGTTTTTGGGTTTCGAGTAGACTTGGTAAACAACCAGCGGAGTTGGTTTCCGTGAGGCTTCGCCTTGGTTGGGTTGAGCGGCGAGTACCTTGTGGGCTGGGATTTTGTCTACTTGGTCTGAATCCCGCGAGGTATTTTGACGTTTAGGCCTAGGGTCGGCTCTGTAGCTGCATGTGCATACTTTACATTTTATTGTTGTGATGATTGTATATGTTTATATATATATATTCTTACATTGCATATTACGAGCGCTTGGCGCTTGCTAGACACCTTAGGTTACGTGAACTCTGCATGTATCTATGTTTGGTGCGTAAGCACTCGTCCCACGGAGGCGAGGCTTACTCTGTTGCTTGATGCATGAATTGTATGTTTTGATTTTATTTTAGTTATTTGTATGAAATTTTTGTTAGGTTGCTTCCACAATCGTTTCGCCTTTCGGGTCCGCTACGCGCGGCTGGTCCCGATGGACCTGCCTTTTTTGTATCACTCCGGCTTCCGCTTCCGGCGTCCCGGCGCCCCCGCCTCCGCAACCGGGTTCGGGTGGCGTGCGGTGACAAGTTGGTATCAGAGCAGGTAAGTGACCATATTGGTCGTCAGTGGTGACTTGTAGTGACGACTATTGTTGTACATTTTATTTTAGAATGGTTTGGTACGGAGATTGGCCACCTCCTTACTTGAACCACTTCAAAATAAAATTGTGGAACAAAGTTGATCCTTCAAGTTATCACGATAGTTGCAGATTTCGAACTCGGGATTTACGGATTACGGTAAAAGTATTACGAGTAAGGGGATTGTGGAAAAGTTTCGTACGTAAAATTGTGTGTTAGGAAAAGATTTGGTGAAATAAGCATGAAGCTTACGTGATTACGTGAAATGCATGATTTTATCATTCTGAGAAGTAACTTCTGTGTCAAGTACTGCATTGCACTACAGATCATTAGAAAACTGCTGCTAGCTTCTGTAGTGATTAGGAGTGACCGATTTTTATCTGGACTCTTTTTGGTCTGATATTTTTGAGATATGGTTAACACGCGTTTATAGCGTGATTTGGTACCGGAGGCGGGGTGGGATCCCACACCTCCGTGGAATAGGATACGGGTTCAGCGTAACCCGAGTCTGAACAACCACACTCACCGCCCCGAGGCTTAGGCGTCGTAGGGACCCCTCTCTGATTTGGTATTACCGCCAGCCTAGCTGGTTCAGGGGTGGCAGTAGGCAGGGGAAAATCTGTTTATGCCACGGTAAGGGCATTTTGATTAGGTGGTGATAGCGAGACTTAAGCCACTGCTCGCCATAGTTTTGGGATCGGTAAGTGAGTGACTCTGACAAGGGTGGTCACTGCGACACCTAGACTTCTCGTCGGTCCTATTAACGACGGGGAGATCTGGGCACTTGTCTGGCGAGGTCAGACTTTTGGAGAGGTTTTAGAGTTTGAACCCCCCCGAGGTTCAATGACCGAGAAGTGTCTGTGGTTGTAGAGATTTGGTTTGCAGTAGTTGACAAACTCCTGGGAGGCTACATTTTCCCAGCGGTGCGGCGGGGATGTAGCCGAGGATCTGCGTTAGGCACGGTTCGATGAGCTTCATCGGGAGACAAGATTGTCGGAAAGTTTGAGTGAGAGTTTGATCGGCTGGTTTACTATGTACCGTAGTATCAAGGTATGGAAGAGGAGAAGACCAAGAGGTTTATTNCNTCGACTGCGCCCGAGTACAGGTGGGTTTTGAGACCTTTAGACATTACTTTGTTTCGGGAAGCGGTTATTTTTCTCAACTCCTCGAGCAAGAGGAGGTTGAGAGTCGTCTCACCTTGCAATGAGGTCGGGGAGTACGGAGGGTTCCATACAGCGGGGACCCGGCAGATTTCTGGATGGCGAACAGGCACAGGCGGTCTAGTAGAGGTAGAGAGGGAGCACCACCGGCACGACCTTGTCCGGTAGGTATCACTCCGGTCGACTTTGTTACCGGCGGGAGGGCCGATGTTTACGTTGCAGTCGACACTCTTTGGGTACGGGATTGCCCTCTTCTTGTAGGGCGGGGTTTTGGCGGTCTTCGGCGTCCATAGTCTCGAGTACAGCCCAACGCGCCGCGGCGTGGGTTTCAGCAGAGTGGCCCGAGACCTCAGCAGCGACAGCAGCTTCAGCCACCCCCTCCACCATAGCAGCTCAGAGCAGGACAAGTTTTTCGTAGTGAGGGGGGAGGCCCTAGTTATCAGGGAGGACCTAGTCAGCGGTCAGGTACCAGCCAGCAGGGAGGCTCGAGTCAGCAGGGAGTTATGCAGGGTACTTTATTTCGGAATGAGATATCGGTTCATGCAGTATTGGATACAGGAACATTTATTCCCATTGTAACACCGAAATGTGTTACATCTCTGTATCTGACTGTTAGTACTTTGCCTCAAATGTATTTAGTAAAAACTGCTGGGAGTCAGTTTCTGTTTTCCAATGAGATGGTTCGGGGTTGTACGATATCTGTAGGCGGACATCTGATAGTATCGGATTTGTTGGTTTTAGACACGCCGAACTATGATATTATTCTTGGGATGGACTGGCTATCCAAGAATTCTGTGCACATTGATTGTGCAACCCGTACCATTATGGTTTCTGGAGAGGTACTACCTCTCACGGCTCCGACTGGTGTGACTATCGCGCAGCACAATATAGAGTTACAGATTCTGGATTCAGCTGTCGATAGTTGGTGTGGGGTAATGCTATGATCTGTGTGAGGCTGGTACTATATTGAAGTTGGATGGGTTACCAGTGGTTCGAGTTTTTCCGCAGGTATTTCCGGAGGAGTTGCCCGGATTACCACCAGAGCGGAAAATTGTGTTTGAGATCCACCTGCAGTCGGGTACTGCTCCGATATCTATTCCTCCTTATCGGATGCCTATTTCTGAGATGCAGGAGTAGAAGAAGCAACTGGAGGAATTACAGCAAAAGAGTTTCGTCCGACCGAGCACTTCAGCGTGGGGTGCTCTGGTTTTGTTTGTTAAGAAGAATGATGGGACACTCTGACTTTGTATTGATTACAGGCGGTTGAATGCTCTTATTGGGAAGAATAAGTATCCGTTACCGAGGATTTACGATCTTTTTGATCAACTTCGGGGTTTGAGGGTTTTCTCAAAGATTGATCTACGATCTGGTATTTTCAGCTTAGAGTGAAGGAAGAGGACATACCTAAGACTGCTTTCCGCACCCGATTTGGACACTTAGAGATTACGGTCATGCCATTTGGGCTGACCAATGCTCAGATGGCATTCATGGATCTGATGCATCGGGTGTTCCGACCGTACTTGGACTCATTTACGGTGGTTTTATTGATGATATTCGATATATTCTCGGGATGAGGATTCGCATCGGGATCATCGAGGTAGTTCTGCAGACACTTTGGGAACATCAGCTTTATGCTAAATTCTCAAGGTGTGAGTTACTGGATTCGGGAAGTCACTTTTAAGGACACGTTATTTCGAGCATGGTGCATGCAGTGAATCCGAGAGAAGGTGAGGGCAATTTGGGACTGGAAACAACCTACCACGGTACGGGAGATTAGGAGCTTCCTGGGGTTAGTAGGATATTATCGGAGGTTTGTACCAGGGTTTTCTATTCTGGCATCACCGCTCACGCAGTTGACCAAGAAGGGTCAACCGTTTATCTGGTCTGATAGGTGTGAGCAGAATTTTCAGGAGTTGAAACGGCAGTTGACTAATGCTCCGATTCTGACTCTTTCAGATCCGATCATGCCGTATGTGAATTATACGGATGCTTCCACATCTGGTTTGGGATGTGTGTTGGTGCGAGAGCGTTTTGTGGTAGCTTATGGGTCGAGGCATCTGCGACCGCATGAGCTGAACTGATTGGCACATGATCTGGAGTTGGCTATAGTAATTTATGCGCTGAAACATTGGAAGCAATATCTGTTTGATAGTAAATTTCAGATTCTTACCGACCATAAGAGTCTGAAATATCTGTTTACGCAAAAGGAGCTTAATTTGAGGCAGCATAGATGGCTCGAATACATTAAGGACTATGATTGTTGTATCGAGTACATCTCTGGCAAGGGCAACACGGTTGCCGATGCACTGAGCAGGAAGTATACCGGGTTAGTTAAGGGAGGAAATGTTGGGGACTGATCTGAGGAGAGAGATTCGACTTGCCTTTGGTACAGGTGGCAGCTACGGGAGCGTACTTGGGGTATACACTTACCATACATTACGAGTGGCTTGACGGGATGCGCGAAGCGCAAGGTGGAGATCTGGTGTTGAAGAAATTATCTGGGAAGATAAGGATTTATTTGTTACCGACGTTTCGGTATAGGCGAGGATTGCTATACTTCCGAGATTGCCTTTATGTACACGAGGATCGGGAGTTACGGAATGAGATTTTAGAGGAGGCACACTCGGCGGTTTGAGTATCAGAAACCGGCAGGGACACTGCAGACTTTGCCCATTCCAGTTCGGGAGTGGGGCAATGTTACTATGGATTTTCTGACTGCACTGCCCCTGACACGGTCTCGCCATGATGCGATCTGGGTTTTTGTGGATCAGCTGATAAAGTGCGCACACTTTCTGCTTATTCGGGTCATAGACCCTCTGGAGAAGCTTGCCGGCTTTACATCAGGAAGATTGTACGTTTACATGGAGTACCAGACTCCATTGAATCTGACCGTGATCCGCGTTTTACAGCACGGTTCTGGATTGCTTTTCATGAAGCATTGGGCACGCGACTCCATCTGAATACAGCTTATCACCCACAGACGGACGGGCAGTCGGAGCGGGTGATTCCGATATCGGAGGATATGTTGCGAATCAGTATTTTGGATTTTGGAGGAGTTTGGGACTAGTAGTTGCTTTGATAGAGTTCTCGTACAACAACGGCTTCCGGACTACGATTGGCATGGCACCATATGAAGGTGTTATGCGGGAGGAGGTGTACGACACCACCTTGTTGGACAGATGCGTCGATAGGGTTGGTGGGACCCGAGCTTTTGAGGAGACTACGGCAAAGATCAGTTATTACAGGCGCGGATCAAAACCGCGAATGACAGCACCACTGCTTATACGAACCGCCGCCGTAGAGCTCTGGAATCTGAGTTTGGTGGCGAGAATTTGACTGGAGGTAGCACCGATCAGAGAGACAGTAAGATTTGGTAGGCGGGGCAAGTTACCCCGAATTTTATCGGTTCTCATGAGTTTCTAGAGTAAGTTGTTAGGTTGATCTTTCCCCCCCCAACTGTTTCTGTTTTATGTGGTATCTTCCAGGATAGCCTGTTGTGGATCGGTTAGATTTAGGTTCGGTACTGTCTGGGGTTGTCTGGTAGAAATACCGGCAACTGACTCGGGGTGCAATAAGATGCACCCGGAGGGTGGGACGCCGTGAGGCTCTGTATGGTAGTCTAAACTACCACTCCCGCCGCACCAGTACGGTGGTCCGATTGTTCTGGGTTAGAGGAATGTTTATATCTTACGGTTGGTAGCGACACATGTCGGGTTGGTTCGAGCTACTCTTGGAGGACCAAGAGTTCTAAGGGGGAGAATGTTACGGTCACCCCGAGCGGGTTGCGGCCGGGTGACCCGGGCTCGGTTTTGGCTGCGGGTCACGTTTTCGGCGTTCGGGCGGCTCCCGAGCCCTATCCGAGTATTATTTTGGCGAACCCTTCCGTATTTGAGGTCGTGTGGGTCCCCGGACGTTTCCGCCGAAAATATTTTTAGCGCCGGGGTTGTCGGGTCGCCTCGGGACGTACAGCGGGCTCGGTAGCGCTCTCGAGATCTCAGTTTGAGAAGCCGTTTGTAGTTTTGGAGTCGTGGAAACGTCCCGGTGGTGGTTGTGGAGTTTAATATTTGGGGCGGGACGTTCGGTTCCGGGCGACTCCCGGGGCTCGGGACGGGAATCCCGGGGCTCGGGATGGAAATTTTCTGACGGCTTTTGGGTAAGTTGTGTTATAATTTAAGATGGAATTTATGGGTATTTTTGAGGAATTTTTGGTGTGATGGGATTTTGGTTCTGTTGGACACGCTCGCACATCGGGTTTTGGTTCGGGTTCAGCGAGCTCGGTAGGACACTCTGGAATGGTAAATGAATTTCTGAAAAGTGTTTTGTGAATGTTATAATATTCTGAAAATTGTGTCCAAGTTTCGTTAATTTTGGAATTCGGTAATTATTTTTGGGCAAAAAGAATTGGAACTTTCGGAAAAATTGGGAGTTAAATTGTAATTGGCTACAAAACAAAAATAATTCAGCATGGGCACAGCAGTTTTTTCGGCAGAATTGGGACAAATAGGGGACACTTGGCTGTTTGTGATTTATGTTGGAAAAAGGAATGGGATAAAGGGAAGGATACATATATATTAGGCTATATTTCATAAAATGGGATTTATTTCTTCTTCTTCTTCTTCTTCTTCTTCTTCCTTTCTGTATCCGCCATTGTTGAGCACCTCCAAGCTTGAGGTTCTTCATCTTGGCTCAAATCAAAGAGGAATTGGGTCCTTCATGTGGTAAGTACCTCCCTAAGCTCTCTTTTCTCATTAGTTTTGAAGATTAGTGAAGAAAAGAGGAGTTTTGGCAAATGTTGGGTTTGTTCTTAGCTATAAGCTAGGATGATTCTCTTCCTCCCATGTTTTAGTATGTTGTTCTTGGGTTGTAGGAGAGTGTTAATCAAGTGTTGGATTTTGGAAAACACATCTTGGATGAAAAACTTGTGTTGGCCGAATTTATGGAATAAATTCCAAAATGGTGTGTGTTTGTTATCTTGTTTCATGCTTCAAGTATGTTAGTCCTAGCATGATTCTAAGCTTTTGTATGGATTCAATTTGATGGAAAACAAGTTGAGGTAAAAACCCCCTTTTGGCCGATTTGTTTAGGTGTATGTTCATGTTGGATTTTGTTGTTTGGATGCAATTGGATAGCATGCTTGGTTTAGAAGTGAAATTGGTGGTTGGAATGGTTGTTTGGTAGCTTGAATGGATTGAATTGGATGTTGGGTGAAATGTTGGTTAGGAACCCAAATGTTGGAATGATTCTTTTTCAATGTTAGAGTTCCATCTTGGTTAAATTGGATGTTGATATGGTGTTGGGGTTGAATTTAGGAGTGGATGGAAGTTTGAAAGCGTTGAATTCGGTTAAGAAATGAAAAAGTTACAATTAAGCGGGATTATCGGAAAATGGCGGGTAATGAAGGGTTTAAGGTTGGATTTGATCAGTTCTGCTTATTGTATGATGTTTGTCAATGTATAATCTTGCATTGTCTAGGTTGGTTCTGAATTCTGAAGTTTCTGTGGAAATCTGGAATTTTACGGAAATTCTGCCGGATTTTCAGTTTTGGGGTCGGGGGTGTAGTTTGGTAGTGTGGTTGATAAGGATTCTAATTCAACTTGGTTTGGCAGATTCTGAGGTTCGGAGGTTAGGAAAAGAGAAGTTTCTGAGTATCGGGTCAAAGTGTGGAAGTTGTCCAGAATCGGTCTAATACTCTGGATTTGAGAGGTTAGGGTTTGGTTACGCTATTTTTGGTAAGATAGGTGTATGTTTAGTTTCACTTTACATTGCAAGTATTTCGGTATTATATGCCTAGGGCATATTCGTAGTCTGTAGGTGTATGTATTGTTGCACTTACATTTTGCGGGTATTTGGAAATTTTTGCTTTAAGGTACGTTACGTAATTTGTAGGAGTATGCCTTATGGCATACTGTCTGCATTAACCCTACGACAGGTTGAGGGTTCGCTACCCAGTGGTGCACCATGCTTCGTAATAGCTTCGGCTTGACTCCCTTAGAGGAGGCTGTCGTTACGATTGGTTATAAGGGTTTATGGCGATTTAGTATCGCACATCCTTGATATTCGATCTGTTTTATTACATGCACGATGTTACGTATTACATTGCATATATTACGTATATTGCTATCTTTACTGTTTTGCGGGGTTACATATGCTTATCTTACCCCAAATCCCTTACGGGGTCCTTTTAGGACTCACCCTTTTTGGGTTCTGTTTTTGGGTTTCAGGTAGACTTGGTAAACAACCAGCGGAGTTGGTTTCCGTGAGGCTTCTGCCTTGGTTGGGTTGAGCAACAGCAGTACCTTGTGGGCTGGGATTTTGTCTACTTGGTCCGAATCCCGCGAGGTATTTTGACGTTTAGGCCTAGGGTCGGCTCTGTAGCTGCATGTGCATACTTTCTGTTTTATTGTTGTGATGATTGTATATGTTTGTATATAAAATCTGTTCTGTTGCATATTCTGAGCGCATGTCGCTTTCTAGACACCTTAGGTTCTGTGAACTCTGCATGTATCTATGCTTGGTGCGTAAGCACTCGTCCACGGAGGGCGAGTCTTACTCTGTTGCTGACGCATGAATTGCGTGTTTTGATTTTATTTTAGTTATATGTATGAAAATTTCAGTTTGTTCCCACAATCGCTTTCCGGGTCCGCTACGCGCAGCAGGTCCCGATGGACCTGCCTTTTTCAGTATCACTCCGGCTTCCGCTTCCGCGTCCGGCGCCCCGCCTCCGCAACCGGGTTCGGGTGGCGTGCGGTGACAAACCACCACTCCCAGAGGCGAACCTACGCTTTGCAAAGGGGGGTCCATGGACCCCCCTTTTTCCCAAAAATGGACCCCCCTTTTTTCCCAAAAATATGTATAGAGGGTATATAGTTTATTAGTTTGACCCCTTTAAAAATTATAATGATATTTAATATATTATACTGGTTATTAAAAAATACAAAGTGGATCAATTTCTTAATTATTGAGTTAAAGTTTATTATGGTAATAACTATAACTTGACCATTGTATTTCACTTTTTCTAATAACTTGATACCACATGTTTTCTTTTGCACTAATATGCCTAAAGTTCTTAAAGTAGTTTTAATTGCCGAATGACTTATATCGATAAAGATGTATTTAAAAGCATTAGCAATGATGTAATTGTAGATTTTTTCTAAGGGATGAAGACTCGACGAGAACAATTGTAATATAATTTTTATCATTTCAAAAATTTACTATATAATTATAAAATTTAGTCTTTTACTTGTACATACGGACCCCCCTTTTTGAAATTTCTGGGTTCGCCACTGACCACTCCACTCCTAAAAGCTATGTCTAACTAGAAGCAAGTAGAGGTATTGATTCCCAAAAGTCTAGTTCATGCAAATCCCACTTAGGCATTTCATCGAACACCTTGATGCATATGAATAGATATCGTCATACCCACTCATAATAGAAACATCCAAGCACAATAATCAATATCCAAATCAAAATAGAGAAGATGAACACATAGAGAACCACCCTAGACAAGCAAACCCCAAGACACAAGTGACTACTCACTCATGCTCATATCACATAAACACATCAACATGTAATGATCAAAAGATAAAAGTAAAAGAGGAGAGGAGAAGAGAATAAAACTCTATTGCAAATGAATCTTTAACCCAAGATCATGAAGGCTTCAGTCCCAATAGTGTGGAGAGCTCAAAACCCTAGGTGGAAGAGTAAAGTGGGCTGCAAAGGGATCAAATCTCTCCAAATTCCTAATTCCCCTCTTCATCTCCTAAAACTCACCCTAAAAGACTATATATAGAGTATCATAATGACTAAAGGGTCCCTAGACATGTTGGACACCTTTAAGGTGTTAATTGAGGGCAAAATAGTCCAAAAAAACCGGTGCAACAGTGTTTGAAATGAGAACTATCGCAATGGTCCCGAAATATTTAAGTGCAGGTGGTGGCACCACAATGGTGCCACGATTGTCACTTTAAGGCCGAGAGCTCACGCGGCGCCAGCTTGGCTTCGCGATGGTGCCGCGAGTGTGTCACTTGAGACTGAGAGCTCACGCGGTGCCAGCTTGGCTCCACCATGGTGCTACGAGCTTGTTGCACCAAGAACTTCCTATTCCAAGCACGAGAGGTTGCCGGTACATAGCTTTCAGGTCCGAGCCTTCATTTCCACCAAGATTTGGTAGTTAGGTCCTTCCTCCACTCCTCAACGTGCGAGATTCCCTCTTTTTCTCTCCGCGAACTTCATTTCTACTATCCGAATGTACACATACAAATAAACCAACTTACTAAATAACATGTGCAAATATGATCAAATTCGCTCAAATGCATGATGGAAATGAATTGAAACACTTGGAAATGTGATTTGTGTATGGTATACATCACACCCGCAAACTCAAAATGTTGCTAGTCTCTAGCAACGCAAGCATCTACAATCTCAATATTAAACTTGCAATCCACCATTGCCCACTCAAGATAGACTACAATCCAGAACCGCTCATCAACAAGTATGCAAGTGATCAAAGAAGTTTTAAAACTTTGGTCTCAACATAAGAAATAGAGAGTCACTCCCTAAGTGTTTCACTCCGAGATCGGGAAGTGTACGTGTACATTGTGATCTTACCATGCGTTGTCAATCTATAAGCTTGCAAGCGAACCAAAACTCCTCCACTGAAGTCCCAAAGCACGTTGCATGTCTTGCCGGTCAGATGGTCTTTCATTCGGGTTGTAATGAGGCTAGGCTCGGTGAAAGTGGTGTTCGGTTGAAGGCTTTCTATAGGTGGAGCTTATATGAAACAACTTAAGCTTACAAGAATACGAGCATCGAAAGATAGAACAAAAGTTATAACATCAAAACCCACACTTGCACCTTTTTCAAGCATCACACCCATTCTCACAATTTTGAACTCTTTCAACACAAAATGCAATCCTGACATGCACAATAAATTCAAATGCCTTTCTTTCTCTTTTTTTTTTCTTTTTTTTCATTCTTTCTATTTTCTTTTTTTATATTCAACTTAGGCACACTTTTTAACAAGAATTGTGATTGCATCACTTACTCTCACCTCAAAGCACAACAATTGATGATCCCCCCAAACTCACATCTTTAACACACTAATCTTTTTTCACCTAATGCCCAAAATAACATGCTCAAGAAGTTTCATGGACGAAAAGTTAAGGTACAGGTTGGCTATTTGGTCGACTGACTCATCCTAAATTGCCATCGTCTTCCCAGTTCAACACAACAAATGTGGACTTAAAAAGGTTTCAAGCAAGCAAGTTCTAGCTCAAACACACAGTAAGATACTCTCAACAAAGATTGTGTCACACACAAGTCATATCATTGAAAAAATATTGGCACAAAAAAAAAACTCACAAGGTAAAATTCTCTATTTAAAACATTGAGGACAAAATTCTACCACTTCAATGATCACCAGCATAAATGTCGACAAAGGTTTTAAACAATAATCAATCTTATTGGGGCAAAGGAATCATGCTAAAGTACGAGACAAAACTAGCTGCTTGCATGGTGTTTCAATCAAATCCATCATACATAAAAGTACAACCTCACTTCCCATCATCAACATAAGCACACCCCCCAAACTCGAAATGAGCAATGTCCTCATGCGCAGAGGGGAGATGAAAAAAAAGGGAACGGGAGGTCATACCTGGGGGGCCAAGTTAGGCCCCCAGATCCTTCGTGACGGTGGGACTGGCCTCAGTACCGGCCCCAGAGTTGGTCTGAAGTGAGGGTGATCGGTGTCGTTGCTTTTGATAAGTGTTCACCACTGGAGGGCTCTCAGATGGCTGTGTAAGTGTGCGTAAAAGCTGCCTCATGAGGGACTGTATCTCCAAATGCATGGCCTTGTTGTCCCTCTCAATCTCCTCCAATCGGGCCATAGTAGTAGTCTCAACTCTCTTGTGCCTCTCCTCCTCCACGAGGCGTTTAGCCTCGGAGTCTCTGATCAGTGCCTCATATGTTGTCATCCGCTCCTCGTGTATCTTGAATATCTCCTTGAATATCTCCTTGATCATAACCTCTTCTTCAAAAACCTTATAACCTTCCTCTGGTTCGGTATTTGTCTCATCCTCCTTTTCCACTTCTTCCTGTCTTCTTTTCTTGTTCTTCTTACTCTAAACTTTTTTAGCGCTTATGATGTCTTCCTTCTTCTGAGTGTCCCAATCCAAAGGCGCCATGTTGCTTGGGCTTAATTTAACCCCTAGGATACTAGGGACTTTTGCTCTAGCACACAAATGTGTAATCAATTGAGGAAACACAAAATTATGCTTTTTGTGAGTAGCCACCTCCAAAATACTCCCCCAGATCAAATGGCCGACACTGACAGGTCTACCAGAAGCAATTTGAAAAAGTGTATCAATCCTATCCATTGAAATCTGATGCGACCTCGGAGAAGGCTGCAAGTTCCCGTGGATGATCCTGTTCCATGCTTGCAAATGGATCTTAAGATCTTTGGGAGAGATCACTTTTTTGTTCTCTCCTTCTATCCATTGGGGTGTCTCACCAGTCGCAGAGATGTGTGCAGCAATCTTGCTCAAGTCCTCGGTGACTACAAGCCGAGTATCTGTGCCATCTTCACGGATGCCCAACTCTCTTGCAATAGAAGTTGGGGAAAAATCCACATCCTCCTCTCTAACTAGCACCGTTGTTGGTTTTGCCCTATGCTTCCAGGTGCTGCCCATTGTGATGGTTCATTTCAAATTCGCATAAAATTCTCTCACAAGAAGCAAATTTGCTTCGGAGGGTGGCTTGATAAGCTTTTTCCAACCTCTTGAGTTTACAACCTCTCAAACTTCCCCTAATTTGGGGTGGGATATAACGAACTCCCGTTGGAAGGTGGTTGACCGGTGTGAATTGTCGATGTAACAATGTCTTTCTGCCTCTTCATCAATGAACCGCTCAACCACTTCGACATTCATGCATGTACTCGGTGCACTTGAATCCACATGTGTACCCTTGCCCTTGTTTGTGTTTGTAGCAGGTAATGTAGAGACCTTTGAGCTCTTTTCTTGTGTTGGTTTCTTACTTCCTACCTGAAAATAGTTGGAGATTCTCAGAATAAGGCAGTAGGTGTAGAATCAAATACAGGTTCATGGTAATGCTACAACAATGAAGCACTGAAAAAAAAGTATACTTGGTTTAGATGCATATTCATTTCATCAAGCACTAGCCAACCCAAATGTGCATCTAGACTATATGTTCATTCAAAACTATCATGGAATCATCAGCGGGAAGGGACTAGAGAAACATTTCTATTCGTACATATGAGCAAGCAAAAAGTTTATGAATAGACATAACCATTTCTCATGATTAAATCCATCTATCTATCAACCGAGTCATCAAAGTAATGTAGGATTTCAACAATAGCTTCCTAGCAATAAAATGCAATGTTCCGCAGCCCTAAACCATGAGAAACGAGCTTGCACTAGAAATCACCATTAAAGCCTGAATTTGAACCTTTCTCTCTCTAGAATTTTTCCAACATGCAAAAATAAACAATGTCACACCAAAAACTTGCTTCTAATCATCAACCCATTCATAATGTAGCATGAATCAAGCATAAAACACAAGAGATAAGTCATCTCTACTCATAACCCAAAACCTAGGTTTTGGTAACAAAAAAAATTCAGAATTCATGAAGGAATTCGAAAATGAGAGGAGATTAGGAGTTACCTTGACCATCTTGTGCACAAAGTGAAGTGAATGAGTGAAAAATAAAATGGGGCATAAAGCGTGGTGGAGCCGAGACTATGGTGATGAGAGAGATGAACCCATGGTGAGAGTTTGAACAAAACTTGTCTGTGTGTGAAAACGTGGTGTGTAAAATGTGAAAAGAAAAGTGTGAGAGGGGTTGAGTAATGGAAAAAAAAACAAAAGAAACGGATTGATGTATGTTACGCAGAGATAAAAAATAAAAAATGAAATTGGGTTAGGCACAAATGTGGGCTTAAACAGGTTAGGCCCAAAAGTGGGCTTAAACAGATCAAAAGGAGAGGGTGCTTGGCTCCGCTCTTGTGCCGTGATGGTGCCACGAATTGCATCACTTGAGGCCGAGAGCTCCCGCGACGCCATCTTGGGTCCGCAGTGGTGCCACGAGCTCATTTCACTTGAGGACGGAGAGCTCCCGCGGTGCCATCTTGGCTCCACGATGGTGCCACGAGCTTGTTGCACCAAGAACTTCCTATTCCAAGCACGAGAGGTTGCCGGTACATAGCTTTCAGGTCCGAGCCTTCATTTCCACCAAGATTTGGTAGTTAGGTCCTTCCTCCACTCCTCAACGTGCGAGATTCCCTCTTTTTCTCTCCGCGAACTTCATTTCTACTATCCGAATGTACACATACAAATAAACCAACTTACTAAATAACATGTGCAAATATGATCAAATTCGCTCAAATGCGTGATGGAAATGATTTGAAACACTTGGAAATGTGATATGTGTGGTACACATCAACCAGTAAAGAACAACGTTTAAAGAACCACTCTAAAGTTGTTCATACACTCTTACCGTCGGATGTATAGTAGAACCACACAACATGAACAACACCACCAAACAACCTTAACACCAAACAATCCCACAAAGAGCAACAGAAGAAGAAGAAGCTTGAAGACAACAACCCAACCCCATAAGAGCTGGCGAATGACATGGAGGATTGTTCCAAGTTTCTTCACATGTGCATAAGTACATTTCATTAAAGACCTACACTAACCACTAAAGGTAGGTAATTCCATCTCAATCCGTACGTCTATTAGTAAATAACATTAATGTGGTTAGTTGATCAACCATTCAGAACCATGACGCTTTTTAAGAAAAGCCCAATGTCATTTTCAGGCTACAGATCGCTATTGTTATCATCTGGTGGGCACACTAGAGCTACCCTAAAAACGCCCACCGACGCCTCTCCATGTACCTAGAAGCTGTCCTTGGACACGCTGAAGGCCACTAAACAGCGCTACTGTACTATTAAACAACGTTCTACTATCACAAATAACTTACTAGCCGGCCTAAAATGATACAAACCATATAATGGGCTTAATTACTGGTTCTAATTAATAAAAAGTACACCTAAGCTTAAAACCTAGACAAAATTATTAGTAAGGAATAACAAGTCATCTAATATAGAAGTTCCACTCAACCTAAATTAAGAATGATGTGAAGTTCAACTACAACATATTGTTACCTTATGGTCTCAATCAAGTACTTCAAAATGAATCACCGCTAAAAGGTATCATGAAAAATATTTCGTGTTCAAAATACCTAAATACAATATATGTTGCTAAGTATTTCCATCTAAAACATACATTATTGTTAACAATCGAATATAATTATACTTCTAGTTTTAATACCATACAACCACTTTACCGAAACGCTATTTGACAATTCGTTAACCCAAATTTTCAGCACTCCAACGCGATTATCCAAATTCTAAAACAAAGCTTGCTCCTTTGCACGAATACAACTATTTTTTAGCATCAAAATAAGGATAATACAAAAACGCACTGACAAAAAGGAAACTATAAAGATTAAAACGTATAAGTTTACATAATTGAAGAGTGTACTTCAAGTACTTCATATTAACTGGTACTTAGGAATAGAAGTTGCTCTGTTTCTCTACCAAGACTGATAACCTTAAAAGGTATGAATAGCCTTGGTGTTGCTACACATGCACACGCGCGTCCGCACAAACACACATGCACACGCACGCCCCCCCCCCACACACACACACATATATATATATATATATATATATATATATATATATATATATATATATATATATATATATATATATATATATATATATATATATATATAAATATAAAAGAATGACATGACCTACTACGTTCTAAAGAACAATTCTTTTTTATTTGAACAAGTTTTGCATTATGGAACTAGATTCTTTGTGGTCTGTGGTTGAGGGCGTTTGACATGTTTTGCTATTAGATTGGGTAAATTATTTTATCACGAGTTCTTAAATTGTTCTATTACGAGTTCTGATTACTGATTACTCTTCGTGTTTGATTGACATGATTCCACTCATGCTGTAATGATTTTGTTGAGAGTTATGATTTATTATTCATGGAGTTAGCCTATCAGTGTAATGCTGTGTTTTTTGTTGTAAAAATTAAGTGCTTTTACTTCTGATTCATGAAGATGCTTTGATTTGCAGTGCTTTATTAATACTAAATTTTGGTCCAATTTGCAAAAGAAATGGCAGATTTAACAAATACTTCTAAATAGAATTTATTTATTGGAAATTTTTTCAAGTTCTCCTTCCTGCATTGTTATTCTCAGTGATGCTTCAAGTCAACCAAACGTCATCTTAAGTATGGAAAAGAATTTATATGTTACATCTTATCTCTATAGCCCATATCTTGTGTAAAGTCCTCATTCCTGCATCGTTCTTCTTGCTTCAAGTCAACCAAACGTCATCTTAAGTATGGAAAAGCATTTATATGTTACATCTTATCTCTATAATAATGTTTCTAAAAAAACCCATATCTTACCCATAAAGCTCCAACTGGATTGAGATGTAAGCTTAGGTCTAAAGGTTCCCATAAATATTAGCAATTCTTGAGTGTATAGGCTGCAAGAAGACAAAAAAAAGGGTCACAAAAATGTAAGCCAACACCATTCGAAGCATCAAGAAAGGTAAATAAATAAGAACGAAATTTTGCTATAACTTAGAGAGGAGGACAGTCCTCCTTCCTGCATACGTGACATATCAGTATTGGCTCGTGCCATTATTATTAATTACGGGGTTGCCACTATTTATTATGGGGGGTAGGAGGAAAAAGATTTCCCATTAAGAATTGGCATGAAGCATCATTAAGAAAGCTTTGATATTAAATCTTTAACTAAATGAATAAATTGACTCAGTATTGAATTCTAACTTTTCAAACCTATGTGATGTGTATATCATATTTACTAAAGAACTTTGTATTCAACATTTATCCCAATCTCTAATTTAAAATTACGCCTTCATGAATTAACTATTAACAGTGTCTGGTGGAAATCGTTGTTTGGTCTTTCTAAAACTTTGAGAGATCTTTTGGGTGTTTTCGGTGGTAGCTCTTTCATGGAGTATTTGAAAAGAAATGATTTCTTCTTAGCTATATCTAATGCGAATCCTTTTTGTTGCCTAACCATTTGTCAATGACATTTTTTTTAATATATTTAAAGTATTTCTATAGTTACTATGATTATTGATATGTGATGTTGCATTCTCATAAACATTTTTCCTATGTTTTTGAACCCTATGCACTACCGTTGCTGATTTTTACGCCTAACCTATATATACCTAGGGTGGGTGACATTAATTCGTGTTATTTCTAGACATTAATGTAGACATCAATTTTTTAACATTAATATGAATATTGTCATTTCATTTGTATACAAAATTCTTTGTTGATGACATTGAATCTTCTTAACATATGTCTTTCTGTGGTGATTACAGGTTTGTAGTGATGGTACAACGACACCGTATTCCGCTTAAAAAGAAATTGGCTTTTTTAGAGCTTGGGTAAGGAGCTCAATGTCATTAATGCAGCCCAGATGATGTGTGTGTGTAAATTACAATATGTACAATGGAAACACAACACAAGAGAACGGTAAAATCAAGCAAAAAATAAAAACAAACCCGCTTTGTGACCAAACAATTTCCAGCGTAGTCGTCAGCTGTAGCGACGAGGATTTTACAGAAGTCACCACCAATCTTTTGTATCAGATCGATTGGAAACCTGAAACTTGGTCTACGAGATTCTAGGTTCGTTAGTCAATTACGCACAAATATATAAATTTTTTAGCTCCCAAAATTGGTATTACAGGTTTGTTTATATATATATATATATATATATATATATATATATTTGCTTGATTAATTTTATGACTAGTAAAATGAGTCCGTTTATTTACCACATATGTGGAAAACCACCTAATAAACTAAAAGACTAAAACACCTTTCATAGAGATTTATTAAGAGGATATTTGACATTTTCATGGTGTGTGTTTTTCCACACATGTGGTAAATAGACACCCACAGTAAGAGTAGTATCCCAAGAAAAATCAAAGTACAGACAACGAGCAATTATTCAAACCGAAGACATAAATAAATAGAAACAAAAAAGAGAACTAAAAGTCATGACATATACATAGTACGCAGCTATAAAAATAAAAAAAACATTAAAGGGATAAACAAATCATATGAAATTCTAAACCATTTAAACGAGATACTACAAGAAAAAAACAAAAGTTTAGGAATGACCCAAACTTCAAACGACTTTGAATCTCGAAAGAAAACAAAAAGTTTAGGAATGACCCAAACTTCAAACGACTTTGAATCTCGAATGGTCAAGCTGCAACAAAATAAATTAATGATAAGTCGAATAGAAATATTAGAAACTAGCGTGACCTAAGTAATCAAAATTGGAAAACATGAGGGACTTAATTAGAGCAAACAAAGAATAAAGGGAAAAAAAGAAAGAAAAGGAAAACACGTACTTACCTGAGTCCAAGGAAACTAAGCAGCAGCAGCTCCTCTCAGGCGGGTGCAACTCCAGGCACAGCGGAACACCAGTCCGGTGGCGATGAAGGCGGCACCGGCGGATGACGAGGGTGTTGGCGCCCGGATCGTCCAATTCGTCCGGGTTGAGCAGTTGATCTTAAAGGGGTCGGCGTCGATTTCTCCTTCCTCCGGTGAAGTCAGGTGGAGATGAAGGCACTGATAGCTTCCTTACGATGAGGCGGTTATGATAGGATAACTATTGGTTATTGGGAGGCGGATTTAGGGAAGAGAAGGGTTGGAGTTGAATGGCTTGTCATGAGAAAATCAACAAGAAACAAGCTCTTTTTTGTGAAAATATTTGGTGCCCTTTAAGCAGCAAATTAGTGTTGTATTTATAAGAGATTAATGAGGATTAGGGTTAGGGCTGTAGTGGAGCCATTTTGGGGAAGATTTGTGTTGTGACCATAAATCTAGCAGACAATGAACTAAATCTAAAGTCACAATTTCCGGAATCTTTTGGCATTTTTAAAAGAAATAAAAACTTGTAAAATAAGTGATTGGATAGTAAAGGTTTTGTAAATCTAAAATATAGTCCAAAGTCCTTATACAAACAAAGTTTAAAGAAGTGAGTTTTGAGAAATTACAAATAAGAAAAGAAAATACAAAACCAATTTTGAAGATAAACCTAGCCTAGTCGGGATTCAATTCTTCTTGTTCCTTCATGTTGCAGTCTCTGAACCTTATCTTCATGCTCTTCTGTTTATCTTGTTTTCATTTCCAGGTTCCCTTCAACTAAACAATAATAGAGTAAGTAATTTGTACAAGTGATTAAAAATAAAGAAAGTAACTTGAGAAGAAGAAAGGGAGGGAACAAAGTACTTACAGGGGTGTGGAGTGCACTCCCGCCAGGAAGAGCAAGTGCTTTTTCTAACTCACTCGGCTAAATGCCTAACTTCAAATTCCAACTCCATTTCATAGTGATTCAGTTCATCAGTTATTGATTACAGATATACTTAAGCATGTTTCTCAATGATAAGAAACAGGGGCATGCTCTAGTCACTAAAATGAAGGCTAGGCCGAGAACTCCATGGTCTGTATCTCTTCCATGTTCTCAGCCCATCATCACATCATAAAACTTCATCAACTAAACACAACCCATTTCAGTGGTAGGGTATCAAGTTCACATCAGCTCATCCATATATACGTCCGAGAGCAACTCCTTCAATACTATTACTGTTTTCAACCATTTAGCAGTTTTGGTGCACAATCCAGTAGTTCCTAACCCTAGTAACCTATCATGAACAATGAGAGACTAATAATTCAGAGTAAGAGAATAATAATTCATAAGTGATAACAATTTCTAACAAGGCCGAACCATACTCACGGTTTCCTCTTTAATAACTCATCAATCCATAAATCTTCAAAACAAAAACATACCAAGCAGTCATCACGCATTAACATCTAACTTGGTAGTTTTACTCATTTATCATCTAATTTCAGTGGCATAAAAACCCTTTATCAACCAAACAAAACCGAGACCTATTGTTGACACCCAATTTTGTCCGGACTAGTAATTTAGGTTTTTTTTTATTTTCATGTGATCATGTCGTTATTTTATGTAATTTTGTTATATTTATGTATTTTATGTGATTTTTCTCATTTTTCATTATTTTACATACTTCTCGTCATTTTCGTTATTTTAGGTGTTTTTTTCTCATTTTTGTTCTTTTGTCATTTTTATTATGCCACGTGTTTTTATCATTTTCATTGTTTTATTTATTTATTATCATTTTTATTAGTTCTTGTATCTTTTATTATTTCGTGTGCTTTTGTTATTTTCATGATTTTTAAGTGTTTTTATCATTTTATTGGGGTTAGTTTAGAATTAAAATTTGATTATTTTATTTTATTAATTAAAAAAAAGAAGAGAAAACTAAAAAAGAAAAAAAAACAAAAAAAGAAGGAAACGTACACCAAGCATGTTTGCTCTGCCTCCTCCGCCTGACATGCTGCGTTCTTTCCTCCACTCTTCTGCCCATCTCCTTCATCATTCAACATACCTTGTAAGCTTTCTTTTCTACCATTGGACAATAGCATGATCATCTTGGTGTGTAATTTGACGTCCAAATTCTCAAATTTGGCTATAAATTGGCTGGAATTTGAAGCAAACAGGAACCAATATTGCAACAAAAAAAAAAACGAACCAGCCTTGCCTTCGAGCTTCAACCGCTGCCGGCGTCCATCCTACTCCTCTTATATCCGCTTCACTTCATCACCAAACACCGTCCCTATCGGGACCGCAGCATCACTGGCCGACGCCCCTAGCTCCGCCCGACATCGCCGAAAACCCGAGAATATCGTCGCCGACCCGCCAGGCCTCCTCCTCCATTCCCCCTGATTTGCTGCGTTTCATCACTCCTATCTATCACCATTAGCTCCGCCACAACGAGACGAAGCCAACCCACCCTTTCACGCTGCCGGATACGGCCTGAGCATGGAGAAAACGCCCGCAATCCGATCCGACACCGGCCGCCCGTTCTCTCTCCAACCGGAGCTCCATTCACCGCGCCACCGCCGCCGTCGGGATGACATGCCTCTTCTACGCCGCCGAAAAGCAGACTCTGGTGCCGGCCGCCGTCAGCTCCGCCGCCGGCGCACGCAACGTGAAGAAGGAGAAGCTGCTGCAGTAGTTTTTAATTTTTGGTAAAATCACAACCTCAGTCCCTGTCCCTCTATTTTCTCTCTTTTGTCATTTAGATCCCTTGAGTTGTTCACAGCAGCATTCAAGTCACTCTGTCAAGTTAAAAACCTCATTTTGGGCAATATGCCTAAACGTTTTGTGCTAGTTAATATTTTTTTTGCTACTGTGTCAATCTAAACTATTTTAATTTTATTTTCAAGACATTTTCAGTTTTATTAGCTATGTAAATTACTAAGAATCTTTTTCTATTATTTTTAGTGTTATTATTTATCTTTTTTTCATTATGTCTTAAAATTAAGCAAAAATCTAAAAACATCTGTGGTACCAATTTTGGGCGTACGAAAATTTACCATTTTTGTACGTAACTGACAAACGATTCCAGATCTCTCGTAGACCATTTTCAGGTTTCCAATCGACCTAGGTAAAAAGATTGGTGGCGACTCCTGTCAAAAAACACGTCGCTACAGATGGCGACTCCGCTGGGGACTTGTCCGGCCACAAAAGGGGTTTTGTTTTATTTTCTTTTGCTTGATTTAGTTTATTCATTGATTTATTTCATGTTGACATACATGACATGGAGTTCTCTACCCGAATTCCGCCAAAGCCAATTTCATTCAAAGCGGAATATGGTGTTGTTGTACTTGTGAGATTCTACTCTCCAAGCCTTCGCCGTATCCTAGTAGGGAAGTAGTGCTAACCCTGTGGGATTAATATTCCCCTCGTGGGTTCACGAAAACCTACGACCCGGATTAATCCATTCCTTGCATGTCCCTTGTGGGTAAGGATTGGGCCGTCGCTTCTAAACGATGGAATCCGGGAACCGCCCTAAGCCTTTTGATATACCATTCCCTGCATGTAGTGGCCACGCACCCAACTATTAGTCCCAGCTTTAGGATTCCTACCCACTTTATGTCACTCGTTAAATATGATGTGTGCTATTGTACCTGTTGTTATCTTCGCTGACCTGTCTATTTTTATATCTCGCTCCACATGCATATCATATAGGAAATATACTCAGTGAAAGAATCATTCCATGAATATATTTGCATTTCTCCCCGTTGCCCATGACGAGTCTTGGACTGCCACAATAGTGGAAACCCAGCCAAAGGCAATGGCTTTTTCCGAGTCAATGCAAAGCCGTCAGGGAGACTGTCTTACTTCCCAACAGTCCGTTTCGCTCAAGTCCAAGGTCCCCATCAATACAGATGTCGACTCACACATACTGTAATTCACACTCACACTCACACATACACACATAAAACATACTTGTTGCATTCATATCATTGAGCTTCCTACCCGAGCTCTAAGGAACACAAGTTCTTTCTAAGCGGAATACGATGTTGTTGTACTTGTGAGATGTTATTCTCCAAGGCTTCATTGTTTCCTAGTGGGGAAATAGTGCTAGCCCCGTGGGATTAATATTCCCCGCATGGACTCACGAAAACCTACGACCCGGGTTAATCCATTCCTTACATGTCCCTCTTGGGTAAGGATTGGGCCATCATTATTCAATGATGGGACTCGGGAACCACCCTCAGCCTTTTGTTTAGCCCTATCCATACATATAGTTCACCCGTGCCTAACACTTAGAACTGACCTTAGGTTTCCCTACCCATTATTTTGTTTTCACCTCTAGGTATGATTCATGTCTCACATTCTAGTCATATTGTACAATCTACCTAGGATATGTCACGTCTTTGGTTTGGATTAATTTTTCAGCATCAAAAGTGAGCAGTGGAAACAACAAATCAATTCTCGGAGGAACAAGTGCGAGACTCTAGCGACATGTTAGGAACCTCAAGATCGCACGAGATTGGATAGCCGCACAAGTTAGCCCGACGTGCAACCAAGGCACCCAAGTGACTGCACCGAGCTAGATGACACCAGTAGAGTGATTTGAAATCGGTCAACATTATTTTTCAAAGGGAGTTATTCCATTCATTATTTGTCAATTAAATCATTTGTTATTGATACTTGTGCACTTTTGTGTATATAATTTGTACTAATTGATGCTCTTTCTCTTTTTGTTTTATGACATTCACATTCATCATATTTCTTTCTAATTTTGGCATTCATTCATTTTTTTTCAAGACGCGTCCTTTGTACATTTTAATTCATAAACTGTACATTTTCATTCATAAACTGTACATTTTCATTCATAAACTATACATTTTTATTCATAAACTTGGAACATACACAAGTAAAAACATGTTGCAAAAAAAGAGGGACATCAAGGAGTTTGAGAACAATTTTATGATGTGAAGAAAAACTGACGACCCCCATTTATCACATGAAAAGACAATTTCTCACAAATCGTCTTTAAGCCGGGTCTAATACGTTGATCAATACAAATTGATGAATAATTGGAGAAATCTTTGAATTTTACTCAAATCTTTGAGAGCTTGCCAAGATAAATTGAAAGTTAAAGTTATCTAGATTTAGTCCAAAATCTAGGGTACAGTCTTTGTTGCAATGGACCTCTGTTATTCTTTATCTTGAAATAAGAAGGGGTAAATGTGCACTTTGGCATCCTTCAGCAAAATACCACACCACAGTTCAAGCATTCTCTTCTCTATTTCAAAACTCTTTCACCAAGCCACGACATAAACAATGTCATTGATGAGGTAAAAAGAAGACTGGATAGTGGCTTCTCGAAGACATTGCCAAATCTTGTGAAAACAATTTCGATGTGGCCCTTCGACAGTGAGATTATTTCAGAGAAATGTCGCCTCAACCGTTGGCCGAACAAACATTAGAAGGTTATTTCTCTGCATCAAAAGACTAGTCATCCAAAATATTCTTTCCAAAAGGGGAGAACCTCATTCATCAAAAAGAAGAAGTATGAGAACAAAAGAACCTTTCAGATCATTGCTACGGTCGAGATCAAGTCAAGTTACATTTATCAATCCCAAAGTCAGATCAACGGTCATGATGTCTTCATCACATCAATACTCATGACTCAAAAATCAAAAAAGAAAAAGAAAAAATAAAAAGGGTCAATGTAGATTCTATTCCGCTGTCTTTAGCTAGAAATGGCTGAAGTTACGAATAGTGCTAGTAGCCACTTGTCTTTGCATTTTAGTCAGAAGTAATCGAGCGTAGGTAGCAATAACTATTTACGCTCGCATGAAAATGACTGAAAATCGCAGGTCAAACAAGGTCTGACCCGAAAAACAAAAATGAAAAAAAGGGAGTCAGAGAGTCTAAACTGAAAACCTGCAAAGGTGGTTTAGAATGAAGACACGATTCACCAGCCTAATGAACAAGGGGGCAACAAAGAAGTCTCAGGCAATATCAACCAATTCTCAAGTTTCTCAAGAGTAGTTCCACGCACCATGAGAGTTGGAGGGCAACATTTGAGGTCATTCTTGCCGGATAAGGCAGTGATTTCGTGATCAGCACTATCAAGTTTTGAAAAGAAGTTAATTTGCTCATCAGTGACATTACCAGACCTTTCGCCTGAACTACTCTATTTTTCATCAACCCATATCAATGGATGCCATTTACCTTAAAGAACCATTCAGATGATATTCATTCTTCACCTCGACGTCCACACAAAACAATCCTTCATGCTATGAAGCCCTTCCGTTATCCACACATTCTACTTCTTCAAGTTGAAAAGGGAAAGAATAGCAGAGTTATAATAATAACACAAAGATCATCATATATCTTGTCAAGCTCTACAAATTGATAAGAGTTTTCTTTAAGGACCAACCGTTAAACATTAATGTGTATGGATCTTACAGCAGACATGGTTTAAAGACTCTTGTTGAGAATATGCATTTTTGTGACCACAACTGGGGGGCAAATAGATCATTCACTCATATAATTATTCTTAGGGACAAAGGAATCCAGGAATGGAAAATAATTTTTCGACAATGAGGTAAGATCACATCAGACAAGATGAAAGACATTCATAAAGAAAGCTTAGTAAATGTTTCTGCACTTACCATGCATCATTGGTTTTAATTGAAGATCTCCATCATTGCAAATCTAAACATCAAGCATTTTCAGAGTCATGATCATCATGTGTCATGCATAATATCATCATCCATTCTCAAAGACAGGTTTTCAAGAAACTCGCTGACTCAGGTTTTGATATCAAGATGAGAGGATTTTGATGAGAAGCTCTCCAAGATGACAATGATTCATGTTTACTTCAGCTCGGAAGCTTTCAGGTTTCACTTAAGCTTTCCACATTACCATGATACGGTAACACAATATCTTTCACTTGCCTCATCTTGTACATATGGGGCACATTGCAAGTTGCACAAAACTACGAATCTCGGAAATTCACTCATTGTGTGCGATTTCACATTTATGAAGTTTAGTCATTTCGTCAAACTTGACCATTTTCCAAATTCGCTCATTCTGTGCGATTTCACATTTTTTATGAAGTTTAGTCATTTTGTCAAACTTCGTATCAACCTCATTCACTCCAGATTTTTCATTAAAGGTAAGGAAGGTTCCTTAGCCTTAACCCTTGAGAGAAAGGTTTCTCTCCCTAAATGGTAAGAAAGTTCTTCATTCTCTTCATTCCAAGTCAGCAGAGCATCACTCAAAGAGGGCATCGGTTCTGTAACCTCCCTTCGAGCTCATTTCACTCAAAAGGCTGGTCTCAACAGAATCTCTAGTTGCCAAGCATTCATCTCTGACCATTTTCAGCTCTTGCCCGAGCATTAACAACCCATTTGGAGTCGTATGTTTCCCACCACATAGGTGAATCCCTCATCCAAAACACTCCCAAGTTGCCGGGAACATCTTTTCTGGAGCCTAGAGATACCTTCCCACCATTCGACAACATTTTCTCGTCATCTTCACCGTGTTTCAGTGAAACCAGCACCGCATGTGTCAAGTCTCTTGCGAGGAAGAAGAAAGCTCTTCTCTTCATCTAATATTTCAAAACTTCACTCGTTTTGTGAGATGCCTCAACTTAGAAGTGTAGTCATTTCGTCACACTTTTCACTGAATCACTCAGCTTTTCACCAAAGGTAAGGAAGGTTCCTTAACCTTAATTCGAAGAGAAAAGTTTTTCTTCGCTAATGGTAAGAAGGTTCTTACCATTATTCTCATTTAAGGATATCAAAAAAATTCACTAAAGGCTAGGAAGGTTCTTTAACCTCGACCCATGATAGAAAAGTTTTCTCTTTGTGAATGGTAAGAAAGTTCTTTCATTCTCCTGATTTCAAAGTCTATTAAGATTTTTTTGCTAAAAGGTAAGGAAGGTTCCTTTACCTTGGCTCGAAGGGAAAGGTTTCTCTTCTGAAATGGTAAGAGAGTTCTTACCATTCCTCTCATTTCATGATCTCAACCAAAGATCTCATTCCACTCATTCCGAAATGGAAAGAGAAGTCTCCTTTGCTGAATGGTAAGAAGGTTCTCATCATTCACTTCGTCTCAATACTTCAATCAAGTCTTTCGACAAAGAAGCAAGGAAGGTTCCTTCACTTCAGAAGGGGAAAAAATATTTCTTCCCTTCACAAACAACAAGGAGGTTCTTGTTGTTCATTTTTTTAATCAGTCAGCCATCTATTTTCATCGAGCATTGGGAAGGTTCTCAATCTCGAATTATTGGAGCAAAGAAGGTTCCTTCGCTTCACGAATAATGAGAAGGTTCTTGTTATTCAATTTCAATCAATCAATCAATCAATCAGTCATTCATCTTACTTTTGCCGAGCATTGGGAAGGTTCTCAATCTCAAATTATCGGAGCAAGGAAGGTTCCTTCGCTCATGAATAACAAGAAGGTTCTTGTTGTTCATTTTTTTAATCAGTCAGCCATCTATTTTCATCGAGCATTGGGAAGGTTCTCAATCTCGAATTACCGGAGCAAGGAAGGTTCCTTCGCTTCGCGAATAACGAGAAAGTTCTTGTTATTCCATCTCAACACTCAATCAATCAGTCATTCATCTTACTTTTACCGAGCATTGGGAAGGTTCTCAATCTCGAATTATTGGAGCAAGGAAGGTTCTTTCACTTCACGAATAAGGAGAAGGTTCTTATTATTAGATCTCAACTTTCAACCATCAATCAGTTAGTCAATCACCTATTTTCACCGAGCATTGAGAAGCTTCTCAATCTCGAATCTTCAGAGTAAGGAGTGTTCCTTAACTCTAAATAGCGGAAATGTTTCCGCTATTCGATTCAATAGGAAAGTTCCTGTTGAATGCAGCAAGGAAGGTTCCTTCGCTTCGGAAAGGTAAGAAAAGTTTCTTCCTTTCACGGATGATGAGAAGGTCTCGTTATTCGCCGGACAAAATTTCGGGTCAACCTACTTTGCGCGTTCCATTTCTCATGAAACACGCAAAGGGGGGCAGCTGTTGACACCCAATTTTGTCCGGACTAGTAATTTAGGTTTTTTTGTATTTTTATTTCATGTGATCATGTCGTTATTTTATTTAATTTTGTCCGGACTAGTAATTTTGTGATTTTCTCATTTTTCATTATTTTACATACTTCTCGTCATTTTCGTTATTTTAGGTGCTTTTTTTCATTTTTTTTCTTTTGTCATTTTGTTATGCCACGTGTTTTTATCACTTTCATTGTTTTATTTATTTATTATCATTTTTATTAGTTCTTGAATCTTTTATTATTTCGTGTGCTTTTGTTATTTTCATGATTTTTAAGTGTTTTTATCATTTATTGGGGTTAGCTTAGAATTAAAATTTGATTATTTTATTTTATTAATTAAAAAAAAGAAGAGAAAACTAAAAAAGAAAAAACACAAAAAAGAAGGAAACCCTGACATGCTGCGTTCTTTCCTCCACGCTTCTGCTCATATCCTTCATCAGTCAACATACCTTGTAAGCTTTCTTTTCTACCATTGGACAATAGCATGATCATCTTGGTGTGTAATTTGATGTCCAAATTCTCAAATTTGGCTATAAATTAGCTGGAATTTGAAGCAAACAGGAACCAATATTACAACCAAAACAAAAAAAAACGAACCAGCCTTGCCTTCGAGCTTCAACCACCGCCGGCGTCCATCCTACTCCTCTTAGATCCGCTTCACTTCATCACCAAACACCATCCCTATCAGGACCGCAGCATCACCGACAACACGCCGGCGCCCCTAGCTCCGCCCGACATCGCCGGAAACCCAAGAAAATCGCCGCCGACCCGCCAGGCCTCCTCCTCCATTACCCCCGATTTGCTGCGTTTCATCACTCCTATCTATCACCATTAGCTCCGCCACGACGAGACGAAGACAACCCACCCTTTCACGCTGCCGGATACGGCCTGAGCACGGAGAAAACGCCCACAATCCGATCCGACGCCGGCCGCCCGTTCTCTCTCCAACCGGAGCTCCATTCACCGCGCCACCACCGCCACCACCCTCTCCGGCTGCCGCCGGGACGATCCCCCTCTTCTCCGCCGCCGAAAAGCCAACTCTGGTGCCGGCCGCCGTCAGCTCCAAGAAGCTGCTGCAGTAGTTTTTAATTTTTGGTAAAATCACAACCTCAGTCCCTGTCCCTCCATTTTCTCTCTTTTGTCATTTAGATCCCTTGAGTTGTTCACAGCAGCATTCAAGTCACTCTGTCAAGTTAAAAACCTCACTTTTGGGCGATATGCCTAAACGTTTTGTGCTAGTTAATATTTTTTTTGTTATTGTGTCAATCTAAACTATTTTAATTTTATTTTCAAGACATTTTGAGTTTTATTAGCTATGTAAAATACTAAGAATCTTTTTCTTTTATTTTCAGTGTTATTATTTATCTTTTTTTTATTATGTCTTAAAATCAAGCACAAATCTAAAAAAACCCGTGGTACCAATTTTGGGCGTACAAAAATTAACCATTTTTGTACGTAACTGACAAACGATTCTAGATCTCTCGTAGACCATTTTCAGGTTTCCAATTGACCTAGGTAAAAAGATTGGTGGCGACTCCTATCAAAAAACACGTCGCTACACCTATCAAGGTCTTTAACTCCCTCTTTCAGCTTCAAGAATTACCTTTCCTTGTAATAATAACATCCTCTAAGCATCAACAACATTGGGATAAAACAATACTCACAAGGGAGGGAGAGAACATCAATTCCCTTTAGAAATTCCTCTTTTTCTTGAACATGGCCGAATATGCAGTTAGGGTTCATCTTGAATTTCCTTCAATCCTTACATGTCACCCCACCGCCCCCGGAAGCTGGCGGAAGCGTCGTTGTTGCGGAAGCCGAAACTATTGGCGGCGGGTGAATACGGAATTTCTCTTTAAAAGGGTTATGGACCAGAAACCTGTCACTTAAAACGTTTACCTTTAGGTTTTAAGGTTAATACGTGTTTGCAGTTTTTAAGACGTCTTACTAGTCCTAAGCCTGCACCCGAAACACGTTAGTGGTTTTACAGAATATCGCGCGCGAAAAGCAGAAAATAAGTAATACAAGCAGAAGGAGTTCCGCCCTCTTCGTAGGGTTGGAAACTCTCCACGAATAACTAATACAGTCCAGAACATCAGAATACTAAATGTATCTAATATGCATACTACGCCTACAGAGCCGAGCCATAAAGCAGATTATACCTCGCTAACTACTGCTGCTGCTGAACATAAACAAGAGAAATTAACGTCAGACTAAACGGAAAACTTAAACCAACAGATCACAAAAGGGATCTAACGAGAAATACCTCCAAACGTAAGTCAGAAATATACCTATCAAAACACAGAATGCAGAACGATCACTGCGGGAGGTCTACTCCACAGGTCGTTTGCCACGATCCGCTGAAAATGTTTATTATGTGGGGGTGAGTTCTCGAAAGAACCCGTAAGGGGGCATGTACGATACGGGGAAAACTTTTTAAAAATGTTTTTCCCTGCATAAAAGTTTAGTATGCAATGAACTACCAGATAATACAACCCTAAGTATAAACAGGAATATGGTATGCAAATGTCATGATGCTCAGAAGTCCCGTGGTACTTTCTCATATAGATGGTCCCCGACCACAGACAGAACCCTACGGCGGCTTGTTAAGCTCACGTCGATTATCGGGATCAGAACGCATGGTATCAGCGAGGGGTGATCTGCCCCTAACTATCAGAATAATTAGCGGCATAAAGCCGACACAGAACAGAAATGGGTCTGTCGTCGACCCCCGATAAGCATATCCGATATAGCACAAGTCCAGAAAATCTTAACAGAGAGTGGGTCCGTCATCGACCCCCGATAAGCATAAAGTCTTGAAATATAACAAAAGTGACCGAGCGGGTTGCGACCGGGTGACCCGGGGCTCCGGTTTTGGCCTGCGGGTCACGTTTTTCGACGTTCAGACGGCTCCCGAGCCCTATCCGAGTATCATTTTGGCGAACCCTTCCGTATTTGAGGTCGTGTGGGTCCCCCGGACGTTTCCGCCGAAAATATTTTTCTGGCGCCGGGGTTGTCGGGTCGCCTCGGGGCGTCTGCGGGCTCGGTAGCGCTCTCGAGATCTCAGTTTGAGAAGCCGTTTGTAGTTTTGGAGTCGTGGAAACGTCCGGTGTTGGTTGTGGAGTTTAATATTTGGGGCGGGACGTTCGGTTCGGGCGACTCCCGGGCTCGGGGCGGGAATCCCGGGGCTCGGGATGGAAATTTTCTGACGGCTTTGGGGTAAGTTGTGTTTTAATTTAAGATGGAATTTATGGGTATTTTTATAGAATTTTGGAGTGACGGAATTTCGGTTCAGGTTGTCACGCTCGCACGTCGGGTTTTGGTTCGGGTTCAGCGAGCTCGGTAGGACACTCCGGAATGGTAAATGAATTTCTGAAAAATGTTCTGTGAATGTTATAATATTCTGAAGGTTGTGTCCAAGTTTCGTTAATTTTGGAATTCGGTAATTATTTTTGGGCAAAAGAATTGGAACTTTCGGAAAAATTGGGAGTTAATTTGCAATTGGGTGCAAATTAAAAGGAAATCAGCATGGGCAGCAGCAGCAGCCCTTTCTTTCGGCAGCATGTGTGTGTGTGTGATTAAATGGGACACTTGGCCATTTTTAATTTAGCAAGAGAGGTATGGGTTTTAAAGTGGAAGAGATATATATATATATTTAGGCTATTATTCCATAAATGAAAATACATTTCATTTCTTCTTCTTCTTCTTCTTCCTCTGTCCGCCTCCATTGAAGCTCAACCTTAAGCTTGAGGTTCTTCATCTTGCAAGAAATCAAAGAGGAATTGGGTGATTTATGTGGTAAGTAACTCCCTAAGCTCTCTTTTCTCATTGGTTTTGAAGATTAGTGGAGAAAAGAGGAGATTTCTCAAATTATGGGTTTGTTCTTAGCTACTAGCTAGGATGATTCTCTTCCTCTCAATTTTTAGTATGTTGTTCTTGGGTGGTAGGGAGTATTAATCAAGTGTTGGATTTTGGAAAACACAACTTGGATGGAAACTTAGTGTTGGCCGAATTTATGGAGAATTTTCCAAAATGGTGTGTGTTTGTTATCTTGTTTCATGCTTCAAGTATGTTAGTCCTAGCATGATTCTAAGCTTGTGTATGGATTCAATTTGATGGAAAACAAGTTGAGGAAAAATCCCCAAATGGCCGAATTATGGGTTGATTTTCAAAAATGGATTTTGTTGTTTTGGATGCAATTGGATAACATTCATGGTTTAGAAATGTAATTGGTGATTAAAGAGTGCAAATGGAACTTTGTTTGGATTGAAATGGAGGTTGGGTGAGAAAACCCCTCTTTGGCCGAATTGATAAGTGAAGGGGTTTTATTGATTTTGGTGTAATTGGTTAGTAAGCATGCTTAGGAAGTGGAATTGGTGATTAATATGATTATTTGGAAGCTTGAATGGATTGAATTGAAAGTTGGATGAAAAGTTGATTAAGAACCGAAATCTTGGAATGATTCTTTTTCAATGTTGGAGGTTCATTTTGGTTAAATTGGAGGTTAATATGGTGTTGGGCTTGAATTTAGGAGTGGATGGAAGTTTGAAATGTTGAATTCGGTTAAGAAATGGAAAAGTTACAATTAAGCGGGATTATCGGAAAATGGCGGGTAAAGAAGGGTTTAAGGTTGGATTTGATCAGTTCTGCTTATTGTATGATGTTTGTCAATGTATAATCTTGCATTGTCTAGATTGGTTCTGAATTCTGACATTTCTGTGAAAATCTGGAATTTTACGGAAATTCTGTCGGATTTTCGGTTTTGGGGTCGGGGTGTAGTTTGGTAGTGTGGTTGGTAAGGTTGCTAATTTAGCTTGAATTGACAGATTCTGGGATCCGGAAGTTAGGAAAAGAGAGGTTTCGGGTTTCGGGTCGTGGTTTGGAAATCGTCGAGAATCGGTCAAATACCACTGGAATTGTGAGGTAAGGGTTTGGTTACTGCTGTTTTTGGTAAGATAGGTGTATGTTTAGTTTCATTTTACATTACTGCGGTATTTCGGTATTATATGCCTAGAGCATATTACGTAGTCTGTAGGTGTATGTATTGTAGCATTTACATTTTGCGGGTATTTGGAAATTTACGCCTTAAGGTAAGTTACGTGATCTGTAGGTGTATGCCTTGTAGCATACCACATGCATTAACCCTACGTTTGTAGGTGTATGCCTTGTGGCATACTTTGTGCATTAACCCTACGGCGGTTGTGGGTTCGCTACCCAGTGGTGCACCATGCTTCGTAATAGCTTCGCTTCGACTCCCCTTAGTGGGAGGCATCGTTCGATCTGTTATAAGGTTTATGGCGATTTGGAATCGCACATCCTTGGGATTCCGATTTGTTTACGGTACATGTATGTTATTCGTGATTACATTGCGTATATTGCTATCTTTCTGTTTTGCAGGGTTGCATATACTTATCTTACTCCAAATCCCTTACGGGGTCCTTTTAGGACTCACCCTTTTTCGGTTTCTGTTTTTGGATTTCAGGTAGGTGCAGTAAGCGGCCAGCGGGGTAGGTTTCCGCGAGGCTTCGCCTTGGTTGTGTTGAGCAGCAGCGGTACCTTGTGGGCGGGATTGTCTTTTGGATCTGAATCCCGCGAGGTATTTGATGCTTAGTCCTAGGCTTGGCTCTGTAGCCGCATGTGCATATTTTACGGTTTCTTTGTGATGATTGTATTTACGTATATATTCATATATTACATTACATGTCTGTTCTCGGCGCTTGGCGCTTGCTAGATACTTTAGGTTACGTGAACTCTGTATGCGTCTATGTTTTGGTGCGTAAGCACTCGTCCCACGGAGGCGGGGCTTACTCTGTTGCTAATGCATGAATTGTATGGTTGCATTTTATTTTGGTTATACGCATGAAATTTCCGTTAGTTTGCTTCCACAATCCTTCCGTTTTGGGTCCGCTACGCGGGCGGGTCTCGATGGACTGCCATCTCTTGTTTTCCGGCTTCCGCTTCCGGCGTCCGGCGCCCCGCCTCCGCAACCGGGCTCGGGCGGCGTGCGGTGACAAGTTGGTATCGAGCGGGTAAGTGACCATATTGGTCGTCGGTGGTGACTTGTAGTGACGACTATTGTTGTACATTTTATTTTAGAATGGTTTGAGTACGGAGATTGGCCACCTCCTTACTTGAACCACTTCAAAATAAAATTGTGGAACAAAGTTGATCCTTCAAGTTATCACGATAGTTGCGATTTCGGCACTCGGGATTTTGGAATTCTGGTAAGATTATTACGAGTAAGGGGATTGTGGAAAAGTTTCGTACGTAAAATTGTGTGTTAGGAAAAGATTTGGTGAAATAAGCATGAAGCTTACGTGATTACGTGAAATGCATGATTTTATCGTTACGAGAAGTAACCACGTGTCAAGTCTTGCATTGCACTACTGAGCCTTAGAAAAGCTGCTAACTAACTTCGTAGGGAGTAGGAGTGACCGATTTCTGTCTGGACTCTGTTTGATCTGAAATTTTTGAGATTTGGTTAACTCGCGTAGATAGCGTGATTTGTTACCGGAGGCGGGACTGGGATCCCACACCTCCGTGGAATAGGATACGGGTTCGGTGTAACCCGAGTGCGAATAACCACACTCACCGCCCCGAGGTTTAGTGGTCGTAAGGACCCCTCTCTGAATTGGTATTACCGCCAGCCTAGCTGGTTCAGAGGCGGCAGTAGGCATGGGAAGATCTGATTATGCCACGGTGAGGGCATTTTGATTAGGTGGTGATAGTAAGACTTAAGCCACTGCTCGCCATAGTTTTGGGATCAGTAAGTGAGTGACTCTGACAAGGGTGGTCACTACGACACCTAAACTTCTCGTCGGTCCTATCAACGACGGGGAAATCTGAGGCACCAGTCTGGCGAGGTCAGACTTCTGGAGAGGTTTTAGAGTTGAACCCCCCCGAGGTTCAATGACCGAGAAAGTGCAGGGTAGTAGAGATTTGGTTTGCGGAGGTGACAAACTCACGGGGAGGCTACATTTTCCACTAGCGGTGCGGTGGGGATGTAGCCGAGGAATCTGTTAGGCACAGTTCGATGAACTTCATCAGGGAGACAAGATTGTCGGAAAGTTTGAGTGAGAGTTTGATCGGCTGGTTTATTATGTACCGTAGTATCAAGGTTTGGAAGAGGAGAAGACCAAGAGGTTTATTTGCCGACTACGCCCGAGTTCAGGAAGGTCAAGGGAGTACGGAGGGGCTCCCATGCGAGGGACCCCGGTAGATTACTGGACGGCCGAATAGGTCTGGGCAGTTTAGTAGTGGTAGAGAGGGAGCACCACCGGCACGATCTTATCCAATTTGCAGTAGGTATCATTCCGGTTGAATTTGTTATCGGCAGGAGGGCCGATGTTTACGTTGCAGTCGACACTCTTTGGATACGGGATTGCCCTCTTATTGTAGGGCGGGGTCAGTGAGGAAGTTACATGTAGGGTACTATATTTCCGAATGAGATACCGGTTTATGCGTTATTTGATACAGGAGCATTTGTTCCCATTGTAACACCGAAATGTGTTACATTTCTGTATCTGTCTGTTAGTACTTTGCCTCAAACGTATTTAGCAAAAACTGCAGGAAGTCAGTTTATGTTTTCTAATGAGATGGTTCGGGGTTGTACGATATCTGTAGGCGGACATGATAGTATCGGATCTGTTGGTTTTAGACACGCCGAACTATGATATTATTCTTGGGATGGGCTGGCTATCCAAGAATTCTGTGCACATTAATTGTGCAACCCGTACCATTATGGTTTCTGGAGAGGTACTACCTCCCACGACTCCGATTGGTTTGACTATCGCACAGCACAGTAAGAGTTACAGATTCTGGATCAGCTGTCGATAGCTGGTGTAGGGGAATGCTATGATCTGAATGAGGCTGATACTAGGTTGAAGTTGGATGGTTTACCATTGGTTCGAGATTTTCCGCAGTATTTCCGGAGGAGTTGCCGGATTACCACCAGAGCGGGAAATTGTGTTTGAGATTTACTGCGGTCAGTCTTGCTCCGATATCTATTCCTCCTTATCGGATGCCTATTTACGAGATGCGGGAGTAGAAGAAGCAAGCTGGAGGAATTACAGCAAAAGAGTTTCGTCCGACCAAGCACTTCAGTGTGGGGTGCTCTGGTTTTGTTTGTTAAGAAGAATGATGGAACACTCTGACTTTGTATTGATTACAGACGGTTGAATGCTCTTATTGGGAGGAATAAGTATCCGTTATTGGGAATTGACGATCTTTTTGATCAACTTCGGGGTTTGAGGGTTTTCTTAAAGATTGATCTCTGATCTAGGTATTTTCAGCTTAGAGTGAAGGAAGAGGACATACCTAAGACTGCTTTCCGCACCCGATTTGGACACTTTGAGTTTACGGTCAAGACATTCGGGCTGACCAATGCTACAGCGGCATTCATGGATCTGATGCATCGGGTGTTCCGACCGTACTTGGACTCATTTCCGATGGTTTTTATTGATGATATTCTGATATATTCTCGGGATGAGGATTCGCATCGGGATCATCTGAGGGTGGTTCTGCAGACACTTTGGGAACATCAGCTTTATGCCAAATTCTCAGTGTGAGTTCTGGATTCGGGAAGTCACTTTTACGAGACACATTATTTCGAGCATGGTCATGCTGTGGACCCGAGAGAAGGTGAGGGCAGTTCGGGATTAGAAACAACCTGCCACGATGCGGGAGTTCGGGAGCTTCACAGGGGTTAGTAGGATTTTATCGAGAGGTTTGTACCAGGTGTTCTATCCTGGCATCTCCGCTTCTGTGATTGACCAAGAAGGGTCAACCGTATATCTGATCCGACAGTGTGAGCAGAATTTTCAGGAGTTGAAACGGCAGTTGACTAACGCTCCGATTCTGACTCTTTCAGATCCGATTTTGCCGTATGTGAATTATACGGATGCTTCCACATCTGGTTTGGGATGTGTGTTGGTGCGGGAGCGTTTTGTGGTAGCTTACGGTCGAGGCATTGCGACCGCATGAGCTGAACTAAGCGACACATGATCTTTAGTTGACTATAATAATATATGCGCTGAAACAATGTAATCAATATCTGTAAGGTCATAAATTTCAAATTCTTACCGACCATAATTCTGTAATATCTGATTACACGAAGGAGCTTAGCATGAGGCGCGCAGATATCTCGAATACATTAAGGACTATGATTGTAGTATCGGGTACATCTCTGGCAAGGGCAACGCGGTTGCCGATGCTCTGGCAGGAAGTATACCGGCTTAATTAAGAGAGGAAATGTCGGTGGTAGTCCGAGAAGAGTGGTCGACGTGCCTTTGGCACAGTGGCGGCTACGGGAGCGTGCTCGAGTTATTACACTTATTATACATTACGAGTGGCTTGATAGGATGCGCGAAGCGCAAGGTAGAATTTGGTATTGAAGAAGTTATCGGGAAGATAAGGATTTATTTGTTAACGTCGTTTCTGTATAGGCTAGGATTGCTATACTTCCGATATTTCCTTTATGTACAGGAGGATCAGGAGTTACGGAATGAGATTTTAGAGGGGGCACACTCGGCGGTGTGAGCATCGAGGAACCGGCGGGGACACTGCAGACTTTGCCCATTCCGATCTGGAAGTGGGGTAATGTTATGATGGACTTTCATTGCCTTTGCCACGACACGGTTTCATCATGATGCTATCGGGGTTTTGTGGATCGGTGACAAAGTGCGTACACTTTCTGCTTATTCGGGTCATAGACCCTCTGGAAAAGCTTGCCCGGCTTTACATCAGGGAGATTGTACGTTTACATGGAGCACCAGACTCCATTGAATCTGACCGTGATCCGCGTTTTACAGCACGGTTCTGGATTGCTTTTCATGAAGCATTGGGCACGCGACTCCATCTGAATACCGCTTATCACCCACAGACGGACGGACAGTCGGAGCGGGTGATTCTGATATCGGAGGATATGTTGCGAATCTGTACTTTGGATTTTGGAGGAGTTTGGGACTAGCGATTACTTTGATAGAGTTCTCGTACAACAACGGCTTTCGAGGCTACGTTTGACATGGCACCATATGAGGTGTTATGCGGGGAGGTGTATGACACCATCTTGTTGGACAGATGCGTCGATGGGGTTAAGCTAGGACCCGAGCTTTTGAGGAGACTACGGCGAAGATCAGTTATTATAGGCGCGGATTAAAACCGCGAACGACTGCACCACTGCTTATACGAACCGCCGCCGTAGGGCTCTTGAATATGAGTTTGGTAATAGAATTTGACTGGAGGTAGCACCGTTCAGAGAGACAGTAAGATTTGATAGGCGGGGCAAGTTACCCCGAATTTTATCGGTTCTCATGAGTTTCTAGAGTAAGTTGTTAGGTTGATCTTTCCCCCAACTATTTACATTTTACGTGATGTCTTCGGGATAGCCTGTTGTGGATCGGTTAGATTTAGGTTCGGTCTTATGCAGGGTTGTCTGGTAGAAATACCGGCAACTGACTCGGGGTGCAATAAGATGCACCCGGAGGGTGGGACGCCGTGAGGCTCTGTATGGTAGTCTAAACTACCACTCCCGCCGCACCAGCACGGTGGTCCGATTGTTCTGGGTTAGAGGAATAGTTATATTTTCTGGTTGGTAGCGACACCTGTCGGGTTGGTTCAGGCTACTCTTGGAGGACCAAGAGTTCTAAGGGGGGGAGAATGTTACGGTCACCCCGAGCGGGTTGCGACCGGGTGACCCGGGGCTCCGGTTTTGGCCTGCGGGTCACGTTTTTCGGCGTTCAGACGGCTCCCGAGCCCTATCCGAGTATCATTTTGGCGAACCCTTCCGTATTTGAGGTCGTGTGGGTCCCCGGACGTTTCCGCCGAAAATATTTTTCGGCGCCGGGGTTGTCGGGGTCGCCTCGGGGCGTCTGGCCGGGCTCGGTAGCGCTCTCGAGATCTCAGTTTGAGAAGCCGTTTGTAGTTTTGGAGTCGTGGAAACGTCCGGTGTTGGTTGTGGAGTTTAATATTTGGGGCGGGACGTTCGGTTCGGGCGACTCCGGGGCTCGGGACGGGAATCCCGGGGCTCGGGATGGAAATTTTCTGACGGCTTTGGGGTAAGTTGTGTTTTAATTTAAGATGGAATTTATGGGTATTTTTATAGAATTTTGGAGTGACGGAATTTCGGTTCAGGTTGTCACGCTCGCACGTCGGGTTTTGGTTCGGGTTCAGCGAGCTCGGTAGGACACTCTGGAATGGTAAATGAATTTCTGAAAAATGTTCTGTGAATGTTATAATATTCTGAAGGTTGTGTCCAAGTTTCGTTAATTTTGGAATTCGGTAATTATTTTTGGGCAAAAAGAATTGGAACTTTCGGAAAAATTGGGAGTTAATTTGCAATTGGGTGCAAATTAAAAAGGAAATCAGCATGGGCAGCAGCAGCAGCCCTTTCTTTCGGCAGCATGTGTGTGTGATTAAATGGGACACTTGGCCATTTTTAATTTAGCAAGAGAGGTATGGGGTTTAAAGTGGAAGAGATATATATATATATATATATATATTATTCCATAAATGAAAATACATTTCATTTCTTCTTCTTCTTCTTCTTCTTCCTCTGTCCGCCTCCATTGAAGCTCAACCTTAAGCTTGAGGTTCTTCATCTTGCAAGAAATCAAAGAGGAATTGGGTGATTTATGTGGTAAGTAACTCCCTAAGCTCTCTTTTCTCATTGGTTTTGAAGATTAGTGGAGAAAAGAGGAGATTTCTCAAATTATGGGTTTGTTCTTAGCTACTAGCTAGGATGATTCTCTTCCTCTCAATTTTTAGTATGTTGTTCTTGGGTGGTAGGAGAGTGTTAATCAAGTGTTGGATTTTGGAAAACACAACTTGGATGGAAACTTAGTGTTGGCGAATTTATGGAGAATTTTCCAAAATGGTGTGTGTTTGTTATCTTGTTTCATGCTTCAAGTATGTTAGTCCTAGCATGATTCTAAGCTTGTGTATGGATTCAATTTGATGGAAAACAAGTTGAGGAAAAATCCCCAAATGGCCGAATTATGGGTTGATTTTCAAAAATGGATTTTGTTGTTTTGGATGCAATTGGATAACATTCATGGTTTAGAAATGTAATTGGTGATTAAAGAGTGCAAATGGAACTTTGTTTGGATTGAAATGGAGGTTGGGTGAGAAAACCCCTCTTTGGCCGAATTGATAAGTGAAGGGGTTTTATTGATTTTGGTGTAATTGGTTAGTAAGCATGCTTAGGAAGTGGAATTGGTGATTAATATGATTATTTGGAAGCTTGAATGGATTGAATTGAAAGTTGGATGAAAAGTTGATTAAGAACCGAAATCTTGGAATGATTCTTTTTCAATGTTGGAGGTTCATTTTGGTTAAATTGGAGGTTAATATGGTGTTGGGCTTGAATTTAGGAGTGGATGGAAGTTTGAAATGTTGAATTCGGTTAAGAAATGGAAAAGTTACAATTAAGCGGGATTATCGGAAAATGGCGGGTAAAGAAGGGTTTAAGGTTGGATTTGATCAGTTCTGCTTATTGTATGATGTTTGTCAATGTATAATCTTGCATTGTCTAGATTGGTTCTGAATTCTGACATTTATGTGGAAATCTGGAATTTTACGGAAATTCTGTCGGATTTTCGGTTTTGGGGACGGGGGTGTAGTTTGGTAGTGTGATTGGTAAGGTTGCTAATTTAGCTTGAATTGACAAATTTTGGGATCCGAAAGTTAGGAAAAGAGAGGTTTCGGGTTTCGGGTCGTGGTTTGGAAATCGTCCAGAATCGGTCAAATACCCTGGACTTGTGAGGTCAGGGTTTGGTTACTGCTTGTTTTTGGTAAGATAGGTGTATGTTTAGTTTCATTTTACATTACTGCGGGTATTTCAGTATTATATGCCTAGAGCATATTACGTAGTCTGTAGGTGTATGTATTGTAGCATTTACATTTTGCGGGTATTTGGAAATTTACGCCTTAAGGTAAGTTACGTGATCTGTAGGTGTATGCCTTGTAGCATACCACATGCAGTAACCCTACGTTTGTAGGTGTATGCCTTGTGGCATACTTTGTGCATTAACCCTACGGCGGTTGTGGGTTCGCTACCCCAGTGGTGCACCATGCTTCGTAATAGCTTCGGCTTGACTCCCCTTAGTGGGAGGTGTCGTTCGATCTGTTATAAGGTTTATGGCGATTTGGAATCGCACATCCTTCGGGATTCGATTTGTTTACGGTACATGTATGTTATTACGTATTACATTGCGTATATTGCTATCTTTCTGTTTTGCGGGGTTGCATATACTTATCTTACCCCAAATCCCTTACGGGGTCCTTTTAGGACTCACCCTTTTTGGGTTACTGTTTTGGATTTCGGTAGGTGCAGTAGCGGCCAGCGGGTAGGTTTCCGCGAGGCTTCGCCTTGGTTGTGTTGAGCAGCAGCGGTACCTTGTGGGCCGGGATTGTCTTTTGGATCTGAATCCCGCGAGGTATTTGATGCTTAGTCCTAGGCTTGGCTCTGTAGCCGCATGTGCATATTTTCGGTTTCTTTGTGATGATTGTATTTACGTATATATTCATATATTACATTACATGCTCTGTTCTCGGCGCTTGGCGCTTGCTAGATACTTTAGGTTACGTGAACTCTGTATGCGTCTATGTTTTGGTGCGTAAGCACTCGTCCCACGGAGGCGGGGCTTACTCTGTTGCTAATGCATGAATTGTATGGTTGCATTTTATTTTGGTTATACGCATGAAATTTCCGTTAGTTTGCTTCCACAATCCTTCCGTTTTGGGTCCGCTACGCGCGGCGGGTCTCGATGGACTGCCATCTCTTGTTTTCCGGCTTCCGCTTCCGGCGTCCGGCGCCCCGCCTCCGCAACCGGGCTCGGGCGGCGTGCGGTGACATAAGTTTTGCAAAGTTACAAAATACTCAACATTGTCAACTCTTCCAACCAAACTTTCAGCCAAGTCCTTAATTTCGGCCAAACTTCCATTTTGACCCTAAAATTTCTAAACTTACACTTTAGCCACTTAAACCATACTTTTTCCACCAAAATATCAATTAAACACTTTCTCCAACACTTTAACTTCACAAAATCATCATAAATCATCATCAACAATTTGGTTTTTCCCCAAAAATTACCAAATAATTTCCATCTTTTTCCAACAACTTCAAAACATGTTAAACATACTTATAACATGCTTTCTACCAACTTTCTTCAACAAAAATCCACCAAAACATTCATCCAACATTTCCGCCATAACCCAAAAAATACCAACAACATGTTTTTTCATGATTTCTCAAGAACAAAGTATGTTCATCATACTTCCAACAACAACATACTTGAAAATCAAAAACATCCATGAACAAAATCCATAAAAATTACCAAGGAGGATCCTCACCTTGATAATACTTGTAGCTTAGCTTAGGATGAGTTGTTGTTGAGACGAATCCACCACCAAAAATTCCTGAAGTTTTCGGCCAAGGAGGAACAAGAAGATGGATGATTTTTCTTCATGTTTTAATTCCAAGAACATGAAGATTCAACCAAAAGAACTCAACCATACCTTGAGTACTACTGATTTAGGAAGCCTAGGAAGTGGTAGAACTAAGCTTGTTGAAGATCCAAGCTCAAAAACTTCATGAAATGGTTGCTGGAACCAAAAGTGCTGCCGGAACTTCGTAAATGTTATCCAACATATAAAACACTTGTAATTAACTCCAAATTAACTCCCAAACACAGAATTCCATTAATTAATTACAAGTCGTTTGTTATCCGATAATTACAGAATTTGAACTTACGACCGAAATTCACAGAAACAATTACAGAACGTCGGGGGTGGGTGTAACATTACAGCTATGGAGGAAGAGACTTCCCCTTCTTTGCCTTGGGAGGCCGTAAACATCAGTGGCGGTGGACTTTTGGATCGAATCGATGATTATCATGGATGATGAAGAAGTTGAAGAACAAAGGAAGAGAGGGACTGTTCGTGAGTGAGAAGTCGAGAGGCAGAGAGGAATGAGCAACCAAATCTGTGATTTGGGGCTTTAAATTAGAAATTTAAGGGTAATCCTTAAGTTTTCAGTAATTTTTCATAGAAAGTCCATTCAGCTGCTAAGTTTTCAATTTAGTCATTCACATGCTAATTTTCTAACTTGTCTTGTAATTCTCTTGCTAACTTTCTATTTTAACATTTTAGTCCTTTCTTTATTATTAAGAAACCTTGATAAACTATCAAAGTTTTCATTTAACTCAAAATTCCAGTTTTTTCCATCTTAATCCTTCAATTATTTTTTATCACATACAGTTGTGGCACGGACTTTCAGGTGTGAAAGTCTGGGTCACAACAATTTGAGTGTCAACAGGTACACTTGGGAAATTGCTTGGAAACTTCGGGAAACCACGTCTCCAGCTGTAAATGTTCGGGTGTCGCGCCACAGGGAGCGCGCTGAGTAAATGTTGTGCATGACCCCTGCCTTCAAGTAGTAAAGATCTGGCGGCATGACAGTAGGGGGTGTTGTACATTTTTGTGCAACGCGACCCCCCGACAGAGGGGTGCACTAGCTCTATGTCTAGAAGTTCATCTTCTCCTCTTTGACTTGCTAGCCTCCTATTTGACTCGAGACTTCTTGACTTGGTCTGCCAACTTGTAAATTGAGTCTTGAGCCTCCAAATGCACCATTCTTGCTCCATTTCACCTCCACATCTAATGTCACCGCACGCCACCCGAGCCCGGTTGCGGAGGCGGGGCGCCGGGACGCCGAAGCGGAAGCCGAAATGAATACGGAATGTCATGTAAATCGAGACCAGCCGTGCGTAGCGGACCCAAGGAGCGAAACGATTTTGGAAGCAACCTAACAAAAATTTCGTACATATAACAAAAAAAATAAAATAAAAAAATACAATTCATGCATTAGCAACAGAGTAAGCCCCGCCTCCGTGGACGAGTGCTTACGCACCAAAACATAGATACATACGAGTTCACGAACCTAAGGTGTCTAGCAAGCGCCAAGCGCTCAGAACATGTACAGAACAGAATATATAAATATATACAGACATACAATCATCACAGCATTACAGAAAGTGTGCATATGCAACTACAGAGCCAGCCCTAGATCTAAGTGTCAAAATACCTCGCGCGGGATTCAGATCCAAAAGACAAATCCCGGACCGCAAGGTGCAGCTGCTGCAAAAACACACCCAAGGTAGAAACCTCACGGAAACCTACTCCGCAGGTCGCTTATCAGGTCTACCTGAAACCCAAAAGCAAAACCCGAAAAAGGGTGAGTCCTAAAAGGACCCGTAAGAGATTTGGGGTAAGAGAAGCATATGTAACCCTGCAAAACAGAAAGAATGCAATATATGCAACAGAATACAGAATATTCATGCATGTACAGGGAATAGATCGGAATCCCGAAGGACGTGCGATTCTAAATCGCCATAACCCTTATAACAAATCGGAGCAACGACCTCCCACTAAGGGAGTCGGAGGCGAAGCTAATCTGAAGCATGGTGCACCACTGGGTAGCGAACCCACAACCGTCGTAGGGTTAACAGACAGTATGCCATAAGGCATACTCCTACAAACTACGAATATGCCCTAAAGCATAAAATTCCGAAATACTAGCAGAACAGAAAATGAAACCAAAACATATACTTATCTTACCAAAATAACAGAACCAAACCCTTACCTCACAAATCCAGAGTATTAGACCGCTTCTGGACAACTTCCACACTACGACCCGAAACTCAGAAACCCCTCTTTTTCTCACCTCCGAACCTCAGAATCTGTCAAACCAAGTTGAATTAGCATCCTTATCGACCACACTACCAAACTACACCCCCGACCCCAAAACTGAAAATCCGGCACAATTTCCGTAAAATTCCAGATTTCCACGAAATGTCGAATTCGTAACCAACCTAGACAATGCAAGATTATACATTGACAAACATCATCCAACAAGCATAACCGACCAAAACCAACCTTAAAACCCTTCATTACCCAACATTTTCCGATAATCCCGCTTAATTGCAACTTTTCCATTTCTTAACCGAATTCAACGTTTCAAACTTCAAACCACACCTAAATTCAACCTCAACACCATATTAACATCCAACTCAACCAAAATGAAACTCCAACATTGAAAAAGAATCATTCCAATAATTCGGTTCTTAACCAATATTTTACCTAACTTCCAATTCAATCCATTCAAGCTACCAAACAACCATTCTAACCACCAATTTCACTTCTAAACCAAGAATGCTATCCAATTGCATCCAAAACAACAAAATCCAACACTGACTTTCAACCTAAACTTTCGGCCAACAGGGGGTTTTTACCTCAACTTGTTTTCCATCAAATTGAATCCATACATAAGCTTAGAATCATGCTATGATTAACATACTTGAAGCATGAACCAAGATAACAAACACACATCATTTTAGAATTTTTCCAAAAAATTCGGCCAACAAAGGGTTTTCATCCAAGATGTGTTTTCCAAAATCCAACACTTGATTAACACTCCCGTACTACCCAAGAACAACATACTAAAAGATGGGAGGAAGAGAATCATCCTAGCTTATAGCTAAGAACAAACCCATCATTCTCCAAATATCCTTATTTCTTCACTAAACCTCAATTCTAATGAGTAAAGAGAACAAGGAAGGATGCTTACCACATAAAGCACCCAATTCCTCTTTGGTTTCTTCCAAGAAGAAGAACTTCAAGCTTGAGGGATGCTCTCTAATGGCGTCGGCAGCAATGGAGAAGAAGAAGAAGAGAAGTGAAAATGAAATATATCTCCTTTTATGAAATAATAAGTCATAATATATATTTCCTACTCTTTAACCCATACCATTTCATCTTAAATGAAAACAAGACATGTGTCCTCTACTCATCCCAATTACTGCCGAAAAGATCAGCTGCTGCCCATGCTGAAATAATTTTTATTTTGCAACCAAATTCCAATTAATCTCCCAACTTTTCCGAAAGTTCCCACTTTTTGGCCCAAAAATATTTACCGAATTCCAAAATTAACGAAACTTGGACACAACCCTCAGAATATTATAACATTCATAAAACATATTTCAAAAGTTCATTTACCATTCCGGAGTGTCCTACCGAGCTCGCTGAACCCGAACCAAAACCCGACGTGCGAGCGTGTCAACCTGAACCGAAATTCCGTCACTCCAAAATTCTATAAAAATACCCATAAATTCCATCTTAAATTATAACACAACTTACCCCAAAGCCGTCAGAAAATTTCCATCCCGAGCCCCGGGAGTCGCCCGGAACCGAACGTCCCGCCCCAAATATTAAACTCCACAAACACCTCCGGGACATTCTCACGACTCCAAAACTGCAAACGGCTTCCCAAACTGAGGTCTCGAGAGCGCTACCGAGCCCGCTGTACGTCCCGAGACAACCCCGACAACCCCCCGGCGCCAGAAAAATATTTTCGGCGGAAACGTCCGGGGGACCCACACGACCTCAAATACGGAAGGGTTCGCCAAAATGATACTCGGATAGGGCTCGGGAGCCGTCTAAACGCCGAAAAACGTGACCCGCAGGCCAAAACCGGAGCCCCGGGTCACCCGGTCGCAACCCGCTCGGGGTGACCGTAACATCTAAGCACCTCCAAATGAACGAAGATAACAAGTAATGTGCTTCTTTAACATAAAACATAAGCACAAATGATGAGTTTTATAGCTTAAACACTTAGGAAATGCGTGTGTGTTTGCACACACAAATACTTGGACGCCCAACCCTACTCAACCCCAACTTCGGCGTCGACGACCACCTCTGGCATTGATTCACATACCTTTGCATTGTCCAATTTCATTCCTACCGGATTTGAGGTGCCCTGATTCCATGATACATCTGAACCCATGGGAAACCACCACATAGCAGTCCCACTCCCACCCACTAGAGCAGCGTTGCCCGACAGCAAAACACCCACCAAGATCGCCTCTAAAAATGGTGTCAAAATCGGTGTTCTCGGTCCTCAGAGGAAGTTCCAACGATCGCGGAGGTTCTGACGGCTCCAGCAACCACCAAATCTTGCCCTGCCTATCAAAATTCCTCTCATAATAGCTCCCCCAACAGTAGCTCCAATGATCAAACATCTCTACGATGTTGGAGGTGGATGATTGTTGTGGTGATTTTGGTGATTATCCCATGAATGGAGACAATGACTCGGCTATTGGAGTTGGTGAGACTGTAGAGGTGAGACAGATCTGATGATGCTGGTTATGAAACAAGCATGGGAAGGCCGACGATAGAGCAATCAATATTGATAGAGGGATCCATGGTGAAAAGCTGGAATGATGGGCACCCGGGGAAGAGGCATGGGAGTGGAGGGCAAGACTGAAACATTTTAAAATGTTTTGGGCTAAATTCTTGATATTGTAGATTTCTGGGTTATAATTTGAATGTTAAATAAGACATTTACATAAATACCCTTAATTTTCACCTAACTTAACGGTGTATCATTTAGTAAATCTAAGGGACTAATATGATACAAATTCCTAAAACAACATGAACATAGGACACGCATCAAAGCTAAGGGACTATACATGGACTTTACCCTTTTTAGTTCTTTTTATGTTATGTTGTGGACTTGTTTTTGCTTTGGTATTTGTCTATTTGTTGTTTTTCGTTCTTTAGAGAGGTGCAAGGGGTCAGTTGTTGCTTTCTTTTGGATCTTTTTGCCTGCCTGTCTAGGAGCACATAGTTAAGGTGCATTGGTACATGATAACTCTTTAAGAGACAACAAGAGTATCGAAGCATGTATCACTATGCTCTTTTCACCATGGCGCATGTGCCCGCCGTCAGCTCCTAAAAGGCTCGTCATCTGAGTGGTTAGTCAGGAAGTTTCCCATTGTGAGAGCTGATTTCCTGGTTGCTTTAGCATTTGTTTTATCCCCACAAGGCTGGTTTGTTTCAGTTGCCAAGTTTCTAGGCTTGGTTTACTTTGTTCTAGCTTGTTTTATCTAATAAAATGAGTTATTCCGTTAAAAAAAAGATAACTGATAATTTGTGAGAGATGACCTAGAAATTTAATACTCACATATAGCATCGTTTTATCTCTAGCAAAACTAGGGATGTCAATCGATGTTTCAGATTAGGTATAGGTCGGGTCATTCAGATTTGAATTAAAATCCAGTTAGGATAAATTCGGGTTTGAATTGAGTTGAGTGATTTCTTTTTGGGTTACTTCTTTATTGGAGTTTGAGTAATTTGAGGGAGATTACATGGCATTATTCTACATGATTTTATTTTTAAAAATTACTAGCCTAACTTACGCGCTTCGCACAAAAATGTGTCGATATATTATGGATTTATGTATATATATATATATATATTTAAAACAAACATTAAGCTAATCATATATAGCAAACTGATGGATGATAATTTGATTAATGAGGAAACAATAAGTAGAAAGAATAATAGCGAACACATATCTTATATTTAGAAGTGCATTTTATCACACACTGAATGGTGCATGCGAAAAGGTCTGAACAATGCATTACTTCCTTTAAGAGATACATAAATAGAGGCACATTTATAAGTATCAACCGAAGGTTCGGTAACGTAACATGGGGCAACAACACCTATAATTGAACACCTATAAGAGGCATGATCCGTAAAGTGCAACCTTCGGTGAAAAAAAGTAGTGAAAAGGTGAAATACACGTAGAAAGGATGCATGGAATTGAAGAATTTGTTTATGGAAATTTTCTGATTTATTTCATTCATGTTCTCCAATAGCAACACTTATAGCAAATATATATAAGCTACCACCTAGGTTTATTCTAGCTTAATTAAAAAGTAGGACTCCAACTTATATACTTTAAACATAACACAATTCTACATTCCCCCTCAAGTTGGTGCATAGATATCACTCATACCCAACTTGTCCAACGCTTCATGGAATTCCTTGCTTGCAACTGCCATTGTTTATAAACCTGCAAGTTGATCTGCAGAGCAAACATGAGGAACTTCAATAATATGTGCATCCAACTTCTCTTTGATAAAATTCTTGTCAACTTCAACATATTTGGTTCGATCATGTTGCATCGGATTATAAGCTATATCACAGTAAAGTTGGATGGGGACTCTCATATGGTACCTTCAATTCTTGAAGAAGTATTCGTACCCATAAAAGCTCTCACACACCTTTAGCTAGTGCTTAGTATTCAGCTTCTGCGCTTGACCTTGCAAAAACCTTCTACTTATTACTTCTCCAAGTTACTAGATTATATCCACATGCTGTAGAGCGACAGTCATCTATGGATCTTGCTCAATCTCCATCTATGTATCCTTCAACTTTCATAGAAGTACCTTTAGTAAACATAATACCTTTTGGAGAAGAGCTTTTCAATTACCGTAAGATGCGTAATTGATATGATCACGGAATGATCAACCACTTGACTTGATCTAGCTTGGAAGATGAACACCAAAACATATAGATAGTTTCGGCCAAGGCACCTTTTCACTAAAAGGTGAAACAATACACTTGACATGCCAAAGGGGAAGCGATGGATCTAACACCTCTCAACTACTTGATTGCGCAATACTAGATATAATTCTTGAACCAAAATTCATGGAACAAGGGAATGAATTCGTAGAGTGAGAACTCAAGCCAAAATGCTCTCAAAGATGAAGCAAAATTCGGCCAAATGAAAACTAGGGTTTCTTTACAAGTTTAGCAGTAGTGGTGACCTATGTGGAGTTGCGTTCTAAGGATCTTGGTGTACCAGATCCCTCTACATAGGTATTTTGGATATTCGGTTCCGGCTCTGTATATGTAAACGCATACATGTAAAGTTTTGTTGCATCACAAATGTATCCGTATATATATGTGCCTATGTATGTTTGAGTTCAGATGATTTTCATCACTTGTACTACAAGTTTATGGCATGAGTAGAGTAAAGTAAAATTTTAATCGGGTGGGTTTGGACCACTACACCAAGGGAACTTATGTTACTGTTCCCCCGATTCTGGTTCCCGCTTCCGTCACCGGGCGTCCGCATTATGTCAGCTTCCGCGTAAGGGGGTAACATAAACTTTTGGCGAAGGGTAGAAAAAATGAACAAGTTTCTTCAAACTTTGAAAACAAAATCAAAGGGGTTCTTGAAGAAACTTACAACATAAATCATCAACCAAGCACCAAAGCTCTGATACCACTAGATATGATCACAGAATGATATAAAACATAAACCCTAATTTACCAATTGATTTTAACACAACCAGATTAAAATTAATTACCCAATTTTAAACATGCTTTCAATTTGAGATGGAGATCTGGTTCTTGAGGTTTTGCCTTGTTCTTTCTCAACTAATTCGTAGTATGGCTTGTGGTAAGAATGTGACCACAGATCGCGGTCGTGGTGGGAGGCCTGTAAGAGGTGCCTGATTTAGTGAAGTTCGTGAGGTTTTTTGTGAAGATGAAGAAATTGCTTTCGATTCGGAGGAATTTGAGGAGGAGATGCATGTTGAGGAATCTCGAGTTGCCTTTGCGCGTACTTTGGCCCAACCTTCATTCCAAACAAAGGAAGTGAATACTCCTTTTCCGAATGGTAGGGAAGCTAAGATGGTGACGTTGGAGGCATTGCCTTCGGTGATTGGGTCATCTGTGTCATCTAAGGGAAAGAAAGCCCTCTAGTCTAATACTGTTAGGCGAGAGGCCGATGAGGAGCCTTGGCAAAATGAGGGTTTGAAGGTGCGCCAACAGGATCATTTCAAGCTGATGTTCGATCCGATGGTTGCGGGAATGGAAGAAATTGTGTTATTTGATGAAGAATTAGAGGAGGGTTCGATGGAATTTCTTGGGCAAACATGATGAAATTTGTAAGGGCTCGATGGAAGGGGATTGTCACTTCTACGGTGGTGAAGTAGTCGGGGATCTTTCTCTTCACATTTCAATCAAATGATGATATATGTGATGAAGATCTATGGTGGACTTACAAATTTTGTCTTTGACAAGCCGATGTTGTTGAAGAAGATCAACCGGGTTTGAGGTAAGTAAGTACATGTTTGAGTTCTCCCCTGTTTGGGTTCAGTTGCCTGGGCTTCATCTAGACTACTGGACACCAAAGATAATAGGCAAGGTTGTTAGTGTTATAGGAGAAATTGTTCTAGCAGACCAGGCTACTGTTCAGAAGAGTAGATTGGATTTTTCCAGGGTGTTAGTCTTTTTACATAATATCGAGGATCTGAAGAAGGAGATCAAGATTAAAACTTCAAAGGGCGAGTTGATTCAGAGGGTTCATTACGAATGGGATCCTTGGCCTTGTAGGAAGTGTCTCAAATGGGGGCATAAGGAAGAGAACTGTGACCCACCAAAGAAGTGGATTCGTGCTCCTGTGAAGAGGGTAAAGAAGGATGACTTTTGAGATAATGGAGATGATAAAGGGGTGGAGGCTGTTAAAACAACCCTTCCTGGTGGTAATGAGGGATTCGAAGAGGTTGTTGGAAGGAGGAGAAGGATACGAAATAGAAACAAAAGGGTTGGTCAGGTTGAAGAAGCTGGCCATGATTGTAGAAAAAGGGTAGGAGAGTATGGGGGGCTAGTTTGTTACATGATTTGGGGATGCTGGAATATTAGGGGTGGTAACCTCCCCCTGAAGTAAAAAGAGGTTAGAAAGTTGGTTTGAAAGAAGGGTCATTCTTTGTTTGGTAAGGCTTTCAAGGGATGCTTTGATTCTTGGAGTTTTGCAAACAATCACGTCTGTGGTAATCACCGCTGTAAATAGCTTCGCAGTTTACTTCCAGGTACGCTTCCGACCGCGGCCCCTGCCACAGTAACCGTTTTAAGTAATTAAAAAAATGGATGAATCTGGATGAATCTAGATGAAATTCTTCTAGATTCATCTATTTTTTCCATAAAATTCCCACTAATTGATGGCTCAAGGGGAGCAAGCGGCGTTGGTGAGAGTGACAACGCTGACGGAGCGGCATCAGTGGAGCGGCGGTAGCGAGAGCGGCGTTGGTGACGATGGCTTGAAGAAGAATAAGAAGCAGAAGAAGAGGAAACATAAGGAGAAGAAGAAGAAGAGAACATAAAAAATAAAAAGAGAAGGAGGAAGAAGAAGAAGAAGAAGAAGAAGAAGAAGAAGGAAACATAAAAAAAGAAGAGGAGAAGGAATAAGAAGATAGAGAAGGATGAGAAGAAAGAGAAGATGGAGTAGCGGATTGTGAATGAAGAGGAGGAGAAGGAAGAAGAAGGAAACAGAAAAAAGAAGAAGAGGTGGAGGAGGAGGAAGAGGTGGAGGAGGAGGAGGAGGAGGAGGAGAAGGAAGAAGAAGATGGAGATGGATGAGAAGAATGAGAAGATGAAGGAGCGTCGGATTGTGAATAAGGAGGAGGAGAGAAACCGGCCTAAAAAAGGATTTACCGAGGCCCTACAACGGCAACGTGCACGGTAAAAGGGTTTTACCACGGCCTTGCTGCGTCATCGTGCCCGGTAAACCCTTACCACAACTTGAACTGCGAGCTTTACCACGCCAACCCCTTTACTGTGGCTTTTGCTGCGGTAAAGCCACAATACAATATTGCATTCTCCACAAAAATCTCACTCACCGGCCTAAACGACGAGCAAACACTCGAACGTGAGAGCAAGGGATCACCCAACGAATAGACGAGCTCTAGGGATGGAGGGGAGAGGGAGGCAAGAACCACGCTTTCAGAGAAGTGGCGGTCCGAATCTTATCTGAACTGCGAGAATTGGCTTAGGATCCTAGGCTTTTAAAGGTTAGGGTTGAAGTGGTGGATGCTCAGTTTATTTAAATGATATGTAAGAGAGGAAGGAAGCTTGGGGTAAGTTGATGACTCTGGACCCTAGAGGTGCGAAGCCTTGGCTTCTCCTAGGAGATTTTAATGAGGTAGTTTACCGTAATGAGAAGTTGGTTGGCTTGGGGGTTCTAGAAATTTATTCTGCTGGCCTTGCAGATTTGTTGACATCAGTTGGTTTGAGAGATATTAAAAGCAATGGTGTTTTCCATACTGATAGTCACGTTCCTTTACGGTCCGGACTTTTAGATGCTAGATGGAGTGACTTGATGCTGGAAACGACAATCGACTACTACAGAGTGATCTGCAAAGGGTGAAGGAGAGTACTTGGGAGTAGGGGTGAGCATTATTTGACCGAAACCGAAAACACCAGAAAACCGAATTTATTCGGTTCGGTTTTTCGGTCTGGTTTCATTCGAAACCGAAATTATACTAAACAATTTTGGTTTGGTTTCATGAGCCGGTTTATTCGGTTAACCAAAAACCGAATTTTATGTTTTTTATGTTTTTTTCTTTGGCCTATTTATGTTTTATATAACAGTTTTTATGGTAGTTTAAGACATTATTTAGCTATTTATGACTTAATTCGATTACATGAATGAATTGTTGTAATTGAAATTCAATTTGTTCGATTTTGTTAGGTGAAACCGAAACAAAATAGAATTAAAGGAAAAATTCGACCAGTTTGGTTTAAAACCGAACCGAACCGTTGAAATTCGGTTTCATTTTTTCGGTTCCAACATCTAATTCGACCAATTCGGTTTGTTACAGTCAAAAACTGTAAACCGATCAAACGACCTATTCGGTTCGGTTTTAACCGAAACAACCGAATGCTCACCCCTACTCGGGAGCAGAGAGAGGAGTGGGGGTGTGTCGATAAGATGTACCTTTCCCAAGTTTTCCTTTTATAGGCGGTCTCAAGGTCGTGGACATCCCATGACCTGAGGTAGTGGGATGATTGCCCATGTCTCAGACTAATGGGGAAGGTGGTGTAGTGGCGAACGTGGGAGGTTCATACGCATCATGGTGGTTAATCGTCACCACTGCCCTACTTTAATCGAGGCTAAGTCATGTGGACGATATAACTTCGCGAAGGCGAAGGCATTATCTCGCCTGTTGTTGTGAGCCTTCCATGCGAGGGCGTGGCCTCGCATCTTGTGATGTGCCCCGAAGGGGTCTGACGAGTGCGTTAGGCCCGCCGAGGGGTATTCCTTGTAGACGTCGCGAAGGCTTAGGCCTCGCGGAGAGGCATGGTCTCGTAGATGTCACGGAGGCTTAGGCCTCGCGGAGAGGTATGATCTCGTAGATGTCGCGGAGGCTTAGGCCTCGCGGAGAGGTATAGTCTCGTAGATGTGTGCCTTGTGCTCTGGTCAGTGGCGGATGCGAGGGCAATGTTGCTTGGGTTGTGTACCAAGGTGCCTCCCCCTATAGGCGGAGTATGGGTTGGGTTCTTGTACTCCGCATTTTGGCCATCTGCCTTGTTACCGTTGGACTTCGTTTCCGAGAGGGTGCGCGCGTTTTTGACCGTTTGGCCCAGTTGACACGTGTTGGGCTGGGGATGGGCGTCGCTTGGACGTAGCGTTTCATGTCCTAGTAGGGGCATTATAAATACCCGTTTTCGTGCGTTCGTGAAGTCGGAGTACTTTCCACACACGATTCGATCCTTTCGTCTCCCTTCCCTAGTTCTCATCGTCCTACGTCCTTATTTGTAACCGCGGCTCGCCATCATTGATCTTTGCTTTTGATCGGTTCCCTTCCCTTTTCGTTCTTCGTCATCTAAGGCTCTGTTTCATGTTAAGGTAGGTGATCGATCAGGTGCGCAATAGGTGTTTGGTGAAATGTCTCTTTGGTTCGTCGATTGATTTCTCCTGTTTTGTTGGTGTAGGTGTGGCACCCAAGGAAGCTGCTTGCCTTGTGTTGCCCCCTCTGGACAAGAGTGGTTTGATGGTGGATAAATTGAAGCTGGATCTGGAGAGATGTTCTTGGCCGTTGTAAGAGTACCACTGTTGGCTGACTAGGAAGGGGTGATGAAGGTGATGAAGCTTTCTCAGACCCTGGAGAACTTGAAGAAGCAAGCGATGGTCCTTTTCACGGCACAACTAGTGGCAAGCTTTAGGATGCCCATACCACCCTTGGTGCAAGATCGCAGCTTGTACCGAATTTGTTTGTGCACATGGAAGGCTTCTGTGTGGCGTGTAGGATGGCAGACTTCATCCCCTATGCAGATGTGTTTCTCCGGTTCAACCGGCTAGATCTCAGGACTGGAGGCCAGTGTTTTCATTTGACCCCATCGATATTGGGGGAAATCTGTCTGTTTCATTTGGCATTTCCCAAAAGTCTTACCACGACTGGCACAATGCTTTCTTCTTTGTTTGTAGGGATCCCGAGTGGAGGTTTCCGGTGGCGAGGACCAGCACAACGGTGCACACTCTGGCGGCGAAACTAGTGTTATACGCAGATGGTGTCAGGTGGAGAGTGTACGTGAAACTCTTAGAATGGTTGGATGGTTGGAGCGTATGTGACCGACCATCTGGTTGATCAGGAAGTGTGGCCACCATATGAAGGATGGAGGTCAGAACAGCGAGGCACCGTTGTGGACTCGCTGTTCGCTGCTCTCGCAGGGCCAAGGGGTTAGTTTCTTGTTGGCTCTTTTGTATGTAATGGTTTTTGTGCTGAATGGCATTTTTTGCGGATGAGCCTCCGCGAGGGGACTTGGATATGGGAAAGCAGAGGATTACGGCCCGCGCTGCAGTGCAGATTCATCTTGATTGTGCAAAGGGCAGGGGTCCCGCCAAGTCCGTCAAAGCCCTTGGTAAGATTCATCCTCTTAGCAAGAAGAGGCTTGCGGTGAGTGAGCTGACACCCTTGGAGGGAGAGGCGAAGATGAAGGTAGGTGAGGCGAAGGCCATGTCTCAAACGGTCACGTCCGGCGATGGGATACGCATCATGCCCTTAGTAGTGGAGAAGGCGGCGTGGTTAGCGAAGGATCGTGTTCAAGGGCAGGCGCCCGCGACGAACATTTCAGGTGTTGGGAGGGGCTCTACTGCGAGGGCTGGTGTGTTGTCGGGTGAAGTTCCTGCCCAGGAAGCGACAGCTCGAAGTGGTTCCGTGTCGAGGGTCGAGGGGCCGACGCTTGTTCATGAAGCGGCAATAGGAATTAAGACTGTTGACATGGCCAATTTTGCAACTTGCCTAATGGCGACCTCGACCAAGGCAGGGGGAGTGAGGGATTTGGTGTGGAGCCCATACCGGCGAAGACCTCTAGGTTGTCCATAGGGGCACTTCTCTTAGCGTCGAAGAGGGCTAAGTTAGTAGCTGGGAGACCTGAGAGTGCGACTAGGGCTGCTCCTGTCGCCTCCGTGGAGGTAGGAGCTGAAGGGAGTTCTCCTATGGGTGTGCCCTCGCTGGAACGGATAGCTAGCGGGGTTGAGGCCATGTCAACTCCTAGACAGGCTTCAACCCCTCTCTCTGCCAGTGGCGGAGAAAGCAATGCGGCTGCAGCTTCGGAGCGACAAGTGCCGCCAAGGACTGGGAGCTGGGATAGTCTCTGCAGTTCTAGGGGTTTTGATGCGTTTGCCTCATGGACGACGCCATCTGCGGTGCCTTCTTTTCGTTGTGGTCAGACTATTCGCGAAGACCGACCTGCGATAGAGAGAAGGTTAGGTGATGACTGGTTTTGTGGTCGTCACGGCGTTTTGGATATGGACGCGGAGGCTTCATCCCTTGAGGAGACGGGGGTATGGTCCCACTATATGGAGGGGAAGCGGTAGGCTGTGTGGAAGTCTAGGGGGTCCGCAGTTCCCACCTCGTTGAAGTCTTCGAGGGAAGGTATGCGCGCCAAGATATTCGAGATGGAGGGTCGTTCAACAGCGGACGCCTGGGATCCAGTGGTTTCGCTCGAAAATGATTCGTCTTTACCGGAGGGTGGGGACGAGACGCTATGGTCTTGTTTGGAGGGGCTATGAACGTCGCATGACCATGATTTGGTAGGCAGGAGCTTGGAATCGCCGTGACATTACTTAGGAAAAGCAGTGCCACTAAACCTCCAGATTTGTTGTTGCGTGGTGGTTTAACATTTTGGTTTATGCGAGCCCATTATTGACCGATTCATTTTGCAGGCAACAGTGAATGAGTATGTTGGTATGAGCTAGTGAAATGAGTTTCTGCACTTCACCAACGCGCAGAACGGTGCCCAAATACAGGTAATTGCCTGCCTCAGGAGGGAGCTAGATGCTGCCCAGGAAGAAGGTGGGTGCGCGGCCCTGCGGGTGCAACAACTGGATTCATGGTGCGGTTTTATTGTTTGTGAGAAGGAGGACTCTAGGCTAGGGGACTTGCAAAAGAATTATCTACTTTGCAAGCTCCTGCCCCACATTTTAATACAGGAAGAGCATTTATAAGCGAAGGAGGTGGAGCTTGCTGTTTTGAAGGAAGTATTGCCCTCGCTGGGTGCGGATGCTGAGGCGGCCTGTGCTAGGGCTTGCGCTGAGGTGAATGCCGCGAGGGTGGTTACGGAGGAGATGGCCGCATGTATTAAGTCGGCTGAGTATGAAGCCCTGGACGCCACACTTGGTGATACGAATCCACTCCCAAGAGATGGACCGTTCAACTTTGGTGGATCTAGCTTGTTGAAGACCACAGAAAATAGCGTGATAGTCTCGTTCCTAAAGAAGGCCCGGACTCTCAGTTGATGTGGTGGAGAAGATGGTGCTCTTGAGACTCCAAGCTTGCTGTTCAGAGTAATCTGTAAAAGATAGGAAGAATACTCAGAAGTAGCAAGAGGGGAGTGGGGGGGGCGTGTAGTAGCTTACCCGATTTAGGGTGGACATCACCCTATTTATAGAGTGATGCCGGAGAAGAGCCTCCCAGGTTGAAGCCCTTTAGGCAGGCTGTTGAGATAAGTCTGTGTCGGTGATTGGAGATAAGGCGGTTGTGATGATGAAGATCTCAGCAAACCGCCTTAGGTGATTCACTTGTCGAGAGAATGTCCGGCGTATAAATCAGTGAAGATCTCCCGAGGCTCGTGCTGCCCTCCTTATTGGCCGGTTGATGTCGGGCGACCAAGTGGTCTATTTCCAAGTGGAGCAAGCGGCGGGCGAAGGCCCATAGGGCGAAGGCCCAAATAGAATATAGCCAAATAAGGGGTGAGGTTGCACGAACACAGGTACTGAGGCCTTATCAGGCGGGGCCAGTATAGGCAGGAGATTGGGAGTAAGACCCATGGAGGCGAGTGAGATCACAAAGGCGAGACCTGAGACTGCGAGGGTAGCCCGCGAAGGCCCCAGAGGCGCAAAGGTGAGTGTGAGACATCGCCCATGCGAGACTTGGGGCCCGCGAGGCGAGACCTCGCGCGAGCGTCTTGGAGACCACAAGGATGAGACCTTGCGAAGGCGTCTGGAGACCACAAGGATGAGACCTTGCGAAGGCGTCTGAGACCACAAGGATGAGACCTTGCGAAGGCGTCTTTGGAGACCACAAGGATGAGACCTCTCCAAAGGCCTCGTATGATTCGATGCAACGCGAGGCGCGATTGCTTGGGTAGTGTACCAAGATGCCTCCTCCCGAGAGCGGAGTATGGGCAGGGTCCATGTACTCCGTTTTTGAAAGTACTTTGCCGAGGACCGATGTAGTAGTCATAAGTGAAGATCTTTTATAATCTGATAGTTTGTGTTGGATCCTTCACGACCCTTTACTCGTGTTGAAGATACTTGTTTGAAAATACCATGTTGAGGCGTGTGATCCACGAACTGAGTTTGTGTGGAGCGCGATGACCTTTTATGGTCTGATATTCGTGTTGGATCCTTCATGATCCTTGTGAGTTTTGAGGAGGGCATTTGCTTGGGTAGTGTACCAAGATGCCTCCTCCCGAAGGCGAGTATGGGCGGGGTCCCGTACTGCTCAAATTCCAAGTCTTTGGAGTTGGCGAAGGCGCTTGGGCGTTTGCGGACCGTTTGATTGTGAAGTCAGCGAAGAGTCCCTTCAACATTTAATGCAGGAGAGATAAAGTAAGATGAGAGGTATACTGACAGTTATTGGACGCAACACGTGGCGCCGTAGGGGTCGATTACGCTTTGTAAAAGCGTTTCTTCTTTGTATGGCGGGGAGAGGTTTGATAACCGCTGGATGCCGGCACGTGGCGCCTCAGAGTCATTCACGCTTAAAAGCGCTTTTTCATTTTGGCGGGCTTATAAAAGCGTACTCGAGAAGATTGAAGCCTTTCTTCTCCACTCTTGCATTTGTTCGCTCTGCTCGAGTAACCCTTTCGTATTCTTGCGTTTCTTGGCTATTTCATCGGCAGATGAGAGGTGATTTGCGGTGGTTCCTCCTTTTCGTTTGAGATTCCGCCGGTCAACTGTTCATTTGCCAACCGCTCCGTCCGTTCTTGCTTACTTCTCAACTAATCAGCTAAGTTTCCGCTTCTGCATACCGAGTGCCTCAAGTTCTCTGAGCGCACCGAGCGTTTGCCGAAATGCCTTTTCTTGGCTGTTTTGATTTATATGCCTATCTGTTCTTCCTTTTGCAGAGATGGATTCCAAGGAAGCTGTTCGCCCAGTGGTCGCTCCTCTCGAGAAGACCACGGTGAAGTTTGAGAGAATTCACCAGGATATGGTGGAGGCCTTCTGGCCCGTGGAGAAAACGCCGGTATATGCGTCCCGTGCGGGTGTTTGTCGGGCGATGGGTTGGCCCGTTACTGAGGAGAACAAGGAGAACCGGGTGCTGTGCCTGTACACGGCGCAGCTTTCGGCGGGATTACGGTATCCCTTCCCGCAACTGGTGCAAGATCTTTGTGCCGATTGGGGAATGCCCCCAACTCAGTTGGCGCCCAATACTTTCCTGAGTATTGCGGGCTTTATCGTCGCCTGCCACATGGCCGGCGTGAAGCCATTCGCCGATGTGTTCAACCGTTTCTATCGGTTGGAGCTGAGGAGTGGGGGTGCGTTCTTCTACGTCACTCCCATAAACGTTGGAGGTAACCACTCCATCTCTTTCACCGCTTCGCCCCGATCCTACCACAACTGGCACGGATCCTTTTTCTTCTTACCGCGCGAAGGCACATGGGACTTTCCCGTTGCGAGGACGCGACAATCCGTGCAAAGCATTGCGCGGAGGCCTGTGCTGACTCACGGGGGAGTGCGATGGCAGGCATACGTTCAACTACTGGGGTGGTTAGACGATGTCCTTTCGAGGAGCGCGTGCGGCGTTCTTCCCCTTCTCGGCTGCCCAATCGGGCGAGACCACCCTAAGGTGGGCTGGGATTAGCACGGGTTTCGTCTTTGGACCCTAAGTGCCCCCGCCATACGAGGATGGGCTCCCGTCCACCGTGGGACAATGATAGACTCTTTCTTCGCTGCTCTAGCGGCGCCAAAGGTGCTGCGCATACATACTAATATCTTGTAAATTTGTAAGAGGTGCAGTAGAACACAGTCCGAAGTCCCTCTTGGTCTGCAGATGCCGTTGCAGAGTCGGGCGTATCCCAGGGTAAGTAAGCATCCATGCGTATCGCCCAACGCGTGCACCTGGCATGTGCACTTGTGGAAGTCGCCCCTGCCATGGCGGTCCAGGTGTTGGGACCCATTGTCCCCAAACTGTCCAAAAAGAGGGCTGGTATCAAGCCTTCGATGGCTTCTCACCGGAGAAGAAAAAGAGGAAAGTGGCTGCCACGCACTTTGAAGAAGAGAGAGCCCCCGCCGTGCGGGGACCACCGGGCGAAGGGCCGGTGGGAGGCTGAGAATCCTGCTGGAGCAGAGGGGCCTACTCCAGTTATTTTAACTGAAGAGGCCAGGGAGCCTGCTGGGGAAGAGGGTCCTACTCCGGCCATTTCAGCTGAAGAGGCCAGGGAGCCTGCTGGGGCAGAAGTTTCCAGTGGGGAGCCCCTGGCTGAAGAAGCCAGAAGGGTGGAGTTTGAAGTGCCTCTCACTGTTGAAGAGGTCGTGCCTTCTGCAGAGGGCCCAGAAGGAGCGCGAGCAGATAGCGCTGTTCCCATAGAGGCTGTGCCCATCTCAGTGGTGCAGCCTATTTCTTCTGAGGAGGCCGCTGCTGAGGCCTTTGTATCTGGGCTCTTTGCGAGCCCTTCACCAGTTCAAGGTGAAGACTTGCCCGTTCATTTGGTCGCGGCAGAGATCATCACCGGAGGAAGAGTGCATCCTCCCAAGGGTAAGATGTCAGCGGCTAACGTCCTGATCTCTATGAGAAGGAGGTGCAACCAAGCTGCAATGGCCATTGGGAGTACCGGCCAACGGGAGGTACAGTCATTCCTTCGGAGGAGGCGGAGACCACTAATGCAAGGGAAGAGATCCCTGCAGCCATCCCTCTTGGAGAGGAGATCCCTGAAGAGGCCCCTTCAGGGGAGAAGGCCCCTGCAACGAAGGGGAAGAGGATCCTGGTGGTTGAGGAGACTTCTTCCTCCTCTAATAGCGAGGCCCCGGAGGAAGGGGGTGCAGTAACACGGTCCTCTGTGAGGCCAAGTGGTTGGGAGATTGCCCAACCTTCCAGCGGCCAGTGGAAGTCGGTGGATAGGGCGTCCTTCTGCTGGTAAGTCTTTTTGACTTTGTGAGATCTTCTTTGTTTTTGAGTTCATACTTACTTTCCTAGTTGCTTGATGCCTGTTCTTTGTAGGCGAGGCCCTTCGAGCCAAGGGCCGGTCCTGTGAGGCTCTTGTGGACCAAGGGGCCACGGCAGATTCCTGCCGATTTGGGGACCAGGACCGAGGTCCTTGAGAAGACCGGAGTCTGGTCTCACTATTTGGAGCGGAGGCGCGTTGCCGCCAAGTCGGTCCCGAAGTGGTCTGAGGAGCCCGACCTCCTGAGAGTCCAGAGGCACCGAGACCCGGACTCGGGGTGTACGAGGAGCAAGGAGGCTCTGAAAGATGCATGGGATCCGGTATTCCTCCCGAGGAATAGCAGTTCACTTCTGCGGGGAGGAGCAAACCCTCCAATCCTGCTGGAGGGGCTGCGCACCCCCTATGACCGGGAGGTGACCGAGCGGAGCCTGGACTCCCAAAGAAGGCCCGGACTCTCGGTTGATGTGGTGGAGAAGATGGTGCTCTTGAGACTCCAAGCTTCTTTGTTGAGTAATCTGTAAAAGATAGGAAGAATACTCGAAGTAGCAAGAGGGGAGTGGGGGCGTGTAGTAGCTTACCCGATTTAGGGTGGACATCACCCTATTTATAGAGTGATGCCAGGAGAAGAGCCTCCCCCAGTTGAAGCCCTTTAGACAGGCTGTTGAGATAAGTCTGTGTCAGACTGATTGGAGATAAGGCGGTTGTGATGATGAAGATCTCAGCAAACCGCCTTAGGTGATTCACTTGTCAGAGAATGTCTGGCGTATAAATCTGGTGAAGATCTCCCAGGCTCGTGCTGCCCTCCTTATTGGCCGGTTGATGTCAGGCGACCAAGTGGTCTATTTCCAAGTGGAGCAAGCGGCGGGCGAAGGCCCATAGGGGCGAAGGCCCAAATAGAATATAGCCAAATAAGGGGTGAGGTTGCACGAACACAGGTACTGAGGCCTTATCTGGGCGGGGCCTGTATAGGCAGGAGTCTGGGAGTAAGACCCATGGAGGCGAGTGAGATCACAAAGGCGAGACCTGAGACTGCGAGGGTAGCCCGCGAAGGCCCCAGAGACGCAAAGGTGAGTGTGAGACATCGCCCATGCGAGACTTGGGACCCGCGAGGCGAGACCTCGCGCGAGCGAGCTTCGAGACCACAAGGATGAGACCTTGCGAAGGCGTCTCGAGACCACAAGGATGAGACCTTGCGAAGGCGTCTTCGAGACCACAAGGATGAGACCTTGCGAAGGCGTCTGGAGACCAATTTTTTTGTAAATTTTGTCCGTAAGCTTAAATGCTGTAATTATCAGATCAAAAATGGCTTGTGATTAATTAATGGAATTTAGTGTTTGGGAGTTAATTTGGAGTTATTTACAAGTGTTTTACATGTTGGATAACATTTACGGAGTTCCGGGACGTTTTGCCAAAAATCGGTTTTGGAGGGCAAAATGGTCACCGAGGAAGGAAAAAATTGGAAAACCATATGTTGGACTAAGCCCATTTGGTCGGCCCATTTTCTTGAATTGGAGGAAGATATTTATTTTTGGCAAGTCTTATTTACCTATTTCTAGTTTTGAAAAATGAGATAAGTTTCTTTTAAAGCCCATCCCTCTTACACACTCCTTTAAACTCATGCCTCTCTTTTATACCCATCCCCTTCCATTATTTCAGACTTCATCTCTTATTCCTGACCATTCACTCTCTTTTATCTCTCTCATTTCATCTCTCATCTCCATTATTGAGCAAAGGAAGAAGAACCTCTCTCCCTTTTGCTGCCAAACATTTTTGTCACTCTTCCACAGCCTTTTGGCCCTAGTAGACATCCGAATCTGCTCTTGAGGTCTTCATAGAAAATCTTCAACAAGGTCTTGGCTACAATGTTACTGAAGGACACAACAGCCAAAAGTGAAGGGAAGGTCTCCAAAACCTTGGTGCAATCAGACGGGTCCAACAGTACTTTTGGTTCCAACAACCATTTCTTGAAGTTTTGAGCTTGGATCTTCAACAAAGCTTAGTCCTACCACTTCCTAGGCTTCCTAAATCAGTAGTATTCAAGGTATGGTTGAGTTATTTTGGTTGAATCTTCATGTTCTTGGAATTAAAACATGGAGAAAACTCATCCATTTCCTTTGTTCTTCTTTGGCCGAAATTTTCAAGGATTTTTGGTGGTGGATTTGTCTCAACAACAGCTCATCCTAAGCTAAGCTACAAGTATTATCAAGGTGAGGATCCTCCTTGGTAATTTTTTATGGATTTGGTTCATGGATGTGTTTGATTTTCAAGTATGTTGTTGTGTGAAGCATGTAGAACATATGTTGTTCTTGAAAGTATGTGAAAAAGCATGTTGGTTGAATTTTAGGGTGGAGGTCGAAACTTTGATGAAATTTTTGGGTATATTTTTGTTGAAGAAAGTTGTTGGAAAGCATGTTATAGGTAGGTTTAACATGTTTTTAAGTTGTTGGAAAAGTTGGAAATTATTTAGTATTTTTTTGGGAAGAAACCGAATTGTTGATGATGATTTATGATGATTTTGTGAAGTTAAAGTGTTGGAGAAAAGGGATTAAATGATGTTTTGGTTAAGAAAGTATGATTTAAGTGGCTAAAGTGTAAGTTTAGAAAGTTTAGGGTCAAATTGGAATGTTGGCCGAAATTAAGGACTTTGTCGAAAGTTTGGGGATTTTGGAAAAAGATTACTTGTGGAAAAGTTGATAAAGTTGAGTACTTTGTAACTTTGCAAAACTTAAGGGCTAATCTGAAAGTTCTTAAAAAGTTTAAGGACTTAAGGTGTAATTATGGAGAAGTTAAAGGAAAGATAGCCACTTTAAGTTATGGAATAAATTTTGGACACTTTAAGTATTAAGATCTCACTTTTTGCAACTTTGTGAAGTTTTGGGTAAGATTGCAATTTCTGAAAAGTTGGAGGACTTAAATAGTAATTTTGGATAAATTTCAAAAGTAAGAAACTTTAGTTAATTAACTAGAGTTATTTTGTATTTCTGATTCTGGCAGATTAAATCTGCGTTTCTGGGATACTGCTCGTGTGCATCGGGGGGCCACAGTAGATATCTGATTCTGTCAAGGTAAGGGGTTTAACTTTCTTAATACGCATTGCAGTTCAACTCATGTGTATTAGGTTAGTTAAGGGCTAGTACTCAGGTCGAGGGTAAGGCCCAGTGACTCACGGGGCTAGTCACATGGTACATATCGGTATGCAGGTTTTTATTATGTCTGGACTTTATGATTATCGGGGGTCGATGACGGACCCACTCTCTGTTTTGGTTTCTGGACATATGTTATATCGGATATGCTTATCGGGGGTCGATGACGGACCCATTTTCTATTCTGTGTCGGCGCTATTTATTCTCGACAGCTAGGGCGAGATCAGCCATCGGCCGGTACCATGCGTTCTGATCCCGATAATCGGTGTGAGCTTAAAAAGCCGCCATAGGGTTCTGTTTGTGGTCGGGGACCATCTGTATGGTAAAGTACCACCAGTCCGACGGGACTTCTGAGCATCATGACATTTGCATACCATATTCCTGTTTATACTTAGGGTTATATTAATTCATTGCATACTAACCTTTTATGCAGGGAAAAACGTTTTTAATAAATTTTCTCGGTATCGTACCTGCCCCCTTATGGGTTCTTTCGAGTACTCACCCCCACATATTAAACATTTTCAGGGGATCGTGGCAAACGACCTGCGAAGTAGACCTCCCGCAGTGATCGTTCTGCATTCTGTATTCTGATAGGTATATTTGAGATTTACGTTTGGGGGTATTTCTCGTTAGATACATTCTGTGATCTGTTGGTTTAAGTTTTCCGTTTAGTCTGACGTTAATTTCTCATGTTTATGTACAGTAGCAGTAGTTAACGAGGTATAATCTGCTTTATAGCTCAGCTCTGTAGGCGTAGTATGCATATTAGATACATTTAGTATTTTGATGTTTTGGTCTGTATATTATTCGTGGGGAGTTTCCGACCCTACGAAGAGGGCGGAACTCCTTCTGCTTGTATTACTTATATTACGCTTTCGCGCGTGATATTCTCAGAGAACCACTAACGTGTTTCGGGTGCAGGCTTAAGACTAGTAAGACGTCTTAAAAACTGCAAACACGTATTAACCTTAAAACCTGAAGGAAAACGTTTTAAGGGATGGGTTTCGGGTCCACAACCCTTTTAAAGAGAAATTTCGTATTCACCCGCCGCCGATACTTTCGGCTTCCCCAACAACGACTCTTCCGCCAGCTTCCGGGGGCGATGGGGTGACAGGATGTCCCGCCTTAGCGGGAGAGTTGAGGAGCTATGTGCTCAAGAAGGAGGGATGGCGTCGCTGCTAGTTGCAGGCTAAGAAGTTGCATCCCGATCGTTGTTACGACGCCTTGGATGCCACTAACACTGTGGATCCATATGTGGACAGCCTGCTGCAGTGGGGTGAGGACAGGCAGAAGATGGGCGCTGCTTGGCATGCCCTTTTGGGAGGCGGCGGAGTCCCCAAGGATGCGGGTGACCCCCCCTATAGGTGTTGGTGGAGTCTTTAAATATGCGGATGACCCCCGTTTTGCACTCTTTGAATTGCACATATGATGTAAATAATAGTTCAAGATGAACAATATTTGTCCATGGGTGCGTCACAGTTTTCATATTTGTTTGGCGAGGCGATGGACGGCGATGCATCCTCCCCTCGCGAAGTGTCTTCGTGGTCTAATTTGGCCACATAATTGTGATGAGGCGATGGCCTTGGGGTGACGCCCTTGGGTAGTGTAGACCAGCGTTGTTTACATGTTGACAATGTAGATGTTTTATGACCTGACAAGGTCTAAGTCCGTGATCTTATTAGATCAGGATTGAATAGCTCCGACCGGTCAAGTGCGGAGGGTTTGACAATTGTTGTAGTGTGATCATTCGCCACTCTGACTAATCAGGTGCAAAGGGCGTGTATTTGCTGTTGCTATAACAGAATTGGACACATGTTGAGTAACAAACACGATAGCTTTGTATTAGTGGGGAAACATTATACATAGTATGGATAGGTCGTCCGCATGAGTTGTGAGAGAGTGTTTTTCCATTGTGGCCCTATAGTTCAAACACGTCTTGTCTGACCTGGCGGTGTATTATATATGGGCCATCCCAGTTGGGCGATAGGACTCCATCCTTTGTTTCACGGTTGGCCAGATTTGAGCGGAGCAGGGCGAGTCCGCCCACGCGTAGTGACTTGGGTCTGACTTTGGCGCCGTGCCTTGTGTTGAAACGTTGTTTGAAGGGGAACATTCTGAGGAGTGCGCCTTTGTGGAGTTCTTCCAGAAGGTCAAGCTTTGAGCAAAGGCCGTGGTTGTTGGCGTCATTGGTGAAGTTAATGGTCCGTATTGTTGGGAGATCCGCTTCGATTGGGGGGAGTGCCTCAGTTCCGTATACGAGGGAGAAGGGAGTTTCACCCATGGTGTTCGTGGGGTTGTACGGTAGTCCCAAAGCACGCTTGGTAGTTCTTGTACCCATCGCCCCTTTGCTCCAGTGAGGCGTTTTTTGAGTCCATCTTTCAATGTGCGATTGGTGACCTCTACCTGCCCATTGGCCTGGGGGTGGGCCACAGGGGCGTACAACATATGGATATTCTTCGGCCCATAGCTATACTTTGTGGCTGGTGAACTGAGTTCCGTTATCCGTGATGATGGCGCAGGGGCTTCCATATCGACATGCTATGTTCTTCCAGAGGAAGCTGATGATGCGTTCAGATGTTATCCTTGCAAGTGGTTCCACCTCGACCCATTTGGTGAAATAGTCAACAGCCACTACGCAGAACCGGAATTGACCTGGTGTTGTTGGCATCGGGCCGATTAGGTCGAGGCCCCATAGGGCAAAGGGAATGGGATTTGCGATTGCGGGTGACTCTGTAGAGGGGAGTCGCTGCACTCTGTAGAGGTGACTCTTTAGGCCGAAAGTATGTGTACTTTCGACCATGAGGAGTTGTAACCCTTCCTAGTAACTCATTGCATCATCTATAAATAGATGATTTGGCCACAACACAACACACACTCTTGAAATCCGAAACTTCTCTCTTCTCTCTTATTCTTGGCCGAATTATTCAAGCGTTCCTAGAGCATTTCGGGTGGAACTATTTTGGGCCTCCTTAACACAAAACAACCTCATTCCATCACATACAATCTACCCTCATCAAGCAATTCGAAGGCTTGAAGATTGAAGAGGAATTCACCCCCAAGGAGGAAGGCTTGGTGCATACGTTTTGGAGCAAGGACAAAAATCTTTTCGCTGTTTCTCAAAGGTGCAAGGTACATATCTATATCTCCCTCTTCTTCCTCCTTCTCCTCTTTATTCTTTGTGAAAGTGGAGAGGCATGACTATGGAAAACACATCATGCTATGAATCTCTAAATCTACATATGAATGTTGAGGCGGCGGATGCCAGCTCTTAGTGCCATTTTTAGGCCCACGGCGAGGGAATCATATTCTGCCACATTGTTAGTCACTAGGAAATGGAATGTGACTCATAAAGATTCCATACCTAGAGGTCCTTGCAAGTAGACAACACCCGCTGGTGAGCTTGTTTTTGAGGCGCCATTGACAAACATATTCCATTCTGGTGGTATCGATTTCGCTGGTACTGGTTCATGGGGATTCGGCATGTCCGCGATGGCCAATTCAATGAGGAAATCTGCGAGGGCTTGTCCCTTTATTGCCTTGCGCGGCTCGTAGTTGGTGTTGTATTCGCTCATCTCAATGCACCATTGGCGAGGCGTCCCGAATGTTTTGGGCGTTGCAATATTTCCTTCATTGGGAGATCGTTGCGGGCCGCCCTGGAAGTAAGGTTTCAACTTTCGAGCGGCGTAGACTAGCACCAGGACTGCTTTTTGTAAGGGAGGGTATCACATCTCAGCCGACTGCAATGTGTGGCTCATGTAATAGACGGGTCATTGCTTACCATCTTCCTCCTTAATGAGGACCGAAGCGACGTTGTTATTGGTTGTGGAGAGGTAGAGGATCAGGTCATCGCCAGGCCTGGGGCACTTGAGTGTCGTGAGGTTTTGGAGGTGTTTCTTGATGGCCTTGTAGGCCTCTTGGCAATCCTCTGTCCATTTGCAGGTTTTTTTCTTTTTGATTTGGTTGTAAAAAGGCTTGCATCTGTCGCCGAGTTTGGATATGAACCATCCCAATGCTACTAACCTGCCGGTGAGTTGTTGGACATCGCGCAGCCCTTGAGGCTGGCGCAAGCTGGCGATGGCTTCAATCTTCTTTGGATTTGTGCTTATCTGCCCCCCGTCACTTGGTAGCCCAAGAACTTGCCTTCGCCGATGCCGAAGATGCATTTCTTTGGGTTCAGTTGCATGTTTTATTGGCAGAAGTTGGCGAAGGTTTCTTCTAGGTCCCGCAGATAGGTGTCCACCGCTTTACTCTTGACCACTATGTCGTCGACATAGGCTTCTAAGTTTCTCCTTATTTGATTAAAGAAGACCCTGTTAACCAGCCTTTGGAAAGTCGCGCATGCATTCTTGAGACCGAATGGCATGCGGATAAAGTTATAGACAGCCTCGCCGGTTGTGAACGCTGTCTTTATTGCGTCTTCTGGGTCCAAAAAGACTTGGTGGTAATGACTGTAGGCATCTAGGAAGGACAGGATATGATATCTCATAGTGGAGTCCACCAGTTGGTCGATAAGAGGCAAGGGGTACGGATCTTTGGGCACACTCTATTAACTCCCTTATAGTCCACGTAGAGGCGCCATTCCCTGTTTTCCATGTCGGCGAGGACAATGTTAGCTACCCATTCCAAGTAATGAACCTCTTTAATTATATTAGCTTCAAGCAACTTCTGCACCTCAGTGCGTACAAATTCTTTGCGATCGGGGGCCATACCCCTAGTTTTTTTGCCTAACTAGCTTGAAGCCAGGGAGTACATTGAGTTTGTGCGAAATGACCGATGGGTCTACGTCGGGCAGGTCGGCTGGGCTCCACGCGAATACATCCATGTTGGCATGGAGAAGGTGTATGAGTGCCTCCTTGTCTTGTTCTGAGATGTCCCTTCCCACGTAAAATTTCTTCCTAGCGTGATATCTACTTCATCATAGGCGCCAGAGAGATCTGGGGCGGTGTCGTGCCATGATTGGGTTCCGCCGCGGGCTGCTTTCGTTTTGGTTTTGACAGGACAAACTTGGGAGCATGGCAACGTAGTTACCCTAGCCACGTTTTGATTTATGTAGATGTAGGCATCACCTAAGTTGGTGTTGAATACCACCGTCAAGGTTCGCACATCACAGCGGATGTGGAACTCTGTCTATGTGTGCCGCCCAATGATTGCATTGTAGAAGGACAAGAGATCTAGGATGATGAAGTTCACAAAGCTCGAATGACAGATTGATTTCTTGTCTTTTGTTGTCACTACGTAGAGAAATCCGCTTACTGCGGCCTTCACCGTAGTAAATGGGTTTACCGCGGCCTCCACCGCAGTAAAACCGCAGCTTCTCTACGTAGTGTGTACCCATCATCATGAACGGGAGCGTGATCGCCCCTAGCGTTGGGATTACCTCCCTTCCCACGCTATAGGTTGCTCCTTTCGTCAGCTTGATGCAAAGGGGACCTTCGCTTCTACCAGGGTCTGCTTGTATACCATTTTGGCGTTAGCCCCTGTGTCCATGTAGATCCTATGAGTGTCCCATCCCGCGATGCGGGCGGTTATGACCAGATGGTCTGAGTGGGGGACCACCACGGAGGTGCCATTGCGGCGTGCAGTGTGATCAATCTAATATATTTGTCTCATATAGCGATGCCCCGCAGCTGCGCCTTCGCATTGGGTGATGACGTTGATATGTCCCCTGGCGGGGGGAATTCGGTCAGTTCCAGCCTGTGCCCCGTTAAACCTTCGTGGTTTGCGTTCTTCGCGATCGCCATCGCACTTGCGGGCCCCTAGGGGAGTCTCGGCGTGAGGAGGGATCGCAAATGAGGAATTCAATGAGCTTTCCCTGGCTGATCATTTCTGATAGCATCCATTTAAGCTCAATACAGTCCTCGGTGTCATGGCCTTTATCGCGGTGGTAGCGAAAATATTTGTCTATCTGCTTGGTGGCTCCCTTGGGAAGAGGGCGGGGCCATCCTGGTACTTCGCGCTTTTGCTCAAGGGCATGGAGGATGTTGGCATAAGAATCTCTTAAAGGAGAGAGCGCCGGGTAGACCCTTTCTCTAGAGAGCTGCAGGGGCGGCTGTCGGCGGGGCCCTTGATTTTAATCTTGATCACGAGGTGGTTGTCCCTTCGCATCGTTGGTCAGGCCTCTTCCGAGGGGCCTAGTGATTTCCTCTGCATTCATGAATCTGGTTGCCCTTTCCAGGAAGTGCTCCATGTTGCGAGCTGGGTTGGTGGCAACATCTATGAATAAACGGGAATCCACTGGAGGCCTTATATCGCAGTGAGGAGTCTAGTTTTCTCGCCGAGATTAGGGACCTGGATTACATGCTAAGGTGTTGCACAGATTCTGCGTAACAGCTTCTGTGATGGCGGTGAAGGTTGCTGGGTCCAAGCTGGGGACGACGGCTTGTTGGAGGATGAGATTTCGTTGCATCCCACCCGTTTAGCCAGGGGGAATGACATGTGCTCCGCCAAAGGGAGCGAGATTTCCACGGTGGGAGGTGCTTTCATTGGTGGAGTGAACCGAAACATCATCCCGATGGAGGTGGTGGCCGGTACTGGCGTTTCTTCCCGAGTTGCCATTCTGCCAAGCGTTGCTTCTAGTTCGAGGAATGTTTGCAAGGATGGTAGATCTTCGTGGTCGGTTGTTTCCCACAGACGACGCCAATCTGATAGTCACGTTCCTTTACGGTCTGGACTCTCAGATGCTGGATGGAGTGACTTGATGCTGGAAACGACAATCGACTGCTACAGAGTGATCTGCAAATGGTGAAACAAAGTACTCAGGAGCAGAGAGAGGAGTCGGGGTGTGTAGATAGGGTGTACCTTTCCGAAGTCTTCCTTTTATAAGCTGTCTCGAGGTCGTGGACGTCCCAAGACCTGAGGTAGTGGGGTGATTGCCCATGTTTTCGACTAATGGGGAAGGTGGTGTAGTGGTTAACGTGGGAGGTTCATACGCATCATGGTGGTTAACCGTCACCAGCTGCCCTACTTTAATCGAGGTTAAGTCTTGTGGACGATCTAGCTTCGCGAAGGCGAAGGCATGGTCTCGCCTGTTGTTGCCAACCTTCCATGCAATGGCGCGGCCTCGCATCTTGCGATGTGCCCCGAAGGCGTCTGACGAGGGCGTTAGGCCCCGCGGAGGGGTATGCCCTTGTAGACGTCGCGAAGGCTTAGGCCTCGCGGAGAGGCATGGTCTCGTAGATGTAGCGGAGGCTTAGGCCTCACAGAGAGGTATGGTCTCGTAGATGTCGGAGAGGTTTAGGCCTCGCGGAGAGGTATGGTCTCGTAGATGTGTGCCTTGTGCTCTGGTCAGTGGCGGATGCGAGGGCAATGTTGCTTGGGTTGTGTACCACATACGTGGAGTAATCAGCAGGTGGGGAGTGATAGAGTCCTGTGTAAGTTGGATAAAGTTTTGAGTAATCAAAGATGGGAAGATATGTCTGGAGGGGCTTCTGTAGAGTTTGCAGAAAATCCATGCTCTGATCATGCCTTTGGTTTGCTGTATTTGAAGAAAATGTATTGGCAGATTAGGCCTCCCTTTAAATACCTTGCTCTGTGGGCGCTTCATGAAGATTTTCAGAATATAGTAAGGGAGTTTTGGTTGACGAATGTAGGGGATGTAAATCCTGTCAGAAGCTTTCTTGAGAAGCTAAAATGGTTGAAGGCTAGATTGAAGGTTTTCGATAAGGAGTATTGTAGTGATATTTCTAAACGGGTGCAGGAGGCAAAAGGGGTTTATGATAGTTTAGCAGAGGAGTTGAGGTGCCAGCCTTTTGATGTAGAGATTGGTGGACAAGTCAAAGTGGCAAAACAGGTTTTGGTCCTTCTCATAAGGAAAGAGGAGTGTTTTTTATCCCAAAAAACTGTTGTGGATTGGATTAAGCTTGGTGATGATAATACCAAATTCTTCCATGCCCATATGAACGAGAGAAGATAAAAAATGAAGAGTACCTCGGTTGTGGATCATGGTGGGGAGAAGATTACAGAGCCAGAAGTTATCTCAGATAAGTTTTTGACATTTTTTCAATCTCTTTTATCTAGTTCTGATTCTTGGACTACTGCTCACTCTTCTTTATCTTCTTTTGGTGCCTACCTTAGAGAAGATTTTATGGAGGACCTGATTAAGGAGGTTTCCCTGGAAGAGGTTAGGCAAGCTTTGTTTTCCATGCCCCCAAACAAAGCCCCTGACCCTGATGGATTCACTGCTGGATTTTACCAACACCACTGGGGCTTGGTGGGTAAGGAACTTCATGGTGCTTTGGTTTTTTGCCTTGATAGGGATTTTCTCCCAAATGGCCTTTGTTCACTTTTATTCATCTGGTGCCAAAAACTTCTTATGTTAATAGTTCAGCTGATTTTAGGCCTATAGCTTGCTGTCAAGTGATTTATAAAGTTCTGGCTAAGGTCTTGGCAAATAGATTGATGGTTATTCTTCCTGACTTGATTAGGCCTCCTCATGGTGGTTTTTGTCAAGTGGAGGAAAATTGTTGATAATGTGTGTTTGTGTCAGGACATTGTGAGGGGGTACAATAGGAAAATGATTTCCCCTAGAATGACTAAAGTTTGACATTAAAAAAAGCTTAAGATTCTGTCTCTTGGATTTTTCTAGAGGATTTTATGGAGAAACTGGGTTTCCCAGCCAAAATTGTTACTTGGATAATACTGTGTGTTAAATCCGTCTGGTATTCTTTGATTTTGAATGGGTCTGCCTTTGGTTATTTTAAGGGGACAAAGTGTGTGGCAAGCTGACCCCTCATCCCCCTATCTTTTTGTCTTGGTTATGGATTACTTGTCCATAATTTTTACCAAGCTCTATGATTAGAAATATATCTCTTTTTACCTAGAGTCTAGCTAAGAGGTGACTATTAATTGTATAGCAATACAGCGAATCTAAAAAATATAAAGAGGATACAAATCATACAATATTAATGTTAAAATTAAATACAAAGAAGATAAATTCTCAATAATGGAATGTTACTGTTAAAATTATTATTATTATTACTCTATCTATTTATGGAAAATGGCAATGTTGATGAACATTGCCATTTTTGTCATTTTCCCAATTATTTTTAATTTAAAGTTTAATTAGGAGTATTTTATTTATCATAAAAATTTTTTTAAAAAATTAAATAGTGATTTAAAATTTTCAATTTTTTTTAGTTTAAGGTTTAATTACTTTATTTACCAAAAAAATTAAAACTTTTTCAAATAGCCATCTAAAATTTCTTAGTTATATAATTTTACCATATCTTCCTCTTTTAATGTAGATGATCCGAAAATAGGGAAATTCTATGCGTGAACTAACTATAATATTATATAATTCCCTCTTTTTTAGGTTTAATTACTTGATTTACCACTAATTTTTTTAAAAAATTCGGATAGATTCTGAAAGTTTCTAACTCATATAATTATATCATATCTTCCTCTTTTAATGTTGTTAGTCTCAAAGTCGGCGTGGACCAATTATAACATCATATAATTTCCATTTTTTTGCTTTAATTTTAGGCTTAATTACTTGGTTTACCAGCAATTTTTAAATTTTTTCAGATGTGCGCCTAAATTTTCTCACTCATATAATTAATTATATCTTCATATTTTAATGTTGGTGGTTTTAAAGTTGTGGTGAACTAATTATAAAATTACATGACTTTCGTTTTTTTTGCTTTAGTTATAAGTTTAACTACTTTGTTTACCACCAAATTTTAAGATTCTTCAGATAGATCTCGAAGTTTCTCACCTATATATATTTTTTCATATATTCATCTTTTAATGAGGGTGGTCAGAAAGTTGAGCAATAATATTTGCGTCTTATTATAATTTTATATAGTTTCCAAAAAAAAATTATTGTGTATGAACAGTATTTAACTAATTAGATTTTGTCATTTCTTTAAAATTTGTTATGATTTTTTCTTTAAATTGTTTAAAGAAATATTTCGCTCCTTCGACTTTTAAATTTTACGCTTTTACACATTGGTCTTTGGTCAATGTAGAAAAAGTTAGGCCTAAAATTGTTCTATTATCTATAATGTATTGTCTACTTTTTTCAGTTTTATATTCTCTTTCCTACTTGCTTTTAGTTCATCTTTTTTCAACTCTTTTAACTTATTTAAAATTCTAACTAGCTTGCTTATTTAATTTCATTTTTATTTTATAGTCAACAACAACAATATTTCTCACTCATATGATTTTGCATTTTCTTCATCTTTTCACATGGATGGCGTGAATGAAAATAAAGTATATATATGAATTACAATTTAGTCATATATACTCCATTTCATTTTTTATCGTATTTATTTAGATTTGTTGCCTTTTATTTTTTTTCTTATAATTGTCAACGAAATTTATCACTCATATGATTTTACATTTTCTCCCTCTTTTCACATGGATAGCGTGAATGTAAAGATATTAATGTGTGATCTACAATTTAGTCTCGTACTACCTCCGTCCCCAAAGGAATTTCCCACTTTTTTTTTACTATTTTACGGTAATTAATCTATGATTTTTTTTCATGAATTGTTAGACCTTTAAAACTAAAAAAACTCATATGCATAATTTGAAATGTAAATTTTCTAAATATGTTTTTCTATTTTTGCACTATTTATCTTTATACAAAATTGAGTCAAACACTAAACCTTGAAACATGAAATTCAAAGTGTATATTTTATTTCACCTTTTAGTCATATTTATCAAAACTTATTGTTTTTTACATTTTTTTGTTACTGTTGTTAAAAAACTATCTTTTCCATTTGGCTTTTATTTTTTACCTTTTACGCATTGAGCCCTGAAGTTTTGACATTAATAGTTATTATCTAGAATGATTATTTACTTTCTCTTTTTATTTTATGAAGATAAACCAATATCTATAACCCATTTTTTATGTTACAGCCATATCAAATTCTTATAAATTTTGCGATTTACATCCACTGCGGAGCGTGGAAAATTAAATCCTTGTTAATTTCAAAGAAGATGAATCGTAAGAATGAAAATATTTTTTTCTAAAAAATACTATTTTTCTTAAATTAGGCCGAATGCAAAAAACAATATTATGATATTAATGGTAAAATTAACTACAAAAAAGATGGAATGGGTAAAGGGTGAGTGAAATTAGGCCAAATGGAAAAAAATAGCACAACATTAATGTTAATACCACGTGATTAACATTAACTAATATAAAGGTCGGAGCGAAGGTGAAGTACCTGATACCGTGTCCGAGTAGGTTGGTCTCCCGAAAGGAAAGAATCCTGCCATGCTGCGACTATGTGGGGTTCCTCCGAGGGGCTGCGTCCTTCGCCGAGGGACTCCTGAAGTGAGCTTCTTCCACGTTGCTCCGTCCGCTGCTTAGCCGCTCCAGAGACGAGTTGTTTCCGAAGCCGAGCTAGCACCTGATACAATTCTCCGACGCTCAAGTTAGAGTTCGTAGAGTAAGCTAGTCGAGAAACGATTAAGTTGAGAGTAAGTTGTGGGTTTTTAGCTAAAGTTTTCGTCCCTTTGGCGGGGCGCGGAATAGAGTATTTATAGTGCCCAGAGGAGGTATAGGTAGCAGTATGGGCCTGGGACAGGTGTCCTCTGCACACCATGGGGAACTACAGTACTCAGGGGTTGGGTCTGTAGGCTGGCTTAATGGCTCGGCGTTTAGGCTCCCAAGTGAAGGCTACAACGGTTGCGAGCTGGAATGGCGGGCCGGCCCCTGGGCTTAGCATCGGCCCTCACCAATTAATAATAAAAATAACTACAAAGAAGATGAAATCACAATAATGGAAATATTTTTTAAAAAACAAATTAAAATTCATGTAAAGCAAACATGATGGATGAATGAACATATAAGCATGCATGGAAAGATTGGTAGAGAAGAAAAAACATAAAGGAGAAAGAAAGAAATGTCAGTTAGAACCAAAAGATTGTAAAAGTGCCGTGTGATACAACCATATTAATTGCACACGCCTTTATAAGTGAACTGAAACTGTTTCACCTAATAAATGAGTGAATTGGAGGTGAGTGAGAAAAGTGAAAATAGGAGGGTTAAGTTTGAGGAGCCCGTGAACAAGGAGGAGCACACATGTGAATTCACCACGAAGCCCGTTTCCCGCCTCAAATTTCCTTCCTTTTTGTTACGCTCATGTCTGTATGAAAACCGAAATTCGTCACTCGTGCTTCTCTGTCATATCTAAGTTCTTCTTGGGTGAGTTTTGGCCCTCTTCCGCGTGCTCATCTTCTCTGGACTATGTCATCTTTAAGCTCGCGCATGTGAGCAAATGAGAGAAACAGAGACTTGCGTGAAGAAAATGCAGCTGAAGTTTGGGAGAGGTCACCGCAGTTGAATGGGTTTGTTCGACAACCCACTGTTTTGATGTAATTCTGTCTTCCCATTTCGCTGCGCTTGTCGTCTCTGTCCGTTTTCCTTGGTTGTTGAGTTGATGGGCCTGTAGTTAGGAATCATATGTGCGGTCGTGTGTGCGCACATCTGTGCGCCGCGCACAGATAGTTTTTCATGTGCGTAGACACTGTGCGCAGTGCTGTGTTACGCGCACGAATGGTTTTCACGTGTCTTCACGTTGTGCGGTATACTGTGCGCTGCGCACAGTACGTTGTTACAGTATTTAAGACCAATATCATGCTGTGTTTTTCTATGAAATGCAGGAAGGCATGAACATGTTGGCTTCCTTTTCGTAAAGTAAAAGCAGCGATGCCAAAAATATCTGATCGTCGACTCGTTCTATCCATTCTTGAGCAACAAATGGCCATCGATATTGGAATCGATGAGGATGACGATAAGTTTGAGGAGCTATATGATGCCTATGTTCTAATTAGCAATTCACGTTACCTTAACACTCGCGTTAGATCGCCACGGTCCACGGAGTTCTTGCTGAATTGTGCGCTCAACCTAAATGCAGCCGAATTCAAACAGAACTTTCGGTGCGATTTGGAGCCATTCCTCCGATTAGTTGAACTTTTGGAACCGTGTCCGATTTTTCACAACCAGAGCACGTGTGAAAAAACTGCATTGACATGGCAAGTGTGTGTTGCTCTGTGGCGTCTTGGACACAATGGGAACGGTGCAGCCACCGCGATGCAGTCAATGCTATTTGGCTTTGGTGTTGGAAACATGGTTCTGTTTACGGGCAGGGTGGTGACGGCACTGTTGCAAATTGGAAGCAGGTATATTTTGTGGCCTAGCAAAGAAAGAAGAGTGGAGATTAGACAGGTCATGGAGGTGGAGGGTTTTCCAGGCTGTGTTGGTTTTGTAGATGGAACCACCATTCCTCTAGCGGAGAAGCCAGCTGTCGATGGAGAATGTTACTGGGATCGCAAACATAGATATTCCATAAATATGCAAATTGTCTGCGACAGTGATAGACGTATCATTGGGTTTTCATGCGGATGGCCGGGCTCTATGCACGATGCTGGAGTATGGAGGAAGTCATCACAATCCAAGACCCCCAGCCACTTCTTTAGCAAAGGGGAATACCTGATCGGGGACTCGGCTTACGGTGTCTCTAGTTACCTTATTCCTGCCTTCAAGTCACCTGCAGCAGACGTACTGATTAACAAAGAGTTCAATTTTGTACTCGCCAAAGCAAGAGTGAGGAACGAGCACAGCATTGGAATTCTGAAAGGGAGATGGTCATGTTTGTGGAACATCGCGGGCAAATTAGATCAGCAAGTGATGTGCAGACAGTCATCCGAGTAGCAACTGCTTGTCATCCTACACAACATGTTGAGCAATCTCGGGGACTCATGGGAGGAGATGTTCAGTGAAGTGAATCCCGTAGATGTGAGTTTAGCAGAGAATGTGGAAGGCACTGACGTCGAACGCGTGAATGCCTTTAGAGACAAAGTCAAATATTTTGCCATTCAGAAGGGCTATTTGAATGGTGTACTTCCTCTAGTTCAATGACATGTTGTTATGTAAGTAGCTACAGCTACGAGATGTAAGGATTTTTTGTGTGAAACCTGCTATGGTTCTGTTGAATACTAATATATTTTTTAACAACTGTGCGCGTACATGTGCAAATAAATGTGCTGTGACATGTGCAACACTCTGCGAATAACTGTGCGCGAATACCTGTGCGCAAAACGGGCCGCGTCCATGTGCGCATAACTATGCGCACACTTCAGCATGAGGGTGACCTGTGCGGCAGGTTGTGCGGTAGGCTGTGCGCTGCGCACAACGGGTCACTTAAACTGCTATATATAGCCCAGGGTTTTTATTTCACAGCAGTCAGAGCATTCTCCACCCTTGCGCACACCAGAGGCACAACTCGCGCAGCGCACAAGTTCGCGAATTTGGACCTCACGCTTCGCCAAGGCTTGGGTCTACAGGAAAACATCAATGGCCAAGGTATGCGTCGCGATTTCTGCTTTGTTTCCTGCGTTCAGCTGTACTGTTATTGTGCGCACTATAGTTATGTAGTCATTTCTCATATCTGTCACGTCAGTTGCCAATATTCAGTTATCATGTAGAGTTGCGCACAACTTTGTTAGTTACCATGTACCGTTGCGCACGACATATTGTTTCAGATTCCTCGTCACCTCTGTCAGAACTGACTGTGTTGTTGCACATTGTTAAGTAGGGCATCGAAATGGGAAGGAACCTATGTCTCTGGAGGACAGTTCTTCTTCTGATGAAGAACGACCTGCGCAGATGCTCCCTGCTAAGCCAACTTCTCGGTATAGAAAATTCCTAAGCACAACGGCTGAAGATAGATATCGAGTCAACCGGGACAACCGACCGTTGCTTCTGATGAGGGAGTACAATTTGCATCACGAAGAGGTCAATGTTCTAAGGGAAACACTGGATTGCCTCCACTGGCAGAAGTTGATAGTGCCATCTGAAGAGGTTAATCGGATATTGGTTAACGAATTCTATGTTGTGGTCTATGATGAAATTTCCGAGAAGGAGTTTGACGATGACCCAACCGAGGTGCAGTCTAGAGGGAGACTGGTAGACTTCTCCCCAAATGCCATTAGCGCGTTGCTTGAGATCCCGAATGATCCGACCAGCTCTGAAGTAACAGTTCCCAAAGATTTGAGGGGACTACAGGATGTTATATCTCATCCAGACACCCCAGTTGAGTGGTTGGGAATTAAGGGCCGGAGGGAGAAGTTTGTTTCAGCCCGTGTGCTCACTACCCCATTGCAGATGCTAAACAAGATCATACTCACCAACGTCCAGCCGTCAAGGAGACCGCATCAGCTAAGCATTGAATGGATTGACACGTTGTACAAAGTTGCTACAGGGGCGGTACCGTCGGTTGGCACGCTTATATGGCAGGGTATTATTTCAAGCTTATGGCATTCAAAGAATAGCCACATATATCCCCAGCTCATTACAGCACTCTGCTATACTGGACAGGTGCCACATGAGGACGCAGACTCAGTTCCCACCATACCTCCCAACGTCTGGCGCTACAGCGACGCGCAACAGGATGGTGCACCTGCTGAATTCCAATCTGCTGGCTTGCGCAGGGGCACAAGAAGGGGGTCAAGTGCCACTCCTGTAGGAGGTGTTGGTGTAGCAGATGTCTGCATCTAGGATGATGAAGAGCAGGATGATGGGGGACCTCCGGTTACTCCTCCTGGTCACGGTGAGGGGACTAGTACGACCACACGCGTGCCACCCGGTCAGCTTGAGAGATTATTTATGCAGATGAAGGCGCATATGAAGGAGCTGATTTCTGGTGTGTGCGCGAAGATAGATGTTGCTGCATAGGCAAAGGAGAGAGACAGGGTATAGGGTGAACGCATGGTGGCATTACAGGCTTAGGTTACAGAATTAGAGGCTAGGCATCTCGCGGAGGTCGAGAGACAGAAGCTAGCCGAGCAGGAAATTAGGAAGTCTTTCATCGACCTGGGTAATTTCGCATGGGCACACTTCAAGGAAGTCAGGCTAGAGAACCGTCAGACCGCCCGTGGCATTCTCCAGGCTTTGGGTCAACGTCCCCCCGACCAGTCCTCTCAGATGCCTCATTGTACTTCCACCTCCTCCCATATGCCTCGGCCTTCTCTTCAACACGTCTCACTCTGTCATCCTCTTTGTCCTCTTTGCGCCTTCGCTCAACAATCTCTTGCTCTTCCCTGCGCCTTTGCTCAAGAAGCTCTTGCTCTTCCCTGCGCCTCACTTCTCGTTCCTTGCGCTCCGTTTCCCACTTCATTTGTTTGAACTTCAGCCTCTTTTCCTCAATGGTGAGAAGAGCAGCGGCCTTTACGGATGAGCAATCTTGAATTGCCTGGGCCAACTGGTTTCGGGCATGCGATGGAGTTTTCTGACCCGAGATGCTTGGCAGTTCCTTCCTTCGGTCCCTTTTCAACTTCTTCCCATCGTCGATGTCCCCCTGTGCAACGTGCTTACCGCTTGTAGCAACCACCTCATCCTCAGTGTCAGGCCCTGCGGTTGCCTCCTTCTGAGGAGATAATGGGTAGAGGTCATTATCTTCACTGTTACCCACAATGTTCTCCACATCGATTCCACCATCGTTCAGACTCCCCGTGAACTCCGTGAACACATGAGGACTCGAACTGCCAACAACTGCATCCGTTTGGTGATCATCGAAACTCAATGTCACCTCTTCATCATTGTACCTACAATCATAAATATGGATGCATCATGTATGCAAAACTATTCTCAAATTAAACACTAACATTTCAACATACCTTAGAACTTCATTGAGGTCAACTCCATCATGGATGCTGCCACTATCGAACACTGCAGCAGGACTGATGTTGGGCCGATCACCAACGAGAGCATGCATTCGCTCGAAATGCGGGCACAAATAGTCGAGCTTCGCCTGGATGGTGTGGATATTCCGCTTCCTGTCTTCTTCGGTCACACCAAAACGTGTTGCTTTTGTCACGGGCGGCTTTATACTTGCTCAAGTAGTTCCGCCAACGGTCACCCACAGATTTGGCATCAAGCTTAAACTTGCCCTTGTATTTGTTGTTGATGATGGTGGCTAACTCCTTCCAAGTCGTGTTCTTACACGGAGGTGGCACTCCAACCTCTGTCTTCCTGGTGATACCAAATACCTTCATCTTGTTAACCGGATCCTCTAGAAAGGCTAGGATCGTCGCATACTGCTCAAAATTGAATCTGGCGTTCTGTTGTGCGGTTGGCTGGGCTGGCTGGACATGGTCTGCTCGAACATGCAACACATCAACTCAAGAATATGGGTTACCACAGTTCGCCTACTACAGAGGAATATAAACCTAAAACAAGTAGACAACTTTTTTATGGCATGCTACGCATGATAGAACAACAAACGAGAGTCCCGAGAGGTTACTGCACAGTCGTGCGCAACCATGTGCGCTTCTGTTTGCGCACCAATTGTATTTTGCGCACATTGCGATACTATGTGCGGCATGTTGTGCGCAGCGCACACTATTGTGCGGACCTATGTGCGCACAGCTGTGCGCTGCGCACATTTTCGTGTTGCACCAGAAGATATAGTTCAAATTCACACATCAGGGAGTGCACAACACAACTCTAGCGACCCGAGACAGACTCAAGCAAGACGAGATGACCTAACCTATCAACAATTTCAACTATACGAAAGTACATACCTTGTACAACGGTGGCAAGACGATGACGAAGACGAGATGACCTTCAGCCGGTGCGGCAACTCGTGGAGCGGCGAAGTGGTGAAGAGTGGTGAATAAGGGCCTTCTCACGTGAAAAACAACGTTCACTTTCGCGCAAATCACCTGAGGTCCGCGCTACGCGAGCTGAATTCACGTTAGTTTTTCACGTTGATAAGAAGGGATGAAAAAGGCCATTTTTCACGTGCAAAACGGGATGTTTGAAACCCCCTAATGGATATGGATGGATACATGTATTAAAGTTAAAAGTAATCAAATTAAACAATTATATATAAACAATGAGTGAACTCTGTTTAGTATCTTAAGTTACATCATTATCCTATTTGGATCTTGTTATAAGATTTGGTATCATTTTGGTCCTTTAAGTTACATTTTTGTTCTAATGAGATTCTTTAGTTACTTTTTTTTGCTAAAAACAACGTTTAAATAAGCTATTTAGGTAAATGTCTTTTATAATATACAATTTAACACCCAATTCATTTAAAAACTATGAGAAAACCCTAAAACCTTAAAAGGTTCAAACTTACCCACTAAACCAATTAACCCACTAGCTTTCACCTTGAGAAAACTCGCCAATATCATCCAAATATCCAATGGAAAAATTCCCTCTGATTGGCTTTTGTGATGAAACTTTATGCCTTGTATCTATAGACTTCAATACCCAACCTTGTTTTAATACATTTCAACTCACCCAAGTCATCAATTTCATATGCCCGTCACACTAAATTTCAACAAAATTTTAAACAAGTCCTCATGGAGAAATTCAAGGAACGGTAGTGGTGGCAGATTCGTGTGAGCAGCCGCCACAATTCTCTTGTGCTGTCTAGTTCCGGCGTTGCTAGATGCCATAGGGATTCGTGCAATGTATGATGGGTTCAGAATTAGAAAAAATGAAATAGAGGGGGGTCCTCTACTTGTATTTAGCCAATATTGGGAAAATTGAGTGATAGCAGCATGAGAATGGAGATAATCGTTAGCCCTTAAGGTGTGAGTAGTAAGTGCTTTTATAGTCCATAGTCAAAGAGTGACACTATTGTAATATCCCAATATAGAATGACGGCGTGTCAGAGGACACGTGTCCTTAATATGTTCGGGTGTGTATGGTCCAGGAATATCCTTAATATGTTCGGGTCAACTCCTATCATGTTCGGGTTATGGATTATTTGGATTTTTAGTGGGCCCTTATTTTGGGCTATTGATTAGGCATTTTCCTAGGCCTTTTTTGGGCCTTTTAAGTGGATTGGACCTAGCGGCCATCAAGTCCCCCCTTGTAATTTGACCGACTGTAAGGAGTACAAATTTTTCTAAGTAAATTTTGACTTTCAAATGACAAAATTTGAGCGTTTGAACCTCTTCCCGAATGATAATGTTCGGGCTTTTGAACCTTTTCCCGGATGAACATGTCCGGGCTTCTGAACTTCCTCGAATGATGTTCTTCGAGCTTTTGAGCCTTTTTGCGGATAAACATGTCCGAGAAATTGAGGATTTGGCATTCTCCTTTTGTCTCGAACTATGTTCGAGCTTTTTAATTATTTCCCAGATGACAATATCCGGGGAATTGAGGATTTGACATCCTCCTTTTGTCTCTAACTATGTTCGAGCTTTTGAACTATTTCCCGGATGACAATATTCGGGTAATTAAGGATTTGACATCCTCCTTTTGTCTCGAACTATGTTCAATTTTTTGAATTATTTCCCGGATGATAATGTCCGGGGAATTGAGGATTTGACATACTCCTGTTGTCTCGAACTATGTTCGAGCTTTTGAATTATTTCCCGAATGATAATGTCCGGGGAATTGAGGATTTGACATCCTCCTTTTGTCTTGAACTATGTTCGAGCTTTTGAACTATTTCCCGGATGAAAATGTTCGGGTAATTGAGGATTTGGCATCCTCCTTTTGTATCGAATTATGTTAGAGCTTTTGAATTATTTCCCGGATGATAATGTCTGGGGAATTGAGGATTTGACATCCTCCTTTTGTCTCGTACTAGTTCGAGCTTTTGAACTATTTCCCGGATGATAATGTTCGGGGAATTGAGGATTTGACATACTCCTTTTGTCTCGAACTATGTTCGAGCTTTTGAATTATTTCCCGAATGACAATGTCCGGGAAATTGAGGATTTGACATCCTCATTTTGTCCCGAACTATGTTCGAGCTTTTGAACTATTTCCCGGATGAAAATGTTCGGGTAATTGAGGATTTGGCATCCTCCTTTTGTCTCGAATTATGTTCGAGTTTTTGAATTATTTCCCGGATGATAATGTCCGGGGAATTGAGGATTTGACATCCCCCTTTTGTCTCGTACTAGTTCGAGCTTTTGAACTATTTCCCAGATGATAATGTCCGGGCAATTGAGGATTTGACATCCTCATTTTGTCCCGAACTATGTTCGAGCTTTTGAACTATTTCCCGGATGATAATGTTCGGGGAATTGAGGATTTGACATCCTCCTTTTGTCTCAAACTATGTTTGAGTTTTTGAACTATTTCCTGGATGACAATGTCCGGAAAATTGATTGATTTCTGGAAGCATATCTCTGGGATCTAGGACGGTCCTGAGACATTTTTTCAATGGTGTATCTACAGGATTCTAGGCAGTTCTTGACAATATTTCCCCGAAATTTTGGACGATTTCGAGACGATTCGTTTCCAGTCGTTCAATAACTGCTCCTTTTTTGTTGGACAGTGGAGATTGAATATCTTGCGACGTTTCATCTTCCCGGACTTCCTTCAAATAGTGAGCAGAGGTAACTCATTTCCTCACTTCTCATTCTTGCATTCGTATTCAAGCTTTCTCCTTGTTTCTTTTTCTGCAATAAAGGTCGTCACGACGGATAACTCAACTCTCAAGGAGGCTGTCAACATCTTCAAGAAGTGGAGGACCGTCGAAGAGGCCCACCCAAAAGATTTTCTCTCCCCCTTTCTCAGCTCAGCCGCCGTACTGGAAGGCTACAAAGGCTCGTCGACCGTACACCAGTTCTACTGGCTCCACCATAAGGCCGTTGATACCGCCGTCGCCGGCCCATCCTTTGATCTTAATCCAGCTGCTCGCGCCTCTCAACTCCAGCCATTTACTCGAGGTATATGAGAATGGCTTCGACCTTTCCTACCCCTTCTATTGTTCATCCCTCGGGTTGTTTATTAGAAACCAAGGGTGACGTCCCGGAGGGTTGGTGGTCCGAGATAGAGAACTACCAGAGTAAGGCTACTCTGGAGTTAATAAGGGAGTGACAATCCACATTTTCTTCCCTATGGCAGTTCGCACCAGGGTGCCCTCTCCGGATTGCCGAGCGTACGAGCCTGGACAAGGCTGGTTGGTGATCTCAAAGATCAAATGTTGTGCGGGTTTCGTCTTCCACCGCACCCCTTCGTTCGGCAACTAGCAGAGTCCCACGGGCTAGCTATTAACCAGTTTAGCCCGAACACTTACTTCCATATCAACGCATACCTCATACCGTGTGCTCTGTTCAGGACAGAGCCGACCATAACTATTTTTCTTCAGTAATACATGGTCAACGTCCGCTCGAGGAATTGTTTCTATTACTTCAGCGCTCGGGGTCCTCCTACCCTAAGATCCAACTTCATTTGGAACTGCCCTACAAGTAGTAAAGGGTGGCATCGAGATTTCTTTTTTATGGAGCCTGATGTTTCGTGGGGTTTGCAGATGACGCAGAAGGTAGGAGGACTTCCAGACGTTTAGAACCCTTTACGCTTGTTGAAGAAGGCTGACGCCAAGGACAATTTTGACAGATTCCACAATAAACTAAGAGGTCTGGTTCCTTGGTTCGGGGATGAGCCGAAAGAAGTCTTCCCCTTTTCTTTGTACTGGAGGCTGATAACTCAAGGGGTTCTCTCCCACTAGGGTATCATTCGGGGTGATTTGGGGGAGTTAGGCATCCAGGAATTTCTCCCTTCGTCCCAAGGCTTGACCTTGGTCCAACGTCTTCGGGACGACATATCCCTCTAGGAGTTCAATAAAGGTTTATACCATTCTTTTGTTTTGACATGTATTCCTTTGATATTAACTCTAATTCGCTTTTCCCTTTGCAGAGATGGAGTCCGATTATGACCTTAGCGCCATCTACAAGGACATGAAGAAGTCCACCAAAGCTGTGGGCTCCTCAAAGTCTGGGGGTTCGAAGGCCGTAGCCCCGGAGAAGAATCGGAAAAGGGTTGCTTCGGTCAAAGCTGAGGCCGCAGTCTCTCCCCCTGTACATACCTCCGGGGGATTCCCTTCTCCGATGCACGTCGAGGGCAACCCCACTCGGGAAGACCTATATAAGATGCTGGAGAATTCCCCCGAATGAATCAGAAAGATTCGGGGGCAGTTCAACGCCGTTACCGTGACCGGGTAACAAGCCTTTGAGGTCACACCCATCGAGTTTCATCTAGGTAACAACAAATTTGTAAAGTTGAAAAACCTCTATTTTTGGAACATATTCGAGAATCTTTCCAGGATGTTCGACGAAGACCCTCTACATGACGTGGTTCGGTCTCATTTTTGTACACTAGGTCCGGAGTAAAGAGAAGCTCAGGAAGAAAAACGTCGTTGGTGAGATGAAAGACTCTAGCACCTCAGGACCGAACTTATTCCCCGAGAGCCTGGATGGCTGATCCATGAGGATCAGAACATCGTGGACAAGGAAGACGCGAAGGAGATGGCTTCCAAGCTGTGGAACGGTACAACCACAGCTCAGACCATGGAGTGCCTTGAGCATTACTACCCGGACCTGGATGTCGCTTCTTCTAGGTTGTCCGTCCTTGGTCATCAGGTAGGTTGTCAATGTCCATTTCCTTCTTTTAATATTCAGGATGTAACGTTTGTCTGGGTGATATGCAGGTTTCTATCCTGGATGGCTGGATTACCCGGATGGTCCGGTCCATTGCCGTAATTGCAAAACTCATCCAATGAGTTCATCACTACGAGCAACTACTCCGACATTTCCGCAGCTTACCTGCCCTGGTCCTCCCCGAGAGAAATATCCAAGATGACCTCGGCCAAACTGAAGCTGAGAATTTTGCCAAGGCTGAGGCGTCATTCCTCAGTGCAGACAAGGACTGCTGAGATTCTGAGGACGTTCATCGAGAGAATATTCGGAAGCTCGATGCTGAGAAGGAGCAATCCCAGGTTTGCTTCACCAACCTGAGGAACCACTACGAGCAAGATCTGAAAGCCAAGGATGAAAAGATAAATAAGCTTCGGGATGAACTTACCAAGGCAAATGAATGTGTCCCGAAGTTTCATCAAGCGTTGAAGGATTCTCAGTAGCGCCGCAATCCAGAAGTTCACTTCGGATTTTGCCTGGCCAGGAAGCAAATCGTCGAGAGCAATCCTCACGTCGATCTTTCAGGGATTGATGGCGATGAAGAGCCCAAAGAAGACCCTTCCTGTTTCGGTGAGGAGTTCGCAGCCGCCCGAACCAAAGGACCGTGGACGACTTCGCAGATCCTCATTAGCTTAGTTCTCCTTTTTGGCATTCCATTTTTATAATCCCTGCCTCAGGTTTTATCAATGAAAATCATAGGGATTCGTTCAACACTTGTTTTTATAGAGGTTCGGTCGTCCAACCTACATCCTCTTTCCTGAATGTTTCATACTTCATTGAATCTTCGACCATCATACAAAATATTTCCTAAGTGCTTCAGAATAGTAAGAATTGACTAATTCCCTTCCTTCGTGGTCTAACATTTTGTAAACTCCCTTCCTTTATTCTACAACAACCTTAAATGGGCCTTCCCAGTTTGGGGCGAACGCACCCCCTTTCGCCTCTAGGAACTTAACTTGGTTTGCCATAAAACCAAGCCTCACTACATAGAGAAAACTTCATCCACCGCGGCCAAACCAACAAGAGAGCCGTAGTAGTTATCGGGAAAGGCCGTAGTTTTTTCCGTGGTAAAATCCTCCGCAGTTCGTTTTCCACTATGGTAATGGCCGCAGTAGCTACTGCGGCCTTACTACGGCCATGGCCGCAGTAACAGTTTTGAATAATTAAAAAAAAAAAGTGGATGAATCCGGATGAATGTTCATCCGAATTCGTCCAATGAAACCCAGAAAATGAAGAAGAAGAAGAAGAAGAAGAAGAAGAAGAAGAAGAAGAAGAAGAAGAAGAAGAAGAAGAAACAGAAGAAGAAGAAGAAGAAGAAGAAGAAGAAGAAGAAGAAGAAGAAGAAGAAGAAGAAGAAGAAGAAGAAGAAGAAGAAGAAGAAACAGAAGAAGAAACGGAAGAAGAAGAAGAAGAAGAAGAAGAAGAAGAAGAAGAAGAAGAAGAAGAAGAAGAACAAGAAGAAGAACAAGAAGAAGAAGAAGAAGAAGAAGAAGAAGAAGAAGAAGAAGAGGAAGAACAGAGAACAAGAAGAATTGTGCGGCGATGAAGAGAAAGGAGAGTTTAAACCCTTAAAAAAATTATTGCGGCCTTATCATGCCAAGGCCGCAGAAATCTTACCGCAAGCAACTACGCCATTTATCACAGAAATAGGCTTATCGGGCCTAAACCGCAGAAAGGCCGCAGAGCTTTTGTCCTCCCCACGTACCTTGATATTTTTTGTCTTAACTTTCGAATTTGCCACAGATGCAGTCCTTCGCTAAAAGGCTTTTCTTCGAAGTTCGGCTTCTTTTCTTTTTCCTTCGAGCAAGTCTAAATTTGTCCCTAGGCCTTGTTCGTTTGCACTTTCTTCGAACACTTCAGCTCAGGAGAGATGGGTTGGTTACCTCGATGGGGATGAGTGCTTTGGTGCCATAGGCTAAGGAAAATGGAGTTTTTCCGGTTGACTTCTGTGGTGTGGTCCGGTAGCTCCATAAAACATGTGGAAGCTCTCTGGGTCATTTACCCTTTGCGTTTCCAAGTCTCTTCTTCAGCCCATCTTTCAACATCCAGTTTGATACCTCAACTTGTCCATTGCTCTGAGGGTGGCGACCGGAGCAAAGTGGAGTTTGATTCCAAATTCTTCGGCAAAGTCTTGGAATCCCCCGTCCATGAATTGGGTCCCGTTATCAGCTTTGGGCACCCAAACCTACAAATGATGTTCTTCCGGATGTTGTCACCGCTATAAATGCTAGTGATTCGGCTTCTATCCATTTTGTAAAGTAGTCCACGGTGACCATGCAAGTACTTCAGTCCTCCAGAGCCATTGGTGGTGCTCCAATTAAGTCAATACCCTAGACGGCAAAGGGTATCGGGTTGTCCGAAAATGTCACATACTCCGAGGGAACTCTTTGTATTCGAGCGTGTTCTTGGCACTTCTTGCATTTGTTAACCAATTTTCTTGTCTCTTCCTTCGATTCGCCACAAATATCTCTACTCGAGTACAATCTGCGGCTAATGCATCCGACCTGATATGGGACCCCACATTCCTTCATGAACTTCTGTTAGAACGTCTTCGGTTTCTTTTTCCCGATGCCTTTTTGCAAAGGTGAAGAAAACCCTTTCGATATAGATTGTTGCTTATTATGACAAACTTACTCAATTTGCTTCTCACTTTTCTTTGCCATGATGGGGTCCTCCGGAGTATTCCTTCGTATGGTATTTCCAATAGAGAGCTCTTCAGCCCGAAGTAATGTTGAATACCTGGAGGTAATTGATACAGGATTCTTCCTCTCTTCATCATAGGAGGCTGACTTCGAGAGCTGATCAGCTTCGGAGTGAAGGGCCCACATAATCTTTTTGATGCATAACATTTCAAAGTGTGTGAACATTTCAAGTGTGCGGCTAATATTTTTGCAACCTCGGTGTATTTCTTGAGATTTGGTTCCTTAACCTCATACTCCCCGTTCATCTGTTGGACTAGAAGGTTCGAGTCACTGCACGTCTTAAGAGATCGAATACCTGCCTTCTTTGCTAACTCCAGTCCGGCAATTAAGGCTTCATACTCGGCCGCGTTGCTTGTCACTGGAAAAGTAAACTTGATGGATTTGGTGGCCCTTATACCTTCGGGTCCTTCGAGAACTAATCCCGCTCCTTTTCTATCTGATCCGGAGGGTCCATCAACGTAGAGAGTCCACACAGGGTTGTCCTCGTTCTCTGAATATTCGTCTTCGGATGCTTGGGCAACTCGGCTATAAAACCAGCCATAACTTGTGCCTTGATCGCTCTTCTCAATTCATACTTGACTTTATATTTGCTCAATTCGATACACCATTTTGATAATCTTTCGGAGTGATCAACCCGCTTCAGGATGTCTATGATAGGGACGTTACTCCGCACTACTATGGAGAATCCGAGAAAATATGGCTTCAACCTTCGAGCTGAGTGGACCAAGGTGTACACTACTTTCTGAATCATTGGGTAGTTAAGCTTAGGCCGTGTAATAACTTGCTAACGTAGTAGACCGGCCATTACTTTACTTGGTCGTCTTCCCGAACGAGGACCGAGATTACAGCCTTCTCTCTTACTGCTAAGTATACAATTAGGGGTCTATCCTCGGTTGGTTGCCGAAGGGTATGCATCTCTAGAAGGTAAACCTTAATTTCTTCCCAAACCTTCTAATAGTCGGGATTCCATTCAAACTTTACTCGTTCAGCTGCATTTTCTTCCTTTGATTTTTTCTCTCCTTTCACACCAATTCTTCCGGGTTCTACACCTTCCTTAATCAGGAGTTTGAAGAATGAGTGGCATTTATCCCCGTATCGTGATATGAAGCGACTCAAAGCTGTTATTCTTTCGAGAAGCCTCTCCACGTCTTTGACCGTGAAGGTGTCTTTGAGTTTAACAGAGCTTTGATTTTTACCAGATTTGCGTCAATACCACATTCGGATCATGAACTCGAGGAATTTCCCCGCAGTTACTCTGAAAATAAATTTGTCCAGCTTCAATCGAAGCCCATACTTCCGGACCTGACCGAACACTTCTTCGATGTCCCGGATGAGATCGGTTTCCTCTTTCCTTTTGATAATGATGTCATCGACGTATACTTGGAGAAGCATCCCTATTTGTTCGGAGAAGATTTTATCCATCGACCTTTGATAAGTTGCTCCGGCATTCTTGAGCCCGAAGGGCATCTTGATGTAGGAATGTGTGTCGGAGTCACTTATGAAATATGTATTCTCTTCGTCTGCTGGGTTCATCCGGATTTGATGGTATCCACTATAGGCATCGAGGAAGCAGAGCCTCGCATGTCCGGCCATAGAATCTATGAGCCTATTGACTGGCTTTATAGGATACGAATTCTTCGAGCAAGCATCATTCACCTTTGTAAAATCTATGCACATGCGTTGTTTTTCGCTGTCTTCCCGGGTTGCTACTACGGGATTACTTAACCATTCGGGACAGGATACTTCACGTATGACCCCTGCAGCGAGAAGCTTCGAGATTTGTTCTTTTATGAAGGCTCTTTTGAATAGTGCATTTTTCCTCTTCTTCTGTCTTATAGGTCTCGCGTACGGGTCGATGTACAGACTGTGTTGGATTACTTTCGGGTCGATTCCGGGTATGTCACTTGGAGAGTAGGCGGATAGATATTTATTCATTCAAAGGAGATTTATAAGTATTGTCTTACTGCTTTTGGGCATATGTTCGGCGATCCTAGTTTTTCGGTCCCCTTCCAAGGTGACTTATTTAGTCTCAGTCATTTCCTCCGTATCCTCCTTCGTGCTGCCTTACTTCGGCCCCTTCTGAGCCAATGTTATGATGGCCTTCGCCTCCCTCTGGCTCACGTATATCGAGGCATCCCCTTCGTCGGTTTCAAAGGTGATCGTGAAATACTTTATGCCACTTTACATGTGGATAGCCCATTGGGTTTCTTTTACGATGATCCCATTATAGGCTGAAGGGACGTCGATGACCAGCCATTTGACCATCTCTGTCGTATACCAGGACTACCCGTTGGGCTCGGTTCCTATGAACATGGCTGGAAGTTCGATGCATCTGAGAACCGACAGTCCTCATCGGGTTCTAGTCCTACTTCGTGAGTTTGCCGTTGTCACAGAGGACCCTTCTGACATCAATGGTCCCGATCCCAAGGGTGATAATGAGTGGGTCAACTTACTCGATTCGGATGTTGTCTTAGAGAAGCTGCCTTCCTCTTCCTCGCATTTGACGAGTGGTGATGGTGTTCAGACTCCGAGATGGGACGTGGACCACTTCCATGTTGAACCTTTCAACGAATTCCCGAATACCCTCATTCGGTCATTGTTTGATATCAAACATTTGGATGACCCTCTTGGCTGATCTCTTGCACCCTATGAAGTGGGTTGTGAATTTGGTTTCCACCTTTGTGTCCCCGAACGACCACTTCCATGTTGAACCTTTCAACGAATTCCCGAATACCTCATTCGGTCATTGTTTGATATCAAACATTTGGATGACCCTCTTGGCTGATCTCTTGCACCCTATGAAGTGGGTTGTGAATTTGGTTTCCAGGTCCCCGAACGAAGCAATAGAGTCCGGGAGAAGGGAATTGTACCATGCCGATGCCGGACCTCCCAGTGCAACTTCAAAGCATTTGCAGAGAGCCGCTTCATTTGCTCCCTTAAGTTCCATCACCCTCTTGTACTTCCGTATGAAGGCATCCGGATCTCCCGTACCATTGTAGACCTCGAGTGGTTAAGGAAAATTGCACATCCGGGGCATTTGGCTGTCCCGAATTCGACGAGCAAATGGTCCATCCTCAGAAGCCGCTTCATACTTGGCCTCTGGCCTGCTCGAGTTTCTCTCAACCTGCTCCAAGCGGTGTAACATCTATCGAATAACCTCGTCCCGAGGGTCTCCAGTTGTCAATTTCTCTGGTCTCGGGGACCGCTCTCTTCGATATTCCTTGGGGGACCTGGACCTCTGCCGGTTCTGTCGGTCTAGGGAGAGAGATTGTTGTGACGCTGGTCATCCGATCTCATGACCGGGTGATCTCTGTTGTGAACGATGGTCGTCTCGTGGCCTGTGGGACCGTTCAGGCCTCTTGTGTAGGTTGCTCTGTTCTTCCCAGAGCACGATTCACACTGCTTGGACTAGATCTGGGTCTAGTTGTCAAATATCACTCTGACGGAGGCTAGAGGATGCTCCGTGAGTTGTGTCTTCAGAGGAACTCTAGTAGCTGGGGTCTGCCGTGCGGCCGTCAGTTGAGCCTCCTCCCGGCCTAGACAGGGGGGACCGTGAATGGCCCCCACGCTCCATTGACGAAACTTGGTCTTGGGGGCCACCACCGTTCCCACAGACGGCGCCATTTGGTGGTGGATCCGTGTGGGTAGCCACCGCAATCCTCCTGTGCTGTCTAGTTCTGATGTTACTGGATGCCATAGGGATCCGTGCAATGTATGACGGGTTCGGAATTTGAGAAAAGAAAATAGAGGGGGTCCTCTGCTTGTATTTAGCGAATATTGGGAAAATTGAGTGACAACAGCAAGAGAATGGAGTTAATCGTTACCCCTTAAGGTGTGAGTAGTAAGTGTTTTTATAGTCCATAGTCAAATAGTGGCACTATTGTAATATCCCAATATAGAATGGCGGCGTGTCAGAGGACACGTGTCCTTAATATGTTCGGGTGTGTATGGTCCGGGAATGTCCTTAATATGTTCGGGTCAATTCCTATCATATTCAGGTTATGGATTATTTGGATTTTTAATGGGGCCATTATTTTGGGCTATTGATTGGGCCTTTTGCTAGACATTTTTTAGGTCTTTTAAGTGGATTGGGTCTGGCGGCCATCAGGTATTAATTCCATACAGGTCTAATGGTTCTTACTTGAAGCACAATTGCTATCAAGCAGAGGACAAGGTCTGGGTTCAGTTGTGATTAGGAACTCCAAATCTCTGTAATAAATTAGGCTAGTCCTTGTCTTCATGTAAAGTGAAACTACTCAGATCTGGATTGGTTACCAAGAGGGCCTTCAAATCGACCATCTTCATGTTTCTCAAGAGCGAGGGAGGGAGCTAGACTTGTGCCTGGTCCTTGTCTGATATGTTGGTGCGAACCTATTGGTCGGTCCGGTGAGAGGATGAAGTCAAGGTGCTTTTCATGGTGGCTCTGGTGGTGGTTCTTCAAGGATGGTCTGCTCTACGATGGGGTGGGAAGGTCCGAGCAAAGGGGACCAGATGGAGGCACCACTAGAGGAGGCGGAGTTGGGGTTGAGGTAGGGATGAGTTTGGTTGAATGTGGACTGCGAATCGTTGGGAAGATGATGTAGTATATGGTAGGGGTGAGCTTGAGCCGAGCAGAGCCCGAGCCTGACAGGTTCGAGCTCGAGATCGATTCTGTTTAGGCTCGGTTCGGCTCGGCTCGAGCTCGAGTTCGTGTGCCTCTGAAAACTCAGCTCGAGCTCGGCTTGAAAGAAGTTCAAACTCGGCTCGAGAGTTTGACGGCATTAGGTGGAATTGGCTGGCGATAACCAACATAAGAATCGACGACAACGGTAGTGATAACCATTAGAACAGAAACAATAATCGCCTCATTTGCTTTCCAAAACAAAAAGACCGACGTCAAAGAGGAGGAATTGATAGCCGATGATCAGATCAATAAGCAGCTTGCCACAGAGGATAGCGGGGCCTTCAACCAAGCCAATGCTTCCAGGTGGAAATGATTTTCCCAGAGGAGGCCGGTAGTAATTATTGTCATCATCAGGTGGATTTGTTCACAGGTTTAGATGAGATTGAGGCGGATCCTTTGAATGATCTGTTGTTCAACGGTGCTAGAGATGATGATGAAGCCAGCACTCGATGACATAAGGGAGGAGGAGTCATTGATCCTTTCATGAGTATCTTCGATTGGACTGGAGAAATGATCAGGATGTCACAAAATGGAGGGAAGGATGCAGACTTGATGAGGACATCACCAAGGTCCAACACACTTGGCCAGATGGAGATCAAGAATGGATCCCACAACTTCATCAAATGGGCATTCACTTGAAGGAGAACGTGCCAAACACCTTGAATGGTTTCAATGTCACCACACTTGTGGCCAAGAGCACCATCGCACGCTCCATACACCATCTCAAGACCCCTGCGCAAAACTGCTCAGGCAAAGGCGAAGCCCTCGGGATTCGGCGAAGCACCTGTGCGAAGCCACACATGCAAGGACCCCAGGCGAGACCCCCATGCGCAGCCTCCAAGCTGACGCAAAGCCCCCAAGGCGAAGCCACACCTGCAAGGTCTCCCGGCGAGGCCCTTGTGCACAGCCTCCAAGCTAAGGCCCCTGTGCGAAGCCTCTGAGCAAGGCCCTTGTGCGAAGCCTCCATGCGCAGGTGAAGTCCCTCAGCGACGCCATCCACGCAAAGCCTCCAGGCGAGGCCCCCGTGCGAAGCCACTCGACGCAGGTGAAGCTTCAAGGCGAGGCCCCCGTGCAAGACTTTCGGTCGCAGAAGCCCCAAGGAGAAGCCCTTCATGCTAAGCCCCCAGGCGATGCCCCCGTGCGAAGCCACCAGACCCAAGCGAAGCTTCAAGGCGAGGCCATTCAAGCGAAGCCTCATATTCGACAATCTGGCCAACAATCCCAAGTCAACCCAAAACTCTCTTTTGTGAAGACACTCGGGAAGACAAATACTTACTTTATGTGCAAAAGACACATGAATACTTTTTAGGTTAGCTTTTACCTTTTTACCTTTTTGGAAGCTTCTGGAATGACTTGCATGTAAAAGCACTTTATACTTCCGGCATGCATGCGCAGGTGTAAGAGCCATTTTTCCCTTCACATCACCCCTCACCATTTAAGCTAGCTTCACACACATTTGTAAAAACATAACTTGAATTTCTGAAATTATCTCTCAATGTGAGAATATTGGTTCAACTTTGAACTCTTCCTTTTATCTCCATCATCCCCTTGATTTCCATTGAAGTGGATTCAAACTAGACATCTAGTGTTGCTCTTCATTTGAGAAGTGAGGTGCTAGATCACTCACTCCTAGGCAATTAATCTTTCCATTGCTCTCCATTTGAGGATTGAGGTGGTTAGGAGCCAACCCGGTTATGTTCTATTCTGTAATCTTCAACAAGCTAGATCCGCCAAAGGTGAACGGTCCATCTCCTGGGAGTGGATTCATATCAAGTGGTAGCAGAGTCTTGGCGCTTGTTGAATGATTTGTTATTTGTTGTTTTCTTCAAGTAAGCCATTTGTTTATCTCTTACAAACTTGGAGAAAACGTTTTCTTTGAAGTTGTGTTGAAAAACGAAAACTTTGAAACATTTATGTTCAAAGTTGTTTGTGCAAAAGTTCTTGTTACAAAGTTTGTATTTTTGGATTAGGGATCAGAAGAAAAGTGTTGCTTATTGTCAAGTCTGAAAAGAGGAATAGAAAAGAAAGAATGAAGAACAAGTCCATATGTTCTTGAAAACGTTCATGTGTGTTCATATGTCTTTTTAAGTGTTCTTGACAAAACTCACGTGAACAGTACTATTAATCCAAAAATTTGTTGTTGAACTTGCACAAAAGTGTTTCTTTCCACCATAAGCCGATTTCAAAACTAAGGATTTCCGCCAGCTGTTCGGTTAGCTATTTTGAGGGTTTAGCACTTTTGGATCTAGACTTGGGTTCCTCGTCGGTTTCTTTATCCGACGCCCGACTCTTGTACGGTTGCATCTTCATGTAGATAGCTCGTAGCATGATACTGTTGGCATGTAGTATTATGATAGCATGTTATCATTAGATCTGTCTATTCATCTAAGTTTGATTATGGTTATGTATATATATATATGCGTCGCTCGAATTGATTGAATGAGTATGTTGATCTCATGTGGAAGCCTCTGCTCGGTAGTGAAAGAACAGACTTCCTTTTGATAATCTGATTTTGATATCCCGCTTCGATATTATTCGATCATGGGCGGAGCCCATTGCTTCGTTATTGTGATCTGCTTCGTGCATGAATTGTCATACTTGATCTGTTGTTAGAAAGGGACCCATCTTGGGTTAGTTAAAGGCCCGCGAAATACTCTCACATTAGCTGCGCTTATCCGGTCCCACCTTGCTCACCACCGCCCACCGGCCGGCGACCGCTTCCCGCCGGGTCCGGAAGGTGTCTGACGGGGGTGTTGGTGACAATTTGGTATCAGAGCCTGGTTAATTGGTTGGGTCGAGGGTTTGTTAGGATTGACACTGTCGATCGATCGATTCAGTATGGTTGTGTGGTGAGACTGGCCACCTCGTCACAAGAACCATGTTGGAATGGTAAGTGGAACAAGAGGCGGTTTGTCTAAGCGCACTTGAGAACAACCAAGAGATGATTTCTTTGTGCTGGTAGTTTGTGACTTGGTACTGTCGTGGTTACCGCGTAGGATACCGAATTGACTCGGGTGCTATAAGAGGTGCCTGGGGAATGAGATGCCGTAAGGTGCATGATGGTAATTTAAATTACTCTCTCGTTAAAAACAGACGGTGGATGCCGAGTGAGAAGTGTGTTATTCTAAGCGGTACCACGGGTTTTAAGGGATTGTTTTGTATAAGTAATTTTGAGAATTGATTTGCATCATGCATTGCATTCATGCTACAGAGCTGATAGGATTACCAACGTAGGTAATGCTAACCGTTAAGTGAACCCTTTATGTTCTGGAATTTCAGTAAATGGTCAACACTCGACGGACTCGAGCGTTGGATGATGAAGCAGGAGGAGGAAATCCTGCTCCAGATGTGAATAGAGGAAGAGGTAGAGGTCGAGGGAGACCTCAGCGAAGAGCGGCACCAGTTCAGCCGCATGTGATACCAGATCCGGAACAGAAGGCCCAAGTGTTGGGGCAAATGACTGCATCTGCTCAATAACATGTGGCAGGGGACAGGAGTTGAAGAGCAAGGAAGTACACATGTTATGAGTTCTCGGCCTACTGCGGTAGGATCGACTGATCCTAGCTATCAGGCTCATGAGGAGGACGTTGAGGCGGATGATGTGCAATTCGAAGAGCATGTGGATACAGAAGAGGGGAATCTGAATCTAGGTGCGGAAGTCGACCCACAGTCCGTCGAGGGAGAGTGCGGGCTAGGCCCGATTCTGTTGTTGAGATACCGAGAGCCCAGCGGCTCAAATCTGATAGTGCGACCAGCTCTGATAAACTTTCTTTGATGGAGCGGTTTGAGCGATTCAAACCACCCCGTTTCTCGGGCAAGGGTGGAATGGATTCGGCGGAGACGTGGTATAAGGACATGGACCGGTTGCTTGGCAGACTTGGTTTTCCGGCAAATGAGATGGTGTCTTTGGCTACCTTTTATTTGCGTGACTGGGCATATGATTGGTGGGAGACCACTATGGCTACTCGGAAGGCCGACTTTGTGCGTAGGCAGTTGAGAGACCCGGGTATGACGTGGGATGAATTTTCCCACTTGTTCCATGAGAAGTGGATTGGTTATGCCGCGACAGATAGGCGGCAACTGGAGTTTGATACCTTGACTCAGGGAAGCAAGACTGCTATGGAGTATGGGCACGAGTTTGAACGCTTGGTGCGTTATGTGCCTCATTACAACACCAGTGAGGAGGCCAAGGCAAAGAGATTCATGAGAGGGTTGAAGCATGACATCAGGAAGTACTTGGCACCGTTGAACATTGATAGGTACCATGAGGCTGTGCGAAAGCACGAAGATTGAGAATGAGGTCTTGGATTGTGATTCGGTGACACAGCCACCGAGATCTACGGGGATTGTCATTGGTGGAGTTAGAGGATCCGGACGTGGTGGACCTGCACGACACCACAGGACCGGCGGTAGTTCTAGTGGGCTTGGATCGAAGGATAAGGGCAAGGGGAAGGCACAGGTAGCAGAGCCTTGGTACTGTCAGACATGTGACCGGAGCCACACCGGCCCGGTTTGTTATAGGGAGAAGGGTATGTGTTACCGATGTGGGTCTACTGACCACATGATCAGATTGTCCTTTGATGGCGACTCGTGGAGTTGCAAGGCCACAAGGGTTTTGAGTTATGCTCCTCGTGGGCGTGGTGTTCCTCGGTTTGGACCACGACCCCGACCACCGCTTGATGCGGCCACCACTGCAGAGGCCCGCCGCCGCCGCACCAGCAGCAAGGCAGGACGAGTGTTTGATTGAGCGTGGTGACGCGGCTCGAAGGAGCACTAGCGGTATGGTGTTTCTGAATGGTATTTCCGTTCGTGCTCTTTTTGACACAGTGCTTCGATTTCTATAGTGTCACGAAGTGTGCAAAGTCTTTGCAACTTCCTCGTGACTCATCTGTCTCAAGTATTCTGGTACGAACTGCCGGAGTCGATTCTGCTCGATAATGAGCTTATCAAGGGTTGCATGTTAACTGTTGGTGAGCGTGATTCCTTCGATTTGTTGGTGTTGGATACGTCACATTATGATGTGATTCTGGGTATGGATTGGCTCTCGGAGCATTCCATACGGATAGATTGTGCGCAGCGATAGTTGGTGGTGTCGGATCAAGTATTACCACTTGTTCCCCCCTCAGATGTAGAGATTGTTCGAAATAGCATGGAGCTTCGGGTAATGGAGAAGTTACCCGTGACGGATGAAGGCGAGTACTTTGGACTCAATGATGCAGTGCGCCGGATGGAACTTGATAAAATTCCGATTGTTAGATACTTTCCGCAGGTGTTTCCTGAAGAGTTGCCAGGTATGCCACCCGAGCGGGAGGTGATTTTTGAGATAGTGTTACAGACCGGAGCTACACCTATCTCCATTCCTCCGTATCGCATGCCGATAGTGGAGATGAAGGAATTGAAGAAGCAGTTGGATGAGTTGTTGGATAAGGGGTTTATCCGACCGAGCGGATCACCGTGGGGAGCCCCAGGTGTTATTTGTTAAGAAGAAGGATGGAACACTTAGACTCGTGATTGATTACGAGAAGGTTGAATGCGGTGACAGATTAAGAACAAATATCCGTTACCACGGATTGACGATCTGTTCGACCAGCTCAGGAGCTAAAGTGTTCTCAAAGATTGATCTCCGATCGTTTATTTCCAAATGCGTGTGAAGGAAGAAGACATTCAAAACTGCTTTTCGCACGCGTTATGGTCACTATGAGTACACTGTCATGCCTTTTGGGCTGACAAATGCCCGGCAGCTTTCATGAATTTGATGAATGAGGTTTTCCGCCCTACTTGGACGATTTTATTGTTGTCTTCATTGATGATATACTCATCTATTCTCTGGATGAGGACACACATCAAGAGCACTTGAGAATTGCTTTGGAAACTTTGTCTAACAACCACCGTATGCAAAGTTTTGAAGTGTGATTTCTGGTTGCGCGAGATAGCATTTCTCGGGCATATCATCAATGAGAACGGAATTTACGCCGACCCGGAGAAGATCAAGTCTGTTCAAGAGTGGAGGCAACCCCGATCAGTAAAGGATATCCGTAGTTTTCTCGGGTTAGCTGGTTACTACCGTAAGTTCGTACCAGCCTTCTCGGTTCTTGCCTCTCCACTCACTCAACTGACAAAGAAGGGTAAGGCGTTTGTATGGTCGGATGAATGTGAGAAGAGCTTTCAAGAGCTCAAGTGTAGACTGACACGGGCACCGATTCTGTTCTACCCGACCGTCTCAGCCTTATGTCATTTATACCGATGCCTCACGAAGCAGTGTCTGGGTGTGTGCTTATGCAAAACCAGCAGGTAATTGCTTATGGGTCGCGACGGTTGCGACCACATGAGGAAAACTATCCCACTCATGATTTGGAGCTTGCTGCGGTTATGTATGCACTCAAGCAATGGCGGCATTATTTGTTGGGAAACAAATTTCAAATCTTTACCGATCATAAGAGCTTGAAGTACTTGTTCACGCAGAAAGATCTGAATATGCGCCAAAGAAGGTGGCTCGAGTACATGAAAGATTATGACCGTAGTATCGAGTACACCGCAGTAAAGGGAATACGGTGGCAGATGCCTTGAGTAGGGCATACACCGGGATAGTTAGAGGTGGAGAACCCGGAAACCGAATGCAGGCTTACGGACTGATGCCTTGTGGCACCGTTGGCGGCTACAAGAGCAGGAGCAGATATTTGTGTTGAGAGTTCAGTCTTCTTGGATCGACAGGATCAGCCAAAATACCATTCAGACTTGGAGTGCCTTGAAGAAGGTGCTAAGGCAAAGATATGCCTTCTACCAAGAGGAGCAATGTCTTCTACCATACTCCCGCCCAAGAAGGTCCCCCTCACCCCATACCCCTAGTACCCCCATTGCAAGAGTTCCATCAACAATCCAACTCTCTTCTACATTTTCGGAGCCCTAGCTACAAGAGCACCCGAGCTCTCCATGTGACTCTCAAGACTCTCATGACATCGCCGACGCTCTAGAAAAACTCAAGAGGAAAATGAAAGAGACTCAGGAGGAGTATAACAAGTGGATGAGTGAAGAAAGTGAGACTTAAAAGAAAGAAAGAGAGAGAGAGAGAAAACAAGCAAGAGCCCTCCGACGCCAAATGAGTGAAGAGAGAACTACACCCGAGCCTTCAACCAAAATCCAAGAAGAGCTAACTATTACATATTTTAAACCATGTTGTTCTTCTTTGGTTGCGCAAGGTTGTGATGGAGAGGCCACGATTTTACAAAGAGAAGATGAAAAGGAGGAGGATCCACACTCCCCTAACATGGGGAAAGGTAATTTACCTTCTTCACCTAGTAATGGGTGTGAGCATGATTGCAAACCACTAGCATCCTTAAGCGTGCGTGATGAAAACTTTGAGGATGAACCCCACCCATTCGGCCAACATGTGGAATCAAAGAGGAAGGGAGACCCTTGTAGTAGTATTGTATATAACCCCCAAATCTCTTGTTTTGGTGAAGAGGTGATGATATTGAGGCACAAATGCATTGATCTTGAGATTGACGAATGTAGCTCTTCATTTATTGATCATGCATCGAGTTGTTGTGACCATGTGGTGTTTTGTGCCAAAACTGACGAGTACACGCCTACTTTAGCTAGGAAGTACTTTTTCATGGATGAATACTTGTGTAATGGAGTCTTGATCATGTCATGTACCCTAAAAGGTGGACCTACCCGAACTTACAAGATGATTATGAATGGGTTGGACATCTTTCAATTGGTTGGAAAACTTGGTAAGGTTAGGCTCATACATGATCTCGGTACATGTGCCAATGATTTGTTTGAAAATGAGCATGCCATGAGTTCTAACATTGAAAATCATGTTGAAAACATGTTAAGAAATGTGAATGGGATCAAGATTGTTGTTAATCATGAGAAACTCAATTCGGCCGTGAAAGGGTCAAGGATAAATGAGCATGATCTGAAATGTGATGTTTCGCTAGACTTTAATGGATTAAGTAAGCATGACTTCTTATGGAACAAGTCAAGTGAAATGATCGAGTATGATGAAGTTGATGATGGATTAAGCTTACATAGCTCATATGTTTCAGCTTTGCATGAAAATGATGTGAAGATGGTTTGTAATTCTTTATTTGAGTTTGAACCATCTACTTTTAGTGAAACATATTGGAATCCATTGTTTGATGAGAAACACGTGTATGATTTTAACTATCTACCTAACATGCTTGAGTATGAGCTTAAAATGATTCTTGATGATGAGCATGATTCGGTTAGTCCTGAGATTGATGATGATCTTACACTTGTTTCGAATGTGAGTGATAATCATGAGAAGAACTTTGTGTTTAAGGGAAAGCATGCCATACTCTTTCATGATTTTATTTTCGGCCTGTATGATAAATTTTTCCATGTTGAAGGAGGGAGAAAGAGCGGTATGTCCATCTTCACTTCACTTATCTTTTCTTTGCTTGCTACCCCAGTTTGTCATGATTGGAACCATGCTTTACTTGAAAACATGTCTAGTATGCCGCATTTTGACATGAGTTCTTTGTTTAGGGGTAGTAGGGCTTATGAATTATTCCATGGCTATTTCGGCCATGTGTTTGCGTGGATGAAGAATGTGCAAGGTACCATGAGTGTTAAAAATGAAGTTGTGCATCACCTTGCCATGAATTTGAGTGACCAAAAACTTGAGCCACATCACCATCATGACTTTCTAGAGTGTAAGTTCCTTTATGATCATACCATTTTCTCTTGGAAGTGTGTCATGAATTCTTTTAGGCTCTTGTTCCTTCTCGCCATGTTCATTGGTGTACTTATGCTTGTTTGCTTGAGTATTTCCGTCACATTGCAGTCGCTGTCTTTCCTTGACCAAGATTCAAGAACGAATCTTTTCAAGAGGAAGGGTTTGATGAGGACATCACCAAGGTCCAACACACTTGGCTAGATGGAGATCAAGAAGGGATCCCACAACTTCATCAAATGGGCATTCACTTGAAGGAGAATGCGCCAAACACCTTGAATGGTTTTAATGTCATCACACTTATGGCCAAGAGCACCATCACACGCTCCATACACCATCTCAATACCCCTGCGCAAAACCGCTCAGGCAAAGGTGAAGCCCTCGAGATTCGGCGAAGCACCTGTGCGAAGCCACACATGCAAGGACCCCAGGCGAGACCCCCATGCGCAGCCTCCAAGCTGAGGCAAAGCCCCCAAGGCGAAGCCACACCTGCAAGGTCTCCCGGCGAGGCCCTTGTGCGCAGCCTCCAAGCTAAGGCCCATGTGCGAAGCCTCTAGTTTCAGGCAAAGCCGCCCACGCGACGCCTTCAGGCGAGGCCCCCATGCGAAGCCTCCATGCGCAGGTGAAGTCCCTCAGCGACGCCATCCACGCAAAGTCTCTAGGCGAGGCCCCCGTGCGAAGCCACTAGATGCAGGTGAAGCTTGAAGGCGAGGCCATTCAAGCGAAGCCTCCAGGCAAGGCCCCCGCGCAAGACTTCCGTTCACAGAAGCCCTTCATGCTAAGCCCCCAAGCGAGGCCCCCGTGCGAAGCCACCAGACGCAGGCGAAGCTTCAAGGCGAGGCCATTCAAGCGAAGCCTCATATTCGACAATCTGGCCAAGAATCTCAAGTCAACCCAAAACTCTCTTTTGTGAAGACACTCGGGAAGAGAAATACTTACTTTACGTGCAAAAGACACATGAATACTTTTTAGGTTAACTTTTACCTTTTTACCTTTTTGGAAGCTTTTGGAATGACATGCATGCAAAAGCACTTTATACTTCCGGCATGCATGCGCAGGTGTAAGAGCCGTTTTGCCCTTCACATCACCCCTCACCATTTAAGCTAGTTTCACACACATTTGTAAAAACATAACTTGAATTTCTGAAATTATCTCTCATTGTGAGAATATTGGTTCAACTTTGAACTCTTCCTTTAATCTCCATCATCCCCTTGATTTCCATTAAAGTGGATTCAAGCTTGATATCTAGTGTTGCTCTTCATTTGAGAAGTGAGGTGCTAGATCCCTCACTCCTAGGCAATTAACCTTTCCATTGCTCTCCATTTGAGGATTGAGGTGGTTAGGAGCCGACCCGGTTACGTTCTGTTCTGTAATCTTCAACAAGCTAGATCCGCCAAAGGTGAACGGTCCATCTCCTGGGAGTGGATTCGTATCAGGACTGGCGGAGGCTAGATATGGAGGAAGGTGGAGGACCAGCAATGACGGAGCTAGATTTTGAATATGGGAGTTAAGGATCTAGTTGTTTCGATTTGGGGATTTTGGGTGTAGGGTAACTTAGGTAGTCTAATTCATTTATAAAGTAAGGGTATAAGTGTAATTTCTGGCGGGCTCGATAAGGCTCGTGAGCTCGAACGAGCCGAACGTCTCGAGTTCAGGCTCGACTCGTTTATTATTGGAGTCTATAAATCCGCTCGAACTCGAGCTCGAGGCTCGTCAAGCTTGGCTCAATAGGCTCGTTAGGGCTCGAGCTCGGCTCTGCCAGATTCGTTTCATAACCCTAGTTGATGAGGTGGGATTTGTTAATTTTGAAACTAATAGGATTAATTTGTATATTTTAAAAAGAGTTGCGGTGAATTTGAACATTAGATATGGACATTTAAGTAAATACGCTCACTTTAACGATAGTTTAAAGGAAAGTTTAACAGAAGGACTTCAATAAAATTGATACAAAATCTTAACGTGATCAAAATTGGACAACAAAGTGATTTAAGAGAGCACCGACGGAGTTTACTCTATAAAAAAAATATAAAAAATATAAGGAAAAAGAAATGTATATCTAAATAAGAGAAAAATATGGATAAAAGTTCAAAAATGTTGAATTATTGATACTCAAACATCATTTTCACTGTTCCACATGACATTTAGCGTGTTAACTTTAAGTTTAGTTCATTTCCGGTTCTTTTAAATTTGAGTTATACAGGATTCAGGTTATTCATGTTTAGTTTATCTCAGGTTTAAGTCATCTTAGATTTTAATTCAATTTTGTTGAATTTAAGTAAAATTACGGACGTTGAATTTTTAGGTCAAATCGGGTAGGGTCGGGTTTGATCGGGTCAGCTGGTAACATATAATCCGTACATGCAATGATTTTTTGTTGACACATATACCCCCACTATTCTCAAGATTTACCGAAGAAGGATTCATATAAATGAATTTGGAACCACGAACAGAAGGGCAAGATTGTCATTTCCTCACGATCCTCATCAGGGTGGATTTTTGCTGTAGTACTTGTTCGTCATAAGTTCCGATTCAGCGTCTCAGGAAGCTGTAATAATCCACAATTAAACCTTCTGATGCTCTCGTAATCTCCGATACCACAGCAGAAACATTCCTCTCTAGTTCTAGACCACTCAATTTTTGTCTTCTCATATTGCAGCTGAAACATGTCGATCCATTCTCCTGATCGCATAGGAATCGGCGAGAATCTGTTTTCCGAGTAAGATTGTCTGCCACTTTTGTTGTCTTGAATTTTTTTTCCTCCAATTCGAAATTAAGCATATCTTAGGAAAATCTCGGGTGTTTACTCTGTGATTTTTTTTTATTTAAAAAACTTAGCATTAGCTGCTTTTTCGAATCTGCCTGATGCTGAATTGTGCTTTGAGCCCAATCCCTGAAGAGGAATACCCTAAATTGTTGTTTTTGTTTTAGTTTTGCTGATTGCGAGTGTATGTATTGGTGTAAGCTGTATATAGCAGATCTTAAATTTCTCGAAGTAGACGCCTCCTAAGTGTTTAAGGGATCTCAACTTAGCTCAGATTTGATTTAGTTTCTTTCTAGTTTCGCACCAACTGACGGGAACCAAGTACTTTTAATACATGCATGTGCATGATATCAGTCTAGATTCAGTGATATAAATGTTATTTCCGTAACTAGATGGAATAGGTTATGAATATAGTAATGTTTATGTGCAATGAGTAAGAATTCACAGACATGCATTACGATAAATTGAAGTCATACTATATTTGTTACTCTATCTGTCTCCTAAGGGTGTACCTTTTGACTTGGCAACAGGTTAAGGTGGATGTAATACTTTCCATATTTTTACCTAATTACTCCTAACTGGAAACTGCAGCAAAAGCCAAGATAGGAAATGATAGCTCAAGTGAGGATAGTTTAATAACTTTTGAAGTAAAAGGTTTTTTCTTTTTTTTTTTGTTGATAAAATCATTAATTTTTATGGTACAATGAAAGAGGGAATGTACGCAAATTTTCAGGGATGGAGGAGGGAGTATTTTACTTTGATCATGTACAACAATCCCTTACTTGACTTATATTAAAATTGATTTTAGAGGTTTAGTTTGTAGTTACAGAGCATTTAGAGAAACCATTGTGGATAAGCAATGGCACCTTCTTGGTTTGAAATTCACATATTAAATACATCTCATATCCATCTAGGACTTATGTTAAAGGTTGTCAAGTTTCTAAATGGCTTATGACATGTATTTTCTATATGAAGGTTCATACCAAATACACATTCTTTTCTCTTAATGCCCAATGACTTGAAACTGAAACTGATTTGACATAAATGATTGTTGGAAAGTAATTATCTAAAATATAGAATAGATGCAGTACTACTTGAATTTATCTTGATGCATATCTGCCAATGATTATGCATTTCATATAAACATGCTCTACATTCATGCATCGTTGCATCTAATTAACAAATTGTCGACCCCTTCTTAGTGTGCACAGGGATCTAGCCACTATATCTTCGAGATTTGACTTGACTCAGATTTGATTCCATTCTCACAGTTTTGTGCTAACTAATGGAGACCAGTGCTCTAAATCTATTTTCTAAATGCTCATATTTTCTTCTCTAACCTTTAGTCAGAACCATAGGATTACATATAGAGCAGTTTTTAGAACATGCATTTTATATTGTACTAGACTCGATCATTCACACATCTGTTTGTTAACATGGTGCAATGATGCATGAATGTAATATGTTTATATGCAATGCATAACCATTGACATATTAAAGTTAAACTCAAGTCGTAGTATAAGCTGTGTTCTTTGCACTAGCAAGATCAGTTGATCTCATGGTAGCTTTATATCTTTATTCGAATTCGGGAATGGCAATAATTTATTTATTATACTAATCTTACTAGTGGCATACCCATTTACATATCTGGTTGTGGGTTCCAAGTTAACACTCTTTAAATGCAGTTGCTACGATGCACCAAATACAATTGCTTATCAACAAAACGAAGAACTCTTTGAGACTTCAGGGTCTCCTGCTTCAAAGCCAAAAATGTTCTTGGAGAATCAAGGATCACCTCGTTCAGAGAACATGGAGTTCCCTGAGAAATCAGCTTCACCTACTTCGGAGATGAAAGAATTGGAAAAACTTGGTATTTCTCCTGAACAAAAAGAACAGTTCCTAGAAACCATCTTTAATGAAAAAAATGATTACACTGCTGGAAAAACAGAGGACAACTTTCTTCCACTAGTCCCTCCTACTGGTTCTGGTGAAGGACTACCATATGCGCCTGTCGATTGGCCAAACCCTGGTGATGTTTGGGGCTGGAAAGTGGGGAAGAGGATCAACAGTTCTGGCTTCCATATTGACAGATTTTTGAATCTTCCTAAGTCTCTTCAGAAGCCAAAATGTCAGAAACAGTTTGCTAGCAAAACCTCTCTTGAGCAGTTTCTTCGAGCACAGTTACCTAGTGCAGATATTGATGCATGCTTTAACTCGTTTAGTTGGAAGATCCCTGCTGCAAAGAAGCATCAAAACCAAGGTTGGTTTGAAATTATACTATGATTTTCTAGAAACATGCCTTTACAGTTCATTTCCATCATTTGCTTAGATATGCTACTTGCATTTAGAGAATTCAAAAATTAGAGTGTTGATGAGAAACATATGATTCACCTTAATTACTGTTCTGTTTTGTTATGTTCTTTTTCCTTTTTTTGTTTTATTTGGATGGTGACAGCCCATTAATAAGCTTCTCATTTATTAGTGTCTAGCAAAATTCTGCAAGTAGAGTGAGATCAGATGGTAACCTATACGTGGCAACACAAGCAAAAGTCTTAGAGAATAGAAATTTGAATTCTGGGGGAGTCAACTTGACTATTTTTAAGAAGATTTTCATTAAAATAATTTTGAATGATTTTCTTAATTTCCATTTTATTCACTCATTAATTTATTTTCAAGATTTATTTTCTTATGTTTCTTCTGCTGATTGAATTATGTAGGATTGAGTTAAAAAGTACAGATCTAAAATTTCTTATATACTTAACATATTCATATTTCGGAACATTATGAAAATTTTATGGTCCGAGTGATAGCTCCAATACTTGTAGTTAATATAGAACATGAGAACGGCTGTTTTCACATGTTGCCATATTTCTCTATTTCTTTATCTTTTCTATATGCTAGAAAGCACCCATACATACAAAAGTCTATGATGATTGTTTTTGGAAGTTTAACCAGATACAAAAGGATTGCTTTGGAAATGACACTTTGGATCAATGTTGTCACTTTGCTGTTGGATTTTTGTTTCACTGCGACTTCTCGAACCTAATTGACCTTATGAACTCGATCAATGACCATAACATAGCTGATGTGAATCTTGTGTAGGTCATACATTTTTACCTGTACATTTGTGTGTTTAATGTATTGGATTCTGTCACTTTCAAATCTCAAGAACTTTCTGGAACTGCTGTTTCTTGTTTGCTTTGCTTTCAACTTTACTATAGCTGAAGTGACAGCACACCCAAAAGGAGTTTCTCAAGACATAGGAGAAGATGATATGAAAAAGGAAAGCTCAGAGAAAACACTACGTGCCAGTGGCAGGAAACGAAAGCAGCCAGAGTTTTTAGTTTCTGCCTCTCGGGAATTGAAAAAGAAACCTGTTGATTTAGAGAGGACCAACACCAAATTAGATACAACATCAGAAAATTCAGGCAAACGACGTTTGAGGCAATCAAAACAGAAATCAACTACTGAAACAAAGACGCCCAAGCGACAAACCAGGCAACGGAGCATACCATCTGTATCCAATAAAACAGATGGTGAAGCTGACATGCCATTATTGGATGGGGAAGCGGAAAACAGTGTTGGAGGCAATCAAGATTTAGGCCTTCACATTTACGTGTCTCCTCAAAATGGTGTGATCACCTGCCACTCTCCTATCGAATTGGTTGCAGAGGAATTCGATAATTACCTCAGTTCTTTGGATGAAATTCTTAATCAGCCGATCTCCGAAGATCAATCTTCACAGCTCGTTGTCTATAATTCTGACACAGCTGGGGATCAACTGCATGAAGCTCGAGCCGAGCTCTCTGCATTACTTAATCTGGACATTCCTTCATTGATTTGCTCCAAAGACCTTACTAAACTTACATCATTGGCATCAGAACTCCGGAAGGATCCTAGCTTAACTGCTGAGCAACTGGTGATGTTGAAGCTGATAGAAGAAATCCCGTCATTCAGTGCAGTTTTTATAGAGAACAAGGAGATTGTAGACAAGGCCGACAATTTCTTCCAAGTACATGAAGCCAACAAGGCGAAGATTGCATCACTACGAAAAGAGTACAACGACTTGAAAGACCAAACAGTACTGCTGGAATCAGAGGTAGATTACAGCATTTTGTCTGTTAAGGAAATAGATGAGCAAATAGCACAGCTTCAGGTTCGTCGAGCAGATCTTACAAAGCTGATCGAATCGAAGAAGAAGGAACAGTCTGAGTTGGCCTACAACCAAAAGCTAGTAGGTAACGCTATACCGAAGGTGGTGAATGAAGTCCAGATCGCTAACTGCAAGAAGTCAGAGTGGGAGATGAAGAAGGAGGGTGCCCTCAAGCGCGAGGCTGAGATTCTCGATAGGTTTGCCCCTCTTAGTGGGCATTCGTTATGGAGTTGAGTAATCAAATCTTCTGCTAGGAGAAGGGACTCATGTTGTACTACCACTAGTTATGTTAGGAGTATCAACTGTTTTTCAACAATCGGATTCTTCAGAGTTCCCAAGGCTCCTCTTTTATAAGGCAGTCAAGCTCATTAGTGTTGTGTAACTTTGTAATCTGAAGAACTGTTCGGAGACCTGTGCGTCTTGTGAATTGTCTGATGACCTGTGCGTCTTGTGAATTGACTTCTTGCGGTTGATGACCTTTTTTGTGCGATTGGTCCGTTGCTACCAGCATCATGGCTTCCTTCACCATCGATCCCCTCATCTTCCTCATAATCTCCTCATCCCTTGGGGTGCAAACAGGCTTAACATCTCGCAGCCGAGCATTGCGATCCTCCAAAAGTCATTCACTCACCATAGAGGGGAGAAAGTGTCACGGGGCGCCCGTGCCCGGTTGCGGAGGAGGGGCCGCCCCGCGGCGTTGGAAGCGGTTGGTCCAACCGAGACCCGCTGCGTGTAATGGTCCCGTGACCCGGCCCGCAAAGTCTCGTTCTCTAAGGCTCGGTGTCTGAGAACGCTTTGCTCTCGGAGTATGCAGACAGAGTTATGCGCCTGTGTTTTTCGGTCGTTTTTCGACCCACGGCAACCTGCAAATCTCATACATGGCAACTACATAATATACATCCTAACTATCCATGGCGAGCCCTGTCCCACTGAAATAGACGAGCACTCCACCATCACCAAACATACAGTTCATGGATAACATCGAAACGAGCCCCGCCCTCACTGAAATGGGCGAGTACTCAATCATCATCATATATATGCATAACAGAATCATTCAGATGCAGAATACGTCTGATATATCAACATGTGATCACAACACGGGTCCGCCCTCCATTGACATGGGCGAGTCCCCGATCATACAAAAAAAATCCAGGAGATGCATACAGAAGCAGAATGTATCTAAGATACATAGCATGATCCAACAAATGACATGCATGCATATACATCTACAGAGCTGACAAGGGAGAACCCCAGAATACCTACGTGCGGAATCTAGGAGAAACTCTGAAATCAGAAGATTCCCGCAAGTACCGCTACTGCTGCTGTTAACACACAAACAAAAGAGAGACACATTAACTGTGAGAAAACCCATATGCTATACTTAGCATAATTCAGAAGTCCGAAAGTAGACTATAACCTCTACCGAGACTACCCCTATAACTTAACAGAAGTTCCGTGTTGGAACTGCAGATACCTGATCAAAGTGCAGAAAGCACTGCGGTACTCTAATCCGTTGGCTGCTTGTCAGGTAGACCTGAAAGGTGGTAAACAGAAGGGGTGAGTCCTTGGGAGGATCTAGTAAGGGCTGAGTTAAGGTACAGTTTGCATAAAGTGAGCTAAGTGCGTGAGTACCTGCAAAACAAGGAAACACAAAGCACAATAATATATATGCAAATAGATATAGGCATAAATAATAAACAGAGTCCCGAAGGACGCGGTCAGAACCGCTAGAGACCCATGCGCGCAGATAAACAGAACGACAGCCCTCTCCAAGAGGTCAGAAGCCGAAGCTTACAGAGGCATGGTACCAGCCGGGGTCGCGTTCCCCAATTGTCGTAGGGTCACAGAGTATACCACAGGGTATACAACAGAATATCAGCACCAAGTGCAGATATAGAATACAGAAGAACCCGAGGTATCGAAGACCATCCCAGGTCTTGAACCTGCACACCTGTACCTTACCATATAACTGGCCCCGGGATCATCGGACACCCGTTCTCAACCCGGAACCCGCTTTAACTAACCCCGATATATATGATATCCCTCCTAGAATGTATAACAAGAGAAGTTGAACCCTTACCTTACACACAAGTCCGAATCGAAATTCTCGTTCAGCCGTTCCGGTACAAGTTTCGGCATAGTTTCGGCTACGTTTTTGTCCACTCCCTGTACACAATTGATCCACAGAATATGAATACACACTCAGAATTCATCAAATCAGCCCCCAGATGGTGGTGCCAAAAAGTACCATGTGTAGGATAAAATGGCATTCACATAAATCCTTTCCAACAGAATCTGAACTGTACAAAAGATGTAACTCTTCACATTGATCAATAATATACCCTTGCCTTTCACCACAGCTGAAGTTGAGTTTCCGTTCAGGAAATCAGAAACGGATTTTGGCAGCACTTCTGCAAGGTTTCTGCTTACACCCCTGACACAAAGTATGCACAAGAAGATGCAAGGAAGGTTTAGGAACCATAAAATCAACCAAATGTGAAGTTCCATAAATATTGAGCAATTTTCAGAAGCTCACGGTTTCCAAACGGAGCTGAATTCACAAAATATGATCCGTAATAACTTCTTATCTCATCACAAGGATCAGTTTGATATGCTTAACTCGAAGCTCGGGCCAATATTTGGAAAGATCAATTGAAGCTCAAAGTTGAGCTACTATAGAGGTTGAAGAACGAAGAAGAAGAAGAAGATGTAGGAGATGAAGAAGAAAAGTGACAACATATCACTTCTTTTTATAAAGTGACAACATATCACTTTCACTTCTTTTTATCTCAACTTTTCTTTTTCTTTTTTCTTTATTTTCCTTTCTTTTCTTCTCCACTCCATCTCTCACCTTTCTTTTTTTTCACTTTTCTTCTTTTGGTGCCACTTTTCCCTCTCTTGAATTATTGATGTTTCAACTTTTTCACTTTTCCACTTTAACCCAGTGACGGAATCATGAATTTGAGATTGGGGGGGCTAGGTAGGTGTGTAGCTTAATATTAGCTTCGTCCGGTCACTTTTTATTGTAATTTTTTATTTTCCATCTTTCAATAAAATATATTTTAATATTTCTCTAATATTTTTAGATATAAATTTACAAATTTTATAAAATAATAATAATTTAATGTATCTAGTTTCTAAATAATTTAATATAGATATATTGACTTCAAATGAATATCGAATGTCAAAATGTTGCACTAAAAAAGGGACAAGGAAGTATATAATAAGTCAATCATGAGTGACGGAACCAAAACAAGTTTTACAAAAAATGCTCTAAATTTTACACAAATATCACAAATTAATACACGTATAAAATACTCAAAATTCAACATGATATTCTTTGAGATTTCTAAAAGTTTACGTGAATGGAGTATTTAAACAATTAATTTAAATAATTGACTTTAAATATCTAAACATTCATGAAAAATATCATAGATTAAATATTATAAAACAACAACAAAGTGTAGAATTATTTGGGAACGGATGGAGTATTTTTTAAATTCCCGTGGGAGTAAAAGAATAATTAAATTATTAATTTTAAATTGATTGTTCCCCCTATAAAAAATATTTAAAATTAATAATTTAATTATTCTTTACTCTCCTACTAGAATTTAAAAAATACTCCCTACGTCCCCAAATAATTCTACACTTTGTTTTTGTTGTTTTACAGTATTTAATTTATGATTTTTTTTCATGAATGTTTAGATGTTTAAAGTTAATAATTTATATACATATCATAATTTGAAGTATAAAATTTCTAAATGTATTTTTTTATAAATTTTATAAAAATTTTATCTTTATTAAAATTTAAGTCAAACATTGAACTTTGAAACAGAAAAGTCAAAATGTAGAATTATTTGAAAACGGGTGGAATATGCTTTTGTGTACTTTAAAAAAAGTCCAAAACACTTGGATTGGAATTTGGACATAATTGAATAATTCGGCGAGATGACACTTTCAATTGATTTTCACAAAGTGAAAGAGTAGTGGTGGGTACAGTGGGAAAAATGAACATTTAAATACATGGTTGTATTTGGACTGAGTTATGGATGAGTTAATAATTTATGGAATTGGATTGAGTTTGGTTGAATTTTAATTTTGACTGGGCTTTAATTTTATTGGATTGAGTAGAGGGGACTACTGGATAAATTATTGCATTAATCTTAATATTATATACTATATACAAGATACCCCTCAAATTAATGGGGGTGGCAGCAACCTCCCTCTGCCAAAGCGTGGCTCCGTCTCTGTTTAACCTCAAACTTTACAAAGTTGCAATTTAGTGCAACCGCAACTTGCATATTTTTCAAACCATTTCTCCGATCGGAACTAAATCTGAACACAACCCTCGGGACATAATATCACACACAAATTATGCTTCACATGTTTAATTATAAGCCCTGAGTGTCATCCCGCGCCAACTTAACCCGAGCAAATCTCGACGTATGTACTTGCTAGCTTAACCAAATAATCTCGTCATGTGTTCTTGGCTTGGTTATCACCACAATTACCATCCCGAGTCATAACCTACCACACACCGTTGGCGCCATAAAATTTTTAATCCCGAGCCCCGAGTGTCGCCCGAAAACGAACATCCCGACCCCGAAAATATGTTCCGCGGAAAGGTGCGGGGGACTCGTGCGACCTCAAATATATAAGCATTCCCGAGAATGATACTTAGAAAAGATCCGGGAGCTATCTGACCAACAGAAAACATGCCCCGCATGCTTGGAACGGAGCCCCGGGATACCCAGAATTCACCATCCGCTCGGGGTGACTGTAACATCCTCCCCCCTTAGAACTCTTGGTCCTCCAAGAAGGGTCTCAGCTGCTGATACTGCTCGGGGTATCGATCCATGATGTCCTTCTCGGTTTCCCAAGTCGCTTCCCGGTCAGAATGATGTGACCACTGAACCTTGACCATGGGAATTAACTTGTTGCGGAGTTTCCAAGTGTCGCGCGCCAATAAGGCAACTGGTACCTCCTGATAAAATAGGTCGGGTTCCAACTGAACCTCCTCAACCGGAATCGTCTGAATCGGGTCCATAATGCACTTCTTCAACATGCTAACATGGAAGACATTGTGCACCGCAGACATACTCGGAGGTAAAGCTAATCTGTATGCTACCCTGCCAACTCACTCCAGAATCTCGTAGGGACCGATATACCTCGGGACCAGCTTGCCCCGTCTACCGAATCTGATGGTCCCCAGATAGGTGCTACCTTGAGCCAAACCCTGTCACCAACCTCGAACTCCAGATTGCGACGTTTGTTCACATATGAGGTGGTCCGGTCATTCGCGGTTTTCATCCGCGCCTGTATGGTCCTGATCTTCGCTGTGGTCTCCTCAATTAGTTCGGGACACAGCTCGATCCTGTCGGATGCCTCGGTCTAACAATGCGGTATCATGCACCGTCGCCCATACAGAGCCTCATAGGGCGCCAAGCCGATAGTACTATGATAGCTGTTGTTGTATGAGAATTCCACTAACGGCAATTGCTGATCCCAGTCTCCCCCAAAATCTAAAGAACAGCTCCGAAGCATGTCCTCGACTATCTGAATCACCCGTTCCAATTGGCCATCGGTTTGGGGATGATAAGTTGTACTCAGATGGAGTTGCGTGCCCAATGCTTTGTGGAAAGCACGCCAGAATCGTGCGGTGACACGCGGATCACGATCAGATACAATGGAGTCTGGCACTCCATGTAGCCGCACAATCTCCCTGATGTACAGATGAGCAAGCTTCTCCAGAGAGTCCGTCACCCGTATAGGTAGAAAGTGAGCACACTTTGTTAGACGGTCCACAATAACCCAGATGGCATCGTGGTGTGACCGAGTCAGGGGTAACGTGGTCAGAAAGTCCATCATGACGTTTCCCCACTTCCTGACTGGAATGGGTAAAGTCTGCAGAGTCCCTTCCGGTTTTTGATGTTCCACCTTCACCCGCTGACAAGTGGCACACTTAGACACATATGTGGCGATATGGCTCCGCATACCCGGCCACCAGAAGTGAGTGCGTACGTTCTGATACATCTTCTCACTACCGGGGTGTATACTCAACCGGCTCGAATGTGCCTCTTCCAGAATCTCATCCAGAAGTTCCTGATCACCTGACACGTATAAGCGGTCCCAGAAGTACAGCAGTCCCTGCCTGTACTGGAATGCCGGTAGCAATGCTCCCTTGTCCTCTTCGGACAACTTCTTCAACCTCGGATCCTTCCCTTGTGCTTCGCGAATTCTGTCAAGCCACTCAGAATGGATGGTCAAAGTGTATACCTGAGCACGCTCCCAGAGCCGCCACTTGTGCCAAAGGCACATCAGATCATTCTCCTCGGTCTGGTCCTCGGTGTTACCTCCCTTGATTAAACCGGTGTACTTCCTGCTCAGAGCATCGACAACTGTATTGCCTTTGCCAGCGGTGTACTCGATACTGCAGTCATTGTCCTTGATGTAGTCGAGTCACCTGCGTTGCCTTGTTACACCCACCCTCGATGTTCTGTAATTTTTCTGTTAAATTTCGGCCGCAAGTTCAAAATTGTATTTATCGGATCACAAACGGCTTGTGATTAATTATTGGAATTTAGTGTTTGGGAGTTAATTTGGAGTTAATTACAAGTATTTTATATGTTGGATAACATTTACGGAGTTCCGGGACGTTTTGCCAAAATTCGATTTCGGACGGCGAAATGGTCACCGAGGAAGAAAAAATTGGAAAATCACATGTTGGGCTCTTTTCTTTTGGGCCGGCGCATGTGAGAGTGTGAGTGGGAGGAGATATTTGTTTTATGGCTTTTAGGAAACAAATCAATTTCTTCATAAAGTCTTATCTCTTCCCCTTTAGCCCATGACTTCTTTTCATGCCCATCCCTCTCTTTTCTACCCATTCCCCTCTATTATTTCAGACTTCATCTCTTATTTCCTGACCATTCACTCTTTTCTTTATCTCTCATTCATCATTCATCTCCATTATTGAGCAAGAGAAAGAAACACCTCTCTTCCTTTGCAGCCAGCAGTTTTTGTCTCTCTTCCACAACATTTCCGCCCTAGTAGACGTCCGAATCTGCTCTTGGGGTATTTAAAGAAAATCATCATCAAGGTCTTGGCTACAACTTTGCTGAAGGAAGTGAGAGCCAAAGGTGAAGGGAAGGTCCCCAAAACCTTGGTGCAATCCGACGGGTCCAGCAACACTTTTGGTGTCGAAAACCATTTCTTGAAGTTTTGAGCTTGAATATTCAACAAGAAAAGTTCTACCACTTCTTAGGCCTCCTAAATCAGTAATATTCAAGGTATGGTTGAGTTATTTTGGTTGAATCTTCATGTTCTTGGAATTTAAAACATGATGAAAACTCATCCATCTTCTTGTTCTTCTTTGGCCGAAACTTACAAGGATATTTGTTGGTGGATTTGTCTCAACAACAACTCATCCAAAGCTTTGAGTACAAGTATTATCAAGGTGAGGATCCTCCTTAGAAAATTTTGTGAATTTGGTTAAAGAATGGGTATGATCTTCTGGTATGTTGTTGTGTGAAGCATGTAGAACATCTGTTGTTCTTGGAAGTATGTGAAAAAGCATGTTGGTTGATTTTTCATAGTGAGGCCGAAATGTTGGATGAATTTTTGGGTGGATTTTTGTTGAAGAAAGTTGGTAGAAAGCATGTTATAAGTATGTTTAACATGTTTTTAAGTTGTTGGAAAAGTTGGAACTTATTTGGTGAAATTTTGGGTGGAAACCGAATTTGTGAAGATGATTTTGTGAAGTTAAAGTGTTGGAGAAAGTGATTAAATGATGTTTTGGTTAAGAACGTATGGTTTAAGTGGCTAAAGTGTAAGTTTATAAAGTTTAGGGTCAAAATGGAAATTTGACCGAAAATTACGGACTTGGCCGAAAGTTTGGTTGGAAAAGATATTTGTGTGGAAAAGTTAACAAAGTTGAGTATTTTGTAACTTTGTGGAACTTAAGGGCTATTTTGAAAGTTCTTAAAAAGTTTAAGGACTAAAGGTGTAATTATGGGAAAGTTAAAGGAAAGAGCCACTTTAAGTTATGAAATTTATTATGGACACTTTGTAAAGTTTTGGGCAAAATTGCAAATTTCTGAAAAGTCGGAGGATTTAAGTGGTAATTTTGGATAAATTCCCAAAGTAAGGAACTTTATTTAATTAACTAGAGTTATGTTGTGTTTCTGATTCTGGCAGATTAAATCTGCGTTTCTGTGGATAGTGCTGTGGAGCGTCTGGGGGCCACAGTAGATTATCCGTTTCTGTCAAGGTAAGCGGTTTAGCTTTCTTAATACACAATGCAGTTCAACTCATGTGTATTAGGCTAGTTAAGGGCTAGTACTCGGGTCGAGGGTGGGGCCCAATGACTCCCGGGGCTAATCACATGGTACATAGCGGTATGGAGGTTTTTATTATTTCTGGACTTTATGCTTATCGGGGGTCGATGACGGACCCACTGTTGAGATTTTCTGGACTTATGCTATATCGGATATGCTTATCGGGGGTCGACGACGGACCCATTTTTCTGCTTACGTCGGCTTTATGCCACTTTCCGCTCGATAGTTAGGGGTAGATCACCCATCGCCGGTACCATGCGTTACGATCCCGATAATCGGTGTGAGCTTAAAAGCCGTCGTAGGTGTCTTCTCGAGGTCTGGGACCATCTGTTTGGGAAAGTACCACCAGTCCGACAGGACTTCTGAGCATCATGACATTTGCATACAATATTCCTGTTTATACTTAGGGTTGTATTATCTGCTAGTTTACTGCATGCTAACCTTTTATGCAGGGAAAAACGTTTTAAAATTTTTTTCCCGGTATCATACATGCCCCCTTATAGGGTTCTTTCGAGAACTCACCCCCACTTATTAAACATTTTCAGGGGATCCCCTCCGCAGTTGATCGTTTTGCATTCTGTGTTCTGAGAGGTATTTTTCTGTTTCAGTCTGGGGGTTATTCTCGTTAGATCCCTTCTTTGATCTGTTGGTTTAAGTTATCCGTTTAGTCTGACGTTAATTTCTCCTATTAATGTTTAGCAGCAGCAACAGTAGTTAGCGAGGTATAATCCGCTTTATAGCTCGGCTCTGTAGGCGTAGTATGCATATTAGATACATTTAGTATTCTGATGTTCTGGACTGTATTAGTTATTCGTGGGGAGTTTCCGACCCTACAAAAAGGGTGAAACTCCTTATGCCTGTATTACTTACTATCTGCTTTCCGCGCGCGCGATATTCTGTAAAACCACTAACGTGTTTCGGGTGCAAGCTTAGGACTAGTAAGACGTCTTAAAAACTGCAAACACGTATTAACCTTAAACTTGAAGGAAAACGTTTAAGAGACGGGTTTCTGGTCCAAAACCCATTTAAGAGAAATTCCGTATTCACCCGCCGCCGATACTTCCAGCTTGCGCAACAAAGACGATTCCGCCAGCTTCCGGGGGCGGTGGGGTGACATGCCTCATGTTCAATTCTTTTTGAGTGAACAGATATTTCTGACTCTTATGGTCGGTGAAGATCCAAAACTTGCTGCCGAGCAAATAATGTCTCCACTGCTTCAAAGCATAGATTACCGCAGCCAATTCCAGATCGTGTGTCGGATAGTGTTGCTCATGCGGTCGAAGGTTTCTCGACACACAAGCTATCACATTCCTCTCCTGCATCAACACACATCCTAACCCTGACCTAGATGCGTCGGTGTAGATCACATATGGTAGGCTCGGGTCTGGTAAGATCAAGATCGGTGCGTTGGTCAACTGCCGCTTCAACTCCTGAAAGTTCTTTTCACATTTCTCGGAACAAACGTACGGCTGACCCTTCTTGGTCAACTGAGTAAGTGGAGAAGCCAAAATGGAGAATCCTGGTACGAATCTCCGATAATAGCGTGCCAGACCCAGAAAACTCCTGATTTCATGTACCGAGGTCGGTTGCTTCCAATCCTGCACAACCTTAACTTTCTCGGGATCCATAGAAAGGCCTTGCTCACTGATGATGTGTCCCAGAAAGGCAACCTTCGAATCCAGAAGTCACACTTCGAGAACTTGACGTAGAGCCGGTGTTCCCAAAGTGTCTGCAAAACAACCCTCAAATGCTCCTGATGTGAGTCTTCAACGCTGGAGTAAACCAGGATGTCATCGATGAAGACTACCACAAAAGAGTCCAAGTACGGTCGGAACACCCTGTTCATCATGTCCATGAATGCTGCCGGTGCGTTGATCAGACCAAACGGCATAACCGTATACTCGTAGTGCCCATACCGAGTACGGAAAGCAGTCTTCGGGATATCCTCTTCCTTTACCCGTAACTAAAAGTAACCTGATCGCAGATCGATCTTTGAAAAGATCCTCACACCTCTTAGCTGATCAAAGAGATCATCGATCCTAGGTAGCGGGTACTTATTCTTGATAGTGATGGCGTTCAATCGTTTGTAGTCAATACACAATCGAAGTGTTCTGTCCTTCTTCTTGACAAACAAAACCGGAGCACCCCATGGTGAAGTGCTTGGTCGGACGAAGCCCTTCTCTTGAAGTTCCTATAGCTGCTTCTTCAGCTCAACAATCTCCACTATCGGCATCTATGATGTGATCACACCGGGGATGTATGATCACGAGCTCGGATCTAGCTCGATGGAGGCGGTTTCCAGCAAAGTGGAACGAAAACAAAGGGAGGAAACGAAGAACACAAAGTCGGCCAAGGGAACCTCCTCACTACGAGGTGAGGCAATGCCCTTGAAAATGCCTGGGAAAGAGATGGGATCTAGCACCTCTTGACTACAAGGTTAAGCAATACTAGATATTATGTTTGGATCCTCTTGCCTGGATCACTAGGGAAACAGAAATGCAAGATTAGAGAACACAAAAGCCGATGTCTCACTGTGGAGAGTTTCAGTCGAATTGCTTAAGTCAATAATATGTTCTAGGTTACAATGGTGGCTGCCACTTAGCTTAAATAGTGAAAAGAAATGGAAGAAGCAAAAGGAGTATTTCGGCTATGCATGCGTGCAGAAAGCATAAAGTGCTTTTGCATGCATGCATGCAAAGGCGAAAAGCTTCCAAAAAGGTAAAAAGGTAAGGCTAATCTAAAAGTATTCAGATGTCCTTTGTGTAAAGTGGATATTTGTCTTCCCAAGCATCGGCAGAGAAAGGACACCTTGTATCGGGCTTGGTCGGTCAACTGGCTAAGTCTGGAGGCTTCGCGGAATGCCTTCGCCAGGGGCCTTCGCGAGAATGCCTACGCCGGGCGCCTTCGCGGGAATGCCTTTACTTGACGCCTTTGCGGGGTTGTCTTTGACTGAGGCCTTCGCCTGTGCCAAGTGTCCGCATACCAAGGCTTTGCCGCTTCCTTCCTTAAGAACGCTTATGCTCAAGACTCCAAAGGACTTCGCACACTCTTCGTCGAATGCGATGCCGAGATGGCGAAGCTGTAGGGCCTTCGCTCGAAACTCCTCTTGATCGTCCTGTGCCATGAGCCTTATGAAAGCGTTGAGGTTCTCTTGAACTTGTTTTAGTCTGGACCTGGTCATGGGTCCGCCAAGGCCTTGGAGTGGATCAGGGGCCGCGCGCGCTTGAGGCTGCGGACCATCTTGAACTTGAGGATCTTTTGGGGCGATGTCCACATCATACTCTCCCTGTTCGAAAGAATCCGTCCCGGATTCTCAAAATCTGCATGTCCTTCAAAGGGTGTCAAATCACAAACGTTAAAAGTTGCATGTACGTTATAAGAGCCGTTGCAAGGTAAGTCAAGTACATAAGCATTTTCTCCAATTTTCTTAGTGATTTGGAAAGGGCCATCGCCTCTTGGCGCAAGTTTGTTTTTCCTAGCCTGGGGAAATCGGTCCTTTCTTAAGTGTAACCATACCCAATCCCCAACTTGGAAACTCCTAAATGTTTTGCCCATATTAACCCTTCTTGCGTAAGATTCATTAATTTTCTCAAGTTGCTTGTGAACTTTAGCATGCAAGTCCTTCATGTGTTGGGCTTTCTCTTTCCCATCTACATCCACCTGTTCAGTATAGTCTAATGCGACTAAGTCCAAAGGATCAGTTAAAGGGTTGAAGCCATATACGATCTCAAAGGGACTATGGGATGTAGAGGAATGGTAGGCTCGGTTATACACAAACTCTACATGGGGTAAGCACTTTTCCCATTCTTTCAGATTTTTCCTAAGGAGGGTGCGCAAGATAGTGGTGAGGGTCCTATTAGTCACTTCGGTTTGGCCATCTGTTTGAGGGTGACTTGATGTGGAGTACATCAGACTTGTGCCTAACCTAGACCAAAGGGTTCGCCAAAAATGACTTAGGAACCTCGAATCCCTATCGCTAACAATGGATCGCGGGAGGCCATGATACTTAACAATGTTACTAAAGAATAAATCAGCCACATGCGATGCATCTTCAGTTTTATGACATGGGATGAAATGGGCCATTTTGGAGAACCTATCGACTACCACAAATATAGCATCATGACCATGCGATGTCCTAGGAAAACCACTTATAAAATCCATTCTTATTTCTTCCCAAGGAATAGAATGCGTATGAAGGGGGTGTACTTACCTTTCGGTTGGAGAGTCGACTTGGCTTGGTGGCATGTGACACATCCGGCGTAGGCTTGGTGACGTCCTTCTTCATGCCGGGCCGTAAGAAGTTCTCCTTAACGGCCTCAAGTGTCTTGGACACCGAAATGCCCCATGAGACCGCCTCCATGTGCCTCTTTGATGATGACTTCGCGCATTGATCCTCTGGGAACGCACAACCTTTTCAACTTGAACAGGAAACCATCAAAAACATAGTAGCCTTTTTGGCTACCTTTAACACAATTGGCAAATATTTCACCAAAATCCGCGTCATGTTCATACATCCCCTTTAAACCTTCAAAACCAACAATCTTTGTATCGAGAGTCATGAGTAATGCATATCTCCTAGAAAGTGCATCAGCAACAACATTTTCTTTCCCCTTTTTATATTTAATGACATAGGAGAAAGACTCGATGAACTCCACCCACCTAACATGCCTTTTGCTCAAATTTCCTTGTCCTTGAAGATACTTCAAAGACAAGTGGTCCGTATGAATTACAAATTCCCTAGGCAGTAGGTAATGACTCCATGTTTGCAATGACCTCACAAGAGCGTATAGCTCTTTGTCATATGTGGAGTAATTCAGGGTTGCTCCACTTAACTTTTCGCTAAAGAAGGCGATGGGCGACCTTCTTGGTGCAAGACAGCGCCGATGCCTATCCCACTGGCATCGCACTCTACTTCGAATACTTTGTCAAAATTTGGCAAAGTAAGCATGGGTGCATTTGTCAGTCGAGATTTTAGTTCGTTAAAAGACTCCTCTTGTGATTTACCCCACTCAAATGCGACATTTTTCTTAGCTAACTCATGCAAGGGGGCAGCGATGGAAGAGAAATCCTTAACAAACCTCCTATAAAAACTAGCAAGTCCTAAAAAGGACCTTACTTCAGTTAATGAATTAGGAGTAGGCCATTCCCGAATGGCACTGATCTTACTTTCATCTACTTTAACACCCTTCGCACCCACTACATATCCAAGAAAGTTAACTTCCTGGGATGCGAAGACACACTTTTCAAACTTGGCATACAGTTTTTCTAACCTAAGCGTGTCGAGGACTTGCCTCAAGTGCTCTTCATGGTTCTTAGAATAAACTAGTATGTCATCAAAGTATACTACCACAAACTTCCCAATTAAACGCCTCAAGACATGATTCATTAAACTCATTAAAGTACTAGGTGCCTTTGACAATCCGAAGGGCAAAACATACAAATCGTATAAACCAATTGTGGTGTTCAAAGCAGTAATCCATTCATCACCTTCCTTCATTCGAATTTGGTGATAGCCACTTCTAAGGTCAATTTTTGAAAACACACACGCACCACTCAACTTGTCTAACATGTCATCAAGTCTAGGTATAGGGTGGCGATACTTTACAGTGATAGAGTTGATGGGTCGGCAGTCCATGCACATGCGCCAAGTGCCATCGCTCTTGGGCACGAGTATGGCCCAGCCTTGCGCAAGGCGAAAGGCTTTCGCGGATGAACCCCTTGTTCAGCAGCTCTTGCACTTGCGATTGGATTTCTTTGGATTCTTGAGGGTTGGTTCGGTAGGCAGCCTTGTTGGGTAAAGGCGCACCCGGTGCAGTCGATCGATGCTCAGTGCCGCGATATGGGGAAGGGTTCGCGGCTCATCGAATACTTCATCGAATTCCTTTAGAACTTCCTGCACATAGAAAGGGATAGAAGATACATGGTCAAGTTTTATCATGCAATGAGTTGGAATCATTAGAAAGTAGGTTTTGTTTCCAATAAATGCTCTTTTGAAATCTCTATCTTTGGCCCTGGGAGGGATGCTCTCTTGTTTTCTCGCGGGCTCACTCGGGGTGTTTCCCATCAATGCACACTCTTTTCTTTCACTCAAGGTTCCTTGAACCTTCTTACCATTTTCTCTCCGCTCTCTGCCCTCGCTCTTTCTTTTCTTCTTGGCCTTACTAGCCAGATGAACTTGATCTTGGTGAGCTTGGGTGGGTTTGAGGTGAAGCAGGGTGTAGGGTTTACTGAGATGGGTGAGACCATATTTGTTGGTTTTGCCATAGTGTATGGCCTCCTTGTCGTACTGCCAGGGCCTGCCTAAGAGAATGTGGGTGGCCTGCATTCGCACCACATCACAAGTGATGGAATCTTCGTACTTGCCGATCTTTATCAGGACTTCGACTTGTTTAACGACCTTCACAAAGGTCCTGTCATCAACCCACTGCAGTTGGTACGGTTTAGGATGTGCAATAGTGCGAAGACCCAGTTCAGCAACCATGTCTTTGCTGGCGGTGTTGACACGCCTTCCGCTATCAATAATGAGGCTGCACAGAGTCCCATTCACCATAGCTCTTGATTGAAATAAATTTTCCCGCTTAGTGCTCTCGGTAATACTTGGGAAGCTTTGCGAGAACCCTCTTGGTGACTAGTATGAGGCCGTCCATAGGCAGCTCTCCCTCTTCGCTTCACTCTCATGATCTCGTTGTTCAGAAGCACCTCTTCCTCTTCTTCACTAGACAGTTCCCCATTGGGCCGAATGACCATGGCCCTTACATTGGGGCAATCCTCGCATAGTGTCCCTTGCCCGGACACTTAAAGCATTCGATGCTCTTTGGTAGCGAGGGCATCATAAGTCTTTAGTCTTTGGGTTTCGGTTGAGATTGTGATGGGGGCCTTTTGTTGGGGTAATTTTGGCTAGGGTGGCATCGCCACGGGAGATGTGTACGGTTTTGGCGGCGCGGTTTGGCGAAGGGGGTCTTGCTTCCGAGCCCACGATGGGTGTATGGGCGGGATGATAGGAGTTCCCCTTCTTGATTGTTTCTCCACCGGATAGCCTTGTGAACAAGATCTTGGTAATCCCGATAGTCACACGGTTCAAGCTGTCTTGGCGATGTCTTCTTGTAGGCCATATAAAAATCTGGCCAACTTAGACTCTTCATCCTCCTTGACATTCGCCCTCATTATGGCCCTCTCAAGGTCCTTTTGGTATTCCTCGACGCTGCGATGACCTTGGATAAGGCGTTGCAGCTTCGGGCACGATCTCGGTCGTAGTAGCTGGGCACAAACCGATTCTTCATGGTTCGTTTAAGATCTTCCCAAGTGGTGATGGGATGACAGCGGATTCTTGCTCTCTCGTGATGCTCTTGCTCCCACCAGGTGAGAGCATAATCATGGAATTCAATGACCACGAGTTTCAAGGCTACCGCATCGGTGTATCCCATCATATCAATGATCCGCTCGGTCTTAGCCATCCATGTAAAGTACTCTTCCGGATCACTGGACCCGTAGAAGGGTGGTATTTGAAGCTTTATGTTGGCGAGGGCTTGCTGATCCTGGGCTTGCGCCCTACCTCCTAGGTCTCGGTTGAAACCTCGGTGGACACGTCCTCGCTCTGCTTCTTCCTCTTCTTCGAGGTCTCTGTTGAGATAGGCTCTGGCTTGAGCTCTATCGGGAAAGACTCTTCTCTTTGTTGGTTTCAGCGGTGGCTACACGTAATATTCTTGATCGTCACTGTCCAGAATGTAAACCCCACGATCTTCTCTCGTAGAAGCGGTCGGACGGCTGTGAGGGGTAGCTTGGGGCCTCGTTGTTGTCGGATCGAAGGTAGTGTGAGTGATTCCGCCTTGAGCCCGCGATGCATGGGCATCATCGTGGGCTTGTGAGTTCTCCGGTTGTTTTCCCTGAGCTATCTCTACTCATGTTAGCCGCTCATTTGTAGTAGCGACTTGAGCTCCTAAGTCATCCAATCTCTGTAAGATCTTTGCTAGCGTGTCATGTATTGCTAGCTGGGATGGATGAGGAGGGGTTGAATATGACGAAACCATCTGTAACAAAAGTTCAGTTGAAAATATGCGGTTAGGAAAGAACCTCACTTCTCCCCGAGTGTTTAAACTCGCTCTCGTGTTTCTCACAACGATTTTATCGCTTCGACTGTCCACTTAGGGCTTTCACAAGCTCTCTAAACTTGATACCGTTTTCAACCTCAGATCAAAGATGGACACGCAAGAAAACACAAACAAAACTCTAGTAAAACCGCAACTTGAAACTCAAGGAAATGTCTAGTTACTTGAAACTAGTTTGTTTAAAAGGTTAGAGCTGAGTTGGGAGTCGAAAGAAATAGTTGGGAATGGTAGAAAAGGCTTTTTGCAGTCACAAACTCTTTTTGTTTAAGTTCAGACACTATTTTCAGATCAAAAGCACTGTTCACTTGTGTTTTGATAAGAACACACAAGAACGCTCACGAACTTTTCCCAGAACGTCCTACTTGCTCAACACTTTTCTTTCTTTAAACGCTTTTCTTTGCACTTCTGTCACTCAAGACAACTCTTTTAGTTTAACTCGAAAATACTTGGCTTAAACAAACACACTTTTAAACAACTTTTTCGGTCTCACTGAGATCATCAACCGATATTCCTTCAAGCGTAAGAAAGGTAACAAAAGGGTTTTGCTTGAAGAAAACTCAACAAGAACACGAATACCTCCACAAGCACGTTGGCTCTGATACCACTTGATGTGATCACACCGGGGATGTAGGATCACGAGCTCGGATCTAGCTCGATGGAGGCGGTTTCTAGCAAAGTGGAACGAAAATAGAGGGAGGAAACGAATAACACAAAGTCGGCCAAGGGAACCTCCTCACTACGAGGTGAGGCAATGCCCTTGAAAATACCTGGGAAAGAGATGAGATCTAGCACCTCTTGACTACAAGGTCAAGCAATACTAGATATTATGTTTGGATCCTCTTGCCTGGATCACTAGGGAAACGAAATTGCAAGATTGGAGAACACAAAAGCCGATGTCTCACTGTGGAGAGTTTCAGCCGAATTGCTTAATTCAATAATATGTTCTACCTTACAATGGTGGCTGCCACTTAGCTTAAATAGTGAGAAGAAATGGAAGAAGCAAAAGGAGTATTTCGGCTATGCATGCGTGCAGAAAGCATAAAGTGCTTTTGCATGCATGCAGTGCGAAAAGCTTCCAAAAAGGTAAAAAGGTAAGGCTAGTCTAAAAGTATTCAGATGTCCTTTGTGTAAAGTGGATATTTGTCTTCCCAAGCATCGGCAGAGAAAGGACACCTTGTGTCGGGCTTGGTCGGTCAACTGGCTAAGTCTGGAGGCTTCGCGGAATGCCTTCGCCAGGGGCCTTCGCGAGAATGCCTTCGCCGGGCGCCTTCGCGGGAATGCCTTCACTTGACGCCTTTGCGGGGTTGTCTTTGACTGAGACCTTCGCCTGTGCCAAGTGTCCGCGTACCAAGGCTTTGCTGCTTCCTTCCTCAAGAACGCTTATGCTCAAGACTCCAAAGGACATCGCACACTCTTCGTCCAATGCGATGCCGAGATGGCGAAGCTGTAGGGCCTTCGCTCGAAACTCCTCTTGATCGTCCTGCGCCATGAGCCTCATGAAAGCGTTGAGGTTCGCTTGAACTTGTTTCAGTCTGGACCTGGTCATGGGTCTGCCAAGGCCTTGGAGTGGATCTGGGACCGCGCGCGCTTGAGGCTGCGGACCATCTTGAACTTGAGGATCTTTTGGGGCGATGTCCACATCAATCTAATAAGGAGGGATGGAAATTGGGGTGGAACCCGATTAGAAATGGATCTCAAACACAATTTCCCGCTTTGGCGGCATCTCGGGCAAATCCTCTGGAAACACCTGTAGAAAATACCGGATCACTGGAATCTTGTCCAGCTCCAGTCGGGTGTCTGCTATATTCAGATCGTAACACTCCTCTGAATCTGATATTGGAACCTGATCCAGTACCTGTAGTTCCATGCTACGCTTCACGATATCCACATCAGCTGAAGTAGAGAGAGGTAGTACCTCTCCAGAAACTGTAATGTTACGGTTAGCACAATCAATATGCACAGAATTCTTGGACAGCCAATCCATCCCAAGAATAACATCATACTTCGATGTATTCAACACCAGCAGATCCGACAAAATCCTGTGTCTGCCAATAGATAGCACGCAATCCCGTGCCATCTCGTTGGAAAACAGAAACTGGCTCCCAGTCATTTGCACTTGGAGTGCCCCACGCTGAGTAGTGCCTCCCGGCTCGATCTGAAAAACGTGCCCAGCTCTGGGCTGCTGTAGCGGAAAGGGTAGCTGAAGTGGAAGTTGTGGCTGTGTTCTCGAGCCGCCCCACAGTGAACCACGCCCCCGAGGTGCGTTGGTCTGAGCCCGAAACTGCAGACGTGGAACACTGCAGGATCCCTGTCCCAGCGTTAGAGGGCAATCATGCACCCAATGGTTATCTGATCCGCATCGCAAGCACTGACCCACCTGTCGGTAACATGGCCGGTCGGGGTGATATTTGCCACAACTCGAACAAGATCAGAACAGTGCGGATTAACCTCTTGGCCTTCTCCTGCTCCATACCAAAGTACTGGGATACGTAGCAAACCAGCCGGTCAAACTGTGACTGTCGAAGGTCCCTGGCTGCTTCCACGATATACTACCGGTGGAATAAGTGCGTAAACTGCTCCCAGGTGATGTCTAGGTCCTGCTCACCTCTCCGCTTCGAGTCTGCTCTCAACTGGCTCTGTAGGCTCCTCCACCAGTGATCTGCACTGTCCTGCAGGTTGAACGTCGCAAGCGATACCATAACTGTAGAAGGAAGGTGACCTTACTAGGAGTTTGTCAACTCCCGCAAACTAGGTCTCCGCTGCCTCTGGTCCTCCTCTGTCGTTGAACCTTGTAGGGTTTAGGCATTGAAATCTCTCCAGAAGTCTGGCCTCGTCAGATTGGTTCCTCGGACCTCCCCGTCATCGGTGGGATCGATGGTTGGTGAACCTCTCGCCCTGAAGGCGCTCCTGGCCAGAACAATCGGGTAGAGCCGCGGGGCTGACCTCCGATCGTACCCTCTGTGTGCAAGGGTATCTGCGGTCTTCATCCTCCTCCTCCTCGAAGTCTATCTCTTGCCGTCCCTGATCCTGCGCTGGCAGTAAGGTACTCAGTAACAGCTGTACCTGTCCCAACACCCGTACCACATCGGGAGGGGGTCCCTACGTCTGCTAAAGGTTCGGTGGTGGTGATTGTGGTTGTTTAGACCCTGGATTCTGCTGAACCCATCTTCTAACTCTCTCCCTACAGAAGCTAGCAGCAGTATTCAAAGGCTCTGTAGTGTAATGCAATGTATGATGCAGAGATTCTTTTCAGAATCACAAAATCACATATATCATATTTTGAATCACAGAGTCAGATCATGATCATATCACAGAATCACATCGTACGATCAACCAAACAAAACATAAAGGTACCCGGTTTATGTTGGAATCCCGCACCTAGGCTGAATCTAACCCGTGCGTCACTACGTGCCCCGACGTCCAGAATCCCCAAATTTGGTCGGAGTACCTTGAACATCCCCGAAGTGCTACCACAACACTGGAGCTTGATCTTGACAGAATGCTTTGAAGGACCGCATGCTGCTCCACCGCACATTCCAAGGTGGTTCAAATAAGGAGGTGGCCAGACTCCGTACAGAACTGCCCTAGAACAGAACACGGAACAGTAGCTTCGCCCCTCAAAGTCGTCCCACACAGAAGTTCATCCCCGAACTAGTTATTCCTACCACAGAAGTCCACTCCTCGATTGATATAATTGCCTCAGAAGTCCACCCCAGGACTGGTCATACTCCGCCCTCTCGAGTGGCATCGGTCACCCGACCTACTCTGATAGCAACTTGTCACGGGCGCCCGTTACCCGGCCCACAAAGTCTCGTTCTCTAAGGCCCGGTGCCTAAGAACGCTTTGCTCTCGGAATACGCAGAAAGAGTTATGCGCTGTGTTTTTCGACCCGCAACCCGCAAATCTCATACATGGCAAGTACACAATATACATCCTAACTATCCATGGCGAACCCCGCCCCACCGAAATAGGCAAGTACTCAATCATCATTATATATATGCATAACAGAATCATTCAGATACAAAATACGTCTGACATATCAACATGTGATCACAGCACGGGTCCCGCCCTCCACTGACATGGACGAGTCCCCGATCATACAAAAAAAATCCAGGAGCTGTATATAGAAGCATAATGTATCTAAGATACATAGCATGATCCAACAAATGACATGCATGCATATACATCTACTGAGTCGACAAGGGAAAGCCCTGGAATACCTATGTGCGGAATCTAGGAGAAACTCTGAAATTAGAAGATTCCCGCACGTACCGCTGTTGCTGCTGTTAACACACAAACAGAAGAGAGACAAGTTAACTGTGAGAAAACCCATATGCTATACTTAGCATAATCCAGAAGTCCGAAAGTAGACTATAGCCACTACCAAGACTACCCTTATAATTTAACAGAAGTTCCTTGTTGGAATTGCAGATACGTGATCAAAATGCAGAAAGCATCGCGGAACTCTAATCCACTGGCTGCTTGTTAAGTAGACCTGAAAGGTGGTAAACAGAAGGGATGAGTCCTCGGGAGGACCCAGTAAGGGCTGATGTAAGGTACAATTATCATAAAGTAAGCTAAGTGCGTGGGTACCTGCAAAACAAGGAAACACAAAGCACAAGAATACATATGCAAACAGATATAGACATAAATAATAAACAGAGTCCTGAAAGACGCGGTCAGAACCGCTAGAGACCCATGCGCGCAGATAAACAGAACGACAGCCCTCTCCAAGAGGTCAAACGCTGAAGCTAACAGAGGCATGGTACCAGCCGGGGTCGCGATCCCCAACTGTCGTAGGGTCACAAAGTGTACCGTAGGGTATACGATAAACAGAGTATACCTTAGGGTATACAACGGAATATCAGCACCAAGTGTAGATATAGAATACAGAAGAACCCGAGGTATCCGAGACCATCCTGGGCCTTGAACCTGCACACCTGTACCTTACCATATAACTGGCCCCGGGATCATTGGACACCCGTTCTCAACCCGGAACCCACTTCAACTAACCCCGGTATACATGATATCCCCCATAGAATGTATAACGAGAGAAGTTGAACCCTTACCTTACACACATGTCCGAATCAAAATTCTCGTTCAGCCGTTCCGGTACAAGATTCGGCAAAGTTTCGGCTGCGTTTCTGCCCACTCCCTATACACAATTGATCCACAGAATACGAATACACACTCAGAATTCATCAAATCAGCCCAGATGGTGGCGCTAAAAAGTACCATGTGCAGGGAAAAACGGCTTTCACATAAAGCCTTTCCAACAGAATCTGAACTGGACAAAAGATGTAACTCTTCACCTTGATCAATAATATACCCTTGCCTTTCACCACAGTTGTCACCGCACGCCACCCGAACCCGGTTGCGGAGGCGGGGGCGCCGGGACGTCGGAAGCGGAAGCCGGAAGAACACAAGGTGGCAGGTCCATCGAGACCCGCCACGCGTAGCGGACCCGAAAAGAGAAGCGATAGAAGAAGCAACCTAACAAAATTTCCATACATATAACTAAAATAAAATCAAAACATGCAATTCATGCATTAGCAACAGAGTAAGCCCCGCCCTCCGTGGACGAGTGCTTACGCACCAAAACACATATACATACAGAATTCACAGAACCTAAAATGTCTAGCAAGCGCCAAGCGCTGAGAACAGATATAGAACAGAATATACCAATGTATATACAGACATACAACCATCATAGCAATACAGAAAGTGTGCATATGCAACTACAGAGCCAACCTTAGAATCTAAGTAACAAAATACCTTGCGCGGGATTCACATCAAGTACACAATCCCGGACCGCAAGGTGCAACTGCAAAACACACCCAAGGCGAAGCCTCGCGAAACCTACCCGCTGGCTGCTTACTGACCTACCTGAAATCCAAAAACAGAACCCAAAAAGGGTGAGTCCTAAAAGGACCCCGTAAGGGATTTGGGGTAAGATAAGCATATGTAACCCTGCAAAACAGAAAAGTAGCAATATACAGAATATATGAAACAGAATACAGAATATCGTGCATGTAAAGATAACAGATCATAATCCCGAAGGACGTGCGACTCTAAATCGCCATAAACCCTTATAACAAATCGGAACGACAGCCTCCCTCCAAGGGAGTCAGAAGCCGAAGCTATTACAGAAGCATGGTGCACCAGCTGGGGTAGCGAACCCACAACTGTCGTAGGGTTAACAGACAAAGTATGCCACAAGGCATACACCTACAAACGTAGGGTTAGCATGACAGGGTATGCTACAAGGCATACACCTACGAGATCACGAGAACTTACCTTAAAGCGAAATTTCGAAATATCTCGCAAAAGCGTAGTGCTACAATACATACACCTACAGACTACGTAATATGCTCTAGGCATATAATACTGAAATACTGCAGGCAGAAAAATGAAACTAAACATACACCTATCTTACCAAAAATAGCAGAACCAAACCCTTACCTCAAAGTCCAGAGTATTAGACCGATTCTGGACGACTTCCTCACCACGACCCGAAACCCGAAAACCTCTCTTTTCTAACTTCCGAACCTCAGAATCTGTCAATTCAAGCTGAATTAGCAACCTTACCAACCATACTACCAAACTACACCCCGACCCCAAAACCGAAAATCCGTGAATTCCGTAAAATTCCGATTCCCACGAAATGTCGAATTCAGAACCAACGTAGACAATGCAAAATTATACATTGTCAAACATAATCCAACAAGCGTAACTCGATCAAATCCAACCTTAAAACCCTTCATTACCCAACATTTTCCGATAATCCCGTTTAATTGCAACTTTTCCATTTCTTAACCGAATTCAACGTTTCAAACTTCAAACCACTCCTAAATTCAACCCCAATACCATCTTAGCATCCAATCCAACCAAAATCAAATCCCAACATGGAAAAAGAATTATCCAAAAATTCGGCTTCTTTGCCAATTTTTATCCAACTTCCAAATCAATCCATTCAAACTTCCAATTAATCATACTAATCACCAATTTCACTTATAAACCAAGAATGCTATCCAATTGCATCCAAAACAACAAAATCCAACAATGAACATCATCTCATAATTTCGGCCAAATGGGGGTTTCCAACCCAACATATTTTCCATCAAATTGAATCCATACTTAAGCTTAGAATCATGCTAGGATTAACACACTTGAAGCATGAATCAAGATAACAAACACACAACATTTTAGAATTTTCCAAGAAATTCGGCAATTTGGGGGTTTTCATCCAAGGTGTGTTTTCCAAAATCCAACACTTGATTATCACTCCCCTACAACCCAAGAACAACATACTAAAAGATGGGAGGAAGAAAATCATCCTAGATGGTAGTTATGAACAAACCCATATTTCACAAATCTCTCTTTTTCCATCCAAATCTTACTTCAAACAAGAAAAGAGAGCAAGGGAGAAAGCTTACCACTTTTTGGAGTCCACACTTGGTGAAGATCAGCCAAGAAAATGAAGAACCCAAAGCTTGAAGAAACTGGAGGCTATGGCGGCAACGAGTCGGAGAAATGAACGAAGTAGAAGGAGAAATGAAATGAAAATAGCTCCTGTACGCTTTCCACAATCCTTTTAAAACTTCTTCCTTTCCATCTCTAATATGGGCATGACAAGTGTCCTCTTTCCTTTCCATCTTTAATATGGCCATGACAAGTGTCCTTTCCCCTTTGGTCAACACTTAAGAGTCAACCTTATCCACCAGAAATCTGAAATTGGCTAAGTCATGCCTTCTTCGGGAGAAGGCCCATGCCTTCTACGGGAGAGGGCCTCCTGCCTTCTACGGAAGAGGGCCTATGCCTTCTACGGAAGAGGGCCTATGCCTTCTACGGAAGAGGGCCTATGCCTTCTACGGAAGAGGGCCTATGCCTTCTACGGAAGAGGGCCTATGCCTTCTACGGAAGAGGGCCTCCTGCCTTCTACGGAAGAGGGCCTATGCCTTCTACGGAAGAGGGCCTATGCCTTCTACGGAAGAGGGCCTCCTGCCTTCTACGGAAGAGGGCCTATGCCTTCTACGGAAGAGGGCCTATGCCTTCTACGGAAGAGGGCCTATGCCTTCTACGGAAGAGGGCCTATGCCTTCTACGGAAGAGGGCCTATGCCTTCTACGGAAGAGGGCACCGGCATTCTACGGGAGAGGGCACATGCCTTCTACGGGAGAGGGCACATGCCTTCACAGCGAACGTCCCGCCCCAAAAATATTTTATAGCGTAAAAAGCTCCGGGACGTTCCCACGATTCCAAAACCGCAAACGATTTGCCAATCCGAGGTCTCGAGAACGCTACCGAACCCGCAGACGCCCCGAGACGACCCCGACAACCCCGGCGCCAGAAAAATATTTTCGGCGAAACGTCCGGGGACCCACACGACCTCAAATACGGAAGGGTTCGCCAAAATGATACTCGGATAGGGCTCGGGAGCCGCCTGAACGCCGAAAACGTGACCCGCAGCCAAAACCGGAGCCGGTCACCCGGCCGCAACCCGCTCGGGGTGACCGTAATAACAGCTGAAGTTGAGTTTCCGTTCAGGAAATCTGAAACGGATTTCGGCAGCACTTCTGTTTACACCCTGACACAAAATATGCACAAGAAGATGCAATGAAGGTTTAGGAACCATAAATTCAACCAAAGGTGAAGTTCCATAAATATGGAGAAATTTTCAGAAGCTCACGGTTTCGAAACGGAGCTGAATTCACAAAATCTGATCCGTAATAACTTCTTATCTCATCATAAGGATCATTTTGATATGCTTACCTCGAAGATCGGACCAATATTTGGAAAGATCAATTGAAGCTCAAAGTTGAGCTACCATGGAGGTTGAAGAATGAAGAAGAAGAAGATGCAGGAGATGAAGAAAACAAGTGACAACATATCACTTTCACTACTTTTTATCTCATCTTTTCTTTTTCTTTTTTTTAGTTTCCTTTCTTTTCTTCTCCACTCCATCTCTAACGTTTCTTCTTTTTTTTAACTTTTCTTCTTTTGGTGCCACTTGTCCCTCTCTTGAATTATTGATGTTTCAACTTTTTCACTTTTCCACTTTAGCCCCAAACTTTGCAAAGTTACAATTTAGTCCAATCGCAACTTGCATATTTTTCAAACCGTTTCTCCGATCAGAACTAAATCTGAACACAACCCTCGGGACATAATATCAAACACAAATCATGCTTGTTTAATTATAAGCCCTGAGTGTCATCCCGCACCAACTTAACCCAAGCAAATCCCGACGTAAGTGCTTTCTAGCTTAATCAAATAATCTCATCATGTGTGCTTGGCTTGGTTATCACCACAATTACCATCCCGAGTCATAACCTACCACACACCGTTGGCGCAATCAAAATTTTCATCCCGAGCCCCAAGTTTCGCCCGAGAACGAACGTCCCGACCCCGAAAATTGTTTTCCGCAAAAAGGTGCGAGGGACTCGTGCGACCTCAAATATATAAGCATTCCCGAGAATGATACTTAGAAAAGATCCGGGAGCTATCTGACCCACAGAAAACATGCCCCGCATGCTTGGAATGGAGCCCCGGGATACCCAGAAGTTACCACCCACTCGGGGTGACTGTAACAGAAAGTGGGGTTGTCTGGAAAGGAGTGGCCTGTCCATGGGAGATCCTTGATGAGTGTGTAGAATTGCTATATTTTTTGCCTCCAATTCACATGCTTTTATGGTGTTTCGCTAGTATTTAGTTTGAGATTAAGCATTGTTTGTAGGTGTTTTTCCATATCATATGAGAAATGGATGAAAATGGGCCCTTTTTAGGAAGAACGCAACTGGAGAAAGAGGTTCGGGGGTAACTGCACAGTTGGGGAAAAATCGAGAAGAGCAGGGGAACAAGTCTGGGAGCAACCGCTTAGTGACCAATCACCATAGTGGGGTATGATATCTCCCGTACCATGCCCATAAGCTCGGCGAATAAGAGCATGGAGCAACCCAAGCACAATTAAGGAGCAAAGGCTTTTACCACAAGAAATTATGTCGTCGATTCCAGAGTAAAAGGCGACCCACTTGAAAAGTAGGGAGCGATTCCAATCCGATTCTGGAAAGGTCCCCACTTTTTTCCGTCTTAACAAAGAGGCAAGGATGAAGAGAATTCTGTAGCTATTGGCGGGACTATCTCATTTGCTTTGCTAGAGTTTATAGTGTTGGAATTTCTAGGCGCACCAAGAACTTTTGAGGTGATATTTTAGCTTATGGAGCTAAGTTCAAGTTTCTCTAAATTGTTTGGTTGCTGGAAAATGCACCAGCAAGCACTGTAACTCTATGGAAATCATGCAATTGCTGGCAATTGCACTGTTTCACCAAAGTGGTGCAATTTAGCTAGAAGTAGCTATACTAGCTCAAATAAACTCATGGTTGCTCATCTTAGCTAAAAGTATCAAAATGAAGCTCAAATTTAGCTCACTACAACTATAGGTAGTTGTGGTTAGCTCCCACTAGCTCAAGTTAGTTAAAAGTAACTAACTCTAGCTTATGTGAGCTAGTTCTGAAGGAGAAGTAACTATAAGCTCAAAGTGAGTTCAATTATGTGTGATGAAAACTATTTGGAGTTACTTTGTGTAAATCCGATCTCATTTAGGTGAGATAACCACTTTTGGCACCTTTCGACAAAATAAGGGTATTTTGGTAAAAAGAAAAGGTGTGTTTATGGTACGAGGTGTATGCTCCTTGCACCATGAGATAATTCCTATAGAGGTTAATTGATAATGCCAGCCATTAGAAGGGGTTATTTGGTGAAAATAACCCACCACTTCCTTTTAGGAGGTAGTGGGGCTGGTTATCTAAGTAGTGAGCATGAGAAGTTACCATTCACCTAGACTACATGACGGGAAGGTGCAAGGAGCACCCCAAGGCAGAATTGTACATGATAATTTCAGCCTAGGTATGGTTATTAAACCTCCCTCAACTTCCCTCCCCATCTATAAATAGAGGGGAGGGGTTTGGCCATGACTAACACATTGGAATCCATCAATTGGTTCACAACTTCTCCTTCTCCTCTCTCTCTCACTTGGCCGAATTTTGGAGCATTTCTTAGAGCATATTGGGTGGATTTAATTCTGTCTCTTCAACACATTCAATCCCTTGGCAACACTCCAAATCTGCCCTTCCATTGGTATCCATTTAGAGCACATCCGAGACTTGAAGAAGTAAGGAGAGGAGCATATGTGTCACGACCACCCTGCCCGGTTGCGGAGGCAGAGCCGGCCGCGACGTTCGGAAGTGGAAGCTACGGCGGAAAGCGCGGAATCGGTACTACCGAAACCCGCTACGTGTAGTGGTCCCATGACCCGGCCCGCAATAACAGAATGGTCGTACTACGATCGGCAACCTACAGAACACATACATGGCAAGTATACGAAACCGCTTAACAACCAAACATGCAGTTCATGAAATATCTTTCATTACTCATGATAACCAAACCACAGAAACCATTTCATACATACAGCCAATATACGCAAGTCGGGGCTCCGCCCTCGACTCAGAAGACAGATACAGAACCAACACATATTCCAGAATATATGTCATTTACAAAATCATGATCTGATCTACACGCATGCAACTACACCTACAGAGCCATCAAAGTAAACCCTAGAATACCTAGGTGCGGAATCAAGAAAACCTCTCGCTCAGAAGATTCCCGCACGTAGTACTGCTGCTGCTGCTGCTAAACCACAACCAAAGAGAGAGAAAGAGTTAGTCAACCGTAAATCCATCGTAAGATACTCAGATATACCAACCAAAAGCCTCTACCGAGACCACCCCTTAAATAGAAACGTAATGCAATGTAGATTCCACCATGGAATCACAATACACGAAACCAAAACCAAAAGCACCGCGGATCTCTAGTCCGCTGGCTACTTGTCAGATAGACCTGAAAGGTGGTAAACAGAAAGGGGTGAGTCCTCGGGAGGACCCAGTAAGGGCTGAGGTAAGATACAGTTTGCAGATGTGCTACTGAGCTGTACCTGCAAAACAGAACAAACACAAGCAAATATATACATATGCATGTATGCAGAGTCAGAGGTGAGCCGGAACCCATCGTACGCGGTCCAACCGCCAGAATGACCCTTTAAAATAGCAGAGCGACAGCCCTCTCTAAGAGGTCAGAATAAACAGAAACAGAAGCACGGTACCGACTGCCTAGGCTGCCTTTCGGCGACACGGGCTGCTGCCGGCACTGGCTGCCGCCGGCGCTGGGCTGCCGCCCGCATCGAAAAAAGGAAGGGTTTGATGGTCATTTTACTGTACACTTAAGACTTTAACGGTCAACATAACGTGGACTTTAACGGAAGGACTACAATTGAGACGATTTATGGAGCTACGGGACTGAAATAGGACAAAATCTTAAAATAGGACTCAAATAGGACAAAGTTGAAAGGTAAGGGACTAAACTTGGAGTTTACCCCATATAATAATGCATATGCAAAACAAAATAGAATATACCAAAAACGTATAAGCATAAATATCGGCGCCTAGCGCGGATATACAGAACAGAATATAAACCCGTGGCCTCTAAGACTATCCAGGCCTTGGAACAGAACAAGCTACAAACAGTATCCTACCATGTGACTGGCCCCGGGATCACCGAACCACCGTCCTCAACCCGGAACCCGCCTCAACAAAACCCGGTATACATGATGTCTCATTCCAGAATGCATAACGAGAGAAGTTGAACCCTTACCTCAGAAATATCGCTCCGCAGCAAAAACCCTGGGAAATCCCGGCTCCCGGCCCGAAAAGTGGCAGTGTGCCTGTAAGGTCCCGCACAACCCCACCAACGCAGAAACACACTGAACAACCACAAACAAGTCAGAACTCACCAAAATAGACCCCCAAAAACCAAACCCGCACAATCCCGCACTTTCCTGCAAAAATCCACAAAAAGCTCGGTTTCTCAAACCGAGCTAGAACATTGTTACATATACATCCATAAACACAACCAAACCTTTAAATCATACCTTCTTCCCAAAACTATCACACAAGTCCGAATCAAAATTCTCGTTCAATTTGTCCGGTACAAATTTGGCAGAGTTTCAGTGCGTTTCGACTACCCTGTTCACAAATGATCCACGAATCTGAAATATATGTTCAGAATTCACGAGAATCAGCCAATATCATTGGCGCCAAAACCGAGGCTCGGGCGGAAAAAGCGGCTTTCACCCGTGCCCGTTCTAACAAAACCAATTACACCATCAAAATCGAACTTCGCTCGATCACAAATATATCCTTACCTTTCGTTGAATCCACCGTTGGATTTTACACCAAATTGTTCGACGCACTTCGGCACCACTTCAGTGCGTTTCTTCTTACGCTCTGTTATCAAACATGCACAAGAAGATGCCGAACGTTAAGAAACCAAGAAATCAAACAAACCTTGTGATTCCGTAATCACTTTCAAATTTCAGCACTCACGGTTTACAAACCGGGCGTAACCTTCACAAACCGACCTCCACTACCGCCTCACTCCTTTGTCCTTTTCCTATTATTGGTAACTTTATGCTAAATTACAACCTGGCCCCCAAACTTTCTAAAAGTTGCAATTTAGCCCAACCGCAGTTTTCAACCTCCAATTGGAACGAAAACTGAACACAACCCTCGGAATATCATATCACACACAAATCATCTTTCACATGTCTAATTACCAACCTAGAGTGTCCTACCGTGCCCGCTGAACCCGAGCAAATCCCGACGTGCTAACCCGGACAAAAAATCACACCATGCCCAAAAATCCTCAAATATTATCATAAAATCCGTCTAAAAATATAACATATTTTACACCCAAGCCGTCAGAAAATTTTCATCCCGAGCCCCGGGAGTCGTCCGGGACCAAACGTCTCCACCCAAAAAATATACTCCGTAAAAAGATTCGGGACGTTCCCACAATTCCAAATATGCAAACGGTTTCCGATTTCAAGGTCCTGGGAGCGCTACCGAGCCCGTTGTATGTCCCGGGACAAGTCCCGGCCCCCGAAAAATATTTTCGGCGAAAATGTCCGGGGGACCCACATGACCTCAAAACCCGAAGGATTCCCAAAACTAATACTCAGATAAGCCTCGGGAGCTGTCTGACCGCCCAAAACCATGACCCGCAGGCCAAAACCAGAGCCCTGGTGGCAAATCAGTGCGCGTGATCGCCACGTTCCGGTTTGACTTGCGTGTTACGACATTGACGGAAACCATTAGGTCGACTTTGCGTACTAGGGCGCGATTGTCGAGGAATAGAGATCCTCGAGGTTCGATTTGACGAGTCGCGTTGAGTAGTTGTAAAACGTTACCCCTTTAGGTATGAGCAGTGAATGTATTTATAGTCCTATGTCTCGGTGGCGTTATTGTAATATCTCAATGTAAGGTGATTATACTTTTATAGGTCATATATGCACTTCGGGAAGTATGGTTCGGGAACGTCCTTAATCTATATTCGGGTTATATGCTAGTTTTTTAATGGGGCCCTTATTTCGGGCTTATGCGTGGGCCTTTTGTTAGGCCTTTTATGCGTATTTGGGCCTGGCGGCCATCAAGTCCCCCCCCAAGCCCTTTTGGCCGACTAGAAGGAGTCCAAAGTTCTTTTCTTGAAGATCCATTTTAGAATGTCTGTCAGTCATGTTCGGGAAAGCTGCTTGGTTCGGGATACTTTCTTTGTTCGGGTATCTGATTCCTCTTCTGCTCGGGAAACTGAGTGCATTTTGGAAACATTGTTCGGGCATGTGAGTCCTCTTGTGTTCGGGTAACTGAGTCATTTCCCGTACTAGCGTGTTCGGGTAACCGAGTCATTTCCCGTACTAGTGTATTCGGGAAACTGAGTCATTTCCCGTACTAGTGTATTCGGGAAACTGAGTCATTTCCCGTACTAGTGTATTCGGGAAACTGAGTCATTTCCCGTACTAGTGTATTCGGGAAACTGAAGATGTGTACTCTCCTTTTCTCGGACATGGTTCGGGCTTCCGAGTAGTCTCCCCTATCATTGTGTTCGGGAAAATGAGGATGTGGATTCCCCTTTTCTCGGTTCGAAGCTTTTGACAATGTTCGGGCTTTTGACTCGAATATTCCCGTACTATTGTTTTCGCTTGTTGACTCCTTTTGTCTCCCGTACTTATACTATTGTGTTCGGGAAACTGAGGATGTTGAGTCCTCCTTTTGTCTCGAACAATGTTCGGGCTTCTGAGTCGTTTCCCGTACTATTGTGTTCGGGAAACTGAGGATGTTGATTCCTCCTTTTGTCTCGAACAATGTTCGGGCTTCTGAATCGTTTCCCGTACTATTGTGTTCGGGAAACTGAGGATGTTGATTCCTCCTTTTGTCTCGAACAATGTTCGGGCTTCTGAATCGTTTCCCGTACTATTGTGTTCGGGAAACTGAGGATGTTGATTCCTCCTTTTGTCTCGAACAATGTCCGGGCTTCTGAGTCGTTTCCCGTACTATTGGGTTCGGGAAACTGAGGATGTTGATTCCTCCTTTTCTCGAACAATGTTCGGGCTTCTGAATCGTTTCTGAGATTTACTCATTCGGGATCTGGCACGGTTGGTATTCCCAACGGTTATTTTTGAATCGACGGTGGAGATCACATGTCGTTTGGCGATTCATCTGCCCGATCTTTTCTATAAATGTGAGATTGAGCCTCACTTTCATTTGCATCTCTCAAGCTCTTCTCTCCTCACAATAAAATCACGACGGACAATCCCACGCTTCAGGAGGCTGTTAGTATCTTCAAGAGGTGGAGGACTGTTGAAGAATCTAATCCAGAAGACTTCTTCCCCCCTTTCCTCGGAGAAGCCACCGTACCGGACGGTTACAAAGGTTCGTCCGCCGTCCATCAATTCTACCGACTCCACCGTCGAGTTGTTGGCCGCTCTTCTGTCGGCCCGTCTTTTAATCTTCTTCCAGCGAGCCGACCGTGTCTCCTCCGGCCTTTTAGCCGAGGTACATGAGAATGTCCACTACTTTTCCCACCCCTTCTAGTGTTCGTCCTTGAGGTTGCCTTTTTGAGACCAAGGGCGAGGTTCCCGAAGGTTGGTGGTCTGAGATCGAGAACTACCGGAGTAAGGCAACTCCGGAGTTAATAAAAGAGTGGCAGTCCGCTCATTTTGTCCCGATGACGGTTCGTACTCGGGTTCCTTCTCCGGAATGCCGGGCGTATGAGCCTGGGAAAGGCTGGCTGGTGATCTTCAAGGATCAGCTGTTGTGCGGGCTCCGCTTCCCCCCGCACCCATTTGTTCGGCAATTGGCGGAATCCCACGGGCTAGCCGTTAACCAATTCAGCCCGAATACCTATTGCCACATAAACGCCTATCTCATTCTCTGTGCTCTGTTCGAGATAGAGCCAACCATATCCACTTTCCTCCAGTATTATAAAGTGAATGTGATCCCGAGGAACTGTTTCTACTTCTTCAGCGCCCGGGGTCCTCCTACTGTAAAATTCAACTTCGTTTGGAATTTGCCAACCAGCCGCAAGGGATGGCATCGGGAATTTTTCTTCATGGAGCCTGATGCGTCATGGGGCCTGCAAACTGCGCAGAAGGTAGGAGGGCTGCCGGATGTGCAGAATCCTCGGCGATTGCTAAAGGGGGCTGCTGCCAAGGAGAATTATGACCGGTTCGACAATAAAATCCGGACCATTGCTCCTTGGTGCGGGGATGGGCCGAGGGAAGTCCTCCCCTTTCCTTTGTCCTGGAGGCTGATTACCCAAGGGGTCCTATCCCACTAGGGTATTATTCGAGGGACTTGGGGAGCTGGGCATCCGGGAGTCTCCCCTTCGACCTGAGACTTGGCCTTGGTGCATCGTCTTCGGGGCGAGACGTCCTTCGAGGACTTCAAGAAAGGTTTATATCGTTCTTCTGTTCATAGATGCATTCGTTTGATATTAACTAATTTTTCCCCTTTTTGCAGAAATGGAGCCCGAGTTTGATCTTGGCGCCATCTTTCGGGACGCGAAGGAGAAGAAACCGAGCTCTAAAGCCGGTGGTTCGAGGCCCGCAGCCGAGAAGAAAGCGGAAGAGAGCTGCCGGTAGATCTTGAGGCTGCGGGCCAGCTGATGAGAGACTGCCGGGAAGTTCCGTCCCGGTCCATATGGAAGGTCATCCTACTCGGGATGACGTTTATGACATCTTTGCGGAACTCCCGAACAAATCGGAAGGACAAGGGGAAGTTCACGGCTTCGAGGTGACCGGGCAAAGTGCCCCAAGTCGAACCTATCGAGTTTGATTAGGTAATCAATTTGTAAAGTTACGCAATCTGTGCTTTTGGAACCTATTCGGGAATCTTTCCCGAATGTTTGGTGAACCATTGCATGGCGTGGTTCGATCTCATTTTTGTACATTAGGTCCGGACTGGAAGGAAGCCCGGGAAGAGAGGCGGCGGCTGCGGGATGAAAAGCTGGCTCGGTTCGGGAATAATCTTATTCCCGGGAGCACAGGTGGCTGATTCATGAGGATCAAAATGTCCTCAGTGATGAAGACATCAAAGACATGGCTCCCGAGCTTTTCGACGGGACCACCACCGCCCGAACAATGGAGTGCCTGGAGCACTTCTACCCTGACTTGGACGTCGCCGCTTCAAAAGTGGCCGCCCTCGGGTACCAGGTTAGTATCTGTTTGTTTATTTCTTAAGTCTGGGCTTTTCATGCTCGTTTCGCGGAAAATAATCTGTCTTGATGATGCGCAGGTGGCCACAATGGGCGGGTGGATTTCCCGAATCACCCGAGCATCCAACCGGATCCGGTCCGAGGCCGAGCAACGGGCGACTAAAGCCATAGCTGTGGTGGCTAAGCTGATCCAGCGAGTCCATCACTACGAGCAGATGCTGCGGCTTTCCCGTACCACCTCCAAGCTCGAGCTTCCCGAAGGCTCACATATCCGGGAGAACCTCAGCCCGGCCGAAGCTGATGATTTTGCTTTGGCTGAGGTTGCTTTCCTAAGTGCGGTGAAAGAGCACCGCCATTCAGAGGAAGTTCTTCGGGAAGAAGTTCGGTCGAAGAGTGAAAAAGAGAAGTTCCAAGTGGACTTCGTCAATAATAAAGAGAACCATGAGCACGATCTTAGGGCCAAAGATGAGGAGATTAAGAGACTCCGGGATGAGATTGCCGCGGTCCAGGCCAAGATCCCGAAGTATCGAAGCGCCGACGGATTACGTGGATATGGCCGTTGACAAATATACCTTCGGGTTCTGTTTGGCCAGGAAGCAAATCGTCGAGCGCAACCCTCATGTTGACCTGTCCGGGCTCGACGGGAATGAGGAGCCCGAAGAGGATCCCAGTTGGTACGGGGATGAATTTATGCATCCACCCGAACCCGTGACTGTTGATGATTTTGCTGATCCTCAGTGATGTACTCTTTTCATTTTCGCACCCATTTTTTGTAATCCCGTACTCGGGCGTTCTTAATGAAATATATTCAAGGATTGGATCAATACTTGTTTCTGAACTCGGTAGTGCTTTTATTATTCCCGGTCATACAATATACTTCTTCAATGCTTCGGAATGGAAAGAGTTAGCCAATTCTCTTCCTTCGGGATCCGATAACTTGAACACTCCTTTCCTTTCTTCGGTGATGACCTCGAAAGGACCTTCCCAGTTCGGGGCAAACGCGCCTCCTTTTGGTCTTCGGGATCCCAGCTTGGTTTGCCGAAGGACCAAATCACCCACTTTGATATTTTTTACCTTCACTTTTGAATTTGTTGCAGATGCGGTTCTTTGTTGGAAAGCTTTCCTTCGCAACTCAGCTTCATCTCTTCTTCCCTCGAGTAAGTCTAAATTTGCTCGTAAGCCTTGTTCGTTCGATACTTCCTCGAACACGTCGGTCATGAGGGAGGAATTCGCTACTTCAATCGGGATCAGTGCCTCGGTCCCGTATGTCAAGGAGAACGGTGTTTCTCCGGTTGACCTTCGGGGCGTTGTCCGGTAACTCCATAAAACATGGGGGAGTTCTCCGGGCCATTTCCCCTTTGCTTTCCCGAGTCTTGTTTTTAAACCGTCCTTCAACGTTCGATTGGATACCTCCACTTGGCCATTGCTCTGCGGGTGGGCGACCGGGGCGAAATGAATCTTGATTCCGAATTCCTCGGCGAAATCCTGGAATCCGCCGTCGGTGAACTGAGCTCCGTTATCGGCAACCAGGACCTTCGGGCACCCGAACCGGCATATAATGTTCTTCCAGACAAACTTTCGGATGTTTTCAGCCGTAATTGTAGCCAGTGGTTCGGCTTCTATCCACTTGGTGAAGTAGTCTACGGCGACTACGCAATACTTCAATCCTCCCGGAGCGGTAGGTAAGGCCCCGATCAGGTCGATTCCCCATACGGCGAACGGTATAGGGTAATCCTAGGACGTCACGTACTCCGAGGGAACCCTCTGTATTCGAGCGTGTTCTTGGCACCTCTTACACTTGTTCACGAGTCTCCTTGCGTCTTCCTTGAGAGTAGGCCAAAAGAACCCTTGTCTTAGTATGACCGCAGCTAACGCGTCCGATTTAATGTGGGATCCGCAGGTGCCTTCATGGGTTTCTCGCAGAATTTCCTCGGTGTCTCCCTCTCCGACGCATTTTTGCAGCGGGGAAGAGAATCCTTTACGGTACATATTATCCCCGATTATGACAAATTTGCTGGCCTTTCTCCTGATGTTGGCCGCTTCGGTTGGATTGTCCGGGAGCACCCCTTCATCGAGGTACTTCCAGTAGGGTGTCCTCCACCCCGAGGTAACGCAGCATATCCGGGAGTGGTCGACGCAAGGTTCACTTCTTACTTCGTCGTAAGAAGCTGACTTCGAAAGTTGGTCGGCCTCCGAATTGAGCGATCTCGGGATCTTCTCGATACACAGCTTTTCGAAATCCGCGGCCAACCTTCTTGCTACCTCGGCGTATTTCTTAAGACTTGGTTCTTTGACCTCGTACTCCCCATTCATCTGCTGAACGAGGAGGTTTGAGTCGCTGCATGCTTTTTTGGCTAACTCCAGTCCAGCAATGAGGGCTTCATATTCGGCTGCGTTGTTTGTTACCGGAAATTGAATTTAATTGACTTAGTAGCCTTCATTCCTTCTGGGCCTTCGAGAACTAGTCCGGCACCTTGTTTGTCCGATCCCGAAGCTCCATCCACGTGCAGGGTCCAGACCGGACTATCCTCGTTCAAGGAATCCTCACTGTCGGACTCCTTGGGTAATTCCGCGATAAAATCTGCTAATGCCTGTGCTTTGATCGCTCTTCGGGGTTCATACTTGATCTCGTACTCGCTTAGCTCGACGCACCATTTTGTGATCTTCCCGAGTGGTCTACCCGTTTTAAGATGTCCTTGATAGGGACATTACTTCGAACAATGATGGAAAACCCGAGGAAGTATGGCTTCAACCTTCTGGCTGATAAGACTAGAGAGTACACCGCTTTCTGGATCATCGGGTAGTTGAGTTCGGCTCCGTGCAGGGATTTGCTTACGTAATAGACTGCCCTTTGCTTTCCTTGGTCGTCTTCTTGAACAAGTACCGAACTTACAGCTTTTTCGCCACGGCCAAGTATACAATGAGGGTCTGTCTTCGGTTGGTTGTCGAAGCGTGGGCATCTCCAGGAGGTAGGCTCTGATTTCCTCCCAGGCTTTCTGACATTCGGGATTCCAACTGAACCTAGCCCTTTCCCTCTCGTTCTCTTCCTTGGATTTCTTCTCACCTTTTCGTACCCCTATTCGGCCGGGCTCCGCACCTTCTTTGATCAAGAGTTTGAAGAACGGACGGCACTTGTCTCCATATCGAGATATAAAGCGACTGAGGGCCGTAATCTTCCCGAGAAGTCTCTGCACGTCCTTTATCGATGAAGGTGTTCTCACGTTTAAGAGTGCTTCGATCTTTGCGGGATTCGCATCGATGCCGCTCGGACACCATAAATCCGAGGAATTTCCCGGATGTTACTCCAGCACTTATCCGGATTCAACCGTATTCCATACCTTGGATTTGCCCGAACACTTCCTCAATATCGCGGATGAGGTTCTCTTCCTCCTTGCTTTTGATGATGATATCGTCAACATAAACTTCGAGAATTCTTCCTATCTGCCCGGAGAATACCTTATCCATCAATCTTTGGTAGGTTGCTCCGGCATTCTTTAGTCCGAAGGGCATTCTCGTATAACAGTGCGTTCCGGCGTCGCTTATGAAGGACGTCTTTTCTTCATCTGCCGGGTTCATCCTTATCTGATGATACCCACTGTAAGCATCAAGGAAAGAGAGCCTCGCGTGTCCGGCCGTGGAATCCACAAGCCTATCGATCGGAGGGTTGGATATGAATCCTTCGGGCAAGCATCATTTACGTTAGTGAAGTCGATGCACATGCGCAACTTGTCGCTATCCTCTCGGGTTGCCACAACGGGATTGCTCAGCCATTCGGGATACGATACTTCCCTTATCACCCCCGCATCGAGAAGCTTCGAAATTTGCTCTTTGATGAAGGCTCTTTTGAGCAGGCGTTATTTCTTTTCTTACGCCTTATGGGTCTTGAATTCGGATTGATGTGCGGGCTGTCTTTGTATTACCTTGGTCGATCCGGGCATGTCACTCGGAGAGTAAGCGAACAAATCTTTATTCATTCGAAGCAAGTTTACAAGATTTTCCTTACTGCCCTCGGGCAAGTCTTTCGCAATTCTCGTTGTCCTATCTCCTTCCAGGACAACGTCTTCTGTATCCGCTTTCCCATCGTCCTCCTTTGAGCAACCCGGAGTGGGGTCCTTCTGAGCTATTGCCATGACATCCTTGGCCTCTCTTTGGCTTACGTAGATCGAGGCATCTCCCTCATCCGTAGCGAGCGTGATGGTCGGGTATTTCACGTCGATCCTCATGTGAATCGCCACAGGGTTTCTCTCCCAATGATAGCATTGTACGCCGAAGGGACATCGAGGGCGAGCCATTTGACCATCAACGTCGTGTACCGAGGTTGGCCTTGAGGCCGACCCGATGAACATCGCGAGAAGCTCGATGGAGCCTAAAGCGGGTATCTCGTCCGGGCCCACGCCGTGAGTTCTTTGTCTTGACGGGGTTTAGCCGGCTTGACTTAAGCTTGAGGCCCTCATATGCTTTTCTGAACAACACATCCGCATTTGAGCCGTCATCGCACAGAACCCTCTTGACGTCTATGGTCCCGATTCGGAGGGTGATGATGAGTGGGTCATAATGCGGGAGACGTACCTCGGACCCGTCCGCTCGTTTGACTCTCGAGGACGGATCTCCGTAGCTTAGTGAGGCTATCTCCCTCGCTTTCCTCTTCCTCGCGTTCGACCCTAGCGTGGTTGTTATGGTGTTCAGGATCCCGGTGGGTTGAGGCGGAACCATCTTCTCCTTGCCCTTCTTGTTTGGTCCTGATGAATCTTCTTCAGCCTTCCCTTTGCCTCGGGAAACTTCTTCGCTCGAGGCATCTTGATACTCTCCCGGGAGCCTTTCTTGATGAGGTGCTCTATGTACCTCTTGACTGATAACCTTGCTCGATTTCATGCCCGGTGTCTCTGTGGGCCCAGCAATACTTGGGCGAATCACGCTTCGCCCCTTCCGGCATGGCCACAGGCGATTAATACTTCCGGCACCTTGTCTCGGAGAGCCGCGAGGATACTAGCCGGGATGTATTAAGGGGGTGAAGCTCGAACTTCTCTCGAAAGTTCTCTTGACCTCCCAACTTCCCGGCTGCTTGGTGGCTGGCTCCTCGGGTTCTCCTTCCTCGGCTCTCGGTTATCTCTGCTGTCCTGCTTCCCTTCGCGTTGAGACAACATTTCCTGAGCAATCATATGCTCCTGCGTGACAGCGTACATTTCCTCGACGCTGGTGAAGTTCTTCCGGGATAATTCGTAAGCCAGGCGCGAGTTAGGGATGAGGGCCTTCGTGAATGCCATGATGCGAATGTTGTCCGTCAGATCAGACGCGTGAACGGCTTCTCGGTTGAACCTCTCGACGAACTCCCGAATACTCTCGTTCGGTCTTTGTTTGATGTCAAACATCTGGATGGCCCTTTTCGCTGCCCTCTTGCATCCGATAAAGTGCGTTGCGAATTTGGTGGCCAGTCCCGAGCGATGACACCGAGTTCGGGAGCAGCGAGTTGTACCAAGCGGAGGCCGGACCTCCTAAAGCTACTTCGAAGCACTTACACAAAGCAGCCTCGTTGGCTCCTTTCAGCTCCATTGCTCTCTTATACTTGCGGACAAAGGCGTCAGGGTCTCCTGAACCTTGGTAGACTTCCAACGGATGCGGTAAGTTGAATATTCGGGGCATCTGGGCGTCCCGAATCCTGCTGGTGAATGGTCCTTCATCAGGGATGTCCTCGCATTTGGGCTCGGGAATGCCCGAGTTTCTCTCGACTCGCTCCAGGCGATGCAGCAGTTGCCTGATCACATCGTCCCGTGGATCACCATGCACCAGTCTCTCTGGCCTTGGGGATCGGTCTCTCTTGTACTCCCTCGGGGACCTCGGCGCTGCCGGCTTTGGCCGGTCCGGAGAAGGAACTTGTTGCGAACACTGCTGCTGGCTACCATAGCCCGATCGATTAGGCCGTGATAAGCGCACATCACGAGGTCGGCAGATTGACCCGATCTGGTTGTTACGGTTTCTTCGCTCTTCTGAAGGACCACCCGCGGCTTGAACAAGATCGGGGTCCAAGTGCGGATGTCGCTTCGACGGTAGCTGGAAGTATGACGTAGGGAGGTTGCTCCATCGGACGATTCCTCTGGGGAACCCCTATAGCTGGGATCGGCCGAGCGGCCGTTGGTGGAGCCTTCTCCCTCCGGCCTGGATGATTGGGAACGGGAATGGCCCCCACGTTCAATCTGATTTTGGGGACCACCACGGTTCCCACAGACGGCGCCATTTGGTGGCAAATCAGTGCGCGTGATCGCCACGTTCCGGTTTGACTTGCGTGTTACGACATTGACGGAAACCATTAGGTCGACTTTGCGTACTAGGGCGCGATTGTCGAGGAATAGAGAGATCCTCTGAGGTTCTGATTTGACGAGTCGCGTTGAGTAGTTGTAAAACGTTACCCCTTTAGGTATGAACAGTGAATGTATTTATAGTCCTATGTCTCAGTGGCGTTATTGTAATATCTCAATGTAAGGTGATTATACTTTTTAGGTCATATATGCACTTCGGGAAGTATGGTTCGGGAACGTCCTTAATCTATATTCGGGTTATATGCTAGTTTTTTAATGGGGCCCTTATTTCGGGCTTATGCGTGGGCCTTTTGTTAGGCCTTTTATGCGTATTTGGGCACAGCGGCCATCACACACATGAAATCTTAAGCTAGTGTTCTTACCTTAAAGTCTAAAAATGGAGATTCTGTCTAAGGAGATAGGTTTTCAGCGAGACCAATGTGACTCCATCTTTCCTAGGAATCCTCCTTATGGTGACTAAAGGGTTAAAGGACTATATCTTAAGATTACATATGTTGTATGGCCGAAATGTACAAAGTGTGATGAGTAGATAGAACCTTCTCGAGGCTCGTTAAGAACATGTGTATGTGATCATGAAAACATGTTTGTATGTCTCTAATTGAGTGCTATATGCATCTCTTTTGCTATGTATGAAAATGATTGAAGTGATTTCGTGCATGTGTTGCTTGAATGAGTCTTGTTGTGTTGATTGAGCATTGAACATATGAATTGCATCATTGTAGATGACATGTAAGAATATAATTTCTGAGTGGAACAAGGACCTGAAATTGAATGGTGAAAACTATTCAATTTGGCAACAAAAGGTTAAGTTCATATTGATTGAGCAAGATATGTTTGATGTGTTGAGCAATGGGGTTGCGCCTCCTGAAGAGGGTGGAAATGGTGATGTCTATGTGGCATACCAAAGAAAGAACAGATTGTGTCGAGTCACCCTTCTCTCTACTATGGTGGATGAGATAATGGTGGAATTCTTGACTATTGCAAGTGCCAAGGGCATTTGGGACGCTGTCAAGGCTAAGTTTGGTGATGTTTCTATTAAGAAACAAAGGTCCATGATCTTGAAGTTTGAGAACTTTGTCAATAGGCCGGATCACACCATGAGCTCCCACTTGCGTGAGATGTCACGCATGATCTACAAATTGAAGGAAGTAGGACATAAACTCACTGATGAGCAACAAGTGCAAGCTATCATTCGATCCTTGCCTAATGAGGAGTGGTAGTTGATGAAGGTCAACTTGCGTCACAACCCTCAAATTAAGTCATTTGATGACATTGCCTGAGATTTATTACTTGAAGCGGAAGTAATGGCTCTTGAAAATCACTCAAAGGTATTTGTCGCCTCCACTTCCTCCAACAAAAGTGGGAAGAATGGGAAATGGAAGTGGTTTGGTAAGGGCGAGAATAATGGAAATGGCAAAGGCAAGGGTAAGGCTAATGGAAATGGTGGTGGAAATGCACTCAACTTGAAAAAGTTTGAGAAGAAGAGGGATGTTTCGAAGCTCAAGTGCTTCAACTGTGGCAAGAAGAGCCACTTAGAGAAGGATTGCAAGAATCCTTCCAAGGTATATGTACCTTCTACTTATACTTTATTTGTACATGTTGTCTCATGTACTTTGCTTACTGAAAGAGATTCTTTGTGGATTGTAGATTCTGGAGCAACAGACCACATAGCCTGGGACAAGTCTTGCTTCGTGGCATCCAGGAAACTCCCAAGAGGTGTAAAGCATGTCTCGGTGGGAAACAATTAAGTATTATATGTAGTTGGTATTAGGACTTGTAAAGTCCCCATGTGTAATGGATATTTCGTTTATCTTTTGGACGCCCTTTATGTACCTGACATTTGTAGAAATTCTGTTTATATCAGTAGCTTGTTGAAGTACAATTATAGCTTAACTTTTACTAATAGTAGCGTAACTATTATGAAAAATGATTAAGTTGTGTGTGAATGCTTTGTAAAAAACGGTTTATATGAACTTCAACCCAGCCACACTAATAATACTTCATCTAGTTGTCATGTGACCGATGTCACATATGAAATGACTTAGCATGAAAGGCTTGTACATGTAGGTCAAGATAGAAATAAGATGGCCAAAAGTGGCTAACTTGGATCATTGACCAATGTGAACTTGCCAAGTTGCCAATCATTCCTTAGAGGAAAGGCTACAAAGAAGCCATTTGGGCTAGAAACTAGAAGGGAGGAAGTATTAAGCCTAGTGCATTGACACTTGCATGGTCGAATGAGAGTGGTATCTAGAAATGGTTTTATATAGTTCTTAACATTCACTGATGACTACTCAAGGTTCACCCATCTATTCTTACTAAAAAAGAAGACCGAGGCCTTAACATACTTTCAAAAGTATGTCCACTAGGTAGAGAATCAATTGGGTAAGAAAATCAAGTCCTTAAGGACTGATAGGGGCAGAGAGTATAGCTAATTAGCATTTAAGTCATTTTTTGACTTGGAAGGAAATCAAAGAGAGTTCATTCATCCTTGGATTCCATAACAAAATAGAGTGTCTGAGAGCAATAATAGAACTCTAATGGACATGGTGAGGTCCATGATGGCTACGGCCAACTTGGACACCACTTATTGAAGTGATGCATTGCTTTGTGCAGTGCATATACTCAATAGAGTGCCTACCAAGACCATTGATACTTCTCTATATGAGTTATGAAAGAATAATTCCCCTAATTTTAGCTAAATGCATCCTTGGGGTTGCTTAGCTGATGTGCATGTCCCAGACCATCCTTTAGGAAAATTGGGTCCAAGAGGGAAGCAATGTGCTTTCCTTGGTTATTGCATAGAATTTAGGGTTATGTGTTCTTGGACGTACGTCACAAGAATGGATTGGTGGTTGACGTCAGAAATGCCAACATTGCGGAAAATGAGTTTCCAAAAGTTGGTGAATGTAAGGATATTAAGTCATTTGGTCCAATCCTTGAAGAGGATCAACCAAGTGACACATAGGCACCGGTTGCACAAGGTGCACCTATTTAAGAGGGAGTGTCTTAACCAATTGGAGTCGTGGCTCTAAATGTGGTTCCAAAGTTGAACAAGATCCACAAGTTGATGAAATTTTTCAAGAGGGAGTTGAGATAAATCAAGACCAAATCGAAATTCCTCATCAAGTGGAGCATGAGTTGCCTCCACAAGAGGAAGTCCATAACGATGTGCCTCCATGGATTAAGCAAGAAGTTGCTCCATCTAATCCTCTTTCGAGAAGATCTAAAAGGGAAACTAGAGCACCCAAAAGACAGGGACTCTCGGAGGGTGAGACTTACTTGGTAGCATCAGAAGTTGATGAACCAAGCAACATCAAAGAAGCTCTTCAAGGTGCACAAAAAGATGAATGACTAAAGACAATGCATGAGAAATTGAACTCAATGCATGCAAATGGTGTGCGGGAGTTGTCAGGTCTTCCTCCTGACAAAAAGGTCATTGGGAATAAGTGGGTCCTTAAGATTAAGCAACATTCTGATAGAAGTATCAAAAGATAGAAGGTAAGGTTTGTTCTTTCACACAAAAGGAGGTTGTTGATTTCAAAGACACCTTCTCACATGTTGTGAAATTTAATTCCATTAAAATACTTCTTGCTATAGTAGCAAAGTTGGATCTCGAACTACATCAATTGGATGTTAAAACAACTTTCCTCAATGGTGATTTGAATGAAGAAATCTATATGAGACAACCCGGGGGTTTTGTCCAAGAAGGTCAAGAGAACAAGGTGTGTAGACTTGAGAAGTCTACCTATGGTCTTAAACAAGCTTCAAGACAATGGTACTTAAAGTTCAACCATGCAATTACTAGCTATGGCTTTGTAATGATGCATGAAGACCATTATGTCTACTTGTTCTCATTCGGATCCAATTATGCTATTATGACTTTGTATGTAGATGAGATATGTATAGCAAGTAGTGGGATTGAGTTGATTAAAATCATTAAAGGATGGTTGTCCTCCACCTTTGACATAAAAGATATGAGAGAAGCCTCTTTCATTCTAGATGAAAGATATACCAAAATAGAAGGGAAAGAGTGCTAGTTCTTTCACAAGAGTCTTATATTGATTCTAGAAAGATTTAAATTAACCAACTCAAAGCCCATGAACAGCCCACTTGCACGTGGATGCAAAATTGGAGAGCATATGTGCCCCAAGACTCCAAAAGAGAAGGAAGAAATGGCGAACATACCATACCTTAGTAAAATTGGGTTTTTAATGTATGTCATGTTATGTACAAGGGCCGACGTTACCCAAGCAGTTGGCTTACTCGCAAGGTATTCTTCAAACCCTAGAATGCATCATTGGTAGATCGTAAAGAGGGTTTTAAGGTACCTTAAGGTGACCAAGGATTATTGGCTATCTTATCAAGGCACAAAACTTGATTTACACGGTTACTCTAAAGCTGATTAGGGTGGAGAAAGAGACTCCAGCAAGTCTACAAGTGGCTATGTATTTATGCTAAATGGTGGGGCTGCTACTTGGTATAGCAAGAAACAGACGTGTACAACATTATGCACAATGGAGGCTGAGTTTATCTCTTGTGCCTCGGTTGTACAAGAAGCCATTATGGTTAAAATAAAACTTTGTGCGATATTAGCATATTAGCATGAAATACAACTTTGTGCGATATGCAATTGAAGATGATGAAGTTAAAATAGAGTACATTTCAACAGACATATTGGTGGCAGACCCTCTCACTAAGCCATTGCCACCTCTTGTATTTGCTAGACATGTTAAAGTAATCGTAAATTGTAAATGTTGGATGTATTTCACAACTTTGGTGTCACACATGTTGTACTATCTTGATATAAATGAAGTTGTTTATTTATGAATCAAATCGTTTGTTCAATTATGAAAAAACAACAAAAATTAGAACATGTCAACTATAGGCATTAGAAATACTTTCTTACACAGGTCTTTCGCCCTTAATCTCGTGTAGAATTAAGGATGAGACAAGCTAAAGACTCAAAGTATGACATGTGACTTGAAAGAGGTATACTTTTGAGTGGGAGGCATGGCCAACACATGTTAGTTTAACTACATATATCGCCTTGATTTGAAGAAAATCAAGATAAGATTAACAAGTTCATCAAGTTTGTTTGATCACTATACATCCTAGCCTATGTTTAGTAGTAAGCTTGGTCTTACTTATTCACATTTCATGGTTTTGTGGCATGTCCTCCTTCTATTTGATCAGGGGAGTACGCTATTTAGTGTTTTAAGATGGAGAAATGACACACAATTAGTGTTCATATGGAACTTGAGGGATGTGTTCAAAGTGTTACATGTCATGAAATGCGACCAAAATAAAGAATTTAAGCATGTTGTCTCCGTTCTTGGTTAGTGTGAGATTCTTTGACACAAACTCTTAGTGACTTTAGTTTACTATTAGTGAATTGTATCAATGAGACTACTTTAATTGGTTGTCAAAGGACCTCCAGAAGTTGAGACCATAGTATCCTCCTTTTAGGTAGTCAAGTTGGTTCATTTACTTAAGGTTTTCAAGCTAAAATGAAAGACATTTGTGAATGATACACATACTCTAAAGTTCAATCTTTGGCCCGCATACTATTTGTAGTATGATTAGCTTGACTTATGAATGATTATTAATGAGATCTCGGGTTACTTAATACAATCATGGATTTCAAATAGTTAAAATCAAAATCACTTGATGAGTTCAAGTGAGCTTGATAGGTTCAAGCATGTTTGAAGAAGTTCAAACTACACACGGATGCTTGATGAATTCAAGTGGATTGTGGAGAGGACAATCATTCATTGTGAGTCTAACAACCACAATGAAGGTGATTTGGTAAGTATGCCTTGGGTTTGCACCATTAACTCCATTTATATGAATGTGCTTGTTTGTTTTGGCTTGTGATTGTGTTTGAGAGATATGATTCAAGTGGGAGTTTTGTAACTCAAAAGTATCTTAGTGCGAGTGAGAGTTTGTCTGCATGCAAATGGTGTGAGGATGTCCATATTGATGTGCCTCCACAAAAGGAGCAAGAGGTTGCTCCACCCTAGACCCCGAATCCTAAAGGGTCTCCCTGAAGATGTCCTCAAGGTTGAACTCCAGAGCCATATCTGCAAAAGGCAAAGCAATTAGAGTTAATAAAAATAGAATTCATGAGTACAAGAATGAAGAGTAAGAAACATTCAACAAATTCCTGATGGGAAATTTGGTGATGAAGACACTGAATGAGGACAGGATCGTGAGATGAGGGAGGAGTCTCCCGAATGCCCAACTCCCGGAAGTTGTTGGAATTCCTTAGCGCACGAAGAACTTCTGAGTTAATACTGCAGCTTAGAGGAGCTGGGAATAACATGACGGAGAAGAAACAATTAGAGCACATTTTATCAAGGTAAGGGTATTTTGGTAAATGTGCACTAATGAGCTTAAATGAGCTAGAATATGTAAAATGGAGATGATTGGAATTACTTTGTGTAATTCGGGCGTCATTTGTCAATCATAACCACCTCTAACGCAACTTATCAAAGTAAGGGTATTTTGTTAATTTTGATGTAAGGTGTATGTACCTTGAACCATAGAATAACTCCATCTTTGCCAATTTATGAGGTTGGCAATGTAGTTTCCAATTTATAAGGTTGGCAATGTGATTGGCACATTGATGAGGTAGGCAAAGTAGTTGACACATTTAAGGAAAAGCTTTTTGGTAGCTCTCATTTATAAATAGATGGGAGGAAGTGCCTTATTTTCCATCCATCATTCCATTATCTTCTTCTCCTTCTCAATCTTTGTCAAAGTGCCAAATTCTTGAAGCAAGTTTTAAAGCATTAGGGGTGGAATTATTTGTGTCATTCCACACAACATATTCAAGGTGTTCCACATCTCATCGGCCCTCTTCCCTTCTCCTCCTTTGGTGCAAGGCACCATCATCACCATCTCTTGAAGCCAAGGGCTGACATTGGAACAAGCTTGAAAGCTTAAGGAATGAGCATATGTCGATTGGAGCAAGGTTTAAAATAATCCTTAAGCAATTTTTCCTTTAGTGCAAGGTATGCTTACTCCTCTTAGTATCATGTTTAGTTCTTCGTCTTCATACTCTATTGATGCTAGATTCATTGGTTTCATGGCATGTTTTGATGAGATAAAATCATGCATGTAAAGAAGAAATCGCCAATATATGTCATGTGAAGTAGAGTATTACATGTGTATGAGAAAGATCAACATGAGAGCATGTTTTAGGAAACTCTAAAATCTACAAATGGTATCGAGCACGAGGATAATGATCTCTTACATATGTATGCTTGAAAAATTTTAGTTTGAAAAATGCATGAGAAATTGGCATAAAACTGAAAAATCGAAAAGTGTGATAAGCATGTTGTCTTGGTGACTTGAATGCTTGTTGAATGCTATGAATACATGAAAGTGTATGAACATCATGTGTTGATTTATAGATTCTTTGAGAATCATTGAATGGCCAAAAGTTGGTAAACATCTACTTGTAATGTAAATGACTTAAGTGTTGTGCAAATGTGCACTAGTTTTGACCAAATCGTATAAGCATGAAATTGCAATGTGTTTGCTTTGGTTTAGAATGCTTATAGTGCGTGATTTAATATTTCTAAATTAATAGAATATGTATGTATGTTGTAGAACATGGATACAAATGGGATTTATACATGTCCTTCAATGATTGCATGTAAGTGTTACATACAAGTGTCATGCTTGTAATTTAAGCTACAAGTCCATACTCTAAAGTCTAATAATGGAGATTTTGTCTAAGGAGGTGGATTTTAAGTGAGACCATTGTTACTCCTCCATGTTTCTGGAAATCATCCTTATGGTGACTAAGGGGTTGAATGACTATAGTTTAAGGTTATGGTACAATGGTACATGCATTTGTTGCATGACCGAGTGTACAAGTGTGACAAATGAATAGAACCCTCTTGAGGCTCATTGAAGAACGTGTGTATGAAGCCATGGAAACATGTTTTATATTTCTAATTGGGTGCTATATGCACTTTATTTGCTATGTATGAACATGCTTGAACTGATTTTGTGCAATGTGTTGCTTGCATGAGTCTTGTTGTGTTGATTGAACATTAAAAACATGTGGTTGCATCATTGTAGATGGCATATAAGAATAAAATTTCTGAGTTGAACAAGTACTTGAAATTGGATGGTGAAAACTATTCAATAAGACAAAAAAAGGTCAAGTTCATAATGATTGAGTAAGACATGCTTGATGTGTGGAGTAATGAGATTGCACCTCTTGAAGAGGGTGGAAATGGTGATGCCTATGTGGCATACCAGAAAAAGAATAGCTTGTGTCGAGTCACCCTTCTCTCTACTATGGTGGATGAGATAATGGTGGAATTCTCGACAATTGAAAGTGCCAAGGGCATTTGGGACGCTGTCAAAGCTAAGTTTGGTGATGTTTCTATTGAGAAACAAAGGTCCATGATCTTGAAGTTTGAGAACTATGTCACGCATGATCCACCAAATTGAAGGAAGCGGGACATGACCTCACCGATGAGCAACAAGTGCAAGCTATCATTAGGTCCTTGTCGATGAGGAGTGGTAGTTGATGAAGGTCAACTTGCGCCACAACCCTCAAATTAGGTTATTTGATGACATTGCCCGTCATTTGTTACTTGAAGCGAAGTCTTGGCTCTTAAGAATCATTCCAATACATATGTTGCCTCCACCTCTTCCTCCAATAAGAAATGGAGTAAGAAAGGGAAATGGTTTGGTAAGGGTAGAAATGGGAATGGCAGGGTAAGGCAAGGGTCAGTGGAAACAGCAGTGGAAATGGACCCAACTTGAATAAGTTCAAGAAAAAGAGGGATGTTTCTAAGCTGAAGTGCTTCAATTGTGGCAAAAAGGGCCATTTTGCTAAGGATTGTAGAAATCCTACCAAGGTATGTGTACCTACTACTTCTAATGTATATGTTGTGTCATGTACCATGCTCACTGAAAGCAATTCTTTGTGGATTGTAGATTCGAGAGCAACATACCACATAGCCCGAGACAAGTCTTGGTTTGTGGCATTCAAAAAACTCCTAAGAGGCGTGAAAAATGTCTTGGTGGGAAATAATGATGTTTTAGAAGTAGTTGGTATTGGGACATGTAAAGTCCATGTGTGTAATGGATATTACGTTTATCTTGTGGACACACTTTATGTACATGGTATTTGTAGAAACTTGGTTTCTATTTCGAGCTTATTGAAGTACAATTATACCTTAACCTTCTCTAATACTAGTACTATTATGAAAGATCATCAAGTTGTGATTGAGGTCACAAGTGAAATGACTTGGCATGAAAGGCTTGGTGACATAGGTCAAGATAGGATGAATAAGTTGGCCAAGAGTAACATAGGTCAAGATAGGATGAATAGGTTGGGCAAGAGTGGCTTACTTGGGTCCTTGACAAAGGTGAACTTACCGAGTCACCAATCATGCCTTGAAGGTAAGGCTACAAAGTAGCCATTTGGGCGAGGCACTAGAAGGGAAGAAGTACTAAGTTTAGTACATTCAGACTTGTGTGGTCTAATGAGAGTGGTATCTAGAAATGGTTTTAGACATTTTATAACATTCAATGATGACTATTCTTGATTCACCCATGTATTCTTAGTCAAAACCAAGGCAGAGGCGTTGTCATACTTTGAGAAGTATGTGAATTTGGTAGAGAACCAATTGGGTAAGAAGTTCAAGTCTTTGAGAACTGATAGAGGTGGAGAGTATAGCTCATTAGCATTTAAGTCATTTTGTGACTCCAAAGGCATTCAAAGAGAGTTCACTCTTCCTTGAACTCCATAAAAAAATGGGGTGTCCGAGAGAAATAGAACTTTAATGAACATTGTGAGATCCATGGTGGAAAAGGCCAGTTTGTGTTGATTTTAGGATCGTCTTTAACATGCTTCTCATGTTCGCATTTAATAATACCGAAGAAAGGATTAAGAGTATGAACCTTGCTTCTGGACGCAGCTTAAGAATCTTAGAGATTCTTGCTCCTTGTTGATGAAGAAGACTCGGCTGGGGGAACACCTTTAGGGAGGCTTGAAGATGATTTGTCTCCAAGGTGAGTTCCACTCACAATGCTCCTAGAATGCCAACTAATTCGGAAGAAGAAGTATGAAGAGAGAAGAGAGAACCAATGCTGGTTGAGGGATAATAGAAATGGCGCCACCCTCCCTCTATTTATAGAGGAGGATGGGCTGCCAATGAGGGGGCACAATGCCTCCTCATTTGTGAAGTAACATGTCTCTAGGACCAAGGGCTGCAACCAATGCCCCTTGGTCCATGAGACATGTCTCATGTCTTTGCCTTTTCAATTAAGTAATTAATTAGAAAAGGAATAAATAAATAATTGTGTCTAATAGGAAATTAATTAACTAATTAATTAATTATCCAAATATGGTGAAGAGGCAAGGAGGTGACCCATGTCCCTTGCCCATTCGGCCATGGGACATGAGACATGAGACATGTCCCTTTGGCCGAATGGTGCAAGGCATGGGGTGCACCCCCTTGCCTAGAGGCACCTAGGGTGAAGGGGCACTCACACCCCTAGGCCCATGGCCGAATGGGTGTAAGGCCACCTTAGGGTGCCCTTTCGGCACCCAAGGGTGCTACGCACCCTTCGGCCTAAGCCGAAGGTGTGCTTGGCCCTCTTCGACACCTTTTCACCAATTTATGCACCTTTCCTCCAAGAGACACGTCTCTTCGCCAAAAGGTGCCTAGACACATTTGTACCAAGCTCACATAGAGCTAGTCCAAGACATATTAAATCATCCATTGAGCTCCTTGAGCTCATATCAGCTCACTAAGAGCAGATACACATCTCTCTAGCTCAAACACTCAGATTGAGTGAGTTGAGCCGTGCCTAGCTACTTTAGCTAGCCCAGGGCATCTTAGGTGCGCAAGAATTCCAATAGTTTGGACATCACTTATTGGAGTGATACATTGTTTTGTGCAGTGCACATTCTCAATATAGTGCCTACCAAGAACAATGACACTACACCATATGAGTTATGGAAGGAAAAGTCCCTAGACTTGAGCTACATCCACCCTTGGGGTTGCTTAGCATATGTACACGTCCCAGACCATCCTTTGGGAAGGTCGGGAGCATGGGGTAAGCAATGTGCTTTCCTTTGTTATTGTATAGAATCAAGGGGTTATGTGTTCTTGGATATAAGTCACAAGAATGGTTTGATGTTTGACACCAGAAATGCCATCTTTGTGGAATGTGAGTTTCCTATATTTGGTGAATGCAAAGACATAAACTCTTTTGGACCAATCCTTGAAGATGATCAACCAAGTACCACATGGCCGATTTCACAAGGTGCATCTATTCCAATCAGAATATCTCAACCAATTGGAGTTGTGACTTCAAATATGGTTCCAAATCAAAAGGAACAACTTGAACAGAATCCACAAGTGGATACATCTGTTCGAGAGGGAGTTGAGATTAATCAAGAGCATAATGACATTCCACACAAACCAGAGCATGAGTTGCCTCCAAATGAGGATATAAATGAAGTTCTTCAAGAGGGAGTGCATGAGTTGCCACCGCTTGAGGATGTCCATATTGATGTGCCTCCACAGAAGGAGCAAGAGGTTGCTCCACCTAATCCTCCTTTGAGAAGATCAGAGAGAGAATCTAGAGAACCCAAAAGATGGGGACTCTTGGAGGGTGAGACTTACTTGGTTACATCAGAAGTTCATGAACCAAGCAACATCAAAGAAGCTCTTGAAGGTACACAATGAAATGAATGGCTAAAGGAAATGCAAAAGGAATTGTCGTCAATGCATGCAAATGGTGTGTGGGATTTGTCAGATCTTCCTCCTGGCAGAAAGGCCATTGGAAATAAGTGGGTGCTTAAGATTAAGCAAAATTCTGACGGAAGTATCAAGAGATACAAGGCACTGTTGGTTGCCAAAGGATTCACACAGAAGGAGGGTGTTGATTTCAAAGACACCTTCTCACCTGTAGTAACGTTTAATTCCATCAGAATACTACTTGCTATTGTAGCAAAGTTGGATCTAGAATTGCATCAAATGGATGTAAAAATGGCCTTCTTCAATGGTAATTTGAGTGAAGAGATATACCTGAAACAACCTAAAGGATTTGTTCAAGATGGTTGTGAGAACAAGGTGTGTAGACTTAAGAAGTCTATCTATGGCCTTAAACAAGCTTCAAGACAGTGGTACTTGAAGTTTCATAATGCAATTACTAGCTATGGCTTTGTAATGATGCATGAAGACCATTGTTTCTACTTGTTTTCATCTTGATCCAACTTTGCTATTATTACCTTGTATGTAGATGACATACTGATAGAAAGTAGTGGACTTGAGTTAATGAAAACCATTAAAGGATGGTTGTCCGCCACCTTTGACATGAAGGATATGGAGGAAGCTTCTTTCATTCTAGGTGTAAAGATTCATCGGAATATAAAGAAGAGGTTGTTAGCTCTTTCACAAGAGTCTTATATTGATGAGATTTTGAAAATATTTAACTTCACAAACTCAAAGCCCATGAACACCCCACTTGCATATGGGTGCAAGATTGGTCAACATAAGTGCCCTAAGACTCCAAAGGAAAAGGAAGAAATGGAAAACATTCCATACTTAGTGATATTGGGTCCTTGATGTATGTCATGTTGTGTACAAGGCCAGACATTAGCTAAGCAAATGGCTTATTCGCAAGATATTCTTCAAACCCCGGAATGCACCATTGGAAATGTGTTAAAATGTTTCCGAGGTACGTAAAGGGGACCAAAGATTATTGGTTATGTTATCAAGGAAAGAAACTTGATTTACATGGCTATTCTGATGCTGATTGGGGTGGGGATAGAGACTCCATCAAATCTACAAGTAGATATATATTCATGCTTAATGGTGTGGCAACTACATGGTGTAGCAAGAAACAAACTTGTACAACGTTGTCAATAATGGAGGCTGAGTTTGTCTCATATTCCTTGACTGTACAAGAGGCCATTTGTCTTGGGTTCTTCCTTAAGAACTTGGAATCTCGGATTAAAATGGAAAGGCCTATTACTATCTATAGTGATAGTATGGCGGTCATGGCTTACACTAAAGATCCCAAGTATCATGGAAAGACTAAGCATATTAGCATGAAATACAATTTTGTGCGGGATGCAATTAAAGATGGTGAAGTTAGAATAGAGTACATTTCTACGGACCAGATGGTTGCTAATCCTCTCACTAAGCCATTACCACCACTTGTGTTTGCTTGACATGTTAGAGCAATGGATCTGCATAGATTATAGTATGTTGGTACTTCACCACTTTGGGTGTCACAAATGTTTGTACGGAATGTTGGATGATCAATAACGTTGTTTGTTTATTATCATATTTTTTTTGTTCTATCTTAAGTTATACAATGAAAATTAGAACATGTCAAACATAGCCATATAAAGACTTTCTCACACAGGTCTTTCGCCCTTAATCTTGGGTAGATTAGGGATGAGACAGCTATGGACTCAAAGTATGTTGTTTCTTTGAAAACATGTAACTTTAGGTAAGTTATACTTTTGAGTGGGAGTCTTGAACCAAAACAAGACACCTTAGCTATATGTCGCCTTGATTTAGATGAAATCAAGAAGAGATGAACAAGTTCATCGAGTTTGTATGACCACCATACATCCTAGCCTATGATAGAGGTAAGTTGGGGCTTGCTTAGAGATATTTCATGGTTTGTGATATGCCCTACTATTTGTTTGTTAAAGGGAGTACACTATTGGAGTTTTAAGAGGGAGAAACTGACACACCCCTCCACATTGGTGGACATTATTCCGAGTGGGAGTGGTGTAGGTAAAACACTGAATTAGTGTTCATATGGAACTTTTGAGATGTGTTCCCTAGGATTTGTTCCTTGAAGATATGTTCATCAAGGATGTGTTCCTGGATTTCCATGTCCATGAAATGCAATCAAAAGAAAGAATGTAAGCAAGTTGTCTCTGTTCTTGTTTGGTGTGAGATTCTTTGACATAAACTCTTAGTGACTTTAGCTTATTATCAGTGAGTTGCATCAATAAGACTGCTTTGATTGGTTGTCGAAGTTCTCTGAGAAATAAGACCAGAGTATCCTCCTTTTGGGTAGTCAAGTTGGTGCAATTATCCAGGTAGTTCAAGCCAATAAGAAAGACACTGGTATACGATACATATACTCTAAAGTTCAATCTTGTGCCCACAAACTATGTGTCTGATTAGAATTGACTTATGAGTGTTGATAATGAGATCTCAGTTTCTTAATACAATCATGAGTTTCAAAGAGTTTAAATTCTAAGAAGGAAACCAATTGTGATTAAGAAGATGTATCATTGTTTCTGGGGTTTCTAAAGGCAATACTTGATTAGTTCAAGTAAGCTTGATAGGTTCAAGCAATGTTTGAAGAAGTTCAAACAGAACACACAGAAGTGCTTGATAAGTTCAAGTGCATTGAGGAGTGCTTGATAAGTTAAAGTACGTTAATGAGAGGACAATCTTTCATTGTGAGTCTAATAACCACAATGAAGGAGATTTGGTGTGTATGCCTTGGGGTCGCACCCTTAACTCCATTTATATGAACATGCCTTGGTTTGGCTTGTGATTGAGAAATTTAATTCCAGTGGGAGTTACAACTCAAAAGTATCATAGTGCATGTCGCGGGTGCGCTCGCGCACGGTTGCGGAGGCGGGGCCGTCCCTCGACGGTGGAAGCGGAAGCTACGGCGGAAACGGAAGTGGTCTGTCTAATCGAGACCCGCTGAGTGTAGTGGTCCCGTGTCTCGGCCCGCAAAGTCTCGTTCTCGAAGGCCCGGTGCCTGAGAACACTTTGCTCATGGAGTATGCATACAGAGTTATGCGCTTATAACCTTCGGTCGTTGATAGTCTCGTTCCTAAGGAAGGCCCGGACTCTCGGTTGATGTGGTGGAGCAGATGATGTTCTTGAGACTCCAAGCTTGCTGTTCAGAGTAATCTGTAAAAGATAAGGAGAATACTCAGAAGTAGCAAGAGGGGAGTGGGGGGGCGTGTAGTAGCTTACCCGATTTAGGGTGGACATCACCCGTTTTATAGAGTGATGCCGGGAGAAGAGCCTCCCCCAGTTGAAGCCCTTAGACAGGCTGTTTGAGATAAGTCTGTGTCAGACTGATTGGAGATAAGGCGGCTGTGATGATGAAGATCTCAGCAAACCGCCTTAGGTGATTCACTTGTCAGAGAATGTCTGGCGTATAAATAATGTGAAGATATCCCATGCTCGACCTGCCCACCTTATTGGCCGGTTGATGTCAGACGACCAAGTGGTCTATTTCCAAGTGGAGCAAGTGGTGGGCGAAGGCCCATAGGGGCGAAGGCCCCAAATAGAATATAGCCAAATAAGGGGTGAGGGTTGCACGAACCTGGGTACCAAGGCCTTATCTGGGCGGGGCCAGTATAGGCAGGAGACTGGGAGTAAGACCCATGGAGGCGAGGGAGATCACGAGGGTTCGCCCTAAGTCCGCGAGGGGGGCCCGCGCAGGCTTTAGAAACGCAAGGGTGAGTATGAGACGTCGCCCCTGCGAGTCTGGAGGCCCGCGAGGGCAGGACCTCGCGAAGGCGATACTGGGGACCACAAGGATGAGACCTTGCGAAGGCGATACTGGAGACCACAAGGATGAGACCTTGCGAAGGCGATACTGGAGACCACAAGGATGAGACCTTGCGAAGGCGATACTGGAGACCACAAGGATGAGACCTCTCCCAAGGCCTCGTATGATTCTGATACAACGCGAGGGCGCGATTGCTTGGGTAGTGTACCAAGATGCCTCCTCCTGAGAGCGGAGTATGGGCAGGGTCCTGTACTCCGTTTTTTGAAAGTACTTTGCTGAGGACCGATGTAGTAGTCACAAGTGAAGATCTTTTATAATCTGATAGTTTGTGTTGGATCCTTCACGACCCTTTACTCTGTGTTGAAGATACTGTTTGAAAATACCATGTTGAGGGTTGTGTGGAGCGCGATGACCTTTTATGGTCTGATACTCGTGTTGGATCCTTCATGATCCTTGTGAGTTTTGAGGAGGGGGCATTTGCTTGGGTAGTGTACCAAGATGCCTCCTCCTGAGAGCGGAGTATGGGCGGGGTCACGTACTCTGTTCAAATTCCAAGTCTTTGGAGTTGGCGAAGGCGCTTGGGCCGTTTGCGGACCGTTTGATTGCGAAGGCAGCGAAGAGTCTCTTCAACATTTATTGCAGGAGAGATAAAGGAAGATGAGAGGTTTACTGACCGTTATGGGACGCAACACGTGGCGCCGTAGGGGTCGATTACGCTTTGTAAAAGCGTTTCTTCTTTTTGTACGGCAGGGGAGAGGTTTAATAACCGCTGGATGCCGGCACGTGGCGCCTCAGAGTCATTCACGCTTAAAAGCGCTTTTTCATTTTGGCGGGCTTATAAAAGCGTACCGAGAAGATTGAAACCTTTCTTCTCCACTCTTGCATTTGTTCGCTCCGCTTGAGTAACCCTTTCGTATTCTTGCGTTTCTTGGCGATTTCATCGGCGGTTGAGAGGTGATTTGCGGTGGTTCCTCCTTTTCGCTCGAGATTCCTCCGGTCAACTGTTCATTTGCCAACCGCTCCGTTCGTTCTTGCTTACCGCTTTAAACCACTCAGGTAAGTTTTTTCTTCCCGCACACTGAGTGCTTCAAGTTCTCTGAGCGCACTGAGCGCTTGCCGAAATGCCTTTGCTGGGCTGTTTCGATTTATATGCCTATCTGTTCTTCCTTTTGCAGAGATGGATTCCAAGGAAGCTGTTCGCCCAGTGGTCGCTCCTCTCGAGAAGACCACGGTGAAGTTTGAGAGAATTCACCAGGAAATGGTGGGGGCCTTCTGCCCGTGGAGAAAACGCCGGTATACGCATCCCGTGCGGGTGTTTGTCGGGCGAAGGGTTGGCCCGTTACGGAGGAGAACAAGGAGAACCGGGTGTTGTGCCTGTACACGGCGCAGCTTTCGGCGGGATTGCGGTATCCCTTCCCGCAACTGGTGCAGGATCTTTGTGCTGATTGGGGAATGCCCCCAACTCAGTTGGCGCCCAATACTTTCCTGAGTATTGCGGGCTTCATTGTCGCCTGCCACATGGCCGGCGTGAAGCCATTCGCCGATGTGTTCAACCGTTTTTATCGGTTGGAGCTGAGGAGTGGGGGTGCGTTTTTCTACGTCACTCCCATAAATGTTGGAGGTAACCACTCCATCTCCTTTACTGCTGCGCCTGCATCCTACCACAACCGGCACGGATCCTTTTTCTTCTTGCCGCGAGGGCACATGGGACTTTCCCGTGGCGAGGACGCGACAATCCGTGCAAAGCATTGCGCGGAGGCCTGTGCTGACTCACGGGGGAGTGCGGTGGCAGGCATACGTTCAACTGCTGGGGTGGTTGGACGATGTCCTTTCAAGGAGCGCATGCGAGGCGTTCTTCCCTTTCTCGGCTGCCCAACTGGACGAGACCACCCTAAGGTGGGCTGGGATCAGCACGGGTTTCGTGCTGGACCCCCAGATGCCCCCGCCATACGAGGGATGGGCTCCCGTCCACCGTGGGACAATGATAGATTCTTTCTTCGCTGCTCTAGCGGCGCCCCAAGGTACGCTGCGCATACATACTAATATACTGTAATTTTGTAAGAGGTCTGGTAGAACCTGGTCTGAAGTCCCTCTTTGTCTGCAGATGCCGTTGCAGAGTCTGGCGAAGCCCAGGGTAAGAAAGCATCCATGCGCATCGCCCAACGGGTGCACCTGGCTTGTGCACTTGGGGAAGACGCCCCTGCCATGGCGGTCAAGGTGTTGGGACCCATTGTCCCCAAACTGTCCAAGAAGAGGGCGGGCATCAAGCCTTCGGTGGCTTCTCAGCCGGAGAAGAAGAAGAGGAAAGTGGCTGCCACGCACTCGAAGAAGAGGAGCCCTCGCCGACCGAGGGGACCCTGGCTGAAGGGCCGGCTGGGGAGGCTGAGCATCCTGCTGGAGCCGAGGGGCCTACTCCAGTTATTTTAACTGAAGAGGTCAGGGAGCCTCTTTGGGAAGAGGGTCCTACTCCGGCCATTTCAGGAAGAGGCCGTGGAGCCTCGCTGGGAAGAAGTTCCTAGTGGGAGCCCCGGCTGAAGAAGCCAGAAGGGTGGAGCTTGAAATGCCCCTGCCGCTGAAGAGGTCGTGCCTTCTGCAGAGGGCCCCGAGGGAGCGCGAGCAGATAGCGCTGTTCCCATAGAGGCTGTGCCCATCTCAGTGGTGCAGCCTATTTCTTCTGAGGAGGCCGCCGAGGCCTTTGTATCCGGGCTCTTCGCGAGTCCTTCACCAGATTCAAGGTGAAGACTTGCCCGGCCATGTGGTCGCGGCAGATCGTCACCAGAGGGAGAGTGCCTCCTCCCAAGGGTAAGATGTCAGCGGCTAACGTCCTGATCTCCATGAGAAGGAGGGGCAACCAAGCTGCAAAGGCCATTGGGAGTGCTGGCCATCGGGAGGTACCAGTCATTCCTTCGGGGGAGGCGGAGGCCACTAATGCAAGGGAAGAGATCCCTGTAGCCATCCCTTCTGAAGTGGGGATCCCTGAAGAGGCCCCTTCAGGGGAGAAGGCCCCGCCACGAAGGGGAAGAGGATCCCGGTGGTTGAGGAGACTTCTTCCTCTTCTAATAGTGAGGCCCCTGGAGGAAGGGGGTCTCAGTGACACGGTCCTCTGCGAGGACAAGTGGTTGGGAGGTTGCCCAACCTTCCAAAGCAACCAGTGGAAGTCGGTGGATGGGGCGTCCTTCTGCTGGTAAGTCTTTTTGATTTTGACAAGTATTTTCTTTGTTTTTGAATTCATACTTACTTCCTAGTTGCTTGATGCCTGTTCTTTGTAGGCGAGGCCCTTCGAGCCAAGGGGCTGGCCCCTGTGAGGCTCTTGTGGACCAAGGGGTCCTTACAGAGATCCCTGCTGATTTGGGGACCAGGAGCGAGGTCCTTGAGAAGACCGGAGTCTGGTCCCACTATTTGGAGCGGAGGCGCGTTGCTGCCAAGTCGGCCCCCAAGTGGTCTGAGGAGCCAGACCTCCTGAGAGTCCAGAGGCACCAGACCAGACTCAGGGTGTACAGGGAGCAAGGGAGGCTCCTGAAAGATGCATGGGATCCGGTCTTCCTCCTGAGGAATAGCAGTTCACTGCTGCAGGGAGGGGAGCAAACCCTCCAATCCTGCCTGGAGGGGCTGCGCACCCCCTATGACAGGGAGGTGACCGAGCGGAGCCTGGACTCCCCTGCCGAATTCATGAGGGAGGCAGCTCAACAAAGTCTGCAGGTAAGACAGCCTCTGGTCTTTATGTATAAGCTTAGTTTAGCCTTTTTCCGCTTCTGCTTTAATAGTATTGGGATGCAGGCGGCTGTCAAAGGTCATGCTGCTGCTGAGCAATGGCATGACTTCCTGAAGTATGCCAACAAAGTGGACGACGCCCGGATATCAGAGATTGCCTCTCTCAGGAGGGAGCTGGAGTCCTCAAAGAGGAGGGAGGAGGAGCTCAAGGAGGAGCATGCCAAGCGCGTAGCCCAACTAGAGAGTTGGTGCGATTATGGCAACCAAGAGCGGGCGCACAGCATGCGGTACCGGTGGGAGCAGGCCTGCCTTCTTGATGTTGCGGCAACGCTTCCTTCAGCAGGAAGCAATGCTGGAAGCCAAGCAGCTTGAAAGTGCTGTCTTGAAGGAGTCCCTCCTTTCCTTGGAGGCAGAAACCAAAGCCGCCCTTACAGTGGCGAAGGCCCAAGTTGAGCAGGCAGAGGCCGTAGCTGAGGAGGCGAGGAGCCAAGCTACTGTCCAGGCTCAACTGGCGGAGAAGAAGGTGGAGGAGGGCAGGCTTGCTGCTGAGGTTGCCACGAAGGCACGCCCGGAGGTCGCCACTGACCTGGAAAAGGCAATGGCCTCAGTGTGGGAGATGGAGAAGGCTCGGGCCTTCCCCCCTTTGAAGGTGAGGATCCTGAGTCCCCTTCCTCCACTAAGGTGCCCATCCCTGAGCGGATGCCTCGACTGGTGGAGAAGCTTGGTGAGATCCAAGCCACAGGCGAAGCAGGGGCGCAGGCCTATGAGGAAGGCTGGCTGCGATGCCGCTTCCAAGTGGAGAAGGCGTTCCCAGCTCTAAGTCTTGGGATCCTGGATGCTGCCAATACCAATGAACCAACGGTAGAGGCGCTGCTTCAGTGGGGGGAGCAGGGAAGGAAGATGGGCGATGCCTGGTATGCCCTTCTGGACTAGGGTGGAGGCTCCAACATGTGGATGCCCCCCCTATTTTGTATAAAGACCTGCATTCACATACTTTTTGGGAACAATAGATGAAGTGAAACTTCCTTTTTCCTTCACTGTTTTGTAGATTCGCTTTAACTCGCGATAGCCTTGTAGGGTACGTTAGCTTAGTTTAATAACCATAGGCTAAGTCCTGTCTCATGGAGAGATGTCCTTCGGGGTCCGCGAAGGCGAAGCCACGGGGACTATTTATCAAGGAGCTAGAGACTTAGTCTTAAGTTTATAGTGACGAGGCACTTCAAGATCCGCAACGGCGGAGCCACATGAGTCATTCCAAATGACTTGTGGGTCTACTTGTTGAGCCCCTTTCTTGGGCAACTGTTTAGGGAGTAAGCCCTTGGGTAGTGGACGGTGTACCAAGTAGAAGTTCCCTGTAGTTTGCTCATCATTTATACGATAAGTATTCAGTAAAAAGGTTCAGTTTACAGAGTCCGGAGTCGCGCGTTTGGCGAAGGCGAGGGGACGCTTGTTGAGACAAGTGGAGAACCATCTGAGGTTCTGGGGGGTAAGACCCGCAGCGCAAGGGGATTATCCTTGGGACGGGGCGAGTTGAAGGTTGGTTGGGGAATGGGACCCGCAACCACCTGTGTGGAGAAGTCCGAGCGGAAGGTCTGCTGTGGCGTGCGAGGACGACTTACACATAGACCTTCCTGAAGGAGCCAAAAGGGGGTTACCCTTCCGCAGCGCAAGGGGATTACCCTTGGGGCGGGGCGAGTTGAAGGTCGGTTGGGGAATGAGACCCGCAAGCACCTGTGTGGAGAAGTCCGAGCGGAAGGTCTGCTGTGGCGTGCGAGGACGACTTACACATAGACCTTCCTGAAGGAGCCAAAAGGGGGTTACCCTTCCGCAGCGCAAGGGGATTACCCTTGGGGCGGGGCGAGTTGAAGGTCGGTTGGGGAATGAGACCCGCAAGCACCTGTGTGGAGAAGTCCGAGCGGAAGGTCTGCTGTGGCGTGCGAGGACGACTTACACATAGACCTTCCTGAAGGAGCCAAAAGGGGGTTACCCTTCCGCAGCGCAAGGGGATTACCCTTGGGGCGGGGCGAGTTGAAGGTCGGTTGGGAATGAGACCCGCAACCACTGTGTGGAGAAGTCCGAGCGGAAGGTCTGCTGTGGCGTGCGAGGACGACTTACACATAGACCGTCCTGAAGGAGCCAAAAGGGGGTTACCCTTCCGCAGCGCAAGGGGATTACCCTTGGGGCGGGGCGAGTTGAAGGTCGGTTGGGGAATGAGACCCGCAACCACCTGTGCGGAGAAGTCCGAGCGGAAGGTCTGCTGTGGCGTGCGAGGACGACTTACACATAGACCTTCCTGAAGGAGCCAAAAGGGGTTTACCCTTCCGCAGCGCAAGGGGATTACCCTTGGGGCGGGGCGAGTTGAAGGTCGGTTGGGGAATGAGACCCGCAACCACCTGTGCGGAGAAGTCCGAGCGGAAGGTCTGCTGTGGCGTGCGAGGACGACTTACACATAGACCTTCCTGAAGGAGCCAAAAGGGGGTTACCCTTCCGCAGCGCAAGGGGATTACCCTTGGGGCGGGGCGAGTTGAAGGTCGGTTGGGGAATGTGACCCGCAACCACCTGTGTGGAGAAGTGAGACCTGACAAGGTCTGATGCCATAACTCAGGCAGGTAGCCAGTCTGACCGGCCGGGTACAGAGGGCGATGAAGAGGGCATTTGAAATGCCATGTAAGTCTGTAAACAGAATAAATACATATGTATTTTATTGAATTTTGCAAGACTAAGGACTTACACGTAATATGGGCGCAAGTCATCCGTATGAAAGTTGCGGGGGAGCAGACGACCATCATGGTCTTGTAGTTCATAGACTCCTGGGCGGACTTGTTTATGAACAATATAAGGCCCGTCCCAGTTGGGTCGCAGGACACCCTGCTTGGGGTCGCGAGCGGTGAGGGCCGATTTAAGTAAGGCAAGGCCTCCTTGTTGCAGTACCTTGGATTTGACCCGGGAATTATGATGAAGACTGAGCCTCTGTTTGAGGGCAGTCATGCGGCGAGCACCTTCGCGCAATTCTTCAATTAAGTCGAGTTTGGCACGGAGCCCTTGAGCATTGGCTTCGTCAGTGAAGTTGATCATACGGATTGTAGGGAGGTCTACCTCAATAGGTAGGAGCGCATCTGCGCCGTATACTAGAGAGAAAGGCGTCTCTCCTGTGGGGGTTCGCGTTGTGGTGCGATAGTCCCATAAGACACTTGGGAGTTCGTCTACCCAGCGGCCCTTGGCCCCAGCCAAAGCGCTTGAGGCCTTCCTTGAGGGTTCGGTTGGTGACCTCAACCTGCCCATTAGGCGGGGGTGTGCCACCGGGCAAAAAGCATGTGGACATTATTGTCCTGTGCCCATTGTTGGACACCGTGTGATCGGCGAACCAGTGCCATTATCTGTAATAATAGCACGAGGGCTGCCGTACCGGCAGACAAGATTCTTCCAAAGAAACTTGATAATCTTGGCGGAAGTGATGGTGACCAGGGGTTCTACCTCGACCCATTTAGAAAAATAATCAACTGCTACAACACAGAAGCGGTACTGACCTGGAGCGGTCGGCATTGGACCAATGAGGTCGAGGCCCCACAGGGCGAAAGGCACTGGATTTGTCAGTGCTGGAGATTCCGTGGATGGTAGCCGCTGGATGCGAGAATTGATTTGGCACTGGTGACACGTTTTGACCAGTGCAGCGGCGTCCTTTTTCAAGGTAGGCCAAGAATACCCTTGACGAAGGGCTTTGTGGGCGAGTGCCTCCGCAGCGATGTGAGCGCCTCAATTGCCTTGGTGGAGAGTGGCCAAGACGGAGTGTGCCTCTAGGGTGCTTATGCTCCGTTGTAGAGGAGCCGCAAAGCCGCGATGCCATTTTTGGTCTTCAATGAGGACGAAGCGGAGGGCTTGCTTGCGCACCTTGGGATCTGTGGTGCTGGCTTTTAGCGCAGCAATGATAGGGTTTCTCCAGATCTGTGATCGATCTGCGTTGCTAGAGAGGCAATATCAATACCTTCCGTGATGGAAGGACTGGTCAGAGTGGCTGTGGTAGAGGGAGTCTTTCCCTTTGATAGCATGTCTGCGTAGTGTTCTCAGAACGAGGAACATGTATAAAGATGACTTCTTCAAAGTCGGTCCGTAGGGTGTTTACCAACTTAAGGTATTTGATCAGGGTGGCGTCCTTGCACTCAGCGCACCCTTGAACCTGGTGGATCACCAGCTGCGAGTCACTGTGGACATGGAGGCGGCGAATGCCTGCCCTTGTGGCGAGTTTCAGCCCGGCTACGAGGGCCTCATATTCTGCAACATTGTTAGTTACTTGAAATTGAAAAGAGACACGAAGGAATACTTCCATACCTAGGGGTCCACGTAGATACACACCCCTGCGGGGATTCAAGTTTGGATGAGCCATCCACAAATAAGTCCCATTCGGGAGGAGTGGGGACGAGGTGTGAGGCCCTGCTCGGGGCCGAGAGTACATCAGCATTTGAGAATTCCGCAATAAAGTCGGCGAGGGCCTGACCCTTAATTGCCTTTCCGGGCTCATAATTGATGTTAAAGCCGCCAAGTTCGATGCACCACTTGGCGGCGCCCTGAATGTTCGGGGCGCCTTAGGATGTCCTGAATTGGCAAGTCCGTTCGGACTATAATAGTGTGCCCTTGGAAATAGGGCTTGAGCTTCCTTGCTGCATATACAAGGGACAATATAGCCTTTTGGAGGGGAGGATACCTTGTTTCTGTATCTTGGAGAGTGTGGCTGGTGTAATAGACCGGCCATTGCTTGGCGGCTTCTTCCTTAATAAGGACAGAAGCGACACTTCTTTCTGAAGTGGCGAGGTAAAGGACCAGGTCATCGCCTGGCCTAGGGCACTTGAGTGCCGGTAGTTCTTGCAGGTGTCGTTTGATGGAGGCATATGCCTCCTGACATTCCTCCGTCCATTTGCAAGCTTTTTTCCTGCGAATCTGATCGAAGAAAGGTTTGCAGCGATCACTTAGTTTAGAGACGAATCGTCCCAAGGCTACTAGCTTTCCTGCCAGCTGTTGGACTTCCTTGAGCCCCACAGGGTGCGCAAGGTAGTGATTGCCTCAATCTTTTTGGGATTTGCATGGATCCCTCCTTTGGAGATTTGGTATCCCAAGAATTTTCCTTCGCCCACGCCGAAGATACACTTCTTTGGATTTAATCGCATATTGTATTTGCGGAAGTTGTCGAAAGTTTCCTTCAAGTCTGTGAGATGAGTTGAGACGGCCTTGCTTTTGACCACAATGTCATCCACATAAGCTTCAAGATTTCGCCAATCTGGCCTGCGAAGACTTGATTTACAAGCCTTTGGAAGGTAGCCCCGCATTCTTCAAGACGAAGGGCATTCGATATACGGCGCCAAACCGATAGTCTCGTTCCTAAGGAAGGCCCGGACTCTCAGTTGATGTGGTGGAGCAGATGATGTTCTTGAGACTCCAAGCTTGCTGTCGCAGTAATCTGTAAAAGATAAGGAGAATACTCGAAGTAGCAAGAGGGAGTGGGGGCGTGTAGTAGCTTACCCGATTTAGGGTGGACATCACCCTATTTATAGAGTGATGCCGGAGAAGAGCCTCCCAGTTGAAGCCCTTAGACAGTTGTTTGAGATAAGTCTCGTGTCGATCGATTGGAGATAAGGCGGCTGTGATGATGAAGATCTCAGCAAACCGCCTTAGGTGATTCACTTGTCGAGAATGTCCGCGTATAAATCTGGTGAAGATCTCCCGTGCTCGTGCTGCCCTCCTTATTGGCGGTTGATGTCGACGACCAAGTGGTCTATTTCCAAGTGGAGCAAGTGGTGGGCGAAGGCCCATAGGGGCGAAGGCCCCAAATAGAATATAGCCAAATAAGGGGTGAGGGTTGCACGAACCTGGGTACCAAGGCCTTATCTGGGCGGGGCCAGTATAGGCAGGAGACTGGGAGTAAGACCCATGGAGGCGAGGGAGATCACGAGGGTTCGCCCTAAGTCCGCGAGGGGGGCCCGCGCAGGCTTTAGAAACGCAAGGGTGAGTATGAGACGTCGCCCCTGCGAGTCTGGAGGCCCGCGAGGGCAGGACCTCGCGAAGGCGATACTGGGGACCACAAGGATGAGACCTTGCGAAGGCGATACTGGAGACCACAAGGATGAGACCTTGCGAAGGCGATACTGGAGACCACAAGGATGAGACCTTGCGAAGGCGATACTGGAGACCACAAGGATGAGACCTCTCCCCAGGCCTCGTATGATTCTGATGCCACGCGAGGCGCGATTGCTTGGGTAGTGTACCAAGATGCCTCCTCCTGAGAGCGGAGTATGGGCAGGGTCCTGTACTCCGTTTTTTGAAAGTACTTTGCTGAGGACCGATGTAGTAGTCACAAGTGAAGATCTTTTATAATCTGATAGTTTGTGTTGGATCCTTCACGACCCTTTACTCTTGTTGAAGATAATGTTTGAAAATACCATGTTGACACAGAACTGAGTTTGTGTGGAGCGCGATGACCTTTTATGGTCTGATATTCTGTGTTGGATCCTTCATGATCCTTGTGAGTTTTGAGGAGGGGGGCATTTGCTTGGGTAGTGTACAGTCGTGTTTCGACCCGCAACCTACAATTCCTAAACATGGCAAGTATACAGTATAAACCCTAACTATCCATGGCGAGCCCCGCCCCACTGAAATAGGCGAGCACTCCACCATCACCAAACATGCAGTTCATGGATAACACCATACATAAGCTCCTCAGAAACACACAGATACAGAAAGTGTCTAATACATCAGAACATGATCATATCCCGGGTCCCGCCTTCCACTGTCATGGCGAGTCCCCGGTCCTACAAAGTATCCAGAACATATATACAGAAGAAAAATGTATCTAAGATACATAGCATGATCAGACATATGACATGCATGCATATACACCTACAGAGCCGACCCCAGAATACCTAAGCGCGGAATCTAGGAGAAACTCCGAGATCAGATGATTCTCGCACATACCACTTCTGCTGCTGCTAACACACAATAGAAGAGAAAGATAAGTTAACTGTGAGAAAACCCATATGTTATCCTTAACATAAATCCAAAAGTCAGAAAATAGACTATAGATTCAGACTCAGATACAGACATAGATTTAGATTTCAGATATCAGATCCCATACTATAGTTACTCAAAGAGACTGCCCCTTTCAGACAGAAAATCAGACAGAACAGAAGGGTACCTGAAACAGAATCAGACAACACACCCCAGACTCACTCTGCGGGTTGTTGGTCAGGTACTCCTGAAACGGTAAACAGAAAGGGGGTAAGTCCTCTTTTGAGAACTTAGTAAGGGCTTGGGGATAGGCACGATTTCTCTTTACGTATAACAACCTGCAAAACAAAGATAAAGACAAAGAAAATACAAACACGCAGCAGATAACCAACATATGCTCAACCAATGCAAATCAAACATATGCAATGCACATAAGCATAATTGTTAGTTTATCAAATAGATACGCTCTAAAACGATAGTCCATTTTGGCCCAGCCACGTAATGAACTACCGCAGACACATGAGTCTGGTACTAGCTCGGGGTAGCTAACCCCATCAGAACACCACCCTCGTAGGAGTTGAATCAAAACACCATCTCCGTAGGAGTTGAATCAGAACATCAGCATCTTCGAGTCCTCGCACCTGCACACCAATGCCTATCCCGACTGACCAAGTTTGGGTATCCTCGGCCACCCTCAATCCAAACTCAGCCTAGGTACACCCAGACACGTATTTCATAAAGTAATCCGAAATGCAGAATCGAGAGCAATACTGAAACCCTTACCAAACTTTACTGACTTTGCGGAAGAATCCCGGGAAAATCCAGACGCTCGGCCCGAAACACTTAGTGTGACTTTCGAAGTCCCGCACTACTCCACAACTGCTGATTCAAACTGAACAACCATTTACATATAAGAAATCACCAATCCAAACAACTGGGAACTAATCCCCCACATTCCCGCACCTTCTCACAAAATTCCACAAAAAGCTCGTATTCTCAAACCGAACCAGAACATTGATATTTACTGTTACAGTCACCCCGAGCGGGTGGTGACTTTGGTGTTCCGGGGCTCCGTTTTAAGCATGCGAGTCATATCTTTGGTTGGTCAGACAGCTCCCGGACCTTCACTGGGTAATATTCTCAGGAATGCTTTCATATTTGAGGCCACACGGGTTCCCCAGACATTTCTGCGGAAAATATTTTTCCGGGAGAGGGAATTGTTTCTGGGCGATCAGCAAGCTCGGTAGCTTTACCGGGACCTCAGAAAATGGAACTGTCAGCATATTTGGGATCGTACGAACATTCCGCATCTTTTTGCAGAGATATTTTCTGGGACGGGATGTTCGTTTCTGGTCGACACCTGGTCCTCGTGATGGAAGTTTTGTTACGGCTTTGGTGTGAGGTGTGATATGACTCGGGATGAGTAGTGTGGTGATAACCGAGCAAGCACATATGACGGGATTACTCGGCCAAGCTAGCAAGCTAACACGTCGGGATTTGCTCGGGTTAAGCTAGCGCGGTTTGACACTCGGGACTTATAATTAAACATGTGAAGCATGATTTGTGTGTGATGTGAGGTCTCGAGAATGTGTTTCAGATTTCGTTCCGTTCGGAGTTACGGTTTGAAAGTTGCAATCTTTGGATTGGTATCGGAGCAGTCGGGTGGCACCAACCCGAGAGGCCGAATATGATTAGTCTCGGTGTGGGTTTCAGAGGCAAGTATACCAGTCTAGGAGTGGACTTTTGGAACAGTAATGCCAGTTCATGGATGAATATCTGCGAGAGATGACTTTGAAGTGCAAGCTACTGTTCTACATTCTATTCTGGGACGGTTCTGTACGGAGCCTGATCTCCTCCTTATTTGAATCACTTTGGAATGTGTGTGGAGCCGCGGGCGGTTCTTCGAAGCATTCTATTTAGACTGAACTCCAGTGTTGTGGTAGCACTTCTGGGAGGTTCGGGGTACTCCGGGCAGGTTTTGGAATTTTGGACATCGGAGCGCGTAGTGAAGCGCGGGACAGATGTAGCTCGAGTGCGGGCTTCCGACATAATCCGGGTACCTTTATGTTTGTTGGTTGGTTTTATGATGTGATTCTGTGATATGATCATGATCTGATTCTGTGTTTAAGTATAAGGTATTGTTGGTTCTGTGATTCTGAAAAGAATCTCTGCATCATGCATTGCATTATACTACAGAGCCTTAGAATACTGCTGCTAGCTTCCGTAGAGAGAGAGTTAACTGTTCTGTATAGTTGGTTTTGTGGGTTGAGTTGGTATATGGTTGGATTGGTTTAAGGAAATGGTTACCACACACATATACAGCGTGATCGGGTGCCGGAGGGTAGGGACCGGGATCCCACTCCTCCGAGGATTAGGAGACGGGTTCAGCGTAACACAGAGCCTGAGCAACCACAATCACCACCCCCGAATCTTCAGCAGTCACAGGGATCCCCTCCAAATTTGGTATAGGTGTTGGGATGGGTTGGCTGTCGAAGAATTATATGCACATTGGTTGTGCTGACCGTAACATTACAGTTTACGAGGAGGTACTATATCTCTTTGTTTCAGCCGATGGTGGAGATGGTTGAATCAAGAAGCAGTGGAGGTCCTTTCTTAGAGGAGGATCGAGTATTGGGCGCAAGGTATATCGGTCCTGCGAGATTTTGGAACCAGTCGGCAGGGTAGCATACAGATTGGCTTTACCTCCGAGTATGTCTGCGATGCACAATGTCTTCCGGGATGGCATGTTGAAGGTCTGTTAGGTAGAGATTCGGTACTGTCTGGGGTTGCCAGGTAGAAATACCGGCAACTAACTCGGGGTGCAACAAGATGCATCCTGAGGGTTGGGACGCCGCTGAGAGGCTTAGGTTGGTAGTCTAAACTACCACTCCCGCCGCACCGATAATGGTGGTCTGATTATGCACAGTGAAGAGAATATATATTCTGTTGGTAAAGACACTGTATGGTCAGTTACTCTTGGAGGACCAAGAGTTCTAAGGGGGGGAGAATGTTACAGTCACCCCGAGCGGGTGGTGACTTTGGTGATCCGGGGCTCCGTTTCAAGCATGCGAGTCATATCTTTGGTTGGTCAGACAGCTCCCGGACCTTCACTGGGTAATATTCTCGAGAATGCTTTCATATTTGAGGTCGCATGGGTCCCCCGGACATTTCCGCGGAAAATATTTTTCCGGGAGCAAAACTTTTTTCTGGGCGATCAGCAAGCTCGGTAGCTTTATCGGGACCTCTGAAATGGGAACTGTCAGCATATTTGGGATCGTACGAACATTCCGCATCTTTTTACGGAGATATTTTCTGGGACGGGATGTTCGTTTCTGGTCGACACCTGGTCCTCGTGATGGAAGTTTTGTTACGGCTTTGGTGTGAGGTGTGATATGACTCGGGATGAGTAGTGTGGTGATAACCGAGCAAGCACATATGACGGGATTACTCGGCCAAGCTAGCAAGCTAACACGTCGGGATTTGCTCGGGTTAAGCTGGCGCGGTTTGACACTCGGGACTTATAATTAAACATGTGAAGCATGATTTGTGTGTGATGTGAGGTCTCGAGAATGTGTTTCAGATTTCGTTCCGTTCGGAGTTACGGTTTGAAATTTGCAATTTTTGGATTGGGTTAAATTGCAACTTTTGGAAAGTTTGGGGGCCAATTTGTAATTAACATAAAATCAGCAATTATTTGGAAAGGAAGAAAGGTTGAAGTCGGCTACATGAAGGGAAGGAAAGAAAATGGGACACTTGTCCCATTTTCACTAAAAGGGAGAAAAAGAAAAGAAAGGAAAGTATAAAGGTTGGAAAATGCCAAAAGGCATTATCTTTTCTTTTCTTCTTCTTCCTTCTCTTCTTCTTGTCTATCGAAACATGGCAGCCATGGTTGCGCCATGTTGAGCTCCAAAACTAAACTTGGAGGAAACTTGAAGAACCTTCGAGGTAAGGTTACCAAAACGATCCTTGTGTTGTGTAAGTGAATAATCTGAGGTCGGTTTGTGAAGATTCAGCCCGGTTTGTAAACCGTGAGCTGCTGAAATTTGGGAGTAATTATGGAACCACCTTCTCTGCTTGATTTATTGGTTTCTAAACGTTCCCGGCACCTCCTTGTGTATGTTTGATAACAGGAGTGTGAGCAGAAACGCGCCGGAAGCGTTGCAAAAATCCGTTCAAAGATTTGGTGCGAAATATCAACTTTTCTTTCAGTGAAAGGTAAGGATATATTTGTGATCAGTGTGAAGAGTTGAGTTTGTTGTGCTATTTGGTTTTGTCAGAAAAGGCTCGGTGTGGACGCCATTTTTCCCTGCCCATGCATTCTGGGAGGGATATCATGTATACCGGGGTTAGTTGAGGCGGGTTCCGGGTTGAGGACGGTGGTCCGGTGATCCCGGGACCAGTCATATGGTAAGGTACAGGCTTGCAGTCTCAAGGCCCGGAATGGTCTTGGAGACCTCGGGTTTCTTATCTGTTCTGTATATCTGCACCGTTTCCTACGGGATTTGGTGTGATACTTTCCTACGGGATTTGGTGTGATACTTTCCTACGGGATTTGGTGTGGTACTTTCCTACGGGATTTGGTGTGATACTTTCCTCTTTCCTACGGGATTTGGTGTGGTACTTTCCTACGGGATTTGGTGTGGTACTTTCCTACGGGATTTGGTGTGGTACTTTCCTACGGGATTTGGTGTGGTACTTTCCTACGGGATTTGGTGTGATACTTTCCTACGGGATTTGGTGTGGTACTTTCCTACGGGATTTGGTGTGATACTTTCCTAAGGGATGGTGTGGTACTTTCCTACGGGATATATGGTGTATGCTCGTGTTCTGTTTTTCTGTTTTGCAGGTACTGCGCACTAGCACTTTATGCGAACTGTATCTTACCTCAGCCCTTACTGGGTCCTCCCGAGGACTCACCCCTTTCTGTTTACCACCTTTCAGGTCGGCCTGACAAGCAGCCAGCGGACTAGAGATCCGCGGTGCTTTCTGTTTGGGAATCAGGTATCGACAGTTCCAATACGGAACTTCTGTTAAGTTTATAGGGGTGGTCTCGGTAGAGGTTACAGTCTGTTTTCCAGACTTCTGTTCTGATGCTAAGTATAGCATATGGGTTTACAGTTAACTGACTTCTCTCTTCTGTTGGTGTTTTAGCAGCAGCAGCGGTACTTGCGGGGATCTTCTGATCTTGGAGTTTCTTCTAGATCCCGCTCGTAGGTATTCTGAGGTTTTCTTGGTCGGCTCTGTAGGTGTATATGCATGCATGTCATCTGTCTGATCATGCTATGTATCTTAGATACATTCTGCTTATGTATTTCTGTTTGACTGGAGGGTTCGCCGTGTCAGTTGAGGGCGGGACCCAAAATGTGTTCATATTGGTATAAATCGGATGGTTTCTGTATCTGGATGTTTTTGTGAATTGTGAATGATATTTCCATGAACTGCATGTTTGGTGATGGTTGAGTGCTCGCCTATTTCAGTGGGGCGGGGCTCGCCATGGATAGTTAGGATTATATCGTATACTTGCCATCTTTGAGTTTTGTAGGTTGCGGGTCGTAACACGACCAATAAGTTTACAAGTGAGCAAAGTGTTCTCAGGCACCGGGCCTTCGAGAACGAGACTTTGCGGGCCGGGTCATGGGACCACTACACGCAGCGGGTTTCGGTTGGACCGACCGTTTCCGCGGTTTCCACTGCAGCTTCCGCTTCCGACGTTGCGGGCGGCCCCGCCTCCGCAACCGGGCGCGGGCGCTCGTGACATGCTTGAAGCAAGAAGATGAACAAATCATCAAGCTAAGGCTAATCATGAATTCGGTTTCAACCTGTGCAAATCAACCACAAATCATGCTTCAATCATACCAAACTCATGAAGAAATCAAGCTTACCTCAAGCTTACACCAAGAACAATCCTTCCTTAATCCCTTGCAAGATGAAGAACACTTGAGAGGTAGAGAGGAAGAAGAAGTTGGCGGATGGTGGGAGAGAAGAAATGAAGCCAAAATTGCTTTTTTCCCTAATTCTCACCTTTTATACTTCCTTAGTTATGACACACCACCTTAGTCACCATGCCACCTAGCACACACCTTAGTCACCATGTTGAGTCACACACCACACACCTTCTTAGCCAAATCTGAAAAGTTACAAAGTGTTGAAATATCATACCACGCCAACTTAACCAAGCGAATCCCGACGTGTGTGCTTGCTTTCACGACCACATAATCCCGTAATGTGTGCTTGGATGTGTCACCCCACCGCCCCTGGAAGCTGGCGGAAGCGTCGTTGTTGCGGAAGCCGAAAGTATCGGCGGCGGGTGAATACGGATTTTCTCTTTAAAAGGGTTGTGGACCCGAAACCCGTCCCTTAAAACGTTTTCCTTCAGGTTTTAAGGTTAACACGTGTTTGCAGTTTTTAAGACGTCTTACTAGTCCTAAGCCTGCACCCGAAACACGTTAGTGGTTTTACAGAATATCGCGCGCGCGGAAAGCAGAAAATAAGTAATACAAGCAGAAGGAGTTCCGCCCTCTTCGTAGGGTCGGAAACTCCCCACGAATAATATACAGACCAGAACATCAGAATACCCAATGTAACTAATATGCATACTACGCCTACAGAGCCGAGCCATAAAGCGGATTATACCTTGCTAACTACTGCTGCTGCTAAACATAAACAGGAGAAATTAACGTCAGACTAAACGGATAACTTAAACCAACAGATCACAGAAGGGATCTAACGAGAAATACCCCAAACTTAATCAGAAATATACCTCTCAGAACAGAATGCAGAACGATCACTGCGGGAGGTCTACTCCGCAGGTCGTTTGCCACGATCCCCTGAAAATGTTTAATATGTGGGGGTGAGTTCTCGAAAGAACCCGTAAGGGGGCAGGTACGATACCGGGAAAACTTTTTAAAAACGTTTTTCCTGCATAAAAGGTTAGTATGCAATGAACTAGCAGATAATACAACCCTAAGTATAAACAGAATATGGTATGCAAATGTCATGATGCTCAGAAGTCCCGTCGGACTGGTGGTACTTTCCCATACAGATGGTCCCCGACCACAGACAGCACCCTACGGCGGCTTGTTAAGCTCACGCCGATTATCGGGATCAGAACGCATGGTACCAGCGAGGGGTGATCTGCCCCTAACTGTCAAAATAGTTAGCGGCATAAAGCCGACACAGAACAGAAAATGGGTCCGTCGTCGACCCCCGATAAGCATATCCGATATAGCATAAGTCCAGAAAACCATAACAGAGAGTGGGTCCGTCATCGACCCCCGATAAGCATGAAGTCCAGAAATAATAATAAAACCTGCAAACCGCTATGTACCATGTGACTAGCCCCGGATGTCACTGGGCCCCACCCTCGACCCGAGTACTAGCCCTTAACTAACCTAATACACATGAGTTGAACTGCAATGCGTATTAAGAAAGCTAAACCCCTTACCTTGACAGAATCGGATATCTACTGTGGCCCCCGATGCACACGAGCAGTATCCCAGAAACGCAGATTTAATCTGCCAGAATCAGAAACACAGAATAACTCTAGTTAATTAACTAAAGTTCCTTACTTTGGGAATTTATCCAAAATTACCACTTAAGTCCTCCAACTTTTCAGAAATTTGCAATCTTGCCCAAAACTTCACAAAGTTGCAAAAGTGACAACTTTATACTTAAAGTGTCCAAAATTTATTCCATAACTTAAAGTGGCTATCTTTCCTTTAACTTCTCCATAATTACACCTTTAGTCCTTAAACTTTTTAAGAACTTTCAAATTAGCCCTTAAGTTTTGCAAAGTTACAAAATACTCAACCTTGTCAACTTTTCCACACAAGTATCTTTTCCAACCAAACTTTCGGCCAAGTCCTTATTTTCGGCCAAACCTCCATTTTGACCCTAAACTTTATAAACTTACACTTTAGCCACTTAACCCATACTTTTTCCACCAAAACATCATTTAAACACTTTCTCCAACACTTTAACTTCACAAAATCATCATCACAACAACATCAACATTTCGGTTTCCACCCAAAACTTCACCAAATAATTTCCAACTTTTCCAACAACTTAAAAACATGTTAAACATACTTATAACATGCTTTCTACCAACTTTCTTCAACAAAAATCCACCCAAAAATTCATCCAACATTTCGGCCTAAACCCAAAATTCCAACATGTTTTTCATGATTTCTCAAGAACAAAGTATGTTCATCATACTTCCAACAACAACATACTTGAAAATCAAACACATCCATGAACCAAATCCATAAAAAATCACCAAGGAGGATCCTCACCTTGATAATACTTGTAGCTTAGCTTAGGATGAGTAGGAGTTGAGACAAATCCACCACCAAAGATCCTTGAAGAATTCGGCCAAAGAAGAACAAAGGAAATGGATGAGTTTTCTTCATGTTTTAATTTCAAGAACATGAAGATTCAACCAAAATAACTCAACCATACCTTGAATACTACTGATTTAGGAAGCCTAGGAAGTGGTAGGACTAAGCTTGTTGAAGATCCAAGCTCAAAACTTCAAGAAATAGTTTTTGGCACCAAAAGTGCTGTTGGACCCGTCGGATTGCACCAAGGTTTTGGGGACCTTCCCTTCACTTTTGGCTCTTGCTTCCTTCAGAAAAGTTGTAGCCAAGACCTTGATGAAGATTTTCTCTGAAGACCCCAAGAGCAGATTCGGACGTCTACTAGGGCAGAAAGGCTGTGGAAGAGAGACGAAAATTTCTGGCAGCAAAGGGAGAGAGGTGTTCTTCTTCCTTTGCTCAATAATGGAGATGAGTGATGAGTGAGAGATAAAGAAAAGAGTGAATGGTCAGGAAATGAGTGGTGAAGTCTGATTAAATGGAAGGGGATGGGTAAAAGAGAAGGTATGGGCTTAAAGGAAGAAGACTTTTGTGAAGAAAAGAAAAGAAAAGAAAAGAAATTGATTTGTTTCCTAAAAGCCATAAAACAAATATCTCCTCCCACTCACACTCTCACATGGGCCGGCCCAAAAAGAAAAGAGCCCAACATGTGATTTTCCAATTTTTTCCTTACTCGGTGACCATTTTGCCCCCCGAAACCGATTTTTGGCAAAACGTCCCGGAACTCCGTAAATGTTATCCAACATATAAAACACTTGTAATTAACTCCAAATTAACTCCCAAACACTGAATTCCAATAATTAATCACAAGCCATTTGTGATCCGATAATTACAGAATTTGAACTTACGGCCGAAATTCACAGAAAAATTACAGAACGTCGGGGGTGGGTGTAACAGGTGCAAGGTATGTTTACGCCTCTTAGTATCATGTTTAGTTCTTCATCTTCATACTCTATCGATGCTAGATTCATTGGTTTCATGACATGATTTGATGAGATAAAATCATGCTAGTAAATAAGAAACCGTCAATATATGTCATGTGAAGTAGAACATTACATGTTTATGTGAAAGATCAACATAAGAGCATGTTTGAGGAAACTCTAAAATCTACAGAAGTCACCATGAAGGAGCCCCAACTGGGAGAGTAGGCCTTGGGTTATTAGGCTCCAGAATAGTGGCACCGTGAAAGGCTCTCTGGGGCTATCACCAAACCAATTTATAATCCCCCAGAGTCTCTTATAAAAGGATATATATTTTTCCGGAGGCTTGTTATTTTTCAATAGGCGTTCGGACATCTTCACGTCGATAAGTTCTCTAATCTTCAATACCGTCTGAAGCCCCCAGGAAGGGACCAAAATAGTAAAAATAATTCCAGGCTTTCTTTATCACCTTATAGTATTGGAGGAAATTTGAAAGTGTTGGGTTGAGCCTGAATACCATGAAGAGGAAAAGGTATGCACTGATATGGCAATAGGATTTTCGGGAAACCTAGTTTATAGCTATCTCGTGGGGTTCTGCCAGTTTATAGCTATCTCGTGGGGTTTTGCCAACTCTTAAAGAAAGGGGTGTTGGGGAAACCAGAGGCCACACTCTAATTGGGCATTGAAAATAACCTTGTAACCTACCCCGAGCTTGTACACATGACATTTGGGGCTCGGAGACCCTCGTTTGAAACGTCCTAGGCATGAAGTAGGTGGACTGCCATTGCCTTATTAATTTCGGAGTAGCCTTAATCCGGGAATGGTCTAACTCATCCAAGTAGCCCTCACGCACTGTCCCTTTAGTACGCAGGAGCTCCACCTGGACAGATGAGTAGTAGAAGGAGAAGGATAAACAGGGGTCATTTTCATTTATCTCATGCAACCGGGCAAAGAAAATTGACGCGAGCTGATGGCTTGAGGGAAACTAGTGTCTGAGTTGCTGCATCCACCACCATGTGATGACACCGGAGGAATTTCACCACCGAGGAAGAACCATTTTCGCCTTAAGAAGAGACAATAGGGTCGGTCAAGAACGCAGGGAGGAAGTTTTCATCGTCTTCCTTGCCATTGCTCTGCCACTTGCGGAAGAAGTCATCTATCAGAGGGATGGGTTATCTGTTGTTGGAGCTTATTAAGAGAATGAAAGGAAAAAAATGTTGAGAGCTGGAGAGCGAATTAAGAAGTGAGCCCTCCCTCCTTTATCTCTCTTTACTTAAGGAGTGTTCGGGAAGACAAAACGTTACTAAGGAATAAATCTAGACCATTGATTGAAATGGTGTAATCAATGCACACTGAGATATGTGCTAAGAAACAGAAAAGTTGAAATCACCTTGAACCCGGAGGAAAGAACTCGGGACACCGAAGGGGGGCCATTCAAAGCCCCCACATTCGAAAGCCCGGAAACAAGCATCAAGGACATTAAAGGGGATCCATTCAAAGCCTTCGAGCTTTCATAAACCCGGATGCAAGCAATTGGGACATCAAAGGGGGGCCATTCAAAGCCTGCAAGTATCCAAAAACCTGGATGCAAGCCTCCGAGACAGTGAAGGGGGGCCATTGAAAGCTCCCAATTCAAAATCCCAGATGTCGAGCATCTGAGACACTAAAGGGGGGACTTTCAAAGCCTCAATGTTCAAAAGCCTAGATGCAAGCATCTGGAATACCAAAGGAGGGCGGGCCATTCAAAGCCCCTAAATATCCAAAAACCTAGATGCAAGCATCTGGGGCACCAGAGGGCCATTCATGTTGATTTTAGAGGTCCCTCAAATATGCTCTCATGTTGATCTTTCTCATGCACATGTAATGGTACACTTTACATAATACATATTGGCGGTTTCTTCTTTACAAGCATGGTATTGTTTCATCAATTCATACTATGAAACCAATGAATCCAGTAACAAAAGAGTATGAAAACAAACACCTAAACATGATACTTAGAGGCGAAAAACATACCTTGCACCAAATGGGAAAATCGCTTAAGGATTATTTTAATCCTTGCTCCAATCCGATGTATGCTCCTTCCTTAAGCTTTCAAGCTTGCTCTAATGGAAGTCCTCGGCTTCAAGAGATGGTGATGATGGCGTCTCGCACCCAAGAGGATAGGGGAAGAGGACATATGAGATGTGAAGTACCTTGAAGATGTTGTGTGGAATAACACAAATAATTCCACCCTAAATGCTCCAAAACTTGCAAGAATTTGGCACTTTGAGGGAGATTGAGAAGGAGAAGAAGATGATGGAATAAGGGAATCGAGAATGAGGCACTTCCTCCCATCTATTTATATATGGATGAGAGCTACCAAAAGCTCTCCCTTAAATGTGTCAACCAAATTGCCTACCTCATCAATGTGGCAACCACATTGCCAACCTCATAAATTGGCAACTACATTGCCAATCTCATAAATTGGCAAAGATGGAGTTATTCCATGGTTCAAGGTCGCATACACCTTACACCATAATTATCAAAATACCCTTACTTTAATAAGTGGCTTTGGAGGTTGTTATGATTGATAAATGAGGTACGAATTACATAAAGTAATTCCAATCATTTCCATTTTACATATTCGAGCTCCTTTAATCTCATTAGTGCACATTTACGAAAATACCCATTCTTTGATAAATTGTGCTCTAATCAAGCCATGTTCATATAAATCGAGTTAAGGGTGCGACCCCAAGGCACACACACCAAATCTCCTTCATTGTGGTTGTTAGACTCACAATGAAAGATTGTCCTCTCATCAATGTACTTAAACTTATCAAGCACCCCTCAATGCACTTGAACTTATCAAGCACTCCTCAATGCACTTGAACTTCTTCAAACATTGCTTGAACCTATCAAGCTTACTTGAACTAATCAAGTATTGCCTTTATAAACCCCAGACACAAACATACATTTTCTTAATCACAATCAGTCTCTTTCTTAGAATTTAAACTCTTTGAAACTCATGATTGTATTAAGCAACCGAGATCTCATTATTGACACTCATAAGTCAATCCTAATCATACACATAGTATGTGGGCCTAAGGTTGAATTTAGAGTAGATGTATCATGTACCAGTGTCTTTCCTATTAGCTTGAACTACCTGGATAATTGCACCAACTTGACTTCCCAGAAGGAGGATACTACGGTATTATTTCTACAAGAACTTTGACAACCAATCAAAGCAGTCTTATTGATGCAACTCACTGATTGTAAGCTAAAGTCACTAAGAGTTTATGTCAAAGAATCTCATGCTAAGCAAGAACAGAGACAACTTGCTTACATTCTTTCTTTTGGTCGTATTTTATGGACATGGAACTCCAGCAAAACATCCTTGATGAATATATCTTCAAGGAAAAAATCCTAGGGAACACATCTCAAAAGTTCCTTATGAACACTAATTTGGTGTTTTACCCACACCACATCCACTCGGAATGATGTCCACATTGGGTGTGTCATTTTCTCCTTATTAAAATACAAATAGTGTACTCCCTTTAACAAATAAATAGGAGGACATGTCACAAACTATGAAATATCTCTAAGCAAGCCCCAACTTACTTCTATCATAGGCTAGGATGTATGGTGGTCATAGAAACTCGATGAACTTTTTCATCTCATCTTGATTTCATCTAAATCAAGGTGACATATAGCGAAGGTATCTTGTGTTTCAAGACTCTCACTCAAACGTATAACTTACCTAAAGTTACATATTTTCAAAGAAACAACATACTTTGAGTCCTTAGATGTCTCATCCCTAATCTACCCAAGATTAAGGGCAAAAGACTTGTGTGAGAAAGTCTTTCCATGCCTATGTTTGACATGTTATAATTTTTGTTGTGTAACTTAAGATTGAACAAAAGAATGTGATGATAAACAATAAACAAACAACTTTATTAATCATCCAACATTCCTTACAAACATGTGTGATACCCAAAGTGGTGAAGTACCAACATACTATAATCTACACAGACCAGTTGCTCTAACATGTCGAGCAAACACAAGAGGTGGCAATGGCTTACTGAGAGGATCAGCCACCATAAGGTCCGTAGAAATGTACTCTATTCTAACTTCACCATCTTCAATTGCATCTCGCACAAAATTTTATTTCATGCTAATATGCTTAGTCTTTCCATGATACATGGGATTTTAGTACAAGCCATGGCCGCCATACTATCACTGTAGATAGTACTAGGCCTTTCCATTTTAATCCAAGATTCCAAGTTCTTAAGGTAGAACCCAAGCTGAAGGGCCTCTTGTACAGCCGAGGCACATGAGACAAACTCAGCCTCCATTGTTGATAACACTGTACAAGTTTGTTTCTTTCTACACAAGTAGTTGCCCCACCATTAAGCATGAATACATATCTATTTGTAGATTTGCTGGAGTCTCTATCCCCACCTCAATCAGCATCAAAATAGCCATGTAAATCAAGTTTCTTTCCTTGATATCATAACCAATAATCTTTGGTCCCCTTCAGGTACCTCAGAACCCTTTTAACACTTTTCCAATGGTGCATTCTGGGGTTTGAAGAATATCTTGCTAATAAGCCATTTCCTTAGCTAATGTATGACCTTGTACACAACATGGCATACATCAAGGATCAAATACCACTAAGGTATGGAATGTTTTCCATTTCTTCCTTTTCCTTTGGAGTCTTAGGGCACGTATGCTCACCAATCTTGCACCCATATGCAAGTGGGGTGTTCATGGGCTTTGAGTTTGTGAATTTAAATATTTTCAGAATCTCATCAATATAAGACTCTTGTGAAAGAGCTAACAACCTCTTCTTTATATTCCGATGAATCTTTACACCTAGAATGAAAGAAGCTTCCTCCATATCCTTCATGTCAAAGGTGGCGGACAACCATCCTTTAATGGTTTTCATTAACTCAAGTCCACTACTTTCTATCAGTATGTCATCTACATACAAGGTAATAATAGCAAAGTTGGATCCAGATGAAAACAAGTAGAAACAATGGTCTTCATGCATCATTACAAAGCCATAGCTAGTAATTGCATTATGAAACTTCAAGTACCACTGTCTTGAAGCTTGTTTAAGGCCATAGATAGACTTCTTAAGTCTACACACCTTGTTCTCACAACCATCTTGAACAAATCCTTCAGGTTGTTTCAGGTATATCTCTTCACTCAAATCACCGAAGGCCATTTTTACATCTATTTGATGCAATTCTAGATCCAACTTTGCTACAATAGCAAGTACTATTCTGATGAAATTAAACTTCACTATAGGTGAGAAGGTGTCTTTAAAATCAATACCCTCCTTCTGTGAATCCATTGGCAACCAACCGTGCCTTGTATCTCTCTATACTTCCATCAAAATTTTGCTTAATCTTAAGCACTCACGTATTTCCAATGGCCTTTCTATCGGGAGGAAGATCGACAACTCCCACACACCATTTTCATACATTGAGGACAATTCCTCTTGCATTGCCTTTAGCCATTCATTTCGTTGTGTACCTTCAAGAGCTTCTTTGATGTCACTTGGTTCATCAACTTCTGATGCAACCAAGTAAGTCTCACCCTTTGAGAGTCCCTATCTTTTAGGAACTCTAAAATCCCTCTTTGATTTTCTTAAAAGAGGATTAGGTGGAGCAATCTCTTGCTCCATATGTGGAGGCACATCAATATGGACATCCTCAAGCGGTGGCATCTCATGCAGTCCCTCTTGAAGAGCTTCATTTACATCCTCATTTGGAGGCAACTCATGCTCCGATTCGTAAGGAATGTCATTATGCTCTTGATTAATCTTAACTCCCTCTTGAACATATGTATCCACTTGTGGATTCTGTTCAAATTGTTCCTTTTAATTTGGAACCATATTTGAAGTCTCAACTCCAATTGGTTGAGATATTCTGATTGGAATAGACGACCATGTGCAACCGGTACCCATGTGGCACTTGGTTGATCCTCTTCAAGGATTGGTCCAAAAGAGTTTATGTCTTTACATTCACCAACTTTAGGAAATTCGCATTCCACAAAGTTGGCATTTCTAGCGTCAAAAACCAAACCATTCTTGTGAGTTATATCCAAGAACACATAGCTCCTTGATTCTTTACAATAACCAAGGAAAGCATATTGCTTACCCCTTGGTCCCAACTTTCCCACAGGATGGTCCGGGACATGTACATATGCTAAGCAACCCCAAGGGTGCATGTAGCTCATGTTTGGGGACTTTTCCTTTCATAAGTCATATGGATAGTGTCAATGTTCTTGATAGGTACTCTATTGGCCTTTACCATCATGGATCTCACCATGTCCAAGGAAGAGTGAACTCTTTGAATGCCCTTGGAGTCACAAAATGACTTAAATGCCAATGAGCCATGCTCCCCACCTCTATCAGTCCTAAAAAACTTGATCTTCTTACCCAATAGGTTCTCAACCAAATTCACATACTTCTTAAAGTATGACAAGGCCTCTGCCTTGGTTTTGAGTAAGAATACATGAGTGAATCGAGAATAGTCATCAGTGAAAGTTATAAAATATCTAAAATCATTTCTAGGTACAAACTCTCATAGTGTTAGAGACCGAGGTTGGCATACCGGTCAAGTGGCGTTTCTGCATCCCTAACTCACGGACTTCTCATACCGGTTGCGAGTTTCATGCCTTCCCAGGACTCGAACATGGGACTCGGGCTTAATGTCCAATTTCACATGAGTCCGAGTACCACTTGGGGCCAAGTGGTACTCGGACTCATGTGAAATGGGACATTAAGCCGAGTCCCATGTTCGAGTCCTGAAAGGCATGAAACTCGCAATCGGGTATGAGAAGTCCATGAGTTAGAGATGCAGAAACGCCAGTTGACTGGTATGCCAACCTGGTCTCTAACACATAGACCACACAAGTCTGAATGTACTAAACTTAGTACTTCTTCCCTTCTAGTACCTTGCCCAAATGGCTTCTTTGTTGCATTCTCTTCAAGGTATGATTGGAAACTCTGCAAGTTCACCTTTGTCAAGTACCTAAGTAAGCCACTCTTTGCCAACATTTTCATCCTATCTTGACCTATGTGACCAAGCCATTTATTCCAGGTCATTTCACTTGTGACCTCGGTCACATGGCAACTAGATGAAGAATCGGTGTAGTTACTTAGTCTAAGTTCATACAACCCGTTATTAAGCATATATTCACACATGACTTGATGATCTTTCATAATAGTAACACTACTATTAGAAAAGGTCAAGCTATAATTGTACCTCAATAAGCTCAAAATAGAAACCAAATACTAGGTACATAAAGTGCGTCCACAAGATAAATGTAATATCCATTACACACAGGGACTTTGGAAGTCCCAACACCAACTACTTCTAAAACATCATTATTTCCCACCAAGACATTCTTCACACCTCTTGGGAGTTTTCTGAATGCCACAAACTAAGACTTGTCTCGGGCTAGGTGGTCTATTGCTCCAGAATCTACAATCCACAAAGAATTTCTCTCAATAAGCATGAAACATGACACAACATGTACATTAGAAGAAGAAGGTACACATACCTTGGTAGGATTTCTACAATCCCTAGCAAAATGGCCATTCTTGCCACAATTGAAGCACTTCACTTGGAAACATCCATGTTTTTCTTGAACTTATTTAAGTTGGGTCCATTTCCACCGCTATTTCCATTGACCCTTGCCTTACCCCTGCCTTTCCCATTGTTGCCCTTACCAAACCATTTCCCTTTCTTACTCCATTTCTTATTGGAGGAAGAGGTGGAGGAAACATATGCCTTTGAATGATTCTTAAGAGCCATTACTTCTGCTTCAAGTAACAAATGGCAGGCAATGTCATCAAATGACTTAATTTGAGGTTTGTGGTGCATGTTAACCTTCATCAACTGCCGCTCCTCATCAGATAAGGACCTAATGATAGCTTGCACTTGTTGCTTACCAGTGAGGTCATGTCCCGCTTCCTTCAATTGGTGGATCATGCATGACATCTCATGCAAGTGGGAGCTCATGGTGTGATCTGATCTCATGACATAGTTCTCAAACTTCAAGATCATGGACCTTTGTTTCTCAATAGAAACATCACCAAACTTAGCTTTGACAACGTCCCAAATGCCCTTGGCACTTTCAATTGTCGAGAATTCCACCATTATCTCATCCACCATAGTAGAGAGAAGGGTGACTCGACACAAGCTGTTCTTTTTCTAGTATGCCACATAGGCATCACCAATTCCACCCTCTTTAGGAGGTGTAACCTAATGTCTCAACACATCAAGTGTGTCTTGCTCAATCAATATGAACTTGACCTTTTGTTGCCAAATTGAATAGTTTTCACCATCGAACTTGAGGTCCTTGTTCAACTCAGCAATTATATTCTTACATGTCATCTACAATGATGGAAATCACATGTTCATTGTTCAATCAACACAACAATAATCATGCAAGCAACACAAACACAAAATCACTTCAAGCATGTTCATACATAGCAAAAGAAGTGCATATAGCACTCAATTAGAAATATACAAGCATGTTTCCATAGCTTCACACACATGTTTTTCAACAAGCCTCAAGAGGGGTTCTATACACTTGTCACACTTGTACAATCGGCCATGCAACAAATGCATGTACCATAACCTTAAACTATAGTCCTTCAACCCCTTAATCACCATAAGGATGATTCCTAGGAAACATGGAGGAGTCACAATGGTCTCACTTAAAATCTACCTTCCTAGACAAAATCTCCATTATTAGACTTTAGAGTACGGACTTGTAGCTTAAATTACAAGCGTGACACTTAGTTGATCTTTCTCATACACATGTAATGCTACACTTTACATAATATATATTGGCGGTTTCTTCTTTACAAGAATGGTATTATTTCATCAATTCATACATGAAACCAACAAATCCAGAACAAAAGAGTATGAAGATGAAGACCTAAACATGATACTAAGAGGCAAAAACATACCTTGCACCAAAGGAAAAACCGCTTAAGGATTATTTTAATCTTTAATCCAATCGACGTATGCTCCTTCCTTAAGCTTTCCAGCTTGCTCCAGGTGGTAGCCCTCGTGTCACCGCACGCCGCCCGAGCCCGGTTGCGGAGGCGGGGGCGCCGGGACGCCGGAAGCGGAAGCCGGAATGATACAGAAAGGCAGGTCCATCGAGACCCGCCGCGCGTAGTGGACCCGAAAAGCGAAACGATTGTGGAAGCAACCTAACAAAATTTCATACGTATAACTAAAATAAAATCAAAACATACAATTCATGCATCAGCAACAGAGTAAGCCTCGCCCTCCATGGACGAGTGCTTACGCACCAAACATAGATACATACAGAGTTCACAGAACCTAAGGTGTCTAGCAAGCGCCAAGCGCTCAGAACATGCAACAGAACAGAATATATATACAAACATCACAACAAACCAGAAATTATGCACATGCAGCTACAGAGCCAACCCTAGACCTAAACATCAAAAATACCTCGCGTGGGATTCAGACCAAGTAAACAAAATCCCAGCTCGCAAGGTACTGCTGCTGCTCAACACAACCAAGGCAGAAGCCTCGCGGAAACCTACCCCACTGGCTGCTTACCAGACCTACCTGAAATCCAAAAACAGAACCCAAAAAGGGTGAGTCCTAAAAGGACCCCGTAAGGGATTTGGGGTAAGATAAGCATATGTAACCCTGCAAAACAGAAAGATAGCAATATACAGAATATGTGCAACAGAATATAGAACATCATGCATGTAATAAAAACAGATCGGAATACCGAAAGACGTGCGATACTAAATCGCCATAAACCCTTATAACCAATCAGAACGACAGCCTCCCTCTAAGGGAGTCAGAAGCCGAAGCTATTACAGAAGCATGGTGCACCAGCTGGGTTAGCGAACACACATCTGTCTTAGGGTTAACAGACAAAGTATGCCACAAGTCATACAACTACAAAAGTATTGTTAACAGACAGGGTATGCTACAAGTCATACACCTACAGATCACAGAAATTACCTTAAAGCGAAATTTCAAATACCGCAAAAGCAGAAGTGCTACAATACATACACCTACAGACTACAGAATATGCTCTAGGCATATAATACTGAAATACCTGCAGAACAGAAAATGAAACTAACATACACCTATCTTACCAAGAATAGCAGAACCAAACCCTTACCTCACAATTCCAGAGTATTAGACCGATTCTGGACGACTTCCACACCACGACCCGAAACCCGAAAACCTCTCTTTTTCTAACTTCCGAACCTCAGAATCTGTCAATTCAAGCTGAATTAGCAACCTTACCAACCATACTACCAAACTACACCCCGACCCCAAAACCGAAAATCCGGCAATTTCCGTAAAATTCCAGATTCCCACAGAAATGTCAGAATTCAGAACCAACGTAGACAATGCAAAATTATACATTGTCAAACATAATCCAACAAGCAGAACTGATCAAATCCAACCTTAAAACCCTTCATTACCCAACATTTTCCGATAATCCCGTTTAATTGCAACTTTTCCATTTCTTAACCGAATTCAACGTTTCAAACTTCAACCACACCTAAATTCAACCCCAACACCATATTAACATCCAATTCAACCAAAATGAAACTCCAACATGGAAAAAGAATCATTCCAAAAATTCGGCTTCTTTGCCAAATTTTATCCAACTTCCAAATCAATCCATTCAAACTTCCAATTAATCATACTAATCACCAATTTCACATTTAAACCAAGAATGCTATCCAATTGCATCCAAAACAACAAAATCCAACAATGAACATCATCTCATAAATTCGGCCAAATGGGGGTTTCCAACCCAACATATTTTCCATCAAATTGAATCCATACATAAGCTTAGAATCATGCTAGGATTAACATACTTGAAGCATGAATCAAGGAGACAAACACACATCAACATAGAATTTTCCAACAAATTCGGCAATTTGGGGATTTTTACCCAAGGTGTGTTTTCCAAAATCCAACACTTGATTATCACTCCCATACAACCCAAGAACAACATACTAAAAGATGGGAGGAAGAGAATCATCCTAGCTCATAGCTAAGAACAAACCCATAATTCACAAATCCTTCTCTTTTTCCATCCGATTCTTGTTTCCAACAAGAAAAGAGAGCAAGGGAGGAAGCTTACCACTTTTAGTCCACCCATGGTGAATTTCAGCCAAGAAAATAAAGAATCCAAAGCTTGAAGAAAATGGAGGCTATGGCGGCAACGAGTCGGAGAAATGAACGAAGCGAAGGAGAAATGAAGTGAAAAAGCTCTGTAATAATTCCACAATCCTTTTAAAACTTCTTCCTTCCCATCTCTAATATGGGCATGACAAGTGTCCTCTTTCCTTTACATCTTTAATATGGCCATGACAAGTGTCCTTTCCCTTTGGTTAACACTTAAGAGTCAACCTCATCCACCAGAAATCTGAAATTGGCTAAGTCATGCCTTCTTCGGGAGAAGGCCCATGCCTTCTACGGAAGAGGGCCTCCGCCTTCTTCGGGAGAGGGCCTCCGCCTTTACGGAAGAGGGCCTCCGCCTCCTACGGAAGAGGGCCTCCCGCCTTCTACGGAAGAGGGCCTCCGCCTTCTACGGAAGAGGGCCTATGCCTTCTACGGAAGAGGGCCTATGCCTTCTACGGAAGAGGGCCTATGCCTTCTACGGAAGAGGGCCTATGCCTTCTACGTAAGAGGGCCTATGCATTCTACGGAAGAGGGCCTATGCCTTCTACGGAACAGGGCACTATGCCTTCTACGGAAGTGGGCCCTATGCCTGCTACGGAAGAGGGCACTATGCCTGCTACGGAAGAGGGCCTATGCCTTCTACGGAAGAGGCCTATGCCTTCTACAGAAGAGGGCCTATGCCTTCTACGGAAGATGGCACTATGCCTTCTACGGAAGATGGCACTATGCCTTCTACGGGAGAGGGCACATGCCTTCTACGGGAGAGGGCACATGCCTTCACATAAATTCCCGCCCCAAAAATATTTTATAGCGTAAAACTCGGGACGTTCCCACGATTCCAAAACCGCAAACGGTTTTCCAAACCGAGGTCTCGAGAATGCTACCGAACCCGCTGTACGTCCCGAGACGACCCCGACAACCCCCCGGCGCCAGAAAAATATTTTCGGCGGAAACGTCCGGGGGACCCACACGACCTCAAATACGGAAGGGTTCGCCAAAATGATACTCGGATAGGGCTCGGGAGCCGTCTGAACGCCGAAAACGTGACCCGCAGCCAAAACCGAGCACGAGTCACCCGGTCGCAACCCGCTCGGGGTGACCGTAACATTCTCCCCCCCTTAGAACTCTTGGTCCTCCAAGAGTAGCCTGAACCAACCAGACAGGTGTCGCTACCAACCCGAAAATATAAACATTCCTCTGACCCAGAACAATCGGACCACCGTACTGGTGCGGCGGGAGTGGTAGTTTAGACTACCATACAGAACCTCACGGCGTCCCACCCTCCGGGTGCATCTTATTGCACCCGAGTCGATTGTCGGTATTTCTACCGGACAACCCCGCATAGTGCAGAACCTAAATCTAACCGATCCACAACAGGCTATCCTGGAAGGTACCACATAAAACATAAACAGTGGGGGGAAACCAACCTAACAACTTACTCTGGAAACTCATGAGAACCGATAAGATTCGGGGTAACTTGCCCCGCCTACCAAATCTTACTGTCCCTCTGAACGGTGCTACCTCCAGTCAAATTCTATCACCAAACTCAGATTCAAGAGCCCTACGGCGGCGGTTCGTATAAGCAGTGGTGTAGTCGTTCGCGGTTTTGATCCGCGCCTATAACAATCTGATCTTCGCCGTAGTCTCCTCACAAAGCTCGGGTCCCAGCTCAACCCTATCAGACGCATCTGTCCAACAGTGTGGTGTCACACACCTCCTCCCGTACAACGCCTCATAAGGTGCTATGTCAAATGTAGTCTGAAAGCAATTGTTGTACGAGAACCCTATTAAAGTAACTGCTGGTCCCAAACTCCTCCAAAATCCAAAGTACAGATTCACAAAGATATCCTCCAAGATCGTAATCACCGGCTCGACTCACCATCCGTCTCATGGGTGATAAGCTGTACTCAGATGGAGTCGCGTGCCCAGTGCTTCATGAAAAGCACTCCAGAACCGTGCTGTAAAACGCAGATCACGGTCAGATACAATGGAGTCTGGTACTCCATGTAAACGTACAATCTCCCTGATGTAAAGTCGGGCAAGCTTCTCCAAAGAGTCGGTGACCCGAATAAGCAGAAAGTGTGCGCACTTTGTCAGCCGATTCACAATAACCCAGATCGCATCATGGCGAGACCGTGTCAGGGGCAGTGCAGTCAGAAAGTCCATAGTAACATTGCCCCACTCCCGAACTGGAATGGGCAAAGTCTGCAGTGTCCCTGCCGGTTCCTGATGCTCAAACTGCTCGAGTGTGCCTCCTCGAAAATCTCATTCCAGAACTCCTGATCCTCAGGTACATAAAGGCGATCTCAGAAGTATAGCAATCCCTGCCTATACTGAAACGTCGGTAACAAAGATCCCTTGTCTTCTCCAGACAACTTCTTCAGCCCCGGATCTCTACCCTGCGCCTCGCGCACCCTATCAAGCCACTCAGAATGTATGGTAAGTGTGTACACCTGAGCACGTTCCCAGAGTTGCCACCTGTGCCAAAGGCACGTCAAATCTCTCTCCTCAGATCAGTCCCCAACATTTCCTCCCTTAACTAACCCGGTATACTTCCTGCTCAGTGCATCGGCAACCGTGTTGCCCTTGCCAGAGATGTACTCGATACTACAATCATAGTCCTTAATGTATTCGAGCCATCTGCGCTGCCTCATGCTAAGCTCCTTCTACGTAAACAGATATTTCAGACTCTTATGGTCGGTAAGAATCTGAAATTTATTACCAAACAGATATTGCTTCCAATGTTTCAGCGCATAAATTACTATAGCCAACTCCAGATCATGTGTCAGTCAGTTCAGCTCATGCGGTCGCAGCTGCCTCGACCCATAAGCTACCACAAAACGCTCCTGCACCAACACACATCCCAAACCAGACGTGGAAGCATCCGTATAATTCACATACGGTAAGATCGGATCTGAAAGAGTCAGAATCGGAGCGTTAGTCAACTGCCGGTTCAACTCCCGAAAATTCTGCTCACACTTATCAGACCAGATAAACGGTTGACCCTTCTTGGTTAACAGCGTAAGCGGAGATTCCAGAATAGAAAATCCCAGTACAAACCTCCGATAAAATCCTGCTAAGCCCAGGGAGCTCTTGATCTCCCGTACCGTGGTAGGTTGTTTCCAATCCCGAACTGCCCTCACCTACTCTGAATCCACAGACAGACCATGCTCAGATATAATGTGTCCCAGAAAAGTGACTTCCCGAATCCAGAACTCACACTTTGAGAATTTAGCATAAAGCTGATGTTCCCAAAGTGTCTGCAGAACTACCCTCAGATGATCCCAATGCGAACCCTCATCTCAAAATAAATCAGAACATCATCAATAAAAACCACCAGAAATGAGTCCCAGTACGGTCGGAACACCCGATGCATCAGATCCAAGAATGCCACCGGAACATTGGTCAGCCCAAATGGCATGACCGTAATCTCTAAGTGTCCAAATCGGGTGCGGAAAGCAGTCTTAGGTATGTCCTCATCCTTCACCCTAAGCTGAAAATACCCAGATCGGAGATTAATCTTTGAGAAAACTCTCGAACCCTGAAGTTGATCAAAAAGATCGTTAATCCTCGGTAACGGATACTTATTCTTCCCAACATGAGCATTCAACCGTCTATAATCAATACAAAGTCAGAGTGTCCCATCATTCTTCTTAACAAACAGAACCAGAGCACCCCACGCTGAAGTGCTCGGTCGGACGAAACTCTTTTGCTGTAATTCCTCCAACTGCCTCTTTAACTCCTGCATCTCAGAAATAGGCATCCGATAAGGAGGAATAGATATCGGAGCAGTACCCGACTGCAGGTGGATGTCAAACACAATTTCCCGCTCTTATGGTAATCCGGCAACTCCTCCGGACATACTGCGGAAAATCTCGAACCAATGGTAAACCATCCAACTTCAACCTAGTATCAGCCTCATTCAGATCATAGCATTCCCCTACACCAACTATCGACAGCTGATCCAGAATCTGTAGCTCCTTACTGTGCTGCGCGATAGTCAAACCAGTCGGAGTCGTGAGAGGTAGTACCTCTCCAGAAACCATAATGGTACGGGTTGCACAATTAATGTGCACAGAATTCTTGGATAGCCAGTCCATTCCAAGAATAACATCATAGTCCGGCGTGTCTAAAACCAACAGATCCGATACTATCATGTCCGCCTACGAGATATCGTACAACCCCGTAACCATCTCATTGGAAAACAGAATCGGAATCCCTGCATTTTTTTTTTAAATACGTTTGAGGAGAAGTACTAACTGACTGATGCAGAGATGTATCACCTTTCTGTGTTACAATGGAAACCGATGCTCCCGTATCAAATAATGCATGAACCGACACCTCATTCGAAATAAAGTACCTTACGCCTTACTCAAGCCTCGAGGCTGGTGCAATCCCGATACCCTCCCTCGGTGAGTGTCGGAGGGTGGCTGACCCGCAACGTAAACATCGGCCCTCCGAGACTATGCCGGTAACTAATTCAACCGGGGCCCTGATACCTGAGTGATACTACAAATCGGACAAGATCGTGCGGTGGTGCTCCTCTCTACCACTACTAAACTGCCCCGGACCTATTCGGCCGTCCAGAAATCTGCCGGGGTCCCAGCTGTGTGGAGCCCCTCGTACTTCCCTGACCTCGCTACGAGGTGAGGTGACTCTCAACCTCCTCTTGCTCGAGGAGTTGAGCCCAAATAACCGCTTCCCGAAACAAAGTAATGTCTAAAGGTCTCAAAGCCCACCTGAACTCGGGCGCAGTCAACGAAAAGACCTCTTGGTCCTCTACTCTTCCATACCTTGATACTACGGTACATAGTAAACCAGCCGATCAAACTCTCACTCAAACTTTCCGAAAATCTTGTCTCCCTGATGAAGCTCACCGAATCGTGCCTAACGCAGATCCTGGCTACATCCCCGCCGCACCGCTGGGAAAATGTAGCCTCCCCAGGAGTTTATCAACTCCTGCAGACCAAATCTCTACTACTTCTGGCCCCTCTCGGTCATTGAACCTCGGGGAGGGGGGGTTCAAACTCTAAAACCTCTCTAGAAGTCTGACCTCGTAAGACTGGTGCCTCAGATCTCCTCGTCGTTAATAGGACCGACGAGAAGTCTAGGTGTCGTAGTGACCACCCTTGTCAGAGTCACTCACTTACCGATCCCAAAACTATGGCGAGCAGTGGCTTAAGTCTTGCTATCACCACCTGATCAAAATGCCCCTACTGTGGCATAAACAGATCTTCCCCTGCCTACTGCCGCCTCTGAACCAGCTAGGCTGGCGGTAATACCAATTCAGAGAGGGGTCCCTACGACCACTAAACCTCGGGGCGGTGAGTGTGGTTGTTCAGACCCTGGGTTACACTGAACCCATATCCTATTCCACGGAGGTGTGGGATCCCAGTCCCGCCCCTCCGGTACCAAATCACGCTATTCGCGTGTAGTACCCATTTCCTCAAACCAAGTCCAACCAGAAAAACAACTTATCCCAAACCAAATTTCCAAACCATACACCAACTCAACCCATAACCAACAGTTCAAACCCTATATCTCGGAGGCATGGGATTACAATCCCCTCCCTCCGGTCACAAAACACGTTGTCTACGCGTGTTAACCAAACCTGAAACATTCCAGACCAAACAGAGTCCAGACAAATTGGTCACTCCTAATCCCTACAGAAGCTAGCAGTTTTCTAAGGCTCAGTAGTGCAATGCGAGACTTGACACGGTTACTTCTCAGAATGATAAAATCATGTATTTCACAGAATCACAGAAGCAGTTCATGCTTATTTCACCAAATCTTTTCCTAACACACAATTTTACGTACCTGAAACTTTTCCACAATCCCTTACTCATAATACTTTTACCAGAATCCAGAAATCCCGAGTTCCAAAATCTGCAACTATCAGGATAACTTGAAGGATCAACTCTGTTCCACAATTTTATTTTGAAGTGGTTCAAGTAAGGAGGTGGCCAATCTCCGTACCAAACCATTCTAAAATAAAATGTACAACAATAGTCGTCACTACAAGTCACCACCGACGACCAATATGGTCACTTACCCGCTCGATACCAACTTGTCACCGCACGCCGCCCGAGCCCGGTTGCGGAGGCGGGGGCGCCGGGACGCCGGAAGCGGAAGCCGGAAAATACAAGATGGCAGGTCCATCGAGACCCGCCGCGCGTAGTGGACCCGAAAACGAAACGATTGTGGAAGCAACCTAACAAAATTTCATACGTATAACTAAAATAAAATCAAAACATACAATTCATGCATCAGCAACAGAGTAAGCCTCGCCTCCATGGACGAGTGCTTACGCACCAAACATAGATACATACAGAGTTCACGTAACCTAAGGTGTCTAGCAAGCGCCAAGCGCTCGTAACATGCAATGCAATGTAATATATATACAAACATCACAACAAACCGTAAATTATGCACATGCAAATACAGAGCCAACCCTAGACCTAAACATCAAAAATACCTCGCGTGGGATTCAGACCAAGTAAACAAAATCCCAGCTGCAAGGTACCGCTGCTGCTCAACACAACCAAGGCGAAGCCTCGCGAAACCTACCCCACCGGCTGCTACTGCACCTACCTGAAATCCAAAAACAGAACCCAAAAGGGTGAGTCCTAAAAGGACCCCGTAAGGGATTTGGGGTAAGATAAGCATATGTAACCTCCGCAAAATGAAAGATAGCAATATACGAATATATGCAATGTAATACGTAACATCATGCATGTAATAAAAACAGATCGGAATACCGAAAGACGTGCGATACTAAATCGCCATAAACCCTTATAACCAATCAGAACGACAGCCTCCCTCTAAGGGAGTCAGAAGCCGAAGCTATTACAGAAGCATGGTGCACCAGCTGGGGTAGCGAACCCACAACTGTCGTAAGGTTAATGACAAAGTATGCCACAAGGCATACACCTACAAACGTAGGGTTACTGCATGGGTATGCCACAAGGCATACACCTACAAATCACAGAACTTACCTTAAAGCAGAAATTTCCGAAATACCTGCAAAACAGAAGTGCTACAATACATACACCTACAGACTACAGAATATGCTCTAGGCATATAATACTGAAATACCTGCAGAACAGAAAATGAAACTAACATACACCTATCTTACCAAGAATAGCAGAACCAAACCCTTACCTCACAATTCCAGAGTATTAGACCGATTCTGGACGACTTCCACACCACGACCCGAAACCCGAAAACCTCTCTTTTTCTAACTTCCGAACCTCAGAATCTGTCAATTCAAGCTGAATTAGCAACCTTACCAACCATACTACCAAACTACACCCCCGACCCCAAAACCGAAAATCCGGCAGAATTTCCGTAAAATTCCAGATTCCCACAGAAATGTCAGAATTCAGAACCAACGTAGACAATGCAAAATTATACATTGTCAAACATAATCCAACAAGCAGAACTGATCAAATCCAACCTTAAAACCCTTCATTACCCAACATTTTCCGATAATCCCGTTTAATTGCAACTTTTCCATTTCTTAACCGAATTCAACGTTTCAAACTTCAACCACACCTAAATTCAACCCCAACACCATATTAACATCCAATTCAACCAAAATGAAACTCCAACATGGAAAAAGAATCATTCCAAAAATTCGGCTTCTTTGCCAAATTTTATCCAACTTCCAAATCAATCCATTCAAACTTCCAATTAATCATACTAATCACCAATTTCACATTTAAACCAAGAATGCTATCCAATTGCATCCAAAACAACAAAATCCAACAATGAACATCATCTCATAAATTCGGCCAAAGGGGGTTTCCAACCCAACATATTTTCCATCAAATTGAATCCATACATAAGCTTAGAATCATGCCAGGATTAACATACTTGAAGCATGAATCAAGGAGACAAACACACATCAACATAGAATTTTCCAACAAATTCGGCAATTTGGGGATTTTACCCAAGGTGTGTTTTCCAAAATCCAACACTTGATTATCACTCCCATACAACCCAAGAACAACATACTAAAAGATGGGAGGAAGAGAATCATCCTAGCTCATAGCTAAGAACAAACCCATAACTCACAAATCCTTCTCTTTTTCCATCCGATTCTTGTTTCCAACAAGAAAAGAGAGCAAGGGAGGAAGCTTACCACTTTTTGGAGTCCACCCATGGTGAATTTCAGCCAAGAAAATAAAGAATCCAAAGCTTGAAGAAAATGGAGGCTATGGCGGCAACGAGTCGGAGAAATGAACGAAGCAGAAGGAGAAATGAAGTGAAAGTAGCTCCTGTAAGATTTCCACAATCCTTTTAAAACTTCTTCCCTTCCCATCTCTAATATGGGCATGACAAGTGTCCTCTTTCCTTTACATCATTAATATGGCCATGACAAGTGTCCTTTCCCTTTGGTTAACACTTAAGAGTCAACCTCATCCACCGAAATCTGAAATTGGCTAAGTCATGCCTTCTTCGGGAGAAGGCCCATGCCTTCTACGGAGAGGGCCTCCCGCCTTCTTCGGGAGAGGGCCTCCGCCTCCTACGGAAGAGGGCCTCCTGCCTTCTACGGAAGAGGGCCTCCTGCCTTCTACGGAAGAGGGCCTATGCCTTCTACGGAAGAGGGCCTATGCCTTCTACGGAAGAGGGCCTATGCCTTCTACGGAAGAGGGCCTATGCCTTCTACGGAAGAGGGCCTATGCCTTCTACGGAAGAGGGCCTATGCCTTCTACGGAAGAGGGCACTATGCCTGCTACGGGAGAGGGCACTATGCCTGCTACGGAAGAGGGCACTATGCCTGCTACAGAAGAGGGCACTATGCCTGCTACGGAAGAGGGCCTATGCCTTCTACGGAAGAGGCCTATGCCTTCTACAGAAGAGGGCCTATGCCTTCTACGGAAGATGGCACTATGCCTTCTACGGAAGATGGCACTATGCCTTCTACGGAAGATGGCACTATGCCTTCTACTGAGAGGGCACATGCCTTCTACGGAGAGGGCACATGCCTTCACAATGAACGTCCCGCCCCAAAAATATTTTATAGCGTAAAGCTCCGGACGTTCCCACGATTCCAAAACCGCAAACGGTTTTCCAAACCGAGGTCTCGAGAATGCTACCGAACCCGCTGTACGTCCCGAGACGACCCGACAACCCCGGCGCTAAAAATATTTTCGCGGAAACGTCCGGGGACCCACACGACCTCAAATACGGAAGGGTTCGCCAAAATGATACTCGGATAGGGCTCGGAGCCGCCTGAACGCCGAAAACGTGACCCGCAGCCAAAACCGAGCCCCGAGTCATCCGGCCGCAACCCGCTGGGGTGACCGTAACACCTCAGCTTCAAGAGATGGTGATGATGGCGTCTTGCACCCAAGAGGAGAGGGAAAGAGGACGGATGAGATGTGAAGCACCTTGAAGATGTTGTGTGGAATGACACAAATAATTTCACCCTCAATGCTCCAAAACTTGACTCAAGAATTTGGCACTTTAAGAGAGATTGAGAAAGAGAAGAAGATGATGGAATAAGTGAATCGAGAATGAGGCACTTCCTCCCATCTATTTATAGATGGATGAGAGCTACCAAAAGCTCTCCTTAAATGTGTCAACCACATTGCCTACCTCAACAATGTGTCAACCACATTGCCTACCTCAACAATGTGAAAACCACATTACCTACCTCATAAATTGGCAACTAGATTGCCAACCTCATAAACTACCGAAGATGGAGTTATTCCATTGTTCAAGGTGGATACACCTTACACCAAAATTATCAAAATACCCTTACTTTGATAAGTGGCTTTAGATGTGGTTATGATTGATAAATAAGGTCCGAATTACACAAAGTAATTCCAATCATTTCAATTTTACATATTCGAGCTCCTCTGAGCCGGAGTATTAGCTCAGAAGTTCTTGGTGCGCCAGGGAATTCCAACAATTCATAGCACCCAAGTATCCAAAACCATGGATGCAAGCATCCGGGACAACAATGGAGGGCCATTCAAAGCTCCCAAGCGTTAAAAAACCTGAATGCAAGCATCCAAAACATGAAGGGGGGCCATTCAAAGGCCCCAAGTGTTCAAGTATGTCAAGCTAATCATTGAACCGCTTTGGACTCCTCCCAGTGAGCCGGACAACTAGGGAGTACTTGATCGCCACTAGGCCCAATCATGCAAAAATATCAGCCAATAGGACCAAAAGGCCAAACAAGACCTAGCAAAAGACCAAGTCAGTGACCCATAAGAGGGGGCCCATTGAAGCTCGAAGACACTATCGCCCGAAGGCTCCCAAAGCACGCCTGAAGGCAAGCATCCAGGACTTCACTACCACGTGTCCTCTAACACATGCCACCTTTTCATCTTGAAATATTATGATAATGTCATTCCATTAGAAGAGACTATAAAAGCTCTATCCATTCACTCATTTTCAAGGTAACTATTGCTAAAATTACCAATACTGACGAGTGTTAGTACCAGAAATCGAAAAAACACAGTCTAGTCTTTAGCTCACCCTCTTTATTACAGATAACTCACAATGAGAACATGGCATCTATCAATGTCAGGACTAGGTTGTGACATCAATAGAAGATAGTTGTTGCAGCACCCACATGCCAGCTACTAGTTCTCATGGTCAATCATGTGATTGTAGTCCTTTGACTTGAAGTCATACAGATCCACACGCATGTGAGTAGTAGGCTTTGATTTTATGTCTAGCTGTACTTAATAGTGGGAAAGACCTAGTCTTGGGCATGTTACAGATGCCACGTGCCAGGTGACTTCCGAGGTAATTTCTATACGATCCATTTTCTGATTTCTGTGAATATCAGGACTTCAATTTAAACATGTTGAACATGTTTTCTCTGTGTTATGAAGTTTCGGAGTTGGTGTCAGAATTTTAGTTCCGTAGGCGTTCCCGTTTGGAAAGTTATGCAAGTTACGGTTGGTCTAAATTGCAACTTTGCAACGTTTGGGGGCCAATTTGTAAAAGAGAAAAAGCTGAACAAATAGTTGGACAAAAGGACAAGGGTAAGGCGACTAAAAGAGAGAGTGAAAAAAGGAAGATATAATGGAAGAAAAGAAAAAAAGAAAAAAAGAAAAAGAAAAGTATAAAAAGAAGAAAAGAACGACACTTATCCATTTTGGGCCATTTCTTCTTCTTCCTCTCTTCAAGTTGCTTCGCATGGGAGGACCTCCATGAAAGAGCTCCTTGTGGTCTTGAAGGAAAGTTGGTGAAACTTCGAGGTAAACATATTAAATTGATCATCGGGAGAAGTTATATACTTTCTATGGATCAGATTTTGTAAATGAGCTTCGGTGTGAAAAGCCGTTAACGTCTGAATTTCTGGTGTGTGTGGTGTAACACTCAGATCTGTGATTTTATGGTTCATGAACGTGTATTCTGTGATCTTTTGTTGATTTTTCAAAAGGGAGTTGGCCAGAAACTAAGCCGAAACGTTGCCAAAATCAATTTCTGGGAATTTGCGCGGAAGCTCGGTTCGAAGCTCTTCGGTGTATAAGGTAAGGTTTTAGATTTTCCCTTGACTTTGCATTCTGGGATGCTTATAATATGCATGTTGGGGTAAATTGGGGCTAAATTTGGCTAAGGGGTGTGTCTGAGTGCCTTCGCCGATCTGAGGAAGAGGTTTCGTATGATCTGAGAAAAAGGGCCTCGCCGGTTTTGAGGAAGGGTCGCTTGATCTGAGGAAGGGGATTCTGTCACCCCTCCGCCCCCGGAAGCTGGCGGAAGTGTCTTTGTTAAGGAAGATGAAAGTATCGGCGGTGGGTGAATACGGAATTTCTCGTAAAAGGGTTGTGGACCCGAAACCCGTCCCTTAAACGTTTTCCTTCAAGTTTATGGTTAATACATGTTTACAGTGTTTAAGACGTCTTTACTAGTCCTAAGCATGCACCCGAAATACGTTAGTGGTTTTACAAAATATCACGCGCACGGAAAGCAGATAATAAGTAATATAGGCAGAAGGAGTTCCACCCTCTTTGTAGGGTCGGAAACTCCCCATGAATAATATACCGTCCAGTATATCAAAATACTAAATGTATCTAATATGCATACTACGCCTACAGAGCCGAGCCAAAAAGTGGATTATACCTCGCTAACTACCACTGCTGTTGCTACTAAACATAAACAGGAGAAATTAATGTCAGACTAATCACAGATTTCATACGACAGATCACAAAAAGGATCTAATAAGAATAACCCCCAGACTGAATTAGAAAAATACCTCTCAGAACACAGAATGCAGAACGATCACTGTGGAAGGTCTACTCCGCAGGTCATTTTCCAGGATCCCCTAAAATGTTTAATATGTGGGGTGAGTTCTCGAAAGAACCCGTAAGGGGGCAGGTACGATACCGGGAAAACTTTTTTAAAAAACATTTTCCCTTGCATAAAAGGTAAGTATGCAATGAACTAGCAGATAATACAACCTTAAGTATAAACAGGAATATGATATGCAAATGTCATGATGCTCAGAAGTCCCGTCGGACTGGTGGTACTTTCCCATACAAGTGGTCCCAGAGCTCAGACAGCACCCTATGGTGGCTTGTTAAGCTCACACCGATTATCGGGATCAGAATGCATGGTACCAGCGAGGGGTGATCTGCCCCTAACATTCAGAATAGGATGCGGCATAAAGCCGACACAGAACATAAAATGGGTCCGTCGTCGACCCCCGATAAGCATATCCGATATAGCATAAGTCCAGAAAACTATAACAGAGAGTGGGTTCATCATCGACCCCCGATAAGCATGAAGTCCAGAATAATAATAAAAACCAGAAAACCGCTATTGATAGCCTTGTTCCTTGACGGGACTGGCTTCCAAATACTTGAACGGTTATGGTGAGAACTCTGAAGCTCCAAAGTAATCTACAAGAAACGGAATACCAGGAGCAGAAAGAGGAGTGAGGGTGTGTAGATAGGGTGTACCTTTCCCAAGTCGTCCTTTTATAGGAGGCGTTGAGGTGGCAGTTGTCCCATGATCCAGAGTAATGGAGTGCTCCCCCACGTTCCGGAGTTGTGGAAGACCGGAGGCGTGATGGAGAACATGGGTAGGTCGTGGAGAAAACTGTTCCCAGCTTCCTTTCCTCGGTCTGCGGCATTGTTGCTAAGTGTTGGATTGCGAAGGCCAGGAGATGCGAAGGCCCTGCTTGGCGAAGCCAGGAGATACGAATCCGCGAGGTCCTGATAACGCCTTCGCGGGATGCGGTGGCATCGCTGTGCGTTTCCTTGGTTGCTGCTGATAAGGTCACTAGGGGTGATGTCGCGAGGGCCATTTGCTTGGGTAGTGTACCAGGGTGCCCCCTCTTAGAGGCGGAGTATGGGAAGGGTCCTGTACTCCACGTTTTGGCTCGAAGTTGACCATTGGGCAACAGTCATATTGACGGTAGGCCAAACATTTCCTACCGTTACTAATTCCTGACACGCAGCTCGTTGGGACTGGTCCTCCGTTTGAGGCGATGTTTCAGCTTCGTTAGGGCTGGGCGTATAAATACCCTCCACTCTTCGCATTCTCGTTCTTTGTTCAAATTTTATTTGCCGCTTCGTATTTGGTTGCTTTGCTCTTTTGCTTGAATCTAATACTTGTGCCTTTGTGTTCGTGCCTCTATCTTTTCTGTTGCTTCTGCGTTGGCTCACTTTTATCTTCATAATCTCAGGTGATCGGTTTTGTCTTCGTAATCTCAGATGAGGGTTTGTTCTTCCGTTCTTTACATTTAAGGTGTTTTACGAAATTGTTGATCGACTGTCCGTCCTCTCACAGTCTTTTTCATTATTCTCTCTGACACAGTAATGGTTGTTAAAGGAATTGCTTGTCTTATCATTCCCGCCGTGGACAAGAGCGCTGTGAAGGTTGAGAAGCTTCACCAGGAGCTCGTCAAGGCCTTCTTCCCTATTGAAGAAGTGGCGGTGTTCACGGCGCAGCGAGGGGCCTGTAAGGCACTCAAGCTTCCAGAGATGCCGAAGAACCTGGAGAGCGCTGCGCTGTGCCTCTACACTACCCAGATGTCTTCTGGGCTGAGGTTTCCCCTGTCTCCCCTTGTCCAAGATCTATATACCTTGTGGGGTCTCCACCGTCATAGCTTGGGCCCAATACCTTTATCCACATCGCCGGGTTCATTGTGGCTTGTCGGATGGTTGGTGTGGAGCCGTTCGCGAATGTCTTCCTGCGGTTTTATCGGTTGGATCTGCGGACAGGGGGCAGTTTTTCCATGTCACCCCCTTAGTGTTGGGGGGAACAACTCTGTGTCTTTTGGTATTAGATTCAAAGTTCTTCAGACTTCTATCATGTTACATGCACGTTTAGATATAGTGATTCTAATTAACAGCGCATGATGTGTTTTATTCATAATCATGCCGTTCTTCACCATTCATCATCGAAAGAAGAAAGGGAAGAACGAAGAAGAAGAAGAAGAAGAAGAAGAAGAAGGAGAAGGAGGCGAAAGCGTACCTTGTGCTCCAAGGGATATGTTGACGATGGAGTACGTATTCTGTCTTCTGCGATCTTCAGTTTCAGCAACTGTTCGATAAGGACGAATTGAGGATGCATCCAAGGGGCGAAATTGTGTTGATATGAACACAATATTAATCCACCCGAAAACTCTAACAAATGTGCTTAGTGATTTCGGCCAAGAAAACGAGAGGGAGAGCAAGTGTTTCCGTTTCGGTGTGTATTTGTAATGTGGTGCCTCTCCCTTTATTTATAGATAATGGAGAGGTGCCAAGTTATGGTTAGGACACCCCTTTGGCCGAAAATACATGTACTTTCGGCCAAGGGTGATAACCAACACCTCTTGGTCACAAAAGGAGGGAAGGTTCATGGTAACCTCCCTCCAACTTCCATTTTGGCGAATGGGTGCCTCCTTAGAGGCACCTCTTCGCCTAAATCAGCCTTTCTAGGTGTAGCTACTCATATGTAACCACCTAGGAAGTATCCCATGTAGTAAGGTGCATACACCATCCACCTAGGATGCCCCTTTTACCAAAATACCCTATATTTTGTCCAAAAGGTGCAAATGGAAGTAATTACCTGTGAATCAATATGAAACATCCCAAAGATGTTCCAAATGATCACACCACACACGTTTGAGCTCCTACGAGCTAACATGAGCTGGTGTCAGCTACTTCTAGCTAACTTGAGTTGACTTGAGCTGGAGTTAGCTACATATAGCTAATTCGGAGCTCCCACTTAGCATCATAAGCTTAAGTGTCATGTCAAATGATCTTGGTGCGTCAAATATACTAACAAACTCCCACTCGCACCAACGATACATTTGTGAATCAGCTCCCACTCAAAGATATAATCTCAAACCAAGAATAAGCCGAAAAATACAAAGCACATTCACACAAGTAGAGTTAAGGGTGCGACCCCAAGGCATACACACTCAATCACCTCCATTGCGGTTGTTAGACTCACAATGAAAGCTTATCCTCTATAGAACAACATGCTAGAACTCATATAGCAACGGAGTGTTGTTTGAACTTCTTCAAACTCGCTTGAACTCATCAAGCTCATCTGATCACATCAAATGAAGCCTTACAGACCCCAGACACATGATACACGTTACTTAATCACAACCAGTCTCTTTTCTGAATTTCAACTTATTGAAAAACATGGTTGTATTAAGCCATTGAGTACTCAATTACAAATTCTCATAATTCAATAAAAAATCATACTACGCATAGCATGTGGGCCCAAGATTGAATCAAGAATAGATGTATCATACAAACTGTGTCTTTCCTACCAGTCTTCAAAATAAGACCTTCAACATCCAATCAAAGTAGTGTTGTAAGTGTAAAGTACTAATAGCAAACTAAAGTCACTAAGAGTCTGGATTAAAGAACCTCACATTAAACAAGAATAAAGACAACTTGTTTAAGTTCTTTGTATAGTCGAATTTTCATGGATATGGAACTTGTAAGTTCTCAAATAACACTAGTGGGTGTTTTACGTACACCACTCCCACTTGGAATGATGTCCACTCGATCGATTTGGGAGTGTGTCATTTCTCCCTCTTAAAACACCATAGTGTTCTCCACTTATCAAATAATAGGAGGACATGTCAAATCCATGAATTTGTTAACAAGTAAGTACTCGCTTACTACTAAAATATAGACTAGGATGTATGGAGATCATACAAACTCGATGAACCAGTTCATCTTACCCTGATTTTAGGAAACCAAGACGACAAATAGTTAAGGTGACAGGTGTTGGACATGTCTCCCACTTAGAAATATGACAATAAGTCACAAGTTCTTTGGATAGAACTACATATTCTAAGTCCTTAACTTGTCTCATCCTCAAATCTACTCAAGACAGAGGGCGAGAGGCTCATGTGAGAAAGCCCTCTCTAATGTCTATACTTTGACATGTTCTAATTTTCGTTGTGAACATAAGTAGATTTGAACCAAAAGAAATGAATGAAATAAGTTACATTATTAAACAATCATTCATATTACATGTGTGACACCAAAGATGGTGAAGTACATCCAACAAACTACAATCTACGTAGACCCATTGCCTTAACATGACGGGCAAATACAATTGGTGGAAGTGGCTTAGTTAGAGGATCAGCCACCATGAGGTCTATAGAAATGTACTCGATCTTAACTTCACCCTCTTCAATTGCATCCCGAACGAAATGATATTTCATGCTTATATGTTTGGTTTTCCCGTGATACTTGGGATCCTTGGTGTAAGCCATGGCCGCCATACTATCACTGTAGATAGTAATAGGCCTATCCACCGTAATTCTAGATTCCAAGTTTTTAAGGAAATAACCAAGCCAGAGGGCCTCCTGTACAGCTGAGGCACATGAGATAAACTCAGCCTCCATGGTTGATAATGTTGTACAGGTCTGTTTTTTGCTACACCATGTAGTTGCCCCTCCGTTAAGCATGAAAACATAACCAGAAGTAGATTTGCATGAATCTCGATCACCACCCCAATCAGCATCAGAATAGCCATGCAAATCAAGATTCTTTCCTTGATAGCATAGCCAATAATCCTTCGTACCTTTGAGGTACCGGAGAACCCTCTTTACACTCTTCCAATGCTGAATTCCCGGGTTTGAAGAGTACCGTGCTAACAAACCAACAGCTTGGCTAATATCAGGCCTGGTACACAACATTGCGTACATAAGGGAACCAATCGCACTTAAGTATGGGATTTGAGCCATTTCTTCCTTTTCTTTTGGAGTTGTGGGACACATATCCTCTCAATCTTGCATCCATATGCAAGTGGCGTATTCATGGGTTTTGAGTTGGTTAGGTTAAACCTATCCAGAATCTTATCTATATAAGGTTCTTGAGATAAGCCTAACAAGCGTTCCTTCCTTTTCCGGTGGATTTTGACACCTAGAATAAAGGAAGCTTCCCCCATGTCTTTCATGTCAAAAGTGGAGGATAACCATTCTTTGATGGTTGTCATCAAAACAACTCCATTGCTGGCTATCAAAATGTCATCAACATAAAGAGTCATTATGGCATAATCGGATTCAGCTGAGTACAAGTACACACAATGGTCTTCGTGCGTCATCACAAATCCATAGCTTGTGACTGCATGATGAAACTTCAAGTACCATTGTCTTGAAGCTTGCTTAAGACCATAGATAGACTTCTTGAGTCTACAGACCTTGTCCTCAAGACCTTCCTGGACGAACCCTTCAGGTTGTCTCATATAGATCTCTTCACTTAAATCACCATTAAGGAAGGCTGTCTTGACGTCCATCTGATGGAGTTCAAGATCCAAATGCGCCACAATGGCCAGCAGTAACCTGATGGAATTGAACTTCACAACTGGAGAGAATGTATCCTTAAAATCAATTCCCTCCTTCTGTGTGAAGCCTTTGGCCACCAAACGGGCCTTGTACCTTTCGATACTTCCATCAGCGTTTTTCTTTATTTTTAAAACCCATTTATTACCAATGGCCTTACGGCCAACAGGAAGATCAGAAAGCTCCCAAACACCATTCACTGCCATTGAATGCAACTCATCATTCATGGCATTCATCCATTCCTCCTTTTGTGCACTATTTAGAGCTTCCTTGATGTTACTTGGTTCATCTATCTCAGATGATACCAAATAAGTTTCACCCTCCGAGAGACCCCACCTTTTGGGTTGTCTCGATTCCCTAGTTGATCTTCTCAACTGAGGCGGAGGTGGCTCCGGCTCTTGTTGATCCTCAACTCCCTCTTGAACAGATCCTCCTTCTTCGTGATCTTGTTCCGTAGGTTCCTCCAACTCATTGGAGTTACTTTGAGGAGTCACTACTCCCTCGTGTTGAGGTATTCCATCCAAGATGGGTGCATCTTGTGCAACCGGTATTTCTATAATACCCGGTTGATCCTGTTCTAGGATTGGTACCAAAGAGTGTAAATCATCACATTGACCAACTTTTGGAAATTCATTCTCCAAGAAGTTAGCATTTCTTGCATCAAATACAAGACCATTCTTGTGACTGAGATCCAAGAATACATAACCCCTAGATTCGGTGCAAGAACCAAGAAATGCACATTTCTTGCCTCGGGGACCTAATTTCCCCAAAGGGTGGTCCGTTACATGCACATAAGCCAAGCAACCCCATGGGTGCATATAGCTAAAATTAGGCGTCTTCTTCTTCCATAACTCATATGGAGAAGAATTAATGCTCTTGGTAGGGATTCTATTGAAAATGTGAACTGCACAAAGCGGTCGTCACTCCAATAGATGGTGTCCAAATTGGCCTTCACCATCATGGACCTAACCATGTCCATAAGAGTCCTATTCTTCCTTTCTGACACTCCATTCTGTTGAGGTGTCCAAGCAAGAGTGAACTCTCTGGCAATCCCCTTCATGTCACAAAATGCCTTAAAGACATTTGAACTATACTCTCCACCACGGTCCATTCTCAAGGACTTGATTTTATTACCCATTTGGTTATCAACCAAATGTACATACTTTTGAAAGTAAGTGAAAGCCTCTGCTTTATTCCGGAGTAAGAAAACGTGAGTGAATCGGGTATAGTCATCTGTAAATGTGATGAAGTATTTGAATCCATTTCTGGATTCAACTCTCAATGGTCCACACAAATCGGAATGGACCAATTCTAACGCTTCTTCCCTTCTAGCTCCACGCCCGAAGGGCTTTCTTGTCATTTTGCCTTCAAGGCATGCTTGACAACTTGGTAGAACAACTTTGGTTAAGGATCCAAGTAGCCCTTGCTTGGCTAACTTTTTCAACCGATCCTGACCCACATGTCCCAACCTTTCATGCCAAGTCATTTCAGTTGTGACCTCGGTCACATGACAACTAGAAGATGCGTTAAAATCGCAATTCGGTCTAAGTTCATACAATCCATTGTTAACGAAGCATTCATGAACAAATAGGTCATCTTTATAAATAGTTACACTACTATTAGTAAAGTTCAAGCTATATCGATACTTCAACAAACTACTAATAGAAATTAAATTCCTACTAATATTAGGTACATATAAAGTGTCAATAAGATACAAATATCCATTACACACTGGGACTTTGCAAGTCCCCATTCCTAATACTTCTATTACATCATTGTTCCCAACTGCAACACACTTTGCGCCCTTGGGAAGTTTCCTGTATGCCACGAACCATGACTTATCACGGACTATGTGGTCCGTTGCCCCAGTCTACAATCCACAAAGAACTGCTCTCAATTAGCATAGTACAAGATGTAACAAATACATCAGAAATAGAAGTAGGAAAATGTACCTTGGGAGGGTTCTTGCAATCCTTAGCAAAATGGCCCTTAGTCCCGCAGTTGAAGCATTTGAGTTTGGAAACGTCCCTTTTCTTCTTGAATTTCTTCAAGTTCGGACCATTTCCACCACTCCTTTCCTTGCCATTGCCGCCACCCTTCTTACCTCCTTTGTTGAACCATTTACCCTTCTTTTTGAATCCTCCCTTTTTGGAGGAAGAGGTAGATGCAACATATGCACGGGAATGGTTCTTGAGTGCCAACACCTCGGCCTCAAGTATTAGGTGACGTGCAATATCATCAAATGTTTTGATTTGAGCATTGTGACGCAAGTTGACCTTCATCAACTGCCAATCCTCATCTGGCAAGGATCTGATAATAGCCTGGACCTGTTGTTCGTCCGTGAGCTCATGTCCAGCCTTTCTCAACTGGTAGATCATTCGGGACATCTCCCTTAGGTGAGCACTCATGGTATGGTCAGCACGCTTCTGATAGTCCTCAAACCTCAGAATCATGGCTCTCTGTTTTTCAACCGAGACATCACCATACTTTGCCTTGACTCGGTCCCAAATCTCTTTGGCACTATCAAGGGTCGAGAACTCAACCATGATTTCATCTACCATAGTTGACAAAAGAGTAACCCGGCAATGACTATTCTTTTTCAAGAGTGCCACATAGGCAGTTTGGTCTTGATCAGCCGGTGGTTGGACAATCTCATTAGTCAAGACATCTAATGTCTCATGCTCCGTCAAGATGAACTTGACTTTCTGTTCCCAAATAGGATAGTTCTCACCATCCAATTTCAGGTCTTTATTAAGTTCAGCAACAATACTTTTACATGCCATCTACATGATGCAAATCACATGTATCAAAGTTCAATCAATCACAACAAGACTCAAAACAAGTTACAAACACATGAAACCACACAAACATGTTCATATGTGGCAAAAGGAGTGCTTATAGCATCCAATTAGAAACACATAAACAAGTTTGCATAATTTCACATACATGTTCGTTTTGAGCCTCCAAGAAGGTTCAATATACACTTACTTTATAATTTCATGTACACATACGTGAAATCCTAATGTAACAACCATGAGCACTTCATCCAAGCCTTAGTTCCATCACCCATAAGTCTCATCAATACAATACCCATGAAAGATGGTGGAGTCACAAACGGTCTCGCTTAAGTACCACCTCCTTAGACAGTATCATACCAACTTGACAGTGTCCCTAGGAACCTTAACTTATTTGAAGTGACTCATCCATTAAATCAAGTCTCAACTCCCTTAGATTCACCATAGTAATGTCGAAACATTAGTACTTGAATCATCATAGGGTAGAGTATCTTGATATAATGAATGTCATGTTCCTTCTTAAACTAAGTTTCAATTCCCTCAAGTCCATCATAGTGGTGACATACACCAGTACTAAGACCATCAAGGGGCTGAAGTTCTTAGTCTAAGTCAAGGATTAATGTCACATGTATGCTACAAAAGCACACTAAGTAAGAACATGTATCATAAGTTTCAACAACACTTACATGTTCAAAGATACATTCATGGATCATACAAGCAATTTAACATGCTATCCTATGCCATTAAACAATTATAACCCCTTCCAATAACCTAACCAGGCGAACACATGCCTTCCCCTTCGTGAGCGTGAATCCTGCGGATGTTGAACACAGCTTGCGAACCCCAGCCTTCGCGAATGGCGAACCCATGCCTTCGCGAACAGTTTGGTGAACACATGCCATCACGAACAGAGGCGAACACATGCCTTCGCGAACACAGACTGGCGAACCCAGTCCCCGCGGATTGGCGAACCCAGTCACTGCGAACGCCTAGACACCCGCGAACATTCACACTTAAACATATCACAGATGCAACACATATATCATCAAGGCCGAAATCAACATGCATATAAGTTACTCAACATGATGAACAATCGGCGGTTATATCATGAAGCATCACATCTTTTCGCATTTACAGATAATTTTCAAACATATTTCGGTTACATGTGTTACTATGAACAACTATTAACAAACCGAAATCATTCTTAAAGTAAGCATATAACATGAATTTCGAGACCAAGCTCTGATACCATTTGAAGATTCGAAGTTCTTCAGGACTTCTATCATGTTACATGCACGTTTAGATATAGTGATTCTAATTAACAGCGCATGATGTGTTTTATTCATAATCATGCCGTTCTTCACCATTCATCATCGAAAGAAGAAAGGGAAGAACGAAGAAGAAGAAGAAGAAGGAGAAGGAGGCGAAAGCGTACCTTGTGCTCCAAGGGATATGTTGATGATGGAGTACGTATTCTGTCTTCTGCGATCTTCAGTTTCAGCAACTGTTCGATAAGGACGAATTGAGGATGCATCCAAGGGGCGAAATTGTGTTGATATGAACACAATATTAATCCACCCGAAAACTCTAACAAATGTGCTTAGTGATTTCGGCCAAGAAAACGAGAGGGAGAGCAAGTGTTTCCGTTTCGGTGTGTATTTGTAATGTGGTGCCTCTCCCTTTATTTATAGATAAGGGGGAGGTGCCAAGTGGTGGTTGGGACACCCCTTTGGCCGAAAATACATGTACTTTCGGCCAAGGGTGATAACCAACACCTCTTGGTCACAAAATGAGGGAAGGTTCATGGTATCCTCCCTCCAACTTCCATTTTGGCGAATGGGTGCCTCCTTAGAGGCACCTCTTCGCCTAAATCAGCCTTTCTAGGTGTAGCTACTCATATGTAACCACCTAGGAAGTATCCCATGTAGTAAGGTGCATACACCATCCACCTAGGATGCCCCTTTTACCAAAATACCCTATATTTTGTCCAAAAGGTGCAAATGGAAGTAATTACCTGTGAATCAATATGAAACATCCCAAAGATGTTCCAAATGATCACACCACACACGTTTGAGCTCCTACGAGCTAACATGAGCTGGTTGACTTGAGCTGGAGTTAGCTACATATAGCTAATTCGGAGCTCCCACTTAGCATCATAAGCTTAAGTGTCATGTCAAATGATCTTGGTGCGTCAAATATACTAACATCCCAATGGTGAGGACTTCAGAGGCTGTGCAAAGTGTGGCTCCAAAGCCAGTTCTGTACATGGACGGGTGAAGGTGGCGTGACTACGTTCATCTTCTAGGATGGCTAGACGATGTGATGGTGAGGAGGTCCTGCAATGACCTGTTTCCATTCTCCCTCGCGCAGCTAGATGAGGTGACCCTTAGGTGTGCTGGTGTTAGCACGGCTTACCTGATGGATTCCAAAGTGCCTCCACCTTATGAAGGTTGGGCACCCGCGCATCGTGGAGAAGTGGTGGATGCACTTCGCGCTGCCCTCGCAGGGCCAAGAGGTATGCGCTGATTAGCTTTCTTATTTCTTGCTCGAACATGTTCTGACCCTTGTGATGTCCAGATGCCCTTGTTCGTCCTGATGAGGAGAAAGGGAAAAAGGGATCTATGTGTGCCGTAGTGCAGATTCATCTAGCCTGCGCGTATAGGAAGAATGCTTCCCCTGCTGTGAAGAAGGTCTTGGGTGCCATCGAGCCACTGTGAAGGAAAGACCAGCCTCTGGCATTGGCGCGCCACTTTTAGGCGAGGCAAAGAGGAAGAAAGTGGCCATCGATGCGGCGCAGCTCCGTTTAGAGAAGTCTCCCTGTGAGTCAAGCCAGGTGAAGGCGCGAGGGCCTGCTCAGGGAGAACTCCCTAGCTTGAAGGAAACGTCCACGGGGGAACTTCTGAAAGTCCCCCTAGAGAGGAGACACCCCGCGAGGCCCTTGCACTAGAGACAACCTGTCCTTCTCCTTCTAATGTTGCGACGACAGTGGCTGAAGACACAATAATGGACGCCTTTGTTTCTGGGCTTCTGACGAGCCCTTTCAGGGCAGGTGGGGAAAGCACCCCTGAGAATGCTGCTGCAGAAGCCTCTCCACAAGTGGAGGTTTCTCCCCAGGTGGAGGTCCCTCCCCAGGTGGCTATCCCACCACCAAAGGGGATAACTTCAGCAGGTGATCTCCTGCTGTCAATGAGAAGGAAGGAGAAGCTGGCTGCGAAGACCAGTACTGTTGGAGAGAACGCGCCAACTGCCCCCTCAGGGAGTGGAGTGCCCATGTTGGTTGACCCCCAGCCATAGGTGAGAAGTGATATTGGGGGCGCTTCCTCAACAAGCGGCCAGGCTTTCGAAAGGGAAATGGCTCCAGAGGGGGTACCCCTAAGCATCCCAGCTGCGAAGGAGGTCCCATAGAAGGTAAGTGCCTGGGATGCAGTTCGCCCTTCCTGCGAACATTCTGGGAGTGGCGTCTGGGCGAAGCCATAGTGCTAGCCGTTTACTAGCGAGACCATCCTCGCCTTGGACCAGGGCCCTTCGCTGGGTAAGTGCCTTGTGTGCTTTTGTGTTCAAACTTCCCTTGTTGTGCTAATAAGTCACTTGATGCAGGGACGGAGTCTCCTGGCCTGCGTGGTAGCATCCGCCAGAGTCTGGTGGACTTGGGTGCAGTAGCGTCCGTGCTGGAGGAGATCGGGGTTTGGTCGCACTTCCTTGAGGGGAAGCGCGTTGCTGCCCAGAAGACACCCAAATGGTCTGAGGACCTTGTTGCGCTGAAGTCTCTGATGGAGGGGCTCAGGGCGAAGGTGTACAAGGAGGAGGGCATGCCTCTGGAAGGGGCCTAGGACCCCGTCTTCCTATTGAACAACAAGTCTTCCTTGTTGTTGGGAGGGGAGCATACGCCGATGTCCTGCTTTGAGGGGCTTCGCACCCCCTTTGATAGGGAGTTGATGGACCGCAACTTGGACTCTCCAGTCTTCATGAAGGAGGCAGCCAAGCACAACCTTCAGGTGAGGCACCTCCCTTGCTCATTATTCTTTTTGTTGTATGATCTCTGTACTAACTCCTTTTGATGCAGGCTGCCATCAACGAGTATGTCGGTCTCAGCCAGTGGCACAAGTTCCTGAGCTACGCGAACGCAAGGGACAGGGCCCAAATCGCTGAAATTGCACGCCTGAAGAAAGTGGCAGAGGCTGCCCAAGCTGCCAAGGCTGAGAGGGCAGAAGAGTGGCTGAGCTGGAGTCTTGGTGTGCTGTTCTTACCAAGGAGAAGGCGGAGTCCCGCCTGGAGCACTTGAAGAGGGACGCTCTTCTGGAGAAGCTAAAAGTTTGGTGTCCCTTTTGTGAGGAGGAGCTGACGAGGAGGGAGGATGTGCTCCAGAGAAGAAAGCTGAGGTTGTTGTTTTGACGACGACCCTTTCTTCTCTGAAGTCAGAGGCAGAGACTCGCCTGAAGGATGCTGCGGACAAACTCTTGGACGCAGAGGTCGGTGGAGTGGAGATTGCAAACGAGCACGTCAATCTGGTCACAGACCTTATGTGTGCGCTGGGGGATATCTTCCAGCTTGAGCAGGACCTTGGGTTGGAACTGTACCCTGGAGAGGACCCTGAACATGAATCAACCTACACGGTGAAGATCCATGAGAGGTGGCCTTGCCTGAGGCAGAGGATTGATGAGCTCCAGACCCAGAGTGAAGTTGGAGAGCAAGGGTATGAGGAAGGCTGGCTGCGATGCCGCTTTCAGCTAGAAAAGCTGTACCTTGGGTTGAACTTGGATGCTCTGGATGCCTCAAAGACCAGCGATACTGAGACAAGTGTCCTGCTTGACTGGGGCGAGCAAGGGAGGAAGATGGGTGCTAGGTGGCATGCCATGCTAGATTAGGAAGTGGTCCTAGGTCATGTGTATGACTCCCCTCAGTTAGGAAGGCCCTTGAGCCGTTGTAATTTTGTACCTGTGAAGAATAGTTCTAACAGTATAAATGAATAAATCAGTTTACCTTGATCATCCACGTTTTCCTTTATTCCAGCAATAGCTTTGTAGGGGACGTTAGCAGATTGCTAGGCTAAGTCGTTGTGTATCTGTTGGGATTCGCTTCACGGGGTCCCAAAGATCAGAGGGATTGTTTATGGCTCGCATGGGTGAAGCCATAAAAGACCTCAATGTCAAGGCTGGTTCCCAGTGTGGGGATCTGTTGGGGTTCGCATCGCGTGGCCCCAAAGATCAATCGAGGGATTGTTCGTGGTTTGCATAGGTGAAACGATCAAAGTCCTCTGCAAAGAAGCTGTTTCAAGTTTGGGGATCCGTTGGGATTCACATCGCGGGGTCCCAAGGATCTTTCGAGGGATTGTTTGAGGCTCGCATGGGCGAAGCCGTCAAAGACCTCTGCAAAGAAGTTGTTTCAAGCTTGGGGGTCTGTTGGGATTCGTTTCGCGGGGTCCCAAAGATCTGTGCCGCAAGGTTCGCATTGTCGATGCCCTTGGGTAGTGTACGCATGTTAGCGTGTATGTGTGACCTGACAAGGTCTGATGCCATGACCTTAATAGGTCAGGCGTCTAGCCGTTCTAACCGGTCAGGTGCAGAAGGCTTTGGACGATTGTCAACGAGATTGCTCTACAATTGTGTTAAGAGGTGGTGAAGTATTTCATTTATTCAAGCCATTGGATGAACATGATTTATACATAGTATGGACGAAGGTCGTCTGCATGGAAGTTCCGAGGGAGTGGTTTCCCATCTTGGTCCTACAATTCATAGACTCCTGGCCGGACTTGTTTGTGGATGATATAGGGGCCTTCCCAGTTGGGCCGCAGGACACCCTGTTTGGGGTTGCGAGCGATGAGGATAGACCTGAGTAGTGCAAGGCCTCCTGCTTTGAGTGCCTTGGGCTTGACTTTGGCGTCATGATGCAAGTTCAGACGCTGTTTGAGGGCGAACAGTCGAAGGGGTGCCTCCTCGCGCAGTTCTCTGAGCAGGTCCAGTCTAGCGCGAAGTCCCTGGTTGTTGGCTTCATCACTGAAATTTGTCATCCTGATTGTTGGGAAGTCTGCCTCGATGAGAAGGAGTGCATCAATGCCATAGACCAGGGGAATGGTGTCTCGCCTGTTGGCGTTCTTGTTGTTGTTCTGTAATCCCATAGGACGCTTGGGAGTTCATCAACCCATCGCCCCTTTGCGCCAGTCAGGCGCTTTTTGAGTCCCTCCTTGATTGTGCGGTTGGTGACCTCAACTTGGTTGTTGGATTAGGGGTGTGCCACTAGGGCATACAGCATGCGGATCCTATTGTCCTCAGCCCATTGCTGGACGTTGTGGCTAGCAAACTGGCAGTCGTTATCTGTGATGATGGCGCGGGGGCTGCCATATCGACAAATGATGTTTTTCCACAGGAACTTGATGAGCTTGGAAGATGTTATCTTTACCAATGGCTCGACTTCAATCCACTTTGTGAAATAGTCCACGGCGACAACACAGAACCAGTACTGACCTGTCGCCTTTGGCATTGGTCCGATGAGGTCGAGACCCCAAAGAGCGAAGGGCATAGGGTTTGTGAGTGCGGGAGATTCCGTGGATGGGAGTCGTTGACGCGCAAGTTGATCTGACATTGATGGCATGTTCTGACATGTGAGGCCGCTTCTTTCTTCAAGGTAGGCCAGTAATATCCCTAGTGAAGGGCTTTGTGTGCTAGTGCCTCCGCAGCATTGTGAGCACCACAGCTGCCTAGGTGGATGGTCTCCAGTACAGTGAGTCCCTCCTTGGTGGTGAGGCAACGTTGGAGGGGTGAATAGAATCCACGATGCCACAACAGCCCATTTATGAGGACAAATCTTGTCACTCGAGTGCGGGTGCGCGGATCTGTAGGGATCCCCTTGAGTTGGATGATGATGGGAGTTCGCCAGTCATCCGGATCTTCTTCCGCTTCGAGTGAGCCAATTTCCATTGCCCCGTCGATCGATGGTCGAGCTAGAGTCTCTAATGCGGAAGGTGTCTTTCTCTTGGAGAACATATCCGCTATGGTGTTCTCAGAATGAGGGATATGAATGAAGACTGCCTCCTCGAAGTTCATCCGCAGGGAGTTGACAAACTTGAGGTACTTGATCAAAGTGGCATCCTTGCACTTTGAGCACCCCTGAACCTGGTGTATCACTAGTTGGGAATCGCTGTGGATGTGTATCCGGCGAATACCCACTGCGATGGCCAGTTTGAAGCCCACGATGAGGGCTTCATATTCTGCAACGTTATTCGTTACTGGGAACTGAAAAGATACACGCAGAGTAGTTTCCATACCTAGTGGTCCACGCAAGTAGACACCCCCTGCTGGAGATGCCGCTTTGGTTGTGCCATCAACGTACATTTCCCATTCTGGAGGCTGGGGTTTAGGCGCTGGGACTTGTTCCTACGGCTTGCAACACTCAGCTATGGAGAATTATGCTAGGAAATCCGCCAGTGCCTTACCCTTTATTGCTTTGTAGGGTTCATAGTTGATGTCGTATCCGCTCAGTTCAATGCACCATTTGGCGAGGCGGCCTGAGTGCTCATGTCTTTGAAGGATTTCCTTGATTGGCAAGTCCGTTCGCACTGTGATAGTGTGCCCTTGGAAGTAGGGCTTGAGCTTCTTGGCTGCATAGACTAGTGATAGGATAGGTTTTTTTAGAGGAGGGTACCTTGTTTCCGTGGATTGTAAGGTGTGGTTGGTGTAGTAGACTGGCCACTGCTTGTCAGCTTCCTCCATGATGAGAACTGAGGCCACACTGTTCCTCATTGTGGAGAGATACAGGACAAGGTCATCACCAGGCCTAGGGCACTTGAGGGTGGGCAGCTCCTGTAGGTGCTACTTGATGGTGTCATAGGCCGCTTGGCATTCCTCTGTCCACTTGCAAGCTTTTTTCTTCCGGGTTTGGTTGAAAAAAGGCTTGCAACGGTCACTGTGCTTTGATATGAATCGCCCCAGGGCTACTAACCTTCCTGTCAGTTGTTGGATGTCTTTTAGGCCTCTGAGGATGTAGAGGTTGGCGATGGCTTTGATCTTCTTGGGATTGGTGTGAATCCCTCCTCTTGAGACTTGGTAACCAAGAAACTTCCCTTCGCCGACGCCAAAGATGCACTTCTTTGGATTCAGGCGCATGTTATATGCGCGGAAGTTGGCGAAGGTCTCTTCTAGATCCTCCAGGTCCTTCCCAATCCAGAACTTCTTCCCTGGAGATATCTCGACCTCATCAAAGTCACCAGATAGGTCTGGGGAAACTTCGCCCTTTGGCACAGGCTCCTCAGCTGGTTTCTTCCTCTTTGGCTCATGCATGGAGGTAGCTGAGAGGGGCCAGCGAGCGCGTTGACATAGTTGCCCCTCGTCATGTTCTGGTTGACGTAGATGTAGGCATCACCAGTGGAGGTACCGAACACAAGTGTTAAGGTGCGCACGTCACAACGAATGTGGAATTCAGTCTGTGTGGCGCGCCCAACAATGGCATTGCAGGGCGAGGGGCGGTCGAGGATGATGAAGTCCACGAAGCTGGAGTGGCAGACCTGCCTATTGTCCTTGGTGGCGCTGACCATCATAAACGAGAGTGTGATGGCTCCCAAGGTTGGGATCTCTTCCCTTCCGATCCCAAAGGTTGCTCCCTTCGCCGGCTTGATTTGAGACAGGGGTACCTTCTCCTCAACAAGTGTGTTCTTGTAAATGACATTGGCATTAGCCCCTGTATCCATGTAAATCTGGCCAATATCCCACCCGGCAATGCGAGCTGTGATGATGAGTGGATCTGAGTGGGGAATCGCCACAGAGGTCCCATCGCGGCGATGGATGAGGTGGCTAGGTGTGTGATCCAGTTGGTAGATCTGTCTCATATACCGGCGCCTCGCAGCTATGCCTTCACACTGGGTGATCACACTAATGTGGCCCCTGGTAGATGGGATCAGATCAACTCCTCCATGGGCCCTATTCTGTCGATGGTGATCTCGACCGCGATCCTCCCGATCGCCTTCACGCTTGTATCCCCAGGGAGAACCTCTTCGCGGGGAGGGATTGCGAACAAGGAACTCCGTGAGTTCCCCTGAACTATCATCTCCGCATGCGCTTGAGTTCCATGCACTCCTCAGTGTCGTGGCGCTTGTCGTGATGGTAGCGGCAGTACTTGTTGTTTGGCCTCCCTTCTCTGCTCCAGGGCGTGGAAGATGTTGGTGTGGGAGTCTCTGAGTGGGGGAAGGGTTGGATAGGTCCTGTCCCTGTTGCCCTGTGGAGGCTGTTGCCTCCACTGTCCATGGCCCCTGCAGTCTGGCATACACGAGGGTTGCCCCCTCGCGTCAATTGTTGAACCCCTGAGATAGGGCCTGGTGACTTCCTCAGTGTGCATGAACCTAGTTGCATTGTCGAGGAACTGCTCCATGTTGCAAGGAGGGTTGGTGTGCACGTCAATGAAGAATAAGGAGTCCTTGTTGCGAGGAGGTTTGGAACCTGGATAGATTCCCCTTGGAATCGTTTGATATAGTCCCTCAAGGACTCATCCTTCCTCTGTCGCACCTTAAGTTGGTGCCCTGCTGTTTTTGGCGGAGGCTTGGAGGCGACAAAGTGGTTAGAGAAAACACGGGAGAGTTCATCAAAGGAGTCGAATTTCTTACCGCGAAGGGTGGTGTACCAATTGGCGGCGGCTCCAGTGAGGGTAGAGCTGAAAGCCCTACAGAGGGTGCTGTCATCAGCCCTTGCGATCGCCATCGCAGAGATGTAGCGCTAAAAGTGGATGTCCGGGTCCAAGAGACCGTCACAGGAGTCCAGCTTAGGCTGACGAAACTGCTCCGGCAGTGGAGCCTCCAAGACTCTCTGGGTGAAAGGCTGGGTCCAGAGGTGGTCCAGACCCAGGCTGGTGGAGTAGGGCGTGTGGAGAAGATGGAGGAGTTTTCTTCATGTTTTAATTTCAACAATGATATGATCACGGTTAGTGTGGGTGTGATCAACGCTACGGATCTAGCTTGGTGGAGGCGAACGCGGATAACGAAGAACAATGAAGAACAGATTTCAGCCACGCGAACCTCCTCACTACGCGGTGAGGCAATGCGCGTGATAATGTCTGGGAATGGAGATGAGATCTAGCACCTCTTGACTACAAGGTCAAGCAATACTAGATATTATGCTTGGATCCTCTTGCATGGATCACTAGGGAAATGGAAATGCAAGAATGGAGAACACAAAAGCCGATGTCTGCTTGGAGAGTTTCAGCCGAATTGCTTAATTCAATATTATGTTCTACCTTACAATGGTGGCTGTAACTAGCTTAAATAGTGGGAGGAATTGTGAGAATCAAAGTGGCTATTTTGGCTGTGCATGCGTGCTGAAAGCATAAAGTGCTTTTGCATCCATGCAGTGCGAAAAGCTTCCAAAAAGGTGAAAAGGTAAAGCTAGTCTAAAAAGTGTTCAGATGTCTTTTGCATGGAAAGTTGATATTTGTCTTCCCAAGCATTTGCAGAGAAAGGACGCCTTATGTCGGGCTTGGTCGGTCAACTGGCTAAGCATGAAGGCCTCGCGGAAATGGCTTCGCCTGGCGCCTTCGCCGGGGGCCTTCGCACGAATGTCTTTGCTTGGTGTCTTCACAGGAATGCCTTGGCCTGGGGCCTTTGCGGAAATGCCTTTGCTTGGGGTCTTCGCGGGGGTGCCTTCGCATGGGGACTTCGCGGGGGCGCCTTCGCCTGGGGTCTTCGCTTGTGTTACGGGTCCACGCTCCAGGGCTTCGCCGCTTCCTTCAATCATGCTCATGTTCACAACTCCAATGGCCTTCGCATATTCTTCATCCAATGCGATGCCGAGGTGGCGAAGCTGTAAGGCCTTCGCTCGAGCTTCCTCTTGGTCATCCTGCGCCATGAGCCTCATGAAGGCATTGACACTTGCTTGAACTTGTTTTAGCCAGGACCTGGTCATGGGTCCGCCAAGGCCTTGAAGTGGATCTGGGGGTGCGCGCGTTGGAGGTTGCGGACTTTCTTGAGCTTGGGGATTTTTTGGGGCGATGTCCACATCAAACAACATGAAGATTCAACCAAAATAACTCAACCATACCTTGAATATTACTGATTTAGGAAGCCTAGGAAAGGGTAGGACTACTCTTTTTTGAAGATCCAAGCTCAAAACTTCAAGAAATTGTTTTTGGAACGAAAAGTGCTGCTGGACCCGTCGGATTTCATCAAGGTTTTGGGGACCTTCCCTTCACTTTTGGCTCTTGCTTCCTTCTTAAAGGTTGTAGCCAAGACCTTGATGAAGATTTTCTATGAAGACCTCAAGAGCACATAAAATCAAAAATCAACAAAATGACAGCCCTCTCCAAGAGGTCAAAAGCCGAAGCTATCAGAGGCATGGTACCAGCTGGGGTCGCGATCCCTATAACTGTCGTGGGCACAGAATATACCGCAGGGTATATACAGAATATCAGCACTCAATGCAGATATAGCAATCCGACAAGAACCCGTGGTCTCCAAGACCATCCCGGGCCTTGAAGCAAAACAGAATATACCACAACGTATAAACAAAATATCAGCACCCAGTGCAAATATATAGTACCGATAAGGAACCCGAGGTCACAGAGACCGTCCCGGGCCTTGAACCTGCATACCTGTACCTTACCATATAACTGGTCCCGGGATCACCGGACCACTGCCCTCAACCCGGAACCCGCTTCAACTAACCCCGATATACATGATATCCCTCCCAGAATGTGTAACGAGAGAAGTTGAACCCTTACCGTGCTAAAACCGATCCGGAGTGAAATCCCGGGAAAATCCCGACGCTCGGCCCGAAACACGGTAGTGTGACTTTTGAAGTCCCGTACCACTTCGCAACTTATGATTCAGCTGAACAACCACACACAAATCAGAAATCACCAATCCAGACCCCCGGGAACTAATCCCGCACTTTCCCGCAAAATTCCGTAAAAAGCTCAGATTCTCAAACCGAGCTAGAACATCGATATTTACACTCCAACATGCATAACCAAGCATTTAAATCCTAATTTCCCCAAATTTACCCAAACAAGCAAGTAGGTCGGTTATGTTCACAATTTCAGAAAACGACGTTCCGAACATCGCTTATTTCCTATTTGAATTCCCAATACCATTTCACTACCAAAACATCCCTGAAACACACCACAACCATAACCGTACCCTTCCTTAGTTTCGGCCTTAACCCACTTTTTATACCAAACTCCATTTCAATCCAATTAGGGTTCCATTCACATGCTTAAATCAACAATTAAACATTCCAAGCATGCTTACTAACATACTTCACCCTAATCACTTAAAATCAAACCACTTCTCATATGAACAATTCGGCCCATTTGGGCACTTTTCACCCAACAATTCGGCCCAATTAGGGTTTTTCAATCCATGATGTTCTTTCATAATCCAAACCTTGATTCCTACACCCAATCTTGCCAAGAACAACAAACCCAAAGCTTGAAGCAAGAAGATGAACAAATCATCTAGCCAAGGCTTAACATGAATTCGGTTTCAACATGAATTTTCAACCACAATTATGCTCCACACATACTAACTCATGAAGAGAACAAGCTTACCTCAAGCTCAAGCTCAACATCAAGATCAATCCTTGCAAGATGAAGAACACTTTGAGAGGGAGAGGGAGAGGGAGAGGAAGGCTGGCGGTTTTGGAAGAGTGGAGAGGTGAAGAAAATGCAATTCCTACTAATTTTTCACCTTATATACCTCTTATCCCATGACACACACACCTTACTCAACACCTTAGTCACCATGCCACCTAGCACACACCTTAGTGACCATGGTGAATCACACACCAAGCCAAAACCGAAAAGTTCCTAAGTGCTTGCTTGCCCGACCAACTAATCCCGTCATGCGTGCTTGCTCGGTTATCACCGCATTACTCATCCCAAGTCATATCACACCTCACACCATTGTCATCACAAATTATTCCTCCCGAGCCCCGAGAATTTCAACCCGAGACCCGAGCGTCGCCCGAGTACGAACGTCCTGACCCCGAAAATATTTTCCGCGGAAATGTGCGGTGTTACACCCCACCTTTTCCAGCAACGATCTCCGGTGACTGGAGTTCTGGAGGTATGTTTAAATTTGTAATTTGAGGAGTTTGTTAGTTGTGGTTGTGGTTGATTGTTGTGTTGGGAGTGGTATGGTTTTGGGTTAAGTCTTGTTGGAGGCTGAATTTTGTGAGTTTTGGGTCCAGGCGATCGCCGGACGAGGAAACGGTTCGCTGCGTTTCGCTGGACACTTGCCAAATTCGTGACTTCGGAGCCAGTGCGATCGCCGGACCGAGGGTGCCTTCGCCGACTCTCGCCCGAAGCCTGGCTGGCGGCGATTCTTGGACCAGCGATCGCCCGCTCTAGGAATTGTCGCTGGTCTTCGCCTGGACACCTGCCTCGGTGTTCTTCCAGTGGCGAAGCTATTGTATGACTGGGGGTGACCACTGCCACCCCCAACATTTTGTAAAAGATAGGGTTTATAATGTATATTTTTAAAAATTAAGGGATTGAAGCTTCTTTTTCCCCAATTGCCTTCCCAATTCCCAATTCTATTTTGTTCTGCGTGTCTGCCCTGCTGCTGCCCAACCCAATTCTATTTTGAGGGGCTTGTGCACAACCTGTGCGCAAGCTTTGTGCCAAAGCACAAGCTGCACAACTTGTGCACAATCTGTGCGCAAGCCTGTGCGCTGCGCACAAGCCTGTGCACAACTTGTGCACAATCTGTGCGCAAGCCTGTGCGCTGCGCACAAGCCTGTGCACAATCTGTGCGCAAGGCTGTGCGCTGTGCACAAGCCTGTGCGCAAGGCTGTGCGCGATCGCCTGGCTCGGCTATTTAAGTCGAGCAGCTCGGTTTCAACCTCATTTTCGCGTTTTTCACTCCGAAAACTCTCCCAACTCTCTCTCAATTCGGTTTTGCTCCTATCTAAGTGATTTTGGACTCTTTGGTGCGTGGAAACGGTGGTTTCGTGCAAGGGAATCACTACAAGAACGACGAATCAACAAAGGATTCGCTCCAACAACACTTGGTGGATGAATTTGAGAAATTTCCCAAATTGAGAGGTTGGTATTTTCGTGTTCTCTTGGTTCATTTGAGTTAGTAGTGGTGTTTCTATGTTGGATTAGAGGTAGAAACACATTTTACAACACGAATTGAGCATGAATTGAAGGAAATTCGAATTAGGGTTCTTGAGCTAGGATGAACGAATTTTGGGGGATTGTTAAATTGACCTCAAATTAGTGTTGTTGGGTAGTTTTGGAACAACATTAATACTTGGTAAAAGGTCCAATTATGGGTTAATCTATGAGCTAAGAGAAAACTCATAGGTTTTATGGTGGAGAATTGAAGTGTGTTGTATTGTTGAATTCAATCCAAATTGTTGCTATTGGGTATGTTTAGAGCAATATTGATAATTGGAACATTGTCCAAATATGCTCCGATTATATACCTAAGACAAAGTTCATCCGGATTTTTGGTGGAAAGTAAAAGCATGTGTTTTGTGTGGTTTAAGGTTTCAAGCATGTTTAGGCAATGAATTTGAGCAACTTTAAGTCTTGGAGTGAGGTCCAATTGTCAATGGATATTGATGTGTTGAATAAAAGTGTAATGTGGAAAGTGTGTGAATTGTTTAGGTGTTATGTGAAGCAAGGTTTGAGGTTGCATAAGGAAGAAGTTTGGTGTGTGGTGCTTGGCTGCTACCCTCTACGGTTGCGGTTGCTTCCAATTCGAGGTAAGGGTTCGACCTACCTATGTTATTGTAATGTAGGATGGTTGAGGCAAGTCTTGGGCGTCGGTCTCTGACTTCGGTCTTAGATCGGGATTGTGGAGCCCCAAGGCTAGTCCCATGGTAGGAGTATCGGTGCGCGGTAGGAGCATCGGTGCGCGAGGTTACATTACGTGTGTGTGGACGCATGGCGAATGCCGGTTGGACCGGGGAAGATCTAGCCATGGTCCGTGATTTATGATGTTTGTTGGATGCATGGCGAATGCCGACGCATGGCGAATGCCGGTGCGTCGGGGAAGATCTAGCCATGGTCGAGGAAGATCTAGCCATGGTCCGTATTATATGGGATTTCTTTGGGTGCATGGCGAATGCCGACGCATGGCGAATGCCGGTGCGTCCGGGGAAGATCTAGCCATGGTCGGGGAAGATCTAGCCATGACCCGTTACATTCGGATGTTGTGCACACATCATACCTTATTTGTTTCTGTATATTGCTATCTGTATGTATATCATTACGATCTGTCTTTGCAGGTTTGTCGGAAGAACATCGTTACTCTGCCTAAGCTCTTACCGGGTTTTTCTTTAAGGAAAACTCACACCCTTACTTAATATTTTTCAGAGATAAGGATTACGGGCCAGCGGAGTAGGATTTCCGCCAGCTGTTCGGTTAGCTATTTTGAGGTTTAGCAGCTTTTGGATCTAGACTTGGGTTCCTCGTCGGTTTCTTTATCCGACGCCCGACTCTTGTACGGTTGCATCATCAGCCTGTAGATAGCTCTGTAGCATGATACTCTGTTGGCATGTAGTATTATGATAGCATGTTATCATTAGATCTGTCTATTCATCTAAGTTTGATTATGGTTATGTATATATATATATATGCGTTCTGCTCTGAATTGATTGAATGAGTATGTTGATCTGTGTGGAAGCCTCTGTTCGGTAGTGAAAGAACAGACTTCCTTTTGATAATCTGATTTTGATATCCTGCTTCTGATATTCTGATCATGGGCGGAGCCCATTGCTTCTGTTATTGTGATCTGTTTCTGTGCATGAATTGTCATACTTGATCTGTTGTTAGAAAGGGACCTACTGGGTTAGTTAAAGGCCCGCGAAATACTCACACATTAGCTGCGCTATCCGGTCCCACCTTGCTCACCACCGCCCACCGGCCGGCGACCGCTTCCCGCCGGGTCCGGAAGGTGTCTGACGGGGGTGGTGGTGACAATTTGGTATCAGAGCGTGGTTAATTGGTTGCGTCGAGGGTGTGTTAGGATTGACAGCCACAGTCGGTGATCGATTCCAGTATGGTTGTGTGGTGAGACTGGCCACCTCGTCACAAGAACCATGTTGGAATGGTTAGTGGAACAGAGGCGGTTTGTCTAAGCGCACTTGAGAACAACCAAGAGATGATTTCTTTAGTCTTGGTAGTTTGTGACTTGGTACTGCTGTGGTTGCTGCGTAGGACACCGGTAATTGACTCGGGCGCTACAAGAGGTGCACTGGGGATGAGATGCCGTAAGGTGCATGATGGTAATTTAAATTACCTCTCTCGTTAAAAGCAGACGGTGGATGCCGGGTGAGAAGTGTGTTAGTCTAGGCGGTACCACGGGTTATAAGGAATTGTTTTGTATAAGTAATTTTGAGAATTGATTTGCATCATGCATTGCATTCATGCTACAGAGCTGATAGGATTACCAACGTAGGTAATGCTAACCGTTAAGTGAACCCTTTATGTTCTGGAATTTCAGTAAATGGTCAACACTCGACGGACTCGAGTGTTGGATGATGAAGCGAGGAGGAGGAAATCCTGCTCAAGATGTGAATAGAGGAAGAGGTAGAGGTCGAGGGAGACCTCAGCGAAGAGCGGCACCAGTTCAGCCGCATGTGATACCTGATCCGGAACAGATGGCCCAAGTGTTGGGGCAAATGACTGTACTGCTCAATAACATGTGGGCAGGGACAGGAGTTGAAGAGCAAGGACGTACACATGTTATGAGTTCTCAGCCCTCTGCGGTAGGATCGGCCGATCCTAGCTATCGTGCTCATGAGGAGGACGTTGAGGCGGATGATGTGCAATTCGAAGAGCATGTGGATACGAAGAGGGAATCTGAATCTAGGTGCGGAAGTCGACCCACAGCCCCGTCGAGGAGAGTGCGGGCTAGGCCCGATTCTGTTGTTGAGATACCGAGAGCCCGGCTCAAATCCGATAGTGCGACCAGCTCGATAAACTTTCTTTGATGGAGCGGTTTGAGCGATTCAAACCACCCGTTTCTCGGGCAAGGGTGGAATGGATTCGGCGGAGACGTGGTATAAGGACATGGATCGGTTGCTTGGCAGACTTGGTTTTCCGGCAAATGAGATGGTGTCTTTGGCTACCTTTTATTTGCGTGACTGGGCATATGATTGGTGGGAGACCACTATGGCTACTCGGAAGGCCGACTTTGTGCGTAGGCAGTTGAGAGACCCGGGTATGACGTGGGATGAATTTTCCCACTTGTTCCATGAGAAGTGGATTGGTTATGCCGCAATGATAGGCGGCAAGCGGAGTTTGATACCTTGACTCGGGGAAGCAAGACTGCCATGCGGAGTATGGGCACGAGTTTGAACGCAGTGCGTTATGTGCCTCATTACAACACCGGTGAGGAGGCCAAGGCAAAGAGATTCATGAGAGGTTGAAGCATGACATCGGGAAGTACTTGGCACCGTTGAACATTGATAGGTACCATGAGGCTGTGCAGAAAGCACAGAAGATTGAGAATGAGGACTTGGATACAGCTTCGGTGACACAGCCACCGAGATCTACGGGGATTGTCATTGGTGGAGTTAGAGGATCCGGACGTGGTGGACCTGCACGACACCACAGGACCGGCGGTAGTTCTAGTGGGCTTGGATCGAAGGATAAGGGCAAAGGGAAGGCAAAGGTAGCAGAGCCTTGGTACTGTCAGACTTGTGACCGGAGTCACACCGGCTCGGTTTGTTATAAAGAGTCGTGCATGTGTTTCAGATGTGGGTCAACCGACCACATGATTAGGATTGCCCTCGATGGCAACCCGAGGAGTTGCAAGGCCACAAGGATTTCAGAGTTATGCTCCTCGTGGGCGTGGTGTTCCTCGATTTGGACCACGACCCTGACCACAGCAGATGCGGCCAACACTACATCAGGCCCCGCCGCCAGCGCACCAGAAGGCAAGGCAGGGACGAGTGTTCCAGATTGAGCGTGGTGATGCGGCTCAGAAAGGAGCACTAGCAGGTATGGTGTTTCTGAATGGTATTTCCGTTCGTGCTCTTTTTGACACAGGTGCTTCGATTTCTATAGTGTCACAGAAGTGTGCAAAGTCTTTGCAACTTCCTGTGACTCATCTGTCTCAAGTATTCCTGGTACGAACCGCCGGGAGTCAGTATCTGTTCAGCAATGAGCTTATCAAGGGTTGCGTGTTAACTGTTGGTGAGCGACAGATTCCTTCTGATTTGTTGGTGTTGGATACGTCACATTATGATGTGATTCTGGGTATGGATTGGCTCTCGGAGCATTCCATACGGATAGATTGTGCACAGCGACAGTTGGTGGTGTCGGACCAAGTATTACCACTTGTTCCCCCTCGATGTAGAGATTGTTCGAGAATAGCATGGAGCTTGAGTAATGGAGAAGTTACCTGTGACGGATGAAGGCGAGTACTTTGGACTCAATGATGCAGGTACGCGGATGGAACTTGATAAAATTCCGATTGTTAGATACTTTCCGCAGGTGTTTCCTGAAGAGTTACCAGGTATGCCACCCGAGCGGGAGGTGATTTTTGAGATAGTGTTGCAGACCGGAGCTACACCTATCTCCATTCCTCCGTATCGCATGCCGATAGTGGAGATGAAAGAATTGAAGAAGCAGTTGGATGAGTTGTTGGACAAGGGGTTTATCCGACCAAGCAGATCACCGTGGGGAGCCCGGTGTTATTTTTTAAGAATAAGGATTGAACACTTAGACTCTGTATTGATTACAGAAGGTTGAATGCGGTGACGGTCAAGAACAAATATCCGTTACCACGGATTGACGATCTGTTCGACCAGCTCCGAGGAGCTAAAGTGTTCTCAAAGATTGATCTCCGATCGGGTTATTTCCAAATGCGTGTGAAAGAAGAAGACATTCCGAAAACTGCTTTTCGCACGCGTTATGGTCACTATGAGTACACTGTCATGCCTTTTGGGCTGACAAATGCCCCGGCAGCTTTCATGAATTTGATGAATGAGGTTTTCCGCCCCTACTTGGACGATTTTATTGTTGTCTTCATTGATGATATACTCATCTATTCTCTGGATGAGGACACACATCAAGAGCACTTGAGAATTGCTTTGGAAACTTTGTCTAACAACCAGTATGCAAAGTTTTGAAGTGTGATTCTGGTTGCGCGAGATAGCATTTCTCGGGCATATCATCAATGAGAACGGAATTTCTGTCGACCGGAGAAGATCAAGTCTGTTCAAGAGTGGAGGCAACCCCGATCAGGAAAGGATATCCGTAGTTTTCTCGGGTTAGCTGGTTACTACCGTAAGTTCGTACCAGCCTTCTCGGTTCTTGCCTCTCCACTCACTCAACTGACCAAGAAGGGTAAGGCGTTTGTATGGTCGGATGAATGTGAGAAGAGCTTTCAAGAGCTCAAGTGTAGACCGACACAGCACCGATTCTGGTTCTACGACCCGTCTCAGCCTTATGTCATTTATACCGATGCCTCACGAGCAGTGCAGGGTGTGTGCTTATGCAAAACCAGCGAGTAATTGCTTATGGGTCGCGGCGATTGCGACCACATGAGAAAACTATCCCACTCATGATTTGGAGCTTGCTGCGGTTATGTATGCACTCAAGCAATGGCGGCATTATTTGTTGGGAAACAAATTTCAAATCTTTACTGATCATAAGAGCTTGAAGTACTTGTTCACGCAGAAAGATCTGAATATGCGCCAAAGAAGGTGGCTCGAGTACATGAAAGATTATGACTGTAGTATCGAGTACACCGCAGGCAAAGGGAATACGGTGGCAGATGCCTTGAGTAGGGCATACACCGGGATAGTTAGAGGTGGAGAACACAGAAACCGAGCAGAGCTTACGGACTGATCGCCTTGTGGCACCGTTGGCGGCTACAAGAGCGGGAGCAGATATTTGTGTTGAGAGTTCAGTCTTCTTGGATCGACAGATCCGAGAATTTCAGATGAGAGATCGAGTTTGAAGCAGGTTTGGAGAAGCTAAAGGAGCAATGCTTCCTTTCTTTGAGTATTGGAATGGATTGCTATTCTTCTAAGGGCGTTTGTACGTGCCGAATGATGTGGCTCTTAGAGATGAGATTTTGGATCAAGCTCATAATAACAGCTTAAGTTTTCATCCGGGCGGTGAAAAGATGTATCACGATTTGAGGTCACACTTGGTGGCCAGGTATGAGGAGGCATATTGCGAGTGTGTGGCAAAGTGCACCACTTGCCAACAGGTAAAGGTTGAGCATCGAAGCCCGCGGGCACGCTTGACGTTACCTATCCCGGTTCGTAAGTGGGGAAACGTGACTATGGATTTTCTTACCGGATTACCCACTACGAGAGCACGTCATGATGCCATTTGGGTGATTGTGGATCGTTTGACTAAGTGTGCGCATTTCTTGCCCATTAAGGTCACCGACCCGTTGGACAAGTTAGCACGACTCTACATCAAAGAGATCGTGCGGTTGCACGGTGTACCGGATTCTATAGTTTCAGACCGGGATCCAAGATTTACAGCCCATTTCTGGAATGCTTTCCATCGAGCTTTCGGTACCCGGTTGCACCTTAGTACTGCGTATCACCCACAAACTGATGGGCAATCCGAGAGGGTGATACAGTACTTGAGGACATCTTTGAGGAGGCTGTGCGATTGATTTCGGAGGTGATTGGGATCAACATCTACCGCTCATAGAGTTTTCGTATAACAATAGTTATCGAGTACAATCAAGATGGCACCTTACGAGGCTCTTTATGGACGGAGGTGTATGACACCTCACCGTTGGTCCGAACCGTCGATAAGGTTGAACTTGGTCCGGAATTGATTGAAGAGACCACAGAAAAGATCAAAACAATTCAGGCAAGATTGAAAGCGGCAAATGATAGAACCACGGCTTATGTGAACAGAAGGCGTCGCGACTTAGAGTTTGAAGTTGGCGACAAAGTGTGGTTGAAGGTGGCACCAATGAAAGGAATAATGAGATTTGGTCGGAAAGGGAAGTTAGCTCCGAGGTATATTGGCCCATTCGATATTTTAGAAAGGATTGGAAAGGTGGTGTCACCGCACGCCGCCCGAGCCCGGTTGCGGAGGCGGGGCGCCGGGGCGCGAAGCGGAAGCCGGAATGGAAGGGAGTGGCAGGTCCATCGAGACCCGCCGCGCGTAGCGGACCCGAGAACGGAAGGATTGTGGAAGCAGACTAACGGAAATTTCATGCGTATAACCAAAAATAAAATGCAACCATACAATTCATGCACTAATAACAGAGCAATAGAGTAAGCCCCGCCCTCGTGGGACGAGTGCTTACGCACCAAAACATAGACGCATACGAGTTCACGAACCTAAAGTATCTAGCAAGCGCCAAGCGCTGAGAACAGATCTGAGAACAGAATATACAAATGTATAAACAGACACACAACCATCATAGCAATACAGAAAGTGTGCATATGCAACTCTGAGCCAACCTTAGAACCTATGTAACAAAGTACCTTGCGGGGATTAACACCGGTACACAATCCCGGACCGCAAGGTGCAATCACAAAACACACCCAAGGTAGAACCCTCACGGAATCCTACTCTGCAGGCGCTTATCAGTCTACAAACCCAAAACAGAACCCAAAGAAGGGTGAGTCTAAAAGGACCCGTAAGGGATATGGGGTAAGGTAAGTATATGTAACCTGCAAAACAGAAAGATAGCAATATATGCAATGAATACGGAATAGCATGCATGTACGGAAAATAAATCGGAATCCCGAAGGGCGTGCGATTCTAAATCGCGAAACCTTAAAACAGATCGGGCAGCGACCTCCCACTAAGGGAGTCGAAGCGAAGCTATTACGAAGCATGGTGCACCGGGGTAGCGAACCCACAATCGTCGTAGTGTTATGCAGACGAGTATGCCATAAGGCATACTCCTACAAGCGTAGGACTAACAGAGGCAGTATGCTACGAGGCATACACCTACGAATCACAGAACTTACCTTAAAGCGAAATTTCCGAAATACCTGCAAAAGCGAAGTGCTACAATATACATACACTTACAGACTACAGAATATGCTCTAGGCATATAATACTGAAATACCTGCAGAACAGAAACTGAAACCAAAACATATACTTAGCTTACCAAACAACAGAACCAAACCCTTACCTCCAAAATCCAGAGTATTGGACCGATTCTGGATAACACCTACACCATGCCCGAAACTTGGCACTCCTCTTTTCCTAACCACGAAACTCAGAATCTGCCAAACCAAGTTGATTTAGCATTCTTATCAACCACACTACCAAATTACAACCCCGACCCCAAAACCGAAAATCGGCGAATTTCCGTAAAATCCCAGATTTTTACAGAAACGTCAGAATTCAGAACCAACCTAGACAATGCAAGATTTCACATTGACAACCATCATACAATAAGCAGAACTGATCAAAACCAACCTTAAACCCTTTATTACCCGCCGTTTTCCGATAATCCCGATTAATTGTAACTTTTTCATTCCTTAACCGAATTCAACATTTCAAACTTCCATCCACTCCTAAATTCAACTGAACACCATATTAACATCCAATTCAACCAAAATGAACCTCCAACATTGAAAAAGAATCATTCAAAGATTCGGTTTCCAACCAACTTTATCAACTTCCAATTCAATCCATTCAAGCTTCCAAATAATCATATTAATCACCAATTCCACTTCCTAAGCATGCTTACTAACCAATTACACCAAAATCAACAAAACCCCTTCACTAATACTTTCGGCCAAAAAGGGGTTTCTCACCCAACTTCCATTTCAATCCAAACAAAGTTCCATTTGCACTCTTTAATCACCAATTACATTCCTAAACCATGAATGCTATCCAATTGCACCCAAAACAACAAAATCCATCAAGAACATACACTTATATATTCGGCCATTTAGGGGTTTTCACCTCAACTTGTTCTCCATCAAATTGAATCCACACACAAGCTTAGAATCATGCTAGGACTAACATACTTGAAGCATGAAACAAGATAACAAACACACACCATTTTGGAAATTCTTCCAATAATTCGGCCAACATGGGGTTTCTTCACAAGTTGTGTTTTGCAAAATCTAACACTTGATTAACACTCTCCTAACACCCAAGAACAACATACTAAAAGATGGGAGGGAGAGGATCACTCAATCATGTAGTGAAGAACAAACCCAAAATTCTCAAAATCTCCTCTTTTAACCATTAAACTTCAAAACTAATGTGAAAAGAGGAGTTAGGATGATACTTACCACAAGTGGCAAGCAATTCCTCTTTGATTTCCACAAAGATGAAGGAAGTCAAGCTTGGAGGAGCTTCTCTAATGGAGTTTCGGCAGCAAGAAGCAGAAGGAAGAAGAAGAAGAAAAGAATGAGGTAAGTCTAATATTATGAAAATATTAGCCACTTATATAATTTTCCACTTTATAACCCATACCCTTCTCTTCCTTAAATTAAAAATAGCCATGTGTCCCTTCCCTTCTCCCAAAAATCTGCCGAAATTATCAACTGCAGCAGCCCATGCTGATTTTATTTAATTTGCACCCTATTGCAAATTAACTCCCAATTTTTCCGAAAGTTCCAATTCTTTTTGCCCAAAAATAATTACGAATTCCAAAATTAATGAAACTCGGACACAATCTTCGAATATTATAACATTCACAGAACATTTTTCAGAAATTCATTTACCTTTCCGGAGTGTCCTACCGAGCTCATTGAACCCGAACCAAAACCCGACGTGCGGCGTGTCAACTGAACCGGAATTCCGTCACTCCAAAAATTCTATAAAAATTCCATAAATTCCTCTTAAATTAAAACACAACTTACCCCAAAGCCGTCAGAAAATTTCCATCCCGAGCCCGGGATTCCGTCCCGAGCCCGGAGTCGCCCGAACCGAACGTCCCGCCCCAAATATTAAACTCTACAACCACCTCCGGACGTCTCCACGACTCCAAAACTGCGAACGGCTTCCCAAACTGAGATCTCGAGAGTGCTACGAGCCGCTGTACGTCCCGAGACGACCCGACAACCCCCCGGCGCCCGAAAAATATTTTCGGCGGAAACGTCCGGGGGACCCACACGACCTCAAATACGGAGGGGTTCGCCAAAATGATACTCGGATAGGGCCCGGGAGCCGCCTGAACGCCGAAAAACGTGACCCGCAGGCTAAACCGAGCCCGGTCACCGTGCAACCCGCTCGGGGTGACCGTAGCAGTGGCTTATCGTTTAGCACTAATGGAGAGCTTGTCATTGTGCATAATGTGTTTCACGTGAGCATGCTGAAAAAGTGTGTCATGGATCCGACGCAAACGATTCCATTGAGGAAGTGCAATTGGAACGACTTGTCTTATAAGGAAGTGCCAATTGCTTTGTTGGCGAGGATACTCGCAAATTGAGGAGCAAGTTAATTCCCATGGTGAAGGTGCAATGGTCGCACCATTCGACAAGGAGGCAACCCGGGAGACGGAGAAAGATATGATCGAACGCTACCCTCGGGAGTACCAACGCCTTAAGGAGCTCTTGGAGGACCAAGAGTCTTAAGGGGGAGGATGTTACACCCCACCTTTTCCGGCAATGTCTCCGGTGGTGGAGTTCGGAGGTATGTTTAAATTTGTAATTTGAGGAGTTTGTTAGTTGTTGTTGTTGTTGATTGTTGTGTTGGGAGTGGTATGGTTTTGGGTTAAGTCTTGTTGGAGGCTGAATTTTGTGAGTTTTGGGTCCAGCGATCGCCCGGACGAGGAAACGGTTCGCTGCGTTTCGCTGGACACTTGCCAAATTCGTGACTTCACGAGCCAGCGATCGCCGGACCGAGGGGTGCCTTCGCGACTCTCGCCTGAAGCTTTGGCTGTGGCGATTCTTGGACCGAGCGATCGCCCGCTCTAGGAATGGGTCGCTGGTCTTCGCCTGGACACTGCCTCGGTGTTCTTCCGGTGGCGAAGCTATTGTATGACCTGGGGTGACCACTGCCACCCCAACATTTTGTAAAAGATAGGGTTTATAATGTATATTTTTAAAAATTAAGGGATTGAAGCTTCTTTTCCCCAATTGCCTTCCCAATTCCCAATTCTATTTTCGAATTTTATCGGTTCTCATGAGTTTCTAGAGTAAGTTGTTAGGTTGATGTTTCCCCCAATTATTTTGTTTTACGTGATTTCTTCCAGGAAAGCCTGTTGAGGATTGGTTAGACTTAGGTCCGATCTGCAGGGTTGTCTGGTAGAAATACCAGCAATGACTCGGGTGCAATAAGATGCACCCGGAGGGTGGGACGCCGTGAGGCTCAGTATGGTAGTCTAAACTACCACTCCCGCCGCACTGATACGGTGGTCCGATTGTTCTTAGTAAGGGGAATTTTTACATTCTAGGTTGGTAGCGACACTGTATGGTTGGTTGAGCTACTCTTGGAGGACCAAGAGTTCTAAGGGGAGGATGTTACGGTCACCCCGAGCGGGTTGCGACCAGGTGACCCGGGGCTCCGGTTTTGGCCTGCGGGTCACGTTTTTCGGCGTTCAGGCGGCTCCCGAGCCCTATCCGAGTATCATTTTGGCGAACCCTTCCGTATTTGAGGTCGTGTGGGTCCCCCGGACGTTTCCGCCGAAAATATTTTTCTGGCGTCGGGGGGGTTGTCGGGGTCGCCTCGGGACGTACAGCGGGCTCGGTAGCGCTCTCGAGACCTCAGTTTGGGAAGCCGTTTGCAGTTTTGGAGTCGTGAGAATGTCCCGGAGGTGTTTGTGGAGTTTAATATTTGGGGCGGGACGTTCGGTTCCGGGCGACTCCCGGGGCTCGGGACGGGAATCCCGGGGCTCGGGATGGAATTTTTCTGACGGCTTTGGGGTAAGTTGTGTTATAATTTAAGATGGAATTTATGGGTATTTTTATAGAATTTTGGAGTGACGGAATTTCGGTTCAGGTTGAGACGCTCGCACGTCGGGTTTTGGTTCGGGTTCAGCGAGCTCGGTAGGACACTCCGGAATGGTAAATGAATTTCTGAAAAATGTTTTGTGAATGTTATAATATTCTGAGGGTTGTGTCCAAGTTTCGTTAATTTTGGAATTCGGTAATTATTTTTGGGCAAAAAGAATTGGAACTTTCGGAAAAATTGGGAGTTAATTTGCAATTGGGTGCAAAATTAATAAAAATCAGCATGGGCAGCCTTGTTCTTTCGGCAGACTTGGGAAAAGAAATAGGACACTTGTCCTATTTTTATTTAAGTGAAAGGGTATGGGTTATAAAGTGAGGAGATATATATTTGGCTATTATTTCCATAAAATGAGTTTGAACTCATTTCTAATCTTTTCCATCTCCTTCTTCTTCCTTTCTTTGCCGACGCCATGGTTGGAGCTCAACCTCAAGCTTGAAGTTCTTCTCTTTGCTTGGAATCAAAGAGAGATTGGGTGCTTTATGTGGTAAGTACCTCCTTAAGCTCTCTTTTCTCATTAGTTTTGAAGATTAGTGAAGAAAAGAGGAGTTTTGGCAAATGATGGGTTTGTTCTTAGCTATAAGCTAGGATGATTCTCTTCCTCCCATGTTTTAGTATGTTGTTCTTGGGTTGTAGGAGAGTGTTAATCAAGTGTTGGATTTTGGAAAACACATCTTGGAGGAAGAACCTATGTTGGCCGAATTTTATGGATAAATTCCAAAATGGTGTGTGTTTGTTATCTTGTTTCATGCTTCAAGTATGTTAATCCTAGCATGATTCTAAGCTTATGTGTGGATTCAATTTGATGGAAAATAAGTTGGGTTAAAAAACCCCCTTTTTGGCCGATTATTTAGGTTGATGTTCATTGTGGATTTTGTTGTTTTGGATGCAATTGGATAGCATTCTTGGTTTAGAAGTGAAATTGGTGATTAGTATGATTAATTGGAAGTTTGAATGGATTGATTTGGAAGTTGGATAAAAATTGGCAAAGGAGCCGAATTATTGGATGATTCTTTTTCTATGTTGGGGTTTGATTTTGGTTGAATTGGATGCTAAGATGGTATTGGGGTTGAATTTAGGTGTGGTTAGAAGTTTGAAACGTTGATTTCGGATAAGAAATGGAAAAGTCACTATTAAGCGGGTTTATCGGAAAATGTCGGGTAATGAAGGGTTTTAAGGTTGGATTTGATCAGTTCTGCTTGTGGGATGATGTTTGTCGATGTATAATCTTGCATTGTCTAGGTTGGTTCTGAATTCTGAAGTTTCTGTGGAAATCTGGAATTTTACGGAAATTCTGCCGGATTTTTGAATTTGGGGTCGGGGGTGTAGTTTGGTAGTATGGTTGGTAATGTTGCTAATTCAACTTGGTTTGACAGATTCTGAGGTTCGGAGGGTAGAAAAAGAGAGGTTTCTGAGTTTCGGGTCGTAGTATGGAAGTTGTCCAGAAGCGGTCTGATACTCTGGACTTGAGAGGTAAGGGTTTGGTTCTGCTATTTTTGGTAAGATAGGTGTATGTTTAGTTTCACTTTACATTACGCAAGTATTTCAGTATTATATGCCTAGGGCATTAAAAATTAAGGGATTGAAGCTTCTTTTTCCCCAATTGCCTTCCCAATTCCCAATTCTATTTTGAGGGCTTGTGCACAACTCTGTGCGCAGCTCATGGCACAAGCAATGCACAACTTGTGCACAATGCGCGCAAGCTGTGGCTGCGCACAAGCTCTGTGCACAACTTGTGCACAATCTGCGCAAGCACATGCGCTGCGCACAAGCGCATGCATGTCACAAGCTGGGCGCTGCGCACAAGCTGGCACAATGCAAGGCTGTCGTGGCACAAGCCTGCGCAAGGCTGTGCGCGATCGCTGGCTCGGCTATTTAAGTCGAGCAGCTCGGTTTCAACCTCATTTTCGCGTTTTCACTCAAAAACTCTCCCAACTCTCTCTCAATTCGGTTTTGCTCTATCTAAGTGATTTTGGACTCTTTGGTGCGTGAAACGGTGGTTTCGTGGAATCACTACAAGAACGACGAATCAACAAAGGATTCGCTCCAACAACACTTGGTGGATGAATTTGAGAAATTTCCCAAATTGAGAGGTTGGTATTTTCGTGTTCTCTTGGTTCATTTGAGTTAGTAGTGGTGTTTCTATGTTGGATTAGAGGTAGAAACACATTTTACAACACGAATTGAGCATGAATTGAAGGAAATTCGAATTAGGGTTCTTGAGCTAGGATGAACGAATTTTGGGGGATTGTTAAATTGACCTCAAATTAGTGTTGTTGGGTAGTTTTGGAACAACATTAATACTTGGTAAAAGGTCCAATTATGGGTTAATCTATGAGCTAAGAGAAAACTCATAGGTTTTATGGTGGAGAATTGAAGTGTGTTGTATTGTTGAATTCAATCCAAATTGTTGCTATTGGGTATGTTTAGAGCAATATTGATAATTGGAACATTGTCCAAATATGCTCCGATTATATACCTAAGACAAAGTTCATCCGGATTTTTGGTGGAAAGTAAAAGCATGTGTATTGTGTGGTTTAAGGTTTCAAGCATGTTTAGGCAATGAATTTGAGCAACTTTAAGTCTTGGAGTGAGGTCCAATTGTCAATGGATATTGATGTGTTGAATAAAAGTGTAATGTGGAAAGTGTGTGAATTGTTTAGGTGTTATGCGAAGCAAGGTTTGAGGTTGCATAAGGAAGAAGTTTGGTGTGTGGTGCTTGGCTGCTACCCTCTACGGTTGCGGTTGCTTCCAATTCGAGGTAAGGGTTCGACCTACCTATGTTATTGTAATGTAGGATGGTTGAGGCAAGTCTTGGGCGTCGGTCTCTGACTTCGGTCTTAGATCGGGATTGTGGAGCCCCAAGGCTAGTCCCATGGTAGGAGTATCGGTGCGCGGTAGGAGCATCGGTGCGCAGGTTCTGCGTTACGTGTGTGTGGACGCATGGCGAATGCCGGTTGGACCGGGGAAGATCTAGCCATGGTCCGTGATTTATGATGTTTGTTGGATGCATGGCGAATGCCGACGCATGGCGAATGCCGGTGCGTCCGGGGAAGATCTAGCCATGGTCGGGGAAGATCTAGCCATGGTCCGTGTTATATGGGATTTGCTGGGTGCATGGCGAATGCCGATGCATGGCGAATGCCGGTGCGTCCGGGGAAGATCTAGCCATGGTCGGGGAAGATCTAGCCATGACCCGTTACATTCGGATGTAGTGCACACATCATACATTGTTTGTTTCTGTATATTGCTATCTGTATGTATATCTGTTCTGATCTGTCTTTGCAGGTTTGTCGGAAGAACATCGTTACTACTGCCTAAGCTCTTACTGGGTTTTTCTTTAAGGAAAACTCACACCCCTTACTTAATATTTTTCAGAGATAAGGATTCGGGCCGGAGTAGGATTTCCGCCAGCTGTTCGGTTAGCTATTTTGAGGGTTTAGCAGTTTTGGATCTAGACTTCGGGTTCCTCGTCGGTTTCTTTATCCGACGCCCGACTCTTGTACGGTTGCATCTTCACTGTAGATAGCTCGTAGCATGATACTCTGTTGGCATGTAGTATTATGATAGCATGTTATCATTAGATCTGTCTATTCATCTAAGTTTGATTATGGTCATGTATATATATATATGCGTTACTCAATTGATTGAATGAGTATGTTGATACGTGTGGAAGCCTCTGCTCGGTAGTGAAAGAACAGACTTCCTTTTGATAATCTGATTTTGATATCCCGCTTCGATATTCGATCATGGGCGAGCCCATTGCTTCTGTTATTGTGATCTGTTTCTGTGCATGAATTGTCATACTTGATCTGTTGTTAGAAAGGGACCTACTGGGTTAGTTAAAGGCCCGCGAAATACTCACACATTAGCTGCGCTATCCGGTCCCACCTTGCTCACCACCGCCCACCGGCCGGCGACCGCTTCCCGCCGGGTCCGGAAGGTGTCTGACGGGGGTGGTGGTGACAATTTGGTATCACCAAGGCTGTGCGCGTGCACAAGCCTCGTGCGCAAGGCTGTGCGCGATCGCTGCTCGGCTATTTAAGTCGAGCAGCTCGGTTTCAACCTCATTTTCGCGTTTTTCACTCCGAAAACTCTCCCAACTCTCTCTCAATTCGGTTTTGCTCCTATCTAAGTGATTTTGGACTCTTTGGTGCGTGGAAACGGTGGTTTCGTGCGGGAATCACTACAAGAACGACGAATCAACAAAGGATTCGCTCCAACAACACTTGGTGGATGAATTTGAGAAATTTCCCAAATTGAGAGGTTGGTATTTTCGTGTTCTCTTGGTTCATTTGAGTTAGTAGTGGTGTTTCTATGTTGGATTAGAGGTAGAAACACATTTTACAACACGAATTGAGCATGAATTGAAGGAAATTCGAATTAGGGTTCTTGAGCTAGGATGAACGAATTTTGGGGGATTGTTAAATTGACCTCAAATTAGTGTTGTTGGGTAGTTTTGGAACAACATTAATACTTGGTAAAAGGTCCAATTATGGGTTAATCTATGAGCTAAGAGAAAACTCATAGGTTTTATGGTGGAGAATTGAAGTGTGTTGTATTGTTGAATTCAATCCAAATTGTTGCTATTGGGTATGTTTAGAGCAATATTGATAATTGGAACATTGTCCAAATATGCTCCGATTATATACCTAAGACAAAGTTCATCCGGATTTTTGGTGGAAAGTAAAAGCATGTGTTTTGTGTGGTTTAAGGTTTCAAGCATGTTTAGGCAATGAATTTGAGCAACTTTAAGTCTTGGAGTGAGGTCCAATTGTCAATGGATATTGATGTGTTGAATAAAAGTGTAATGTGGAAAGTGTGTGAATTGTTTAGGTGTTATGTGAAGCAAGGTTTGAGGTTGCATAAGGAAGAAGTTTGGTGTGTGGTGCTTGGCTGCTACCCTCTACGGTTGCGGTTGCTTCCAATTCGAGGTAAGGGTTCGACCTACCTATGTTATTGTAATGTAGGATGGTTGAGGCAAGTCTTGGGCGTCGGTCTCTGACTTCGGTCTTAGATCGGGATTGTGGAGCCCCAAGGCTAGTCCCATGGTAGGAGTATCGGTGCGCGGTAGGAGCATCGGTGCGCAGGTTACATTGTGTGTGTGGACGCATGGCGAATGCCGGTTGGACCGGGAAGATCTAGCCATGGTCCGTGATTTATGATGTTTGTTGGATGCATGGCGAATGCCGACGCATGGCGAATGCCGGTGCGTCGGGAAGATCTAGCCATGGTCGGGAAGATCTAGCCATGGTCCGTATTATATGGGATTTGCTTGGGTGCATGGCGAATGCCGACGCATGGCGAATGCCGGTGCGTCCGGGAAGATCTAGCCATGGTCGGGAAGATCTAGCCATGACCCGTTACATTCGGATGTGGTGCACACATCATACCTTATTTGTTTCTGTATATTGCTATCTGTATGTATATCTGTTCTGATCTGTCTTTGCAGGTTTGTCGGAAGAACATCGTTACTACTGCCTAAGCTCTTACTGGGTTTTTCTTTAAGGAAAACTCACACCCCTTACTTAATATTTTTCAGGAGATAAGGATTCTGGGCCAGCGGAGTAGGATTTCCGCCAGGCTGTTCGGTTAGCTATTTTGAGGGTTTAGCAGCTTTTGGATCTAGACGTTGGGTTCCACGTAGGTTTATTTATCCGACGCCCGACTCTTGTACGGTTGCATCTTCACTGTAGATAGCTCGTAGCATGATACTCTGTTGGCATGTAGTATTATGATAGCATGTTATCATTAGATCTGTCTATTCATCTAAGTTTGATTATGGTCATGTATATATATATATATGCGTTACTCGAATTGATTGAATGAGTATGTTGATCTCGTGTGGAAGCCTCTGCTCGGTAGTGAAAGAACAGACTTCCTTTTGATAATCTGATTTTGATATCCTCGCTTCGATATTCGATCATGGGCGGAGCCCATTGCTTCGTTATTGTGATCTGCTTCGTGCATGAATTGTCATACTTGATCTGTTGTTAGAAAGGTACATAAGCGGTTAGTTAAAGTCCCGCGAAATACTCACACATTAGCTGCGTTATCCGGTCCCACATTGAACACCACCGCCCACCGGCCGGCGACCGCTTCCCGCCGGGTCCGGAAGGTGTTTGACGGGGGGGGGGTGGTGGTGACAATTTGGTATCAGAGCGTGGTTAATTGGTTGCGTCGAGGGTGTGTTAGGATTGACAGCCCTGGTCGACTGATCGATTCCAGTATGGTTGTGTGGTGAGACTGGCCACCTCGTCACAAGAACCATGTTGGAATGGTAAGTGGAACAGTAGGCGGTTTGTCTAAGCGCACTTGAGAACAACCAAGAGATGATTTCTTTGGTACTTGGTAGTTTGTGACTTGGTACTGTCTCGTGGTTGCTTTGCGTAGGACACCGAGAATTGACTCGGGCGCTACAAGAGGTGCACTGGGGATGAGATGCCGTAAGGTGCATGATGGTAATTTAAATTACCTCTCTCGTTAAAAACAGACGGTGGATGCCGGGTGAGAAGTGTGTTAGTCCTAGGCAGTACCACGGGTTATAAGGAATTGTTTTGTATAAGTAATTTTGAGAATTGATTTGCATCATGCATTGCATTCATGCTACAGAGCTGATAGGATTACCAACGTAGGTAATGCTAACCGTTAAGTGAACCCTTTATGTTCTGGAATTTCAGTAAATGGTCAACACTCGACGGACTCGAGCGTTGGATGATGAAGCAGGAGGAGGAAATCCTGCTCCAGATGTGAATAGAGGAAGAGGTAGAGGTCGAGGGAGACCTCAGCGAAGAGCGGCACCAGTTCAGCCGCATGTGATACCTGATCCGGAGCAGATGGCCCAAGTGTTGGGGCAAATGACTCAGATTGCTCAATAACATGTGGGCAGGGACAGGAGTTGAAGAGCAAGGAAGTACACATGTTATGAGTTCTCGGCCCTACTGCGGTAGGATCGACTGATCCTAGCTATCAGGCTCATGAGGAGGACGTTGAGGCGGATGATGTGCAATTCGAAGAGCATGTGGATACAGAAGAGGGGAATCTGAATCTAGGTGCGGAAGTCGACCCACAGCCCCGTCGAGGGAGAGTGCGGGCTAGGCCCGATTCTGTTGTTGAGATACCGAGAGCCCAGCGGCTCAAATCTGATAGTGCGACCAGCTCTGATAAACTTTCTTTGATGGAGCGGTTTGAGCGATTCAAACCACCCCGTTTCTCGGGCAAGGGTGGAATGGATTCGGCGGAGACGTGGTATAAGGACATGGATCGGTTGCTTGGCAGACTTGGTTTTCCGGCAAATGAGATGGTGTCTTTGGCTACCTTTTATTTGCGTGACTGGGCATATGATTGGTGGGAGACCACTATGGCTACTCGGAAGGCCGACTTTGTGCGTAGGCAGTTGAGAGACCCGGGTATGACGTGGGATGAATTTTCCCACTTGTTCCATGAGAAGTGGATTGGTTATGCCGCAACAGATAGGCGGCAACTGGAGTTTGATACCTTGACTCAGGGAAGCAAGACTGTTGCGGAGTATGGGCACGAGTTTGAACGCTTGGTGCGTTATGTGCCTCATTACAACACCAGTGAGGAGGCCAAGGCAAAGAGATTCATGAGAGGGTTGAAGCATGACATCAGGAAGTACTTGGCACCGTTGAACATTGATAGGTACCATGAGGCTGTGCAGAAAGCACAGAAGATTGAGAATGAGGACTTGGATACAGCTTCGGTGACACAGCCACCGAGATCTACGGGGATTGTCATTGGTGGAGTTAGAGGATCCGGACGTGGTGGACCTGCACGACACCACAGGACCGGCGGTAGTTCTAGTGGGCTTGGATCGAAGGATAAGGGCAAAGGGAAGGCAAAGGTAGCAGAGCCTTGGTACTGTCAGACTTGTGACCGGAGTCACACCGGCTCGGTTTGTTATAAAGAGTCGTGCATGTGTTTGAGATGTGGGTCAACCGACCACATGATTAGGATTGCCCTCAGATGGCAACCCAGGGAGTTGCAAGGCCACAAGGATTTCAGAGTTATGCTCCTCGTGGGCGTGGTGTTCCTCAGTTTGGACCACGACCCCGACCACAGCAGATGCGGCCACCACTACAGCAGGCCCCGCCGCCAGCGCACCAGCAGGCAAGGCAGGGACGAGTGTTCCAGATTGAGCGTGGTGATGCGGCTCAGAAAGGAGCACTAGCAGGTATGGTGTTTCTGAATGGTATTTCCGTTCGTGCTCTTTTTGACACAGGTGCTTCGATTTCTATAGTGTCACAGAAGTGTGCAAAGTCTTTGCAACTTCCTGTGACTCATCTGTCTCAAGTATTCCTGGTACGAACCGGGAGTCGATTCTGCTCAGCAATGAGCTTATCAAGGGTTGCGTGTTAACTGTTGGTGAGCGGCAGATTCCTTCCGATTTGTTGGTGTTGGATACGTCACATTATGATGTGATTCTGGTATGGATTGGCTCTCGGAGCATTCCATACGGATAGATTGTGCACAGCGACAGTTGGTGGTGTCGGACCAAGTATTACCACTTGTTCCCCCCTCAGATGTAGAGATTGTTCAGAATAGCATGGAGCTTCAGGTAATGGAGAAGTTACCTGTGACGGATGAAGGCGAGTACTTTGGACTCAATGATGCAGGTACGCGGATGGAACTTGATAAAATTCCGATTGTTAGATACTTTCCGCATGTTTCACGAAGAGTTACTGGTATGCCACCCGAGCGGGAGGTGGTCTTTGAGATAGTGTTGCAGATCGGAGCTACACCTATCTCCATTCCTCCGTATCGCATGCCGATAGTGGAGATGAAGGAATTGAAGAAGCAGTTGGATGAGTTGTTGGACAAGGGGTTTATCCGACCAAGCAGATCACCGTGGGGAGCCCCGGTGTTATTTGTTAAGAAGAAGGATGGAACGCTTAGACTCTGTATTGATTACAGAAGGTTGAATGCGGTGACAGTTAAGAACAAATATCCGTTACCACGGATTGACGATCTGTTCGACCAGCTCCGAGGAGCTAAAGTGTTCTCAAAGATTGATCTCCGATCGGGTTATTTCCAAATGCGTGTGAAAGAAGAAGACATTCCGAAATCGCTTTTACGCGTTATGGTCACTATGAGTACACTTGTCATGCCTTTTGGGCTGACAAATGCCCCGGCAGCTTTCATGAATTTGATGAATGAGGTTTTCCGCCCCTACTTGGACGATTTTATTGTTGTCTTCATTGATGATATACTCATCTATTCTCTGGATGAGGACACACATCAAGAGCACTTGAGAATTGCTTTGGAAACTTTGTCTAACAACCACTGTATGCAAAGTTTTCGAAGTGTGATTTCTGGTTGCGCGAGATAGCATTTCTCGGGCATATCATCAATGAGAACGGAATTTCTGTCGACCCGGAGAAGATCAAGTCTGTTCAAGAGTGGAGGCAACCCCGATCAGTAAAGGATATCCGTAGTTTTCTCGGGTTAGCTGGTTACTACCGTAAGTTCGTACCAGCCTTCTCGGTTCTTGCCTCTCCACTCACTCAACTGACAAAGAAGGGTAAGGCGTTTGTATGGTCGGATGAATGTGAGAAGATCTTTCAAGAGATCAAGTGTAGACCGACACAGCACCGATTCTGGTTCTACGACCCGTCTCAGCCTTATGTCATTTATACGATGCCTCACGAACAGTGCAGGGTGTGTGCTTATGCAAAACCAGCAGGTAATTGCTTATGGGTCGCGACAGATTGCGACCACATGAGGAAAACTATCCCACTCATGATTTGGAGCTTGCTGCGGTTATGTATGCACTCAAGCAATGGCGGCATTATTTGTTGGGAAACAAATTTCAAATCTTAACTGATAATAAGAGCTTGAAGTACTTGTTCACGCAGAAAGATCTGAATATGCGCCAAAGAAGGTGGCTCGAGTACATGACAGATTATGACAGTAGTATCGAGTACACCGCAGGCAAAGGGAATACGGTGGCAGATGCCTTGAGTAGGGCATACACCGGGATAGTTAGAGGTGGAGAACACAGAAACCGAGCAGAGCTTACGGACTGATCGCCTTGTGGCACCGTTGGCAGCTACAAGAGCGGGAGCGAGATATTTGTGTTGAGAGTTCAGTCTTCTTGGATCGACAGGATCCGAGAATTTCAGATGAGAGATCAGAGTTTGAAGCAGGTTTCTGGAGAAGCTAAAGGAGCAATGCGTCCATTCTTTGAGTATAGGCAAGGATTGCTATACTTCAAAGGGCGTTTGTACGTGCCGAATGATGTGGCTCTTAGAGATGAGATTTTGGATCAAGCTCATAATAACAGTTTAAGTTTTCATCCGGGCGGTGAAAAGATGTATCACGATTTGAGGTCACACTTCTGGTGGCCAGGTATGAGGAGGCATATTGCAGAATGTGTGGCAAAGTGTACCACTTGCCAACAGGTAAAGGTTGAGCATCAGAAGCCCGCGGGCACGCTTCAGACGTTACCTATCCCAGTTCGTAAGTGGGGAAACGTGACTATGGATTTTCTTACCGGATTACCCACTACGAGAGCACGTCATGATGCCATTTGGGTAATTGTGGACCGGTTGACTAAGTGTGCGCATTTCTTGCCCATTAAGGTCACCGACCCGTTGGACAAGTTAGCACGACTCTACATCAAAGAGATCGTGCGGTTGCACGGTGTACCGGATTCTATAGTTTCGCATCGGGATCCAAGATTTACAGCCCATTTCTGGAATGCTTTCCATCGAGCTTTCGGTACCGGTTGCACCTTAGTACCGCGTATCACCCACAAACTGATGGGCAATCCGAGAGGGTGATACAGTACTTGAGGACATCTTTGAGGAGGCTGTGCGATTGATTTCGGAGGTGATTGGGATCAACATCTACCGCTCATAGAGTTTTCGTATAACAATAGTTATCAGTACAATCAAGATGGCACCTTACGAGGCTCTTTATGGACGGAGGTGTATGACACCTCACCGTTGGTCCGAACCGTCGAGATAAGGTTGAACTTGGTCGGAATTGATTGAAGAGACCACGAGAAAAGATCAAAACAATTCAGGCAAGATTGAAAGCGGCAAATGATAGAACCACGGCTTATGTGAACAGAAGGCGTCGCGACTTAGAGTTTGAAGTTGGCGACAAAGTGTGGTTGAAGGTGGCACCAATGAAAGGAATAATGAGATTTGGTCGGAAAGGGAAGTTAGCTCCGAGGTATATTGGCCCATTCGATATTTTAGAAAGGATTGGAAAGGTGGCTTATCGTTTAGCACTACCGGAGAGCTTGTCAGCTGTGCATAATGTGTTTCACGTGAGCATGCTGAAAAAGTGTGTCATGGATCCGACGCAAACGATTCCGGTTGAGGAAGTGCAATTGGAACCTGACTTGTCTTATAAGGAAGTGCCAATTGCTTTGTTGGCGAGGATACTCGCAAATTGAGGAGCAAGTTAATTCCCATGGTGAAGGTGCAATGGTCGCACCATTCGACAAGGAGGCAACCCGGGAGACGGAGAAAGATATGATCGAACGCTACCCTCGGGAGTACCAACGCCTTAAGGAGCTCTTGGAGGACCAAGAGTCTTAAGGGGGAGGATGTTACACCCCACCTTTTCCGGCAACAGTCTCCGGTGACTGGAGTTCTGGAGGTATGTTTAAATTTGTAATTTGAGGAGTTTGTTAGTTGTTGTTGTTGTTGATTGTTGTGTTGGGAGTGGTATGGTTTTGGGTTAAGTCTTGTTGGAGGCTGAATTTTGTGAGTTTTGGGTCCAGGCGATCGCCCGGACGAGGAAACGGTTCCGCTGCGTTTCGCTGGACACTTGCCAAATTCGTGACTTCACAGAGCCAGGCGATCGCCTGGCCGAGGGGTGCCTTCGCCCGACTCTCGCTGAAGCTCTGGCTGGCGGTTCTTGGACCAGGCGATCGCCCGCTCTAGGAATTGTCGCTGGTCTTCGCACTCGACACCTGCCTCGGTGTTCTTCCCGTGGCGAAGCTATTGTATGACTGGGGTGACCACCGCCACCCCCAACATTTTGTAAAAGATAGGGTTTATAATGTATATTTTTAAAAATTAAGGGATTGAAGCTACTTCTTCCCCAATTGCCTTCCCAATTCCCAATTCTATTTTGTTCTGCGTGTCTGCCCTGCTGCTGCCCAACCCAATTCTATTTTGAGGGGCTTGTGCACAACCTGTGCGCAAGCCTGTGCGCTGCGCACAAGCCTGTGCACAACTTGTGCACAATCTGTGCGCAAGCCTGTGCGCTGCGCACAAGCCTGTGCACAACTTGTGCATGCGCAAGCCTGTGCGCTGCGCACAAGCCTGTGCACACCAGGCGCAAGGCTGTGCGCTGCACAAGCCTCGTGCGCAAGGTCAAGGCGCGATCGCCTCGGCTCGGCTATTTAAGTCGAGCAGCTCGGTTTCAACCTCATTTTCGCGTTTTTCACTCCGAAAACTCTCCCAACTCTCTCTCAATTCGGTTTTGCTCCTATCTAAGTGATTTTGGACTCTTTGGTGCGTGGAAACGGTGGTTTCGTGCGGGAATCACTACAAGAACGACGAATCAACAAAGGATTCGCTCCAACAACACTTGGTGGATGAATTTGAGAAATTTCCCAAATTGAGAGGTTGGTATTTTCGTGTTCTCTTGGTTCATTTGAGTTAGTAGTGGTGTTTCTATGTTGGATTAGAGGTAGAAACACATTTTACAACACGAATTGAGCATGAATTGAAGGAAATTCGAATTAGGGTTCTTGAGCTAGGATGACTGAATTTTGGGGGATTGTTAAATTGACCTCAAATTAGTGTTGTTGGGTAGTTTTGGAACAACATTAATACTTGGTAAAAGGTCCAATTATGGGTTAATCTATGAGCTAAGAGAAAACTCATAGGTTTTATGGTGGAGAATTGAAGTGTGTTGTATTGTTGAATTCAATCCAAATTGTTGCTATTGGGTATGTTTAGAGCAATATTGATAATTGGAACATTGTCCAAATATGCTCCGATTATATACCTAAGACAAAGTTCATCCGGATTTTTGGTGGAAAGTAAAAGCATGTGTTTTGTGTGGTTTAAGGTTTCAAGCATGTTTAGGCAATGAATTTGAGCAACTTTAAGTCTTGGAGTGAGGTCCAATTGTCAATGGATATTGATGTGTTGAATAAAAGTGTAATGTGGAAAGTGTGTGAATTGTTTAGGTGTTATGTGAAGCAAGGTTTGAGGTTGCATAAGGAAGAAGTTTGGTGTGTGGTGCTTGGTGCTACCCTCTACGGTTGCCGTTGCTTCCAATTCGAGGTAAGGGTTCGACCTACCTATGTTATTGTAATGTAGGATGGTTGAGGCAAGTCTTGGGCGTCGGTCTCTGACTTCGGTCTTAGATCGGGATTGTGGAGCCCCAAGGCTAGTCCCATGGTAGGAGTATCGGTGCGCGGTAGGAGCATCGGTGCGCAGGTTACATTACGTGTGTGTGGACGCATGGCGAATGCCGGTTGGACCGGGAAGATCTAGCCATGGTCCGTGATTTATGATGTTTGTTGGATGCATGGCGAATGCCGACGCATGGCGAATGCCGGTGCGTCGGGAAGATCTAGCCATGGTCGGGAAGATCTAGCCATGGTCCGTATTATATGGGATTTCTTTGGGTGCATGGCGAATGCCGACGCATGGCGAATGCCGGTGCATCCGGGAAGATCTAGCCATGGTCGGGAAGATCTAGCCATGACCCGTTACATTCGGATGTTGTGCACACATCATACCTTATTTGTTTCGTATATTGCTATCTCGTATGTATATACATTACGATCTGTCTTTGCGGGTTTGTCGGAAGAACATCGTTACTCTTGCCTAAGCTCTTCTTGGGTTTTTCTTTAAGGAAAACTCACACCCCTTACTTAATATTTTTCAGAGATAAGGATTACGGGCCAGCGGAGTAGGATTTCCGCCAGGCTGTTCGGTTAGCTATTTTGAGGTTTAGCGACTTTTGGATCTAGACTTGGGTTCCTCGTCGGTTTCTTTATCCGACTCCCGACTCTTGTACGGTTGCATCTTCAGCCTGTAGATAGCTCTGTAGCATGATACTCTGTTGGCATGTAGTATTACGATAGCATGTTATCATTAGATCTGTCTATTCATCTAAGTTTGATTATGGTCATGTATATATATATATATATGCGTTCTGCTCTGAATTGATTGAATGAGTATGTAGAACTGCGTGGAAGCCTCTGTTCTGTAGTGAAAGAACAGACTTCCTTTTGATAATCTGATTTTGATATCCACCTTCGATATTCGATCATGGGCGGAGCCCATTGCTTCGTTATTGTGATGCATTTACGTGCATGAATTGTCATACTTGATCTGTTGTTAGAAAGGGACCTCCTGGGTTAGTTAAAGGCCCGCGAAATACTCACACATTAGCTGCGCTATCCGGTCCCACCTTGCTCACCACCGCCCACCGGCCGGCGACCGCTTCCCGCCGGGTCCGGAAGGTGTCTGACGGGGGTGGTGGTGACATGCGGAATGCTCGTGCGACCTCAAATATGTTGAAATTTCACTTTTATAAGGTCCCGATAAAATTCCTGAGGTTACTGATCAACAGGAAATATGTCCCGCCCCCGAAAAAATATTTTCTGCAGAAGGTGTTGGGGACTCGTGTGACCTTAAATATAAAAGCATTCCCAAAAATATTACTCAGAAAAGATGCAAAACGGCCCGCATGCCTGAAACGGAGCCCCGGTATACACAGAAGTCACTAACCGCTTGGGGTGACTGTAACACTTTTGGACCAATCATTGATGAGGATCAACCAAGTGCCACATGGGCACCGGTTGCACAAGGTGCATCTATTCCAATCCGAATATCTTAACCAATTGGAGTTGTATCTTCAAATATGGTTCCAAATCAAAAGGAACAACTTGTAAAAAATCCACAAGTGGATACATGTGTTCGAGAGGGAGTTGAGATTAATCAAGAGCAAATTCCTCATGAATCGGAGCATGAGTTGCCTCCAAATGAGGATGTAAATGAAATTCTTCAAAAGGGAGTGCATAAGTTGCCACCACTTGAGGATGTCCATATTGATGTGCCTCCACAGATGGAGCAACAGATTGCTCCACCTAATCCTCCATTGAGAAGATCAAAGAGAGAATCTAGAGAACCCAAAAGCTGGGGACTCTCGGAGAGTGAGACTTACTTGGTTACATCAGAAGTTAATGAACCAAGCAACATCAAAGAAGCTCTTGAAGGTGCACAACAAAATGAATGGCTAAAGGCAATGCAAGAGGAATTGTCCTCAATGCATGAAAATTGTGTGTGAGAGTTGTCAGATCTTCCTCCTGGCAGAAAGGCCATTGGAAATAAGTGGGTGCTTAAGATTAAGAAAAATTCTGATGGAAGTATTGAGAGATACAAGGCACTGTTGGCTGCCAAAGGATTCACAGAAAAGGAGGGTGTTGATTTCAAAGACACCTTCTCACCTATAGTGAAGTTTAATTCCATTAGAATACTACTTGCTATTGTAGCAAAGTTGGATCTAGAATTGCATCAAATGGATGTAAAAATGGCCTTCCTCAATGGTGATTTGAGTGAAGAGATATACCTGAAACAACCTAAAGGATTTGTTCAAGATGGTTGTGAGAACAAGGTGTGTAGACTTAAGAAGTCTATCTATGGCCTTAAACAAGTTTCAAGACAGTGGTACTTGAAATTTCATAATGCAATCACTAGCTATGGCTTTGTAATGATGCATGAAAACCATTGTGTCTACTTGTTCTCATCTGGATCCAACTATGCTGTTATTATCATGTATGTAGATGACATATTGATAGCAAGTAGTGGACTTGAGTTAATGAAAACCATTAAAGGATGGTTGTCCTCCACCTCTGACATGAAAGATGTGGAGGAAGCTTCGTTCATTCTAGGTGTAAAGATACATCGGAATAGAAAGGAGAAGTTGTTAGCTCTTTCACAAGAGTCTTATATTGATAAGATTCTAAAAAGATTTAACTTGACAAACTCAAAGCCCAAGAACACCCCACTTGCATATGGGTGCAAGATTGGTGAGCATATGTGCCCCAAGACTCCAAAGGAAAAGGACGAAATGGAAAACATTCCATACCTTAGTGGTATTGGGTCCTTGATGTACGTCATGTTGTGTACAAGGCCGGACATTAGCCAAACAGTTGGCTTATTAGCAAGATATTCTGCAAACCCCGGAATGCAGCATTGGAAAAGTGTTAAAAGGGTCTGAGGTACCTGAAGGGTACCAAAGATTATTGGCTATGTTATCAAGGCAAGAAACTTGATTTACATGGCTATTCTGATGCTAATTGGGGTGGAAATAGGGACTCCAGCAAATCTACAACTGGATATGTATTCATGCTTAGTGGTGGGGTAGCTACTTGGTGTAGCAAGAAACAAACTTGTACAGCATTGTCAACAATGGAGGCTGAATTTGACTCATGTGCCTGGTTGTACAAGACGCCCTTTGGCTTGGGTTCTTCCTTAAGAACTTGGAATCTCGGATTAAAGTGGAAAGGCTTATTACTATCTTTAGTGATAGTATGCCGGTCATGGCTTACACTTAAGATCCCAAGTATCATGGAAAGACCAAACATATTAGTAAGAAATACAATTTTGTGCGGGATGCAATTGAAGATGGTGAAATTAGAATAGAGTACATTTCAACAAACCTTATGGTGGCTGATCCTCTCACTAAGCCATTGCCACCTCTTATGTTTGCTCGACATGTTAGAGCAATGGGTCTGCATAGATTATAGTATGTTGGTACTTCACCACTTTGGGTGTCAGACATGTTTGTAAGAAATGTTGGATGATTAATAAAGTTGTTTGTTCAATCTTAAGTTACACAACAAAAATAAGAACATATCAAACATAGGTATAGAAAGACTTTCTCACATAGGTCTTTCGCCCTTAATCTTGGGTAGATTAGGGATGAGACAAGCTAAGGACTTAAAATATGTTGTTTCTTTGGAAACATGTAACTTTAGGTAAGTTATACTTTTGAGTGGGAGTCTTGAAACAACATGTTACACCCACCCCGACGTTCTGTAACTTTCCGGCGAGTGTCGACCGGAATTTGCGAATTCTGTAAATTATCGGAATAACATTGGGTTATGATAATTTATCAAAATTCAATGTTGGATGTGACTTTGGTGTTGTTTATAAGTGTTACAAGTGTCGGACGATTTTCGGTGATAACTGTTAATTTTGGAAAAAAATTCGAAATTCCAAAAGTCTGGTTTGACCAGTGTTCAGTCAAACATTTTTAGTAAATTTTACAGGAATCCAAATCAAGATCTGTAAATTTCTAGTTAAACTAGACACACCGGGCTACCTTCATGTAAATTTTCATGATTTTAGGGCTGGTGGTCTGGTGAAGTTTATTTTTACAAGTTGGTACAAAATCTGCCAAGTGTAAATGGAGAAGGTTGAAGAAGAATGGAGTTGGGCTATCTTTGTGCTGCCGAAAATTCTTGGGATTTAAGCCCATTTGAGACTTCTATTTTTCAGATTTTGATAACCCATTTATGTTGTTTTTATGGGAAAAGGATTAAAAGGAAAGAAATAGGAAGAAAAAGAGGCAATAATGGAAGATGGAGTAGAAACCCTACCTTATGCCCATACCTCTCTTACACATTCACCATGCTTGTGTCATAATCACACATCTCTCTCTTCCCTCTCCATTTGGCTGAAATTCCCTCTCTCTTTTTGGCTAATATTTCATTTTCATTTCTTTCCCAAAATTCAAGTCTTGAAAAATTGAAAGAAAGCTTTCTCTCTCTTTTCTCTCTCTCCTCATGAACTTTGCTTGTGTTCTTGAGTGTTCTTCAAGTGTTCTTGAGTGTTCTTCACTAATCAAGAACTAATCCTCTCCTAGATCCTTAATCAAGGAAGATTAAGCAAGGTAATGGTGTTTGTTCATCACTAATCAAAGATGATTAGTGTTCAACTTCAAGCACTAATTCTTTCCTTCTTTTCTTGTCAAGGCCGATTTTAGAGGGGCTTCTAGGAAGGGATTTTCTTCAAGTGTTCATCAAGGATCAAGTGTACAAACATCAAGTTCTTGAAGAGATTTAAGTGGTAAGGATACTACTTAGTTGTGTGGTTAAGTTCTATGGAAAAGAACTTTGAAAATAACCAATCTTTCCCTCTTTTCTTAGGTTGGCCGAAATTTTGAGAAGAGATTTGGACAATCTCTCAAGTCATCTTGCAAAGGTAAGGTGATCTTTGAGTTTATGGAAAGATTTAGAAGCATGTTTATGAAGAAAGTATGTTGTGATGAGTTGAGCATGAGAAAGCATGAGATTCTTGTTGTTATGCTTAAGGCCGAAATTATGAGCATGTGTGTTGATGATGTTTTGTTGAAGATTTAAGTGTTAAAGTGTTGAAAAATGGAAGTGTTAAGTTTTAAAGTTTGGATGAAGATTGGAAGGAAAACCGAAAATCAAGGATTTGGAAGAAAATTATGTTTGCTGTGAATAGTGTTTTTGGTGATGAAAAGTTGGTTAAAACATGTTAAAAATGGTTTAACATGAAGGATTAAAAGAAAGTGACTAAAGTGTAAACTTGGTAAAAATGGAAGGAAGTCGCTAGAATTGTGAAAATTGGGGTACTTTTGCAAGTTCTGAAAAGTTCGAGGACTTAGGTTGTAATTAAGAATAAATTTCCAACACTTGAAACTTTAGTGAAATAACTAAAGTTATTTGTATGTCTCTGATTCTGGCAGATTAAATCTGCGTCTTCCGGGATACTGCTTGTGCGTCAGGGGACCACAGTAGATATCCGATTTCTGTCGAGGTAAGGGGTTTAACTTTCTTAATGCGCATTTATGTGTATTAGGTTAGTTAAGGGCTAGTACTCGGGTCGAGGGTGGGGCCCAGTGACTCCCGGGGCTAGTCACAAGGTACGTAGTGGTTTGCGGGGTTTTATTTACGGACTATATACATATCGGGGGTCGACGACGGACCCATTTCATTATTATTTCGGACTTACGCTATATCGGATCTGCATATCGGGGTCGACAACGGACCCGTTATATGTTCTGCACGCTTAGGCCGTTTCGCACAATTAGGGGCGTACTCCCCTTGGCTGGTACCATGCGCTCGATCCCGATAATCGGCGTGAGCTTAACAAGCCGCCGTAGGAGTCTTTGTCGGTGGTCGGGGACCACCTGTATGGGTTGTACCACTGTTATCGACTGATGGGAACGCCAGTGATTCTGGTATGCCAACCATGGTCGTTAACACAGTCCGACGGGACTTCTGAGCATCATGACTCTGCATATCATAATACTTTTTAGGATTGGGATATCTGCTAGATCATTGCATGCTAACCCTTTTGCGCAGGCAAAAAAAATGTTTTTTAAAGTTTGTTTTGACCGTTTCGTACCTACCCCCTTACTGGGTTCTTTCGAGAACTCACCCCCACATATAACATTTTCGGGGGATCGGGGCAAGCGACTGCGGAGTAGACCTCTGCGGTGTTAGTTCGCATTACATGCATTTTGAGGTATTTATCTGTTATGTCTGGGGTTTTCTCGTTAGATCCCTTCGTGATCTGCGTTTGGACTATCTGTGTTGTCGGCGTTATTTCTCCTTTGTATAATTAGCAGCAACAGTTTTGTTTGGCGAAGTATAATTCCGTCGTATGGCTCGGCTCTGTAGGCGTAGTATGCATATTAGTTATCTCGCATTCGGATTTTTGGTATGTATAGTTTATTCGTGGGAGTTTCCGACCCTACGCAGAGGCGGAACTCCTTCTGCACTGTATTATCGTATTCCTTAAGTTTTCTGCGCGCGATATATCTGTAAGAACCACTAACGTTTCTCGGTTTCATGTTTAGGACTTGTAAGACGTCGTAAAAATCTGCAAACACGTAACAACCTTAAAACCGAAAGATAACGTTTTAAGTGATGGGTTTTTGGGACCATACCCTCTTAAGAGAAAATTCTGCGATCACCCGCCGCCGATACCTCCAACCTCTGCAAGAAAGATGCTTCCGCCAATTCCGAGGTGGTGGGGTGAAACAACACAGTACACTTTAGCTATACGTCACCTTGATTTGGATGAAATCAAGATGAGATGAACAAGCTCATTGAGTTTGTATGACCACTGTACATCCTAACCTATGATAGAAGTAAGCTGGGACTTGCTTAAAGATATTTCATGGTTTGTGACATGTCCTCCTATTTATTTTTTAAAGGGAGTACACTATTGGTGTTTTAAGAGGGAGAAAATGACCCACCCCTCCACATTGGTGGACATCATTCCAAGTGGGAGTGGTGTAGGTAAAACACCGAATTAGTGTTCATATGGAACTTTTGAGATGTGTTCCCTAGGATATGTTCCTTGAAGATATGTTCATCAAGGATATGTTCCTGGAGTTCCATGTCCATGAAATGTGACCAAAAGAAAGAATGTAAGCAAGTTGCTATTCTTGCTTAGTGTGAGATTCTTTGACATAAACTCTTAGTGACTTTAGCTTACTATCAGTGAGTTGCATCAATAAGACTGCTTTGGTTGGTTGTCGAAGTTCTTGGAGACGGTGTATCCTTTTGGGTAGTCAAGTTGGTGCAATTATCTAGGTAGTTCAAGCTAATAGGAAAGACACTGGTATATGATACATATACTATAAAGTTCAATCTTGGGCCCACATACTATGTGTATGATTAGGATTGACTTATTAGTGTTGATAATGAGATCTCAGTTGCTTAATACAATTATGAGTTTCAAAGAGTTGAAATGTTACGGTCACCCCGAGCGGGTTGTGACTTTGGTGACTCGGGGCTCCGTTTTAGGCATGCGGGTCATGTCTTCGGGTGGTCAGACAGCTCCCGAGTCTTTTCTGGGTATCATCTTTGGGAATCCTACCGTATTTGGGGTCACACGGGTCCCCCGGACATTTCGGCCGAAAATATTTTTTCGGGAGCGGGATTTGTCTCGGGACGTACAGCGGGCTCGGTAGCGCTCCCGGGACGTCCGAAAAGGAAACCGTTGGCATATTTGGAATTGTTAGAACGTCCCGCATCGTTTTACGGAGAATGTGTTTTGGCACGGGAAGTTCGGCCCCGGGCGACTCCCGAGGCTCGGGACGGGAAACCCGGGGCTCGGGATGAAAATTTTGCGACGGCTTTGGTGTGAGGTATGTTATGGCTCGAGACGGATTTTATGGTGATAACCGAGAATTTTTGGCATGGCGGGATTTTGGTTCGGGTTAACATGCGCGTGTGTCGGGAATGGCTCGGGTGGAGTTGGCGCGGGTGGTGCGCCAACACTTACCCAAAATTTCAGATTTTTTTGCTAAGGGTGACTCATGGTGGTGACTAAGGTGTCATAGGGACAAGTGTCCCCATGTCTCACCACCTTATCAAGTATAAAAGGAAGCTTTTATGAAGAAAATGAAGTTTGGCTCATTTTTCTTCTTCTTCATTCATCCGCCACCATCATCCTCTCCAAGCTTCCTTGTGTTCTTCTTTTGGCTGGAAATCATCAAGGTTTTGGGCTCAATTCATTGGTAAGCTTCTCTTCTTCATGTATTTAGTAAGTTTGAAGCATGTTTTGGTTGGAAAAGAAGAGATTGAATCCGAATTGAAGTTGCTCATTGCTACTAGTTGTGTTGATCTTCTTGCTTCAATCTTCTAGTATGTTGTTCTTGGTATGGATAAGGGTAGGAATCAAGGTTTAATTGGTGGAAGAACATCATGGATTAAGAAACCCTAAGTTGGCCGAATTTAAGCTTGAATTCTAAACTTGGTGTTTAGTTGTGTTCTTGAATCATGCTTAAGATATGTTGTTCCTAGCATGATTCTAAGGTGTTGTATGGATTCAATTTGAAGATAAACATGTTGGGTGAGAAATACCCAAATGTCCGAATTGGACAATTAGGGTTTATGGTTGATTTTGGGTGATTAAGGTGAATTAGGTTAGTAAGCATGCCTAAGTTGTGAAATTGGTGGATTAAGCATGTATTTGGAACCTTAAATGGATTGAATTGAAGGTTGGTGTTAAATTGAGGTTAAGGGCCAAAACTAAAGGGAAGGTTTAAGCTATGTTTGTGGTGTGTTTTGGATTAATTACATAGTGTTTTGGTATCGGGGATGGAAGTAGGATAGTAACGAAGTTCAGAACGTCGTTCTCGGGTATTAGGAACAATACCGACCTACTTCCTTGTTTGCGGGATAAATGTGGGGAAAGTGAGGTTTAATGGTTTGGTTGTGCTTATGGATGTATGAATAACAATGTTCTAGCTCGGTTTGAGAAACCGAGCTTTCTGTGGATTTTTGCGGGAAAGTGCGGGATTGTGCGGGATTGGTTTCCGGGGGTCTATTTTGGTGGGTTCTGACTTGTGTGTGGTTGTTCAGCTTGTTTCTGCAGTGGTGGAGTAGTGCGGGACCTCAAAAGGCACACTACCACGTTTTGGACCGGGAGCCGGGATTTTCCCGGGGTTTTGCTGCGGAGCGGCTTTTGTGAGGTAAGGGCTCAACTTCTCTCGTTATGCATTCTGGGAGGGATTACATGTATATCGGGTTTAGTTGAGGCGGGTTCCGGGTTGAGGACGGTGGTCCGGTGATCCCGAGACCTGTCATATGGTAAGATATAGTTTGTAGTTTGTTCTGCTTCAAGGCCAGGATGGTCTTGGAGGCCACGGGTTCCTTTTCTGTTCTGTATATCCGCACTAGGTGCCGATATTCTGCATATACCTTTTGGTATATTTTGGTTCTGTGACGAGACCCGGGATGGTCTTGGAGACCACGGGTGCTCCTTGGTTTGGTTGTGTCCGCACTGGGTGCCGACATTCTGTTTATACTTGGGGTATACTTCTGCAGATGACCCTACGACAGTTTGGGGATAGCGACCCCAGCCGGTACTGTGCTTTCTGTTTTTGACCTCTTGGAGAGGGCTGTCGTTCTGAGGCTTATTTTTATTTTAAGGGTCATTCTAGCGGTTCGTGCCGCATCCTTCGGGATTCTGTCTAACCCCGTCCTTGCGGGAACGTCCTTCGGGACCCTGACTTTATATCTGTATATTATCCTTACGTTTGTTTTGCAGGTACAGCTCAGTAGCACCTTTGCAAACTGTATCTTACCTCAGCCCTTACTGGGTCCTCCCGAGGACTCACCCCTTTCTGTTTACCACATTTCAGGTCGACCTGACAAGCAGCCAGCGGACTAGAGATCCGCGGTGCTTTGTGTTTTTGGATTTCAGGTATCGGCAGTTCCATTGTGGAACCTCTGTTCTGTTCTGTTTAAGGGTAGTCTCGGTAGAGGTTTTGGTTGGTGTACCAGACTTCTGTTCTGTTGGTTTACAGTTAACTAACTCTTCTCTCTCTTTTGGTTGTGTTTTAGTAGCAGCAGCAGTACTACGTGCGGGAATCTTCTGAGCGAGAAGTTTCCGGATTCCGCACCTAGGTATTCTAGGGTTTACTTTGGCGGCTCTGTAGATGTATTTGCATGCATGTAGATCAGATCATGATGTTGTATATTCTGCAAATTCTGGAATGATCTCTGAGTCTGTATGTGGATATGTGCATATTGGATATGTATATCGGATGATTTCTGTGTTCTGGTTATTATGACCAATGAATGATATTTCCATGAACTGCATGTTTGGTGATGGTCGAGTGCTCGCCTATTTCAGTGGGCCGGGGCTCACCATGGATAGTTAGGATTATTTCGTATACTCGCCGTGTTTGAGTTTTATAGGTTGCGGGTCGTAGTACGACCAATCCGTTCAGTGAGCAAAGTGTTCTCGGGCGTCGGGACTTCGATCATGGGCACGCAGCGGGTTTCGGTAGTACCGTTTCCGCGCTTACCGCCGTAGCTTCCGCTTCCGACGTCGCGGGCGACTCCGCCTCCACAACCGGACGAGGTGGTCGTGACATGATGTGTTCAAGTAAGCTTGATAGGTTCAATCAATGTTTGAAGAAGTTCAAACATAACACACAAAAGTGCTTGATAAGTTCAAGTGCATTGAGGAGTTCTTGATAAGTTCAAGTACATTGATGAGAGGACAATCTTTCATTGTGAGTCTAACAACCACAATGAAGAAAATTTGGTGTATGTGCCTTGGGGTCGCACCCTTAACTCCATTTTATATGAACGTGCCTTGGTTTGGCTTGTGATTGAGAGATTTAATTCCAGTGGAAGTTAGAACTCAAAAGTATCTTGACGGAATTCCCTGGCGCACCAAGAACGTTTGAGGTAATACTCCCGCTTAAAGGAGCTAGGAGTAACTTGACGGAGAAGAAATGATTAGAGCACAATTTATCAAAGTAGGGGTATTTTGGTAAATATGCACTAATGAGCTTAAAGGAGCTCGAATATGTAAAATGGAAATGATTGGAATTACTTTGTGTAATTTGGACCTCAATTGGTAATCATAACCACCTCTGGCGTCATTTATCAAAGTAAGGATATTTTGGTAAATTTGGTACAAGGTGCATAACTCCATATTTGTCAAGTTATGAGGTTGGCAATTTAGTTGACAATGTGAATGACACATTGATGAGGTTGGCATTGTGATTGGCACATTAATGAGGTAGGCAAAGTGGTTGACACATTTAAGGGAGAGCTTTTGGTAGCTCTCCTCCATCTATAAATAGATAGGATGAAGTGCCTCATTTTCCATCCCTCATTCCATTATCTTCTTCTCCTTCTCAATCTCTCTCAAAGTGCCGAATTCTTTAGGCATGTTTTGGAGCATTAAGGGTAATTATTTGTGTCATTCCACACAAGAACTTCAAGGTACTTCACATCTCATTTGTCCTCTTCCCTTCTCCTCTTGGTGCAAGGTGGAAATATCATCATCTCTGGAAGCCAAGGGCTACCATTGGAGTAAGCTTGAAAGCTTAAGGAAGGATCTTACGTCGGATTGGAGCAAGGATTAAAATAATCCTTAAGCGGTGTTTTCCTTTGGTGCAAGGTATGTTTATGCCTCTTAGTATCATGTCATGATTTGATGAGATAATATCACGCTTGTAAATAGTAAGCCGTTAATATATGTTATGTGAAGTAAAGCATTACATGTGTATGAGAAAGATCCACATGAGAGCATGTTTAAGGGACCTCTAAAATCAACTAGATATTCTAGGGTTTTGAATCCATTCTCATGCTGGGATTGAAGATTTCTATTGGTGTTATATGTTTGGTGTTGTAAATGACTCATGTTTATGATAAGAGTAACTTGAGAAAGGCTCTTGCCATTCTTGGTTGAGATAAAGGCTGCTAGCTATTACTCTAGGCCACATACGTACAACTCAGATCCATCTTCTCTTGGGGTTCGTGGCCACATACTAACAATAGGGTTTATAAATTTAAGACTTTGAGTGTAAAAGAACCTAAAAAGAGCATCATCACCACACGCAACAAAGTTTTTGCCGCTGTTACCGGGGATTTGTGTTGTTTTTCTTTGTGTGTTTCGGATTTGATTGTCATATTTCTTGCTATTTTTGTGAAATCCTTAAACTCAATTGTCTTCAAGTGTTTCCTGTTGTAGGTGGTTCGAAGTTGCATGAGAAGGAGGGATCGCAATCCTATTATCTCTCACGCCCAGAGATTGCACGAACACTTAGGTAATTGAGGCGTGGAGGCAAAGACAACCTACAATGGAGAACAATCAGCATAGGAATGAGGAAAGAAATGAGGAAGAAGTCCTCAACAATTCCATGTGACATAGGCCCCTTCTATTGTGATAAGGCCTTGTTTGATTTGGGGTAAGTATCAACCTTATGTCACTTTCAATAGCCAAGAAGTTAGGTTTAGGGGATGTGAAACCATCTTCTATATGTTTCCAACTAGATGATAGGTCACTAGCTTTTCCAAGAGGACTACTTGAGGATGTTATAGTTAGGATTGCTGAGTTCTTTATACCTGTGGACTTTGTTGTGATGGATATGGAGGAGGACAGCTAGATGCTTCTCATATTTGGTAGGCCATTCTTGGCTACCGGGAGAGCATTGGTTGATGTATAATAAGGTGTCCTCACTCTAAGGGTTGGAGAAGATCAGATGATGAAGTACCCTAGTGGTGAGATGATGCACTGTGACTCAATTGGTAAAGTGAGAATCACATGGAAGGGTAGTGTGGGCAAAGAACCAAACACAAACAAACGAACAGTTTCGGCCAAGCGAACCTCCTCACTACGGGGTGAGGCAATGCGCTTGATAGTGCCTGGGAATGGAGATGGGATCTAGCACCTCTTGACTACAAGGTCAAGCAATGCTAGATATTATGTTTGGATCCTCTTGCATGGATCACTAGGGAGATGGAAATGCAAGAAAAGAGAACATAAAAACCAATGTCTCACTTGGAGAGTTTCGGCCGAATTGGTTAATTCAAAATTATGTTCTGCCATACAAATGCGTCTATAACTAGCTTAAATGGTGAGGGAAGATGTGAGAAACCAAAACAGCTTTTACATCCGTGCAGAAAGCATAAAGTGTTTTTGCATGCATGCAATGCGAAAAGCTTCCAAAAAGGTGAAAAGGCAAAACCTAGCCTAAAAAGTGTTCGGGTATATTTTTCTTGAAAAGTAGGCGCTTTTCTTCCCGAGTGTCTTCAGAGAAAGGACGCCTTGGTTTGGATTTGGTCGGCCAATTGGCTAAGTATGAGGGCTTCGCGGGATGCCTTCGCCTGGGGCCTTGGGGGCGCCGCCCGAGGACTTTGTGGGGCGTCGTCACACAGGGCCTTCACGAGGACGCCTTCGCCTGGGGCCTTCACCTGTGTCGTGGTTCCGCGCTCTAGAGCTTCGCCGCTTCTTCCAAGTATGCTTATGTTCAAGGCTCCAAAGGCCTGCGCATACTCTTCATCCAATGCGATGCCGAGGTGGTGAAACTGTAAGGTCTTTGCTCGAACTTCTTCTTGATCGTCCTGCGCCATGAGCCCCATGAAAGCGTTGAGACTCGCTTGAACTTGTTTCAGCCGGGCCCTTGTCATGGGTCCGCCTAGACCTTGGAGTGGATTTGGGGGTGCGGGCGCCTGAGGTTGCGGGCCATCTTGAGCTTGGGGATCTTTTGGGGCGATGTCCACATCATACTCTCCCTCTTCGAAAGAATCCGTCCGCGGATTCTCAAAATCTTCTTGTCCTTCAAAGGGAGCCAAATCACAAACGTTAAATGTTGCATGTACGTTATAAGATCCATCACAAGGTAAGTCTAGTACATATACATTATCACCCTTTTTCTTAGTGATCTGGAAAGGGCCATCGCCTCTCGGCGCAAGTTTGTTTTTCCTAGCTTGGGGAAATCAGTCCTTTCTTAAGTGCAACCACACCCAGTCCCAACTTGAAAACTCCTAAACTTTCTACCCTTATTAACCCTTCTTGCATAAGACTCATTAACTTTCTCAAGTTGCTTGTGAACCTTAGCATGCAAATCTTTCATGTGTTGGGCTTTCTTTTTCCCATCTACATCCACTTGTTCAGTATAGTCTAATGCTACTAAGTCCAAAGGAGTTAAAGGGTTGAAGCCATATGCGATGTCAAAGGGACTGTAGGATGTAGAGGAATGGTAGGCCCGGTTATAAGCAAATTCGACATGGGGTAAGCACTTTTCCCATTCCTTCAAGTTCTTCCTAAGGAGGGTGCGCAAGATAGTGGTGAGAGTCCTATTAGTCACTTCGGTTTGGCCATCAGTTTGAGGGTGACTTGAGGTCGAGTACATCAAACTTGTGCCTAACCTAGACCAAAGGGTTCGCCAGAAATGACTGAGGAACCTCGAATCCCTATCGCTAACAATGGATCGCGGGAGGCCATGGTATTTCACAATGTCCTTAAAGAATAAATCAGCCACATGCGATGCATCTTCAGTTTTATGACATGGGATGAAATGTGCCATTTTTGAAAACCTATCCACTACCACAAATATAGCATCATAACCATGTGATGTCCTAGGCAACCCACTTATGAAATCCATGCTTATATCAACCCAAGGAAAAGAAGGCGTTGGGAGAGGGGTGTACTTCCCTTTTGGTTGCAGAGTAGACTTGGCTTGGTGGCATGTGACACATCTGGCGCAGACCTTGGTGACATCCTTCTTCATGCCTGGCCAAAAGAAGTTTTCTTTTACGTCTTCAAGTGTCTTTTGGACACCGAAATGTCCCATGAGACCGCCACCATGTGCCTCTTTGATGATGACTTCGCGCATCGATCCCTTTGGAACGCACAACCTTTTGAACTTAAACAGGAAGCCATCAAACACATAGTAGCCATTTTGGCTGCCTTTAGCACAGTTAGCAAATATATCACCAAAATCCGCATCATGCTTATACATGCCTTTTAAACCATCAAAGCCAACAATTGTTTTGTCAAGAGTCATGAGTAAAGCATATCTCCTAGAAAGCGCGTCAGCAACAACAATTTCTTTACCTTTCTTATACTTAATGACATAGGAGAAAGACTCGATGAACTCTACCCACCTAACATGCCTTTTGCTCAAATTTCCTTGCCCTTGAAGATACTTCAAAGACAAGTGGTCCGTATGGATTACAAATTCCCTAGGCAGTAAATAATGACTCCATGTTTGCAAGGATCTCACAAGAGCGTATAGCTCTTTGTCATATGTGGAGTAGTTCAAAGTGGCTCCGCTTAACTTTTCACTAAAGAAGGCGATGGGGCGGCCTTCTTGGTGCAAGACAGCACCAATGCCTATCCCACTGGCATCGCACTCCACTTCAAAAACTTTGTCAAAGTTTGGCAAAGTAAGCAAAGGTGCATTCGTCAACCGAGATTTCAATTCATTAAAAGACTCCTCTTGTGATCTACCCCATTCAAATACGACATTCTTCTTAGCTAGTTCATGCAAAGGGGCGGCGATGGAAGAGAAATCCTTAACAAATCTCCTATAAAAACTAGCAAGTCCTAAAAAGGATCTTACTTCAGTTAATGAGTTAGGAGTAGGCCAATCTCGAATTGCACTGATTTTACTTTCATCTACTTTGACACCATTCGCACCCACTACATACCCAAGAAAGTTAACTTCATGGGATGCGAAGACACACTTCTCAAATTTAGCATACAATTTTTCTAGTCTAAGTGTGTCGAGGACTTGCCTCAAATGCTCAACATGCTCGGTTCTTAGAGTAAACAAGTATATCATCAAAGTATACTACCACAAATTTCCCAATTAACGCTCAAGACATGATTCATTAGACGCATGAAAGTACTAGGTGCGTTTCATAATCCGAAGGGCATAACATTCCATTCATATAAACCAATTTTGGTTTTGAAAGCGATTTTCCACTCATCACCTTTCTTCATCCTAATTTGGTGATAGCCACTTCTAAGAGCAATCTTTGAAAACACACAAACACCACTCAATTCATCCAACATGTCATCAAGTCTAGTTATAGGGTGGCGATACTTTACACTGATAGAGTTGATGGGGCAGCAATCCATGCACATGCGCCAAGTGCCATCACTCTTTGGCACAAGTATGGCCCAGCCTTGCGCGGGCGAAAGGCTTTCGCGGATGAATCCCTTGTCCATCAGCTCTTGTACTTGCGATTGGATTTCTTTGGATTCTTGAGGGTTGGTCCGGTGGCGGCCTTGTTGGGTAAAGGCGCACCGGAAGTAGGTCTATTTGATGCTCTATGCCGCGATAGGGGAAGGGTTCGCAGCTCGGCGAATACTTCATCGAATTCCTTCAGAACTTCCTGCACATAAAAAGGAGAGAAGATACATGGTCAAGTGTTAGCAGGCAATGAGTTGGAATTATGAGGAAACAAGTTTTGTTTCCCAAAAGTGCCCTTTTAAGTCTCTCTCTTTGGCCATGGGAGGGTTGCACTCTTGTTTTCTCGTTTGCTCACTCTTGGTGTTTCCCATCAATGCACTCTTTCTTTTTGCTCAAGGTTCCTTGAACCTTCTCACCATTTTCTCCCTTCTCTCGCCTCGCTCTTTCTTTTTCTCTTAGCCTTACTTGCCGTGTGAACTTGGTCTTGGAGGGCTTGGGTCGACGTGAGGGGAAGCAAGATGTAAGGTTTCTTGAGATGGGTGAGGGTATATTTGTTGGCCTTGCCATAGTGTATGGCCTCCTGTCCGTATTGCTAGGGCCTTCCCAAGAGAATGTGAGTGGCCCGCATTCGCACCACATCGCAAGTGATAGAATCTTCATACTTGCCGATCCTTATCGGTACTTCAACCTGTTTCACAACCTTCACAAAGGTCCTATCATCAACCCACTGAAGTTGGTACGGTTTGGGATGCGCAATGGTGTGAAGACCCGGCTCGGCGACCATGTCTTCGCTGGCTGTGTTGACACAGCTCCCACTATCGATAATGAGACTACACAGGGTCCCATTCACCATAGCTCTTGATTGGAACAAGTTTTCCCGCTGAGTGCTTTCAATAATACTTGGGGAGCTTTGGAGGACTCTTTTGGTGACTAAGATTAGACAGTCCATGGGCAGCTCCCCTTCTTCTGCTTCACTCTCCTGATCTTGTGGTTCAGGAGGGATCTCCTCTTCATCTTCACTAGATAACTCCCCATTGGGCCGAATGACCATGGCCCTTCTGTTGGGGCAGTCCCTCGCATAATGTCCCTTGCCCATACACTTAAAACATTCGATGCTCCTTGTCTGGTGAGGGGAATCATAAGGGCGGGTGCTGGTTTTTTGTTGAGGGTGTGATGGGGGCCTCGTGCTAGGGTAGTTGTTGTGAGGGGATGGCATCGCCGTGGGAGACTGATAAGGTTTTGGCGGGGGCGGCTTGGCGAAGGGGGTGGTCTTGCTTCCTGAGCCCCTGATGGGCGTATGGGCTGGATGATAGGAGTTCCCCTTCTTCAGTTGCTTCTCCACTCGGATAGCCTTGTGTACCAAATCTTGGTAGTCCCGATAGTCACACAGCTCAACCGTTTTGGCGATGTCCTCTCTTAAGCCATATAAAAATCTGGCTAACTTGGCTTCATCATCCTCCTTGACATTGGCCCTCATCAGAGCTCTTTCGAGGTCTTTTTGATATTCTTCTACGCTGCGATGACCTTGAATAAGACGTTGCAACCTCTGGGCACAATCCCTGTCGTAGTAGCTTGGCACAAACCGACTTTTCATGGCCAGTTTAAGATCTTCCCAAGTGGCGATGGGGTGACCGTGGCCCTTGCCCTCTAGTAATGCTCTTGCTCCCACCAGGAGATGGCATAGTCGTGAAACTCAATGACAACAAGCTTTAATGCGGTCGCATCATTATATCCCATCATATCAATGATCCGCTCGGTCTTGGCCATCCAAGTAAAATACTCTTCCGGATCACCGGAGCTGTAGAAGGGTGGTATTTCAAGCTTTAAATTGGCGAGGGCTTGTTGATCCTGGGCTGGCACTCTTCCTCCAAGGTTTCGGTTGAAACCTCGATAAACACGTCCTCGCTCTGCTTCTTCTTCTCCAAGGTCTCTCTCGAGATAAGCTCTTGCTTGAGCTCTATCGGGAAAGACCCTTCTTTTTGTTGGTTTTGGTGGTGGCTCCGCATAGTACTCCTGATCATCACTATCCAGAACATCAACACCATGGTCTATTCTCATCGAGGGAGTTGGGCGACTGTGCGGGGTGACTTGTGGCTTCGCCGATGGATTAAGGGTGGTATGGGTGACCCCGCCTTGAGCTCGCGATGCATGGGCATCATCGTGGACTTGCGAGCTTTCCGGTTGCTTTCCTTGGGCAATCTCTACCCTTGTCAGCCACTCATTTGTAGTGGTGACTTGAGCTCCCAAGTCATCCAACCTTTATAATATTTTCGCTAGCGTGTCATGCATTTCTAGCTGGGATGGATGAGGAGGCGTCGAATCTGACGAAACCATCTGCAATAAAAGTGCAGTTGAAAATATGCAGTTAGGAAAAGAACCTCACCACTCCCTGAGTGTTTACACTCACTCTCGTGTTTCGCACAAAGAGTTTAGTGATTTTTACTTTGGCGGTTCCCACTTAAAGGCTTTCACAAGTTCTCTAAGCTTGATACCGACTTCAACCTTGGATCAAAGATGAACACGCAAAGAGACACAAACAATAACTAGTAAAACCGCAACTTTGAAACCCAAGAAAATGACTAGTTACTTGAAACTAATTTTGTTGAGATGTTAGGGTTGAGTTGGGGGTCGAAAGAAGTAGGTTGGTATACTAGAAAAGGCTTTTCACAATCACAAACACTTCTGGTATATGTTCAGAAACTATTTTCGGATCAAAATTACTGTTTACTTGTGTTTTGATAAGAACACGCAATAACACTCATGAACTATTTCAAGAACACATAACTTGCTCAACACTTTTCTTTCTTCAAACGCCTTTCTTTGCGCTTTTGTACCGCAAGACAATTCTTTTCTTGTTTAAATCCGAAAATACTGGGCTTTTGACAAACACGCGTTTAAACAACACTTCGGTTTCAACTGGGATCATCAACCGAGATTTCTTCAAGCGTAAGAAAGATAACAAAGGGTTTTGCTTGAAGAAAAATCAAACAAATAACACGATACCTCCAGCAAGCGCTTTGGCTCTGATACCACTTGATGTGATCACGGGTGGTGTGGGTGTGATCAACGCTTACGGATCTAGCTTGGCGGAGGCAAACACGAACAAACGAACAGTTTCGGCCAAGCGAACCTCCTCACTACGGGGTGAGGCAATGCGCTTGATAGTGCCTGGGAATGGAGATGGGATCTAGCACCTCTTGACTACAAGGTCAAGCAATACTAGATATTATGTTTGGATCCTCTTGCATGGATCACTAGGGAGATGGAAATGCAAGAAAAGATAACACAAAAGCCAATGTCTCACTTGGAGAGTTTCGGCCGAATTGGTTAATTCAAAATTATGTTCTGCCTTACAAATACGTCTGTAACTAGCTTAAATGGTGAGGGAATATGTGAGAAACCAAAACGGCTTTTACATCCGTGCATGCGTGCAGAAAGCATAAAGTGCTTTTGCATGCATGCAATGCGAAAAGCTTCCAAAAAGGTGAAAAGGCAAAAGCTAGCCTAAAAAGTGTTCGGGTGTCTTTTGCTTGAAAAGTAGGCGCTTGTCTTCCCGAGTGTCTTCAGAGAAAGGACGCCTTGGATTGGATTTGGTCGGCCAGTTGGCTAAGTATGGGGGCTTCGCGGGATGCCTTCGCCTGGGGCCTTCGCGGGGGCGCCTTCGCCTGAGGCCTTCGCGGGGGCGCCTTCGCCTGAGGCCTTCGTGGGGGCGTCGTCGCCTGGGGCCTTCGCTCGTGTCATGGTTCCATGCTCTAGAGCTTCGCCGCTTCTTCCAAGTATGCTTATGTTCAAGGCTCCAAAGGGCTGCGCATACTCTTCATCCAATGCGATGCCGAGGTGGCGAAACTGTAAGGTCTTTGCTCGAGCTTCCTCTTGATCGTCCTGCGCTATGAGCCCCATGAAAGCATTGAGACTCGCTTGAACTTGTTTCAGCCAGGCCCTTGTCATGGGTCCGCCTAGACCTTGGAGTGGATTTGGGGGTGCGGGCGCCTGAGGTTGCGGGCCATCTTGAGCTTGGGGATCTTTTGGGGCGATGTCCACATCAGTTCTAGGATTACTTGAGTAAGGTAATCTAGATTATTAGGAGACTTTAGTTGGACTTGCTTAGGATTCCATAAGTGGTGCAAATGAAGAGATTTCATTTGGTTATTTATGGTAAGGATAACTCTAGCTTAGTAAGTTAGAGTTTGAATGTCATCCAATCTCCTCCATCATTGCATTAATCTCTACCTAGCATGTCATCCAATGTCATCAATCCTAGGCAACCAAAGGAGCTTTTAGTAATCGAATTTAATCACCAACTCAACTCTATTGCATGCTAGTATAGCTCCACCACAATTCTCACTCTAGTTAATTGCCATCATTTAGATAAATTTCACTTGCCATTGCGCTTGAACGAATCACTTGACATATCACTTTGCTTAATTCTCTCATATTAAAAACACCAAAAACATTGTATTTAGCTAGATTCTACGATTTACACTACAATCTCTTGGGTTCGACCCCACTCTCCCAATTACAATTGAAAACCTTGCGCTTGAGGTAGAATGGGTTTTATTACTTGAAATGTGCGTAATTTATAGACATGTAAAACACCCGTCAAGTTTTTGGCGCCGTTGCCGGGGATTGTTTGTGTAGTCATTGGTGACTTAGCTATTTGCATCTTATTGAATAAGTGGATATTAATTGTTGTTCTTCCTCTTCACTTGTAGGTAACTTTTCCGGTTTATGACCCAAAGCTCACAAGTTCGTCTTGTTGGTTTGGATCCGGAAATTGAGAAGACTTTGCAGAATTTGAGAAACAAGGGCAAACACACACAAGAAATTCCAAGAGATTCTAGTTCTTCAAGCCAATCCATCAACATGGAAAGAGGCAATATTCCCGTCGATGAAAATATAGAAGTTCACGATAATGGGATACAAAACAATCAAGGTCATGGGAGAAATCAATATGAACAAGAACCACCAATCGGGGATTTACTGAGAGCCGCCCGGTGGGACGATGGTCGCCGGTTAATTTGCCCACAAAGATCTCCGGGGCAAAAATTCAAGGTCCCAACTCATATGTTCAATCTCATTGGACAAAGGCCTTTTTTTGGAAAGTCTCATGAAAATCCACATGATCATATCGACAACTTCATTGAGATTTGTGAGACTTGTGACCGAGAGGACCGTCGACGCCTTCATGCTAGGCTCGATGCAGAGGCAGTTGAGCGCCAACGGACAAATGACCTCCTCGCCCGCATCGAGGCTCGGTTGAGTGGAGCTTCTTCTTCCGCCACTGGTCCCGAGACTAGTGGCCCCACCATGGATGTCTCAAAGGGGGGGCCTAACTTGGCCCCCAGGTATGACTCACTTCTACTCCTACCTTGTTTTGCCCCCATTGAGGACAATGCGGATTTTAAGTTTGGGGGTGTTGTACTTTGATCATTATTTTGATGTATTTTGATGTATGGATTTGATGTATGGATGTATGGCGGGATTGATTACCTTGTGATGGTTTTCGTTCTTGCGCCTTGTTAGTTTTAGTTGCATTTTACATCTTTAGGTGTTGTTACACGTTTTGGTTACCTTTTGAACCTTTATGTTTAGAATAGGAGCATGATGTCTAGTGTATTGTCATAGTAGATGCATATGCGTAGTTACGAAACCATCTCCTAGTTCAAGTGTTTTATGAGTTGAAATGCGATGTTGATAACTTGGTGTGAATCCTATGGAGTATGAAAGGTTGCTTTTGATGTTATAATTGGAGCTTTTAACCATGTGAGATTTTGAGCCTTGATTCTTCATTGGTATGGTTGGTGTGAGAAGTTGTCCTTCATGAGAGAATCTCGGGTTGTACTTAAATTTGAACTTGCGTGACTTGAGCACTACAAACTCATAGCGTTGTATATAATTTGTGGCGACAATGGCACCTAGGTATAACCACTTTCCAAAGAGCCAACCTGTCACCACCTCCCCCGTCGGACACCTACTGGACCCGGCGGGAAGCAGTCACCGGCCGGTGAGGCGGTGGTGAGCAAGGTGGGACCCCAGAGTTGCGCAGCTAATATGAGATTATTTCGCGGGCCTTTAAATAACCCAGTAGGTCCCTCTCAAAACAGAACAAACGTAACTACATAAGCACAGAAAGCAGATCACAACAGCAGAATAAGTAGGCTCCGCCCATAAACAGAATATCAGAATATCAGAAGGAAGTCTGATCTTTCACTACCGAACAGAGGCTTCCGCACAGATGAACATACTTATACATTCAGTCCAACACAGAACATATATACATAACCATAACCGAAACATTCAGATACTCAAACAGATCCATGCTAACATGCAGCCTCAGAACTATATGCCAACAAAGTATCATGCTACAGAGCTGTCTACAGGCAAAAGGTTTAACCGTACAAAAGTCGGGAGTCGGAAAGAAAGTAACCGACGAGGAACCCGAACTCAAGTCCAGATGCTGCTAAACCCTCAAAAACTAGCCAACCAGGTAGCCCTGCGGAAATCCTACTCCGCTGGCTCAGAATTCCTGTTTCCTGAAAATGATAAGTAAGGGAGGGTGAGTTTTTCTTACAGAAAAACCCAGTAAGAGCTTAGGCAGTAATAACGGTGTTTCTTCCGACAGACCTGCAAAGACAAGTCAGAACAGATATATACAGATATCGGATATATAGATCAGAACATAAACAGAAATATATGATGTGTGCACAACATCCAGAACCTCTGTATGAAACGGACCAAGACGAGACAGGCCATGCGTCCGTTGGTCCATAACGAGACAGGTTATGCGACCCTAGTCCATAACGAGACAAGTTATGTGACTAGACATACAGAGCGAGCATACCGGAATTATGCGAACCATAGGCCGTACGGTCCTCAAGGGATTGTAACCCTATCTCGGATTGGTCCCTTATGCAAACGCCATCCGTTGTGCCGTATCCCAGATAGTTCGGGTCACACAGACACACGAACCCCGATACCCGAGCAGAGCAGTACCTGTGCACCGTCACTCCTTCCATGGGAATAGCCTTGGGGCTCCACTATCCCGATCTAAGACCAACGTCAGAGATCGAGGCCCAAGACTTGCCTCAACCATCCTACATAATATTAATATAGGTAGGTCGAACCCTTACCTCGAATTAGAAGCAGATAACAGACGTAGAGGGTAGCAGCAAAGCACTAAAGCACATAATCTCCTTCCTCAAACAACTTCAATTCTTGCTTCCAAAAACCTATACACATTACACACTTTCCACATTACACTTCCAATAACAAAACATTATCCGTTGACAATTGGACCTCACTTCAAGACTTAATGTTGCTCAATTCCATTGTCTAAACATGCTTGAAACCTTAAACCATCCAAAATACAAACTTTTACGCTCCACCAAATTAACCCGGATGAACTTCTTGTAGTGATTCCAGCACGAATCCTTCGGATAAATTCGACTTAAATAGCAGGCCTCGGGCGAAATCCGGGCGACCCAATTCCACGCACCAAGAAGCCCCGGAGACAGCTGAATCCCCTTCACTAAAACAATTATTAAAAATTGTACAGAAGTCGAATCACTTAGATTGGTGCAAGATCGAGTTCCACCGGTTGCCGGAGAGAGTTGGGAGAGAGTTGTTGAGGAGAAAACAGTGATTCGGAATGAGAAACAAGTTTGGGGGGATTATATATCTCGTTGTTCGAAGCAAATGGAGAAATTTCAAAAAAACCGATAGTGTGAAAATGCGGGTGTTGTAGAAATGGAAGTTGGCGAAAATGAGTGGCCCTTAATAGATATAGTTCAAGCGAGCGTTGGATGGGTTGTGTTCTCCTTTGTATCTTGAGTACCCATAAGTCTTTCATGCTTGCTATGTTTTATTTATCTCCACTAAAAATAGCCTTCAACCGACTTCCACACCTAACCAAGCCAAGCCACATTACAACCTTGCAAGACCATTGTCGCTTCGGTTGTATACAACTCCCTTAGGGGAATTTAGTGAGGGCGTTATGGGTCGTTTCTCAAGCTTATGGTGCAAGTAGTAATCTCGAGATCACTTCACACAATGGCACGACCTTTCTCTAAATTGGAGAGTAAACACTAAGGGAGTGGCCCTCCGGTTGTAGCATTTTAAGCAAAGTTTCGTAAACCCCGGGATTTGCACCTCGAGTTGTTAACTAGAAATTTTGGCTTGTGGCACACTTGATGTGGAGTTGTAATTGTAGATACATTAGCTTCCATGCATCTAGTTAGTGAGTTGTTTATAGGTAGTGTATTTGCTAGGGACTTGCAAACATTTAAGTTTGGGGTGTGATAATTGTGCATTATTCATATGATTTTACCTCCATATATGTACTATTAATTGAGTTTTGCTAGTACTTAGTGTGGGTGCAAGTGTATTTTGCAGGTTTTCGGTGTTGGAGGTCAAAATCGGTGGATTCGGACGTAAAAGTGCCTTAGAAAGAAAGGGGGAGAACCAAATTGAAGAATCTAGAAAAGTTCAAGAAATGGTGAAGAAAAGGGGCCTGGGCGAGATCCAGGGGACCCAAGCCCTTGGGTCAGGAGGTCGCCCGGACCTAAAGAAATCCCTCAAAAGTTCCTGGAGCCAGGCGGACTCCAGGCGAGCCTCTTCCTGGATCAGGCGGTCTCCCGGCCTTATAGCTGCAAGAGACAGGTGGCCAGGCGAGAGCCAGGCGAGCCCCCCTCCTGGATCAGGTGGTCGCCCGCCCCCTAGCTGCAAGTGACAGACGTCCAGGTGAGATCCAGGCGTCCAGGTGAGATCCAGGCGAGCCCCCTCCTGGATCAGGCGGTCGCCTGGCCCCTGCTTTCAAGAAGACATCACGCCAGGCGAAGGGTGAGGCGACCCGAACCTTGGATCAAGCGGTCGCCTGACCCTAATTTCCTGAAATGCTCCACCTCGATAATTAGACTTCCAAACTCATTTTATTTCATTTCTCTTCACCAACTCTCCTGAATTTTCGCTTCCACTGACCAACAATCTTCAAGGAGACTCTCACAAGCTAACTTCTCAGACTTTGCAATGATTAGGAGTGATATGGAGCATGAAATTGGTACTTTGTAAGCAAATTGAAACCTCTCTCATTATCCTCTAGTTTTTCAGTTTTGGCTAGGGTTTTTGAAGCTCTCAACTCATACCTCACTCTAATTCGGATTTGGCTTGTATTTTGGAAGATTGAAGGATCCTACACCATTTTCTAAGCTTCCTTCTATCCTTATTACTTCCATTTTACATTTGTGTTCATATTGATTATGAAAAACGTGTTGAGCATGAGTAGGGAGTAGTTTCTCATCTCCTTGGTTGTTTAGGTAGTTGCATGATTGTTGGATGATGTAATTATGTTTGGTAGATGTTCATGCATGATGAGTGATCATTTCTTGAGCTTTAAGAAGGTGTAAATGGAGGTGGAAGCTTACATTTCCTTATCACCCACCAAGTGTTTGACGAAATTCTTGAGAGAGCATTTCATTGAATTTACCATGAGAAATGATTAGGTATTCTAGGATTACTTGAGTAAGGTAATCTAGGTTATTATGAGACTTTAATTGGACTTGCTTAGGGCTTCCATAAGTGGTGCAAATGAAGAGATTTCATTTGGTTATTTATGGTAAGGATAACTCTAGCTTAGTAAGTTAGAGTTTGAATGTCATCCAATCTCCTCCATCATTACATTAATCTCTACCTAGCATGTCATCCAATGTCATCAATCCTAGGCAACCAAAGGAGCTTTTAGTAATTGAATTTCATCACCAACTCAACTCTATTGCATGCTAGTATAGCTCCACCACAATTCTCACTCTAGTTAATTGCCATCATTTAGAAAAATTTCACTTGCCATTGCGCTTGAACGAATCACTTGACATATCAATTTGCTTAATTCTCTCATATTAAAAACACCAAAATCATTGCATTTAGCTAGATTATACGATTTACACTACAATCTCTTGGGTTCGATCTCACTCTCCCAATTACAATTGCAAACCTTGCGCTTGAGGTAGAATGGGTTTTATTACTTGAAATGTGCGTAATTTATAGACATGTAAAACACCCGTCAGGGGGATCAAAGAGAAAGACAACAACAATAAGGAGAAGTCATCTCATCCATTCATAGAACCAAAGAGGGATGGGCTCTCATGCCCAATCTGCCACTTGATGGCCGCCAGGCCCAAATACGCATAAAAGGCCTAACAAAAGGCCCACGAACAAGCCCGGAACAAGGGCCCCATTAAAAAACTCATAATCCGAATAAAGATTGAGAACATTCCCGAACTATACTTCCCGAAGTGCATATAGGACCTAAAAACGAATAATCGCCTTACATTGGGATATCACAATAATGCCACTGAAACACGAGACTATAAATACATTCACTATTCATACCGAAAGGGGTAACGTTTAACAACTACTCAACGCGACTCGTCAAATCACATCGAGAATCTCTCTATTCCTCGACAATCGTGCCCCAGCGCGCAAAGTCGACCTAATGGCTTCCGTCAATATTGTGACGCGCAAGTCAAATCGGAACGTGGCAATCACGCGCACTGATTTGCCACCAAATGGCGCCGTCGTGGGAAAGGCGGTGGTCCCCAAAATCAGATTGAGCGTGGGGGCCATTCCCGTTCCCGATCACCCGGGCCGGAGGAGAAGGTTCCACCAACGGCCGCACGGCCGATCCCGATTACGAGGGTTCCCGGAGGAATCATCCAATGGGGCCACCTCCCTACGTCCTACCTCCGGCTACCGTCGAAGTGACATCCGGCACTTGGACCCCGATCTTGTCCAAGGCATGCGGGTGGTCCTTCGGGAAGAGCGAAGAAACCGAGCAGCATCTTGGTCAATCCTGTCGGCCTCGCGACAGGCAGGTATCACGGCCTAATCGATCGGGCTATGGTAGCCAGCAGGAAGGTTCACAACAAGTTCCATCTCCGGACCGTCAAAGCCGGCAGCGCTCGAGGTCCCCGAGGGAGTACAAGAGGGACCGATCCCCAAGGCCGGAGAGGCCGGTTCGTGGGGATCCACGGGACGATGTGATCGAGCAAGCTGCTACATCGCACAGAGCGAGTCGAGAGAAACTCGGGCATTCCCGAGCCCAAATGCGAGGACATCCACGATGAAGGACCGTTCACCGGCGATTCGGGGCCTTGAGATGCCGGATATTCAACTTGCCGCATCCCTTGGAAGTTTACCAAGGTTCGGGAGACCGGACGCTTTTGTCCGCAAGTATAAGAGAGCAATGGAGCTGAAAGGAGCCAACGAGGCTGATTTGTGTAAGTGCTTCGAAGTAGCTGTAGGAGGTGCCGCCTCCGCTTGGTACTCCTCGATGCTCCAGAACTCGGTGTCTTCGTTCGGGGATCTGGCCACCAAATTCGCATCGCACTTTATCGGATGCAAGAGGTCTGAGAAAAGGGCCATTCAGATGTTTGACATCAAGCAAAGACCCGAGCGAGTATTCGGAGTTAAGTCGAGAGGTTCAACCGGGAAGCCGTACACGCCTCGATCTAACGGACAACATCCGGATCATGGCATTCACGAAGGCTCTCATCCCGAACTCGCGCTGGCTTACGAGTTGTCCGGAAGAACTTCACCAGCGTAGAAGAAATGTCGCTGTCACCCAGAGCATATGATTGCTCAAGAAATGTTGTCTCGGCGTGAAGGAAGCGGGACACCGGGGATAGCAGAGCCGAGGAAGGAGAACCCGAGGAGCCAGCCGGTCAAGCGATCGGGGAGGCTGGGGAGGACGAAGAGAACTTTTGAGAGAGGTTCGGGCTTCACCCCCTTAATACGTCCCGGGCTAGTATCCTCGCGGCCCTCCAAAGACAAGGCAGGAGTATTAAGCGCCCAGGGGCCATGCCGGAAGGCGGCGTGATTCGTCCAATGCGTCGGTTTCACGAGACACCGGGCATGAAATCGAGCAGTGCCACCAACTGAAGAGGTATATAGAGCACCTCATCAAGAAAGGCTCTCTGGGAGAGTACCTGAAGATGCCTCGGGGCGAGGCAGTTTCCCGAGGCAAAGGGAAGGCTGAAGAAGATTCATCAGGACCGAACAAGAAGGGCAAGGAGAAGATGGTTCCGCCGCAGCCCACCGGGATCTGAACACCATAACAACCACGCTGGGTTCGAATGCAAGGAAGAGGAAGGCGAGGGAGATAGCCTCGCTAAGCTACGGAGATCCGTCTTCAAAAATCAAACGAGCAGATGGGTCCTAAGTGCGTCTGCCGCATTATGACCCACTCATCATCACCCTACGGATCGGGACCATTGACGTCAAAAGGGTTCTGTGCGACGACGGCTCAAATGCGGATGTGCTGTTCAGAAAGGCGTATGAAGGCCTCAAGCTTAAGTCAAGCCGATTGAACCCCGTCAAGACAGCAACCTACGGTGTGGGCCCGGACGAGATACCAGTTTTAGGCTCCATCGAGCTTCCTGCGATGTTCATCGGGGTCGGCCCCGAAGGCCAACCTCGATACACCACGTTGATGGTCAAATGGCTCGTCCTCGATGTCCCCTCTGCGTACAATGCTATCGCCGGAGAGAAACCCGGGTAGCTATTCACATGAGGACGGCGTGAAATTCGACCATCACGTTCACTACGGATGAGGGGGACGCCTCGATCTACGTGAGCCAAAGAGAGGCCAAGGATGTCATGGCGATAGCTCGGAAGAATCCACTCCGGGTTGCCGAAGGAAAATGATGAGGAAGCGGAGTACGAAGACATTGTCTGGAAGGAGATAGGACAACGAGAATCGCGAAAGACTTGCCGAGAGGCGATAAGCAAAACCTTGTAAACTTACTTGAATGAATAAAGACTTGTTCGCTTACTCTCCGAGTGACATGCCCGGGATTAACCCGAAGGTAATACAACACACTGCACATCAATCCTAGTTCCGGACCGATAAGGCGAGAAGAAAAGAAATAATGCCCCATTCAAAGAGCCTTCATCAAAGAGCAAATTTGAAGCTCCTCGATGCGGGGTCATAAGGGAAATGTCGTATCCCGAATGGCTGAGCAATCCCGTGGTGGCGACCGAGAGGATAGCGACAAGCTGCGCATGTGCATCGACTTCACTAACGTAAATGATGCTTGCCCGAAGGATTCGTATCCAACTCCTCCGATCGATAGGCTCGTGGACTCCACGGCCGGACACGCGAGCTCTCTTTCCTCGGCGCTTACGGTGGGTATCATCGATAAGGATGGACCCGGCCGATGAAGAAAAACATCTTTCATAAGCGGCGTTGGAGCGCATTGTTATACGAGAATGCCCTTCGGGCTGAAGAACGCCGAGCAACCTACCAAAGATTGATGGACAAGGTATTCTCGAGCAGATTGGAAGAATTCTCGAGGTTTATGTTGACGATATCATCATCAAAAGCAAGGAAGAAGAAAATCTAATCCGCGATATTGAAGAGGTGTTCGGGCAGATCCGAAAGTATGGATTACGGCTGAATCCGGATAAGTGTGTCTTCGTGGTAACATCCGGGAAATTTCTCGGGTTTATGGTGTCGAGCGCGGCATCGACGCGAATCCCGCAAAGATCGAAGCACTCTTGAACGTGAGGACACCTCATCGATAAAGGGCGTGCGAGAGACTCCTCGGGAAAATTACGGCCCTCGATCGTTTTATATCTCGATATGGAGACAAGTGTCGTCCGTTCTTCAAGCTTTTAATCAAAGAAGGCGCGGAGCCAGGCCGAATAGGCGTACGAAAGGTGAGAAAAATCTAAGGAAGAAAACGCAAAGGAAAGAGCTAGGTTCGGTTGGAATCCCGAATGCCAAAGAGCACAGGAGGAAATCGAGCCTACCTACTCGAAATGCCTACGCTTCGGCAACCGACCGAGGACAGACCCCTCATTGTGTACAGCGGTAGGTGAAAAGGCCGTCGATTCGGTACTTGTTCAAGAAGGCGACCAAGGGAAGCGGTGGCGGTCTATTACGTAAGCAAATCCCTGCATGGAGCCGAACTGAACTACCCGATGATCCAGAAGGCGGTATACTCTCTGGTTCTTTCAGCCAGAAGGTTGAAACCATACTTCCTCGGGTTTTCCATCATCGTTCGAAGTAATGTCCCTATCAAGGACATCTTAAGACGGGTAGACCACTCCGGAAGGCTATCAAAGTGGTGCGTCGAGCTAAGCGAGTACGAGATCAAGTATGAACCCCGAAGAGCGATCAAGGCACAAGCATTAGCTGATTTTATCGCGGAATTGCCCAAGGAATCCGAGTGAGGATTCTTTGAGCGAAGAAAGTCCGGTCTGGACCCTACACGTGGATGGAGCTTCGGGATCGGACAAGCAAGGTGCCGGACTAGTACTCGAAGGCCCTGAAGGAATGAAGGCTACTAAGTCAATCAAGTTCAATTTCCCGGTAACGAACAACGCAGCCGAATATGAAGCCCTCATTCTTTGGTATGGAATTAGCCAAGAAGGCGGGAATCCGATCACGAAAGCATGCAGCGACTCGAACCTTCTCGTTCAGCGGATGAATGGGAGTACGAGGTTAAGGAACCAAGTCTTAAGAAATACGCCGAGGTAGCAAGAAGGTTGGCCGCGGATTTCGAAAAGTTGTGTATCGAGAAGATCCCGAGATCGCTCAATTCGGAGGCCGACCAACTTTCGAAGTCAGCTTCTTATGACGAAGTAAGAAGTGAGCCTAGCGTCGACTATTCCCGGATATGCTACGTTACTTCGGGATGGAGAACACCTTACTGGAAGTACCTCGATGAAGGGGTGCTCCCGGACAATCCAACCGAAGCCGCCAACATCAGAAGAAAGGCCAGCAAGTTCGTCATAATCGGGGATAATATGTACCGTAAGGGATTCTCTTTCCCGTTGCAAAAATGCATCGGAGAAGGAGACACCGAGGACATTCTGCGAGAAACCCATGAAGGCACCTGCGGGTCGCACGTTAAGTCGGACGCGTTAGCTGCGGTCATACTAAGACAAGGGTTCTTGGCCTACTCTCAAGGAAGACGCAAGGAGACTAGTGAACAAGTGCAAAAGGTGTCAAGAACACGACCGAATACAGAGAGTTCCATCGGAGTACGTATCGTCCTCGGACTATCCCATACCCTTCGCCGTATGGGGAATTGATCTGATAGGGGCCTTGCCTACCGCCCCCGGAGGACTGAAGTACTGTGTAGTCGCCGTGGACTACTTCACCAAGTGGATAGAAGCCGAACCACTGGCCACGATTACGGCTGAGAATATCCGAAAGTTTATGCGGAAGAACATTATCTGCGAGGTTCGGTGCCGAAGGTCCTTGTTGCCGACAACGGAGCTCGGTTCGCGATGGAGGATTCCAGGATTTTGCCGAGGAGTTCGGGATCAAGATTCATTTCGCTCCGGTCGCCCACCCGCAGAGCAATGGCCAAGTAGAGGTATCCAATCGAACGTTGAAAGATGGCTTAAAAGCAAGACTTGGGAAGGCAAAGGGAAATGGCCGGAGAACTCCCCATGTTCTATGGAGTTACCGGACCACGCCCGACGGTCAACGGGAGAAACCCCGTTCGCTTTGACATACGGGACCGGCGTTAATCCCGATTGAAGTAGCAAATTCGTCCCTCGAACCGAAGTGTTCAAGAAGTAGCGAATGAGCAAGGTTTGAGAGCAAACCTAGACTTCCTCGAAGGAAGAAGAGATGAAGCGAGCTTGAAGGAAGGCTTTTCAACAAAGAAGCTGCGTCACAACAAACTCAAAAGTGAAGACAAAGAATATCAAAGTTGGTGATTTGGTCTTACGGCAAACCAAACTAGGGTCCCGAAGACCAAAAGGGCGCGTTCGCCCGAACTGGAAGGCCCCTTCGAGGTCATCGCCGAAGAACGGAAAGGAGTTTACAAGTTATCGATCCCGAAGGACGAGAATTAGCAAATTCTTTTCATTCCGAGGCTTTGAGGAAATACTTTGTTTGATCGGGAAATAATAAAGCTGAATCCAGAGACAAGTGTTGAACCAAACCTTGAATGTTTTCATTAATAATGCCCGAGGTCGGATTTACAAAAATGGATAAAAAAGAAGTAAAGCACATCACTCAGGATCGGCAAAATCATCAACGATTCTTGGTTGGGCGGATGCGAGAAATTCGTCCCGTGCAGTGGGATCCTCTTCGGGCTCCTCACGCCCATCAAGTCCGGACAGTCAGCATGAGGTTGCGCTCAACTATCATTTTCTAGCCAAACAAAACCCGAAGGTATATTTGTTAACGGCCAGATCCACTGCCTCATTTAGCACCTTCTGGTACTTCGGGATTTTGGCTTGGAGCGCGGCGACTTCATCCCGAAGTCTCTGATTCTCCTCATCCTTGACCCGCAGCTCCTGCTCAAGTGCTCCTTCGATTGGCGAGGTCCACTTGAAACCTCTCCTTTTCAGCCTTGAGCGATTTAGCTTCTTCCCGAATAGCGTCCTCGGAATGGCGGCGCTCTTTGACCGCGCTCGGGAAGGCAACCTCGGCCAAGGCAAAATCATCAGCCTCGGCCGGCTGAGGTTCTCCCGGATATGTGAGCTTTCGGGAAGCTCGAGCTTAGGAGTGGTACGGGAAAGCCGCAGCAACTGCTCGTAGTGATGGACTCGCTGGATCAGCTTAGCCACCACAGCTACGGCTTTAGTCGCCCGTTGCTCGGCCTCGGACCGGATCCGGTGGGACGCTTGGGTGATTCGGGAAATCCACCCGCCCATTGTGGCCACCTGTACAATATTAAGACATTTTATTTTCCCGAGGCACGAGCATGAGAAGCCAAGACTTAAGAAATAAACTAACAGATACTAACTTTTGGTACCCGAGGGCGGCCACTTTGGAAGCGGCGGCGTCCAAGTCGGGGTAGAAGTGCTCTAGGCACTCCATTGTTCGGGCGGTGGTGGTCCCGTTGAAAAGCTCGGGAGCCATGTCTTTGGCGTCTTCATCGTCGAGGACATTTTGATCCTCATGGATCAGCCACCCGGGCTCCGGGAATAAGATTATCCCGAACCGAGCCGACTTTTCATCCCGCAACCGCCGCCTCTCTTCTTGGGCCTCTTTCCAGTCCGGACCTAAGGAACAAAAATGAGATCGAACCACGTCATGCGGCGGGTCTTCACCAAACATTCGGGAAAGATTCCCGAATAGATTCCAAAAACAGCAGTGCGTAATTTCAGCGATTGATTACCTAAGCGAAACTCGATGGGCTCGACCTCGGGGCACTTTGCCCGGTCACCACAGAAGCTGTGAACTTCCCCCTTGTCCTTCTAATATGTTCAGGGGAGGTCCGAAGCATGTCATAAACATCATCCCGAGTGGGATGACCGTCAATAGGGACCGGGGACGGAACTTCCCCGGCAGGCTTCTCAGCAGGCTGGCCCGCAGCCTCGGCATCTACCGGCGGCTCTTTTCCGTTTCTTTTCAGCTGCTGCGGGCCTCAAGTACCGGCTTTAGAGCTCGGTTTCTTACCTGCGCATCCCGAAAGATGGCGCCAAGATCAAACTCGGGCTCCATTTCTGCAAAAGGGGAAGAATTAGTTAATATCAAGCGAATGCATCTATGAACGGAAGAACGATATAAACCTTTCTTGAAGTCCTCGAAGGGCGTCTCGCCCGAAGACGATGCACCAAGGCCAGGTCTCGGGTCGAAGGGGAGATTCCCGGATGCCCAACTCCCCAAGTCCCCGAACAATACCCAAGTGGGAAAGGACCCCTTGGGTAATCAGCCTCCGACAAAGGAAAGGGGAGGACTTCCTTCGGCCCATCGCCGCACCAAGGAGCAATGGTCCGGATTTTATTGTCAAACCGGTCATAGTTCTCCTTGGCAGCAGCTCCCTTCAGTAGCCGCCGAGGACTCTGCACATCCGGCAGTCCTCCTACCTTCTGCGCCGTTTGCAGGCCCCATGACACATCAGGCTTCATGAAGAAGAATTCCCGATGCCATCCCTTGCGGCTGGTTGGCAGATTCCAAACAAAGTTGAATTTTACGGTAGGAGGACCCCGGGCACTGAAGAAGTAGAAAGCAGTTCCTCGGGACTACGTTTACTTTATAATCTTGGAGGAAAGTGGATATGGTTGGCTCTATCTCGAACAGAGCACAGAGGATGAGATAGGCATTTATGTGGCAATAGGTGTTCGGGCTAAATTGGTTAACGGCTAACCCGTGGGATTCCGCTAACTGTCTAACAAATGGGTGCGGGGGAAAGCGGAGCCCGCATAGCAGTTGATCCTTGAAGATCACCAACCAGCCTTTCCCAGGCTCATACGCCCGGCATTCAGGAGACGGAACCCGAGTACGGACCGTCATCGGGACAAAATAAGTGGACTGCCACTCCTTTATTAACTCCGGAGTCGCCTTACTCCGGTAGTTTTCAATCTCGGACCACCAACCTTGGGAACCTCGCCCTTGGTCTCTAAAAGGCAACTTTGAAGGGCGAACAGTAGAAGGTGAAGGAAAAGTAGGGGCCATTCTCATGTACCTCGGGTAAATGGCCGGAGGAAACACGGGACGGCTCGCTGGAAGGAGAGTAAAGGCGGGGGACGGCGGCGGCGTCAGCTACTCGGCGGTGGAGCCGGTAGAATTGATGGACGGCGGACGAACCTCTGTAACCGTCCGGTGCACGGTGGTTTCTCCGAGGAAAGGGGAAGAAGTCTTACGGATGAGATTCTTCAACGGTCATCCACCTCTTGAAGATACTAACAGCCTCATGGAGCGTGGGATTGTCCGTCGTGAGTTTATTGTGAGAAGAGAAGAGCTTGAGAGATGCAAAATGAAAATGAGGCTCCTCACATTTATAGAAAAGATCGGGCAGATGAATCGCCAAACGGCACATGATCTCCACCGTCGATTCAAAAAGTAACCGTTGGGAATATCAACGGATCCCGAATAGGAAAATCTCAGAAACGATTCAGAAGCCCGAACATTGTTCGAGATAAATGGAGGACTCCACATCCTCAGTTTCCCGAACATCATAGTACGGGGAACGATTCAGAAGCCCGAACATTGTTCGAGACAAATGGAGGACTCCACATCCTCAGTTTCCCGAACATCATAGTACGGGGCACGATTACGAAGCACGAACATTGTTCGAGACAAATGGAGGACTCCACATCCTAAGTTTCCCGAACATCATAGTACGGGAACGATTCAAAGCCGAACATTGTTCGAGACAAATGGAGGACTCCACATCCTCAGTTTCCCGAACACAATAGTACGGGAAACGATTCAAAAGCCCGAACATTGTTCGAGACAAATGGAGGACTCCACATCCTCAGTTTCCCGAACACAATAGTACGGGAAACGGTTCAAAAGCCCGAACATTGTTCGAGACAAATGGAGGACTCCACATCCTCAGTTTCCCGAACATCATAGTACGGGCAACGATTCAGAAGCCCGAACATCGTTCGAGACAAACAGGATTCCACATCCTCAGTTTCCCGAACATCATACGGGAAACGATCAAATGCCCGAACATTGTTCGAGACAAAAGGACCCAAACACCCTCAGTTTCCCGAACACAATAGAACGGGAAACGATTCAGAAGCCCGACCATGGTTCGAAGGCAAAAGGAGGATTCTACATCCTAAGCTTCCCGAACATAAGCATACGGGAAACGATTCAAAATCCCGAACCATGACCGAGAAAAGGAGAATCCACGTCTTTAGATTCCCGAACACACTAGTACGGGAACTGAATCAGTTACCCGAACACAAGAAAAGCCACATGCCCGAACAGCAGACGAATCAGATACCCGAACAAGGAAAGTATCCCGAATCAAGTAGTTTCCCGAACATGACTAAACTGATTTTCTAAAATGGATCTTCAAGAAAAGAACTTTGGACTCCTTCTAGTCGGCCAAAAGGGCTTGGGGGGGGACTTGATGGCCGCCAGGCCCAAATACGCATAAAAGGCCTAACAAAAGGCCCACGAACAAGCCCGGAACAAGGGCCCCATTAAAAAACTCATAATCCGAATAAAGATTGAGAACATTCCCGAACTATACTTCCCGAAGTGCATATAGGACCTAAAACGAATAATCGCCTTACATTGGGATATCACAATAATGCCACTGAAACATGAGACTATAAATACATTCACTATTCATACCGAAAGGGGTAACATTTATTAACTACTCAACGCGACTCGTCAAATCACACCAGAGAATCTCTCTATTCCTCGACAATCGTGCCCCAGTAGCAAAGTCGACCTAATGGCTTCCGTCAATATCGTGACGCGCAAGTCAAATCGGGCGTGGCAATCACGCGCGATTTGCCACCACCACTCTATCACTTGATTGGTAACATCTCATGCCTACCCAAATGCTTTAAAAGTGGCGCTTATGGGAGGCACCCCATCGTTTATGTTCTATCTATGTGTTATTGTTTCATTTTAATATGTGTTGATGAGTTTGCTGTAGTGCATTTTAGGAAGTAGGCTCATTTCTAAAGGTTTAAAGGTGTTTTAAAGGTATTTGAGAAGGAGTGTTAAAGTTTGGTGAAGAAGAGCAGTAGATTGAAAAATGCAGGACCTTTTGTTGAAAGTCTACGCGCTCTATGCGTGTGCATGTGCGCTCAGCATGCGTTGTCTGGAGCCAAAACATGAAAATTAGCATTATGCACACTTTATGCACGTGGAATGTGTGACCAAAGCGCGTCGTCTCGAGCTCTTCGTCAGAAGTTCAAAGGATCTGAGACATGGTGCGTGCGCGCCAGCAGAGAACGCAATTTAGACTGCGCAAGCTCTGCGCGCAGCCATGCGCCCTCACTTAGGCCACGCACTAGAGTGCGCGAAGCTTACGCACAGACACATGAGTGCCATGTTGGAAGTGCAAGACAAAGGCAGGACTCCAAGGCGCTGATCAAAGGAAGGGTTGCGCGTTATATGCATGCCTAACAGCCTGCGCAAGAGCCTGTGCAAAAATAGAGAACCACTGAACTTCACCAAACTGAGCCCCACTACAGCCCAACCTTTGGTAACACCTAAATCAACCCTCCCACCACTCGTACATCCCTTCTTATACCCAAGAAACCCAATATAAGTCTCTGACCTTGTGATTTGAGGATCAAAGTAAGTTATTTATATCTCTTGAGTGCTTCATTGGTTAGCTAGAGACTTATTGCTTTTCATACTTGTCTTGAAAACATGTTTGATATGATATTCTGGTGTGGCGAACATGCTTGGTTGTTGTGATTATGATTGATATCATGTTTTGGGCTTAAATATGCCATATGAGTACCATGAATGTTGTTTAAGCTTCATATTGGTTGAGAACATGTAAGCATGCCATTTGAGTATAGGAGTGCATATTCATGACACTTATGTTGCATTCGGTTATCTTTTGAGTGTCATTCAGGTTCTACATGCTAGTTTGACATACTCCATTCTATGCTCATCTTGTCATCATGCTTCGGGTATCTCATTTGTTAGTTGTGTTCATTGTTGATTCATAGCTTCTCGTGACTTAGGAGCATGTTGGTTTATGGTATGATACCTGATTGTTTCATATGTGATAGCATTAGATTGCTTTTATGTTGAGTATGCACACCTTGTTCCTTGTGGGTCTCGTGACATGCTCGTGATATGATTTGAGACTCTTGCACCAGATTTTATGTGTGTTTCTTGTGTAGGTACAATTCTGCGAAGATAATGAGGCCCATCAATTCTCCAATTTTCAGAGCTCCTAGCAAGCCTTAGCCTTGCCCCATCTCCATGAGGCATGAGGGGGCCTAACTTGTCCCCGAAGGTATCACCTTCTAATGTTCCCTCTTCTCTTATCCCTTCCATGTGCATGAGGACATGCTTTGATTTGGGTTTGGGGTGGATTTGCTCTTAAATTGTGTGAGATTCAGAAATTTGTGCCTTTTGATGAATTTATGTGGTCAATTACACCCGGAAAGCATCTAGTTTATCTTTTTCTAGGTTGTACATGAATGTTTTTTCACAAACCCCTAAAAAACTGATTTTTTTTCAAATTTCCAAAAAAATAAGAAAACTAAAAATTTTGTGGGTAAGTTGTATATGAAAGATGATAAGTATTTTGTGCATTTGATGATACAATGGGGTGTGTGTATACTGAGTTTGAGTTCTAATATAGACGGATCTTAGTCATTTGTTTGCCTTGCTGAACTCTTTGTGAATTTGTGGAAAGAGATTTACATGATTTACCTCTTTTATTAAAGTGAGTCTTGAACATGAAAAACTCTATTAAGAGAAATTGAAACCTAGTTTAATGGTATTGTGTGAAACTTGACTTAGCTAGCTTGTGAATGAGATTTGCTAGGTTTGTTACAGTCACCCCTGCAGGTTTATATAATTTTATCTGATAAATTGCTAAACCGGGTTTAACAGCATATTATGAAGGTCGGGATTTCTATCAAGTGTTTCTTTCGAGTAATTGAGGTCTCGGGGTTTGTATTCAGTTGCGGGGATATTTCAGTGAAGGCCCGGGATTTTGTTAAAAATGTGCGGGACACATTTTCTGTTGATCAGTAAGCTTGGGAAATTTATTAGGACCTTATACAAGTGAACTTTCAACATATTTGAGGTCGCACGAGTTCCCCGCACCTTTCCGCGGAAAATATTTTTCGGGGTCGGGACGTTCGTTCTCGGGCGACACTCGGGGCTCGGGATGAATAATTTGATGGCGCCAATGGTGTGTGGTGTGATATGACTCGGGATGAGTAATGTGGTGATAACCAAGCAAGCACACATGACGGGATTACTTGGTTAAGCTAGCAAGCACACACGTCGGGATTTGCTCGGGTTAAGTTGGCGCGGGATGACGCTTAAACACTTAGGCATATTTTGGCTAGGATTTGATGACTAAGGTGCCTAAGTGTGTGCTTGTTAGGTGACTCACATGGTGACTAAGGTGTGTGGGTGTGTGCTTGGCATGGTGACTAAGGTGTGTGGGTGTGTGCTTGGCATGGTGACTAAGGTGTGTGGGTGTGTGCTTGGCATGTGTGACTAAGGTGTGTGGGTGTGTGCTTGGCATGGTGAGTCATAGATAGCAAGCATGAGGTGTGCCATGTGGTGAAGAGTATATAAAGAGAGGAAATGGAAATTGGTAACACATTACCTCATTTCTTCCCTCTCTCACCAAGGCCGGCTTCTCCTTCTTCTCCATGGTGTTCTTCATGGCTATGAATAAGCTACCAAGCAAGTAGGTGTCCTTCCATCCTTAATCAAGGCGTTTTCTTGAGCTTTGATATGAAGTTGCAGCGTAGTGCGGGACTTCAGTTGTGATACAGCCGCATTTCTGCCCGACAGTCGGGTTTGCCCGGGATTCTTCCGCAAAGTCAGTAAAGTTTGGTAAGGGTTTCAGTATTGCTCTCGATTCTGCATTTCGGATTATGTTATGAAATGCGTGTCTGGGTGTACCGAGGCTGAGTTTGGATTGAGGGTGGCCCGAGGATACCCAAACTTGGTCAGTCGGCATAGGCATTGGTGTGCAGGTGCGAGGACTCGAAGATGCTGATGTTCTGATTCAACTCCTTCGGGGGTGGTGTTCTGATTCAACTCCTTCGGGGGTGGTGTTCTGATTCAACTCCTTCGGGGTGGTGTTCTGATTCAACTCCTTCAGGGGTGGTGTTCTGATTCAACTCCTACGGGGTGGTGTTCTGATGGGGTTAGCTACCCTGAGCTGGTACCAGACTCATGTGTCTGCGGTAGTTCATTGCTTGGCTGGGCCAGAGTGGACTATCATTTCCGAGCGTGTCTGTATGTTATACTAACAATTCTGCTTATGTGCATTGCATATGTTTGATTTGCATTGGTTGAGCATATGTTGGTTATCTGCTGCGTGTTTCTATTTTCTTTTTCTTTGTCTTTGTCTTTGTTTTGCAGGTTGTTATACGTAAAGAGAAACCGTGCCTATGCCCAAGCCCTTACTAAGTTCTCAAAAGAGGACTTACCCCCTTTCTGTTTACCGTTTCAGGAGTACCTGACCAACAACCCGCAGAGTGAGTCTGGGGTGTGTTGTCTGATTCTGTTTCAGGTACCCTTTTGTTCTGTCTGATTTTCTGTCTATAAGGGGTAGTCTCTTTGAGTAACTATAGTCTGGGATCTGATATCTGAAATCTGAGTATGAAATCTGTATTCTAGGATATGATATCTGAAATTTGAGTATGAAATCTATATTATGGGATCTGATATCTGAAATCTGATAAATATGTATCTGAAATCTATACGAATCTGAATCTATAGTATCTGAATGTGAATCCATCTGCGATATCTGCGTTTGAATCTGTCGATATGTCAAAAATCTGAGCATAATTCTGAGTTCTGCTTTTTCTGCGGTTCTGTGTAGCACATCGGGAATTACTAACTGTTGTACTGTTGTGCTGTAATAGCAGCAACAGTTGTCTACACGAGGATCCTCTGAGAAGTTGAGGACTTCTAATCTCGCGTCTCGTAGGTGTTCCTTTCTGGTTGGCTCTGTATGTAAATAGCGAGCATGTATAAGGATATACAGTACTTACACTTGTGTATAAGGCACTTTATATCTGTTGAGTGCTTGCCCATTCCAGTGGGGGCAAGGCTCACTTGGTATGCTATCTGGATTCTATTTATGTTATGTCTGCGTGTATGTGCGGATTTGACATATGATGAAATATACTTGGATTCCATGTTTCAAACTGCATGTACATGTATGTGTTCAACTCTGCAACTTTATTCTGTGAATTTAGTGTAGACCGAGTACTTGCCCATTTCAGTGGGGGCAGGGCTCGTCTTACTTGTGGATATCTGCCGTGTATGATATGCTGTTTGGCGTCTGTATGTTTGAATCCGGTGCAGATTTTTCGGGCACGTCAGATCGTGTCCCGGGATTGCGATTCACAGGATTTTCGTTTGTCAGCATTTCGGGCAGCAACCGGATGCCAACTTCAAAGCACTATATCTTCCTCGTTTCACATCCAAACGGGGTCATCCAATAGTCCATTTCGTAGCCCCGGAAACGAGGAAGAGGCTGGAAGCGGTTTCAGACCCGCCTGAGTTCTACAAGTTAAGTTATAAGCGCTGGAAGTCAACAACCTCAAGTGCGGAGCAAGAAAACCGGCAACGAACCGTTTCCAAGCCGCGTCGAGGGTGATTGTCATCTTCATATGGGTCACCTTCAAAAGGAAATTTTATGGGCCGGGTTATGGATCCCACCACACAGGGAGTGTTTTCAATTTCCGCTCCCGTTTCGGTTGCAACACCGTCATCCCCGGGCCGCCACCGCGTCCCCCACGAGGGTTTCCGCCTTTGTACATTATAACAAATAGTTCACTTGTACATTACAATGGACATAGGCCTTTCTTTAGGAGCACTCAAGCTTTGTGGTAATGATACATTCTTAGGTGCATAAAGTGCTTTGATTTCATTACTTGCCGACAACCAATTGATTTTGTAAATAGTAGGTGGTTAAAAGTAGGATTGCTTGAGTCTTTACTTTCCTAAATGATTACGTTGTTGCTAGGGTATAGCCACAGTTTGGGTTTGGGGGTGTGTTGTGTGTGCAAAAACACACACATTTCCAAGGTGTTTTAGCTACATTTGTTCATATTTTGAGCTTACTTTGTTATATTTACATACTCTTTTCTTATTATTGTATGAGATGCTTTGCAGGAGCTAAGATGTAGAGATTTGGAGCCAATAGCACGAAGATCAAGGCCCTGAGGAATGGTAGAGCAGCCCAGAGGAAGCCCTGGCCTTGCCTTGGACCAAATGGAGAAAAGAAGAGGAAGAAAAGAGATTCAGGAGATGATGCGTGCCCTATGCGCGGCTTCTGCGCGCCACCTGCACACCCTCCTCTTCATTAATAACATCGAATTCTTTCGATTTCAAATTCCTTAGCACGAGCATTCCAACTTGGAGAATTTGAAGGAGAGCTCAGGAGTTTTACTTGGCCACTGCGCGGGCTCTACACCCTAAGTGCGCCATCTGGAACAGAAGAAAAGCAGGGGAGCCAGAGAATAAGGCATTGTGTGCCTAAACCAGAGTGTGCATGCTCCGTCAGCAGCAAGGAACCTTTCTCAATCTAATCCGTTTCAACTCATCTCCAACATTTTCAGGGACCAAATTAGCCTTATCTAGTTAGTTTAAGTTGCCCAACATGTCAAGGGGAATTTTAGTACTAGTAATTAGTATAAATAGACCTTTTAGGGTATGTTTTATGAGAGAAGATCGTTCTACTTAGGATTTGTAGCAGTCAAGTCTATTCTCAGGGATATTCTAGGGTTTTGAACACATTCTCAAGCTACGATTGAAGATTTCTATGAAGATTGATTGAGAGTTCTCATTATTGGTTTATTCTCATCCTTAATCTCTCTTTCTTTATGGATTCTTCATTTACTCGCTGATTTTCTTTCCAGCAAGATCATGAGTGAGTAGATCTTATTTCTTCTTTGGTTTACTTAGCTTAGGGGTGAAGTTATGATCAATCATGCGTAGAGTGATTTAGGTACTGATTTCTATGATCATTGACATATCTAGTTGATTTGTTTGAATGTGCACAAACATTTACTTCTCTAGGTGTTTGGTTTAATGTCTGAGAGGACTTAGATCAAACATAGACCTGAAGAAATCGGTTGATAGGGGATCTTTGAGTTAGAGATAACCTTAGGACTCTATTGGTGTTATAGGTTTGGTTCAGTAAATGACTTATGTTTGTGATTAGAGTTACTTGAGAAAGGCTCTAGCCATTCTTGGTTGAGATAGAGGCTGCTAGTTAGAGATGGCAACAGCCCAAGCATAGAAACTCACCTCTAGAACTTGCTTGATGGTCATAACGGGACCCAGATAGTGTATGTGCAACCCGAAAAGAGTCTTTTATCATTAATTACATGTTGTTTAGCTAATGATTTCTTGTTTGATTTCTATTCATTGCTTGTTTTACCTTTACCTTGTCATTGAGCATCCTTGTCACACCTTCACACTTGCTGTCCACACACATATTCACACTTGAAATTGATCACTCATCTTAGAAATTGATCACTCACCTTGTCTTGGGTTCGATACCCTATTACTCTAAGCCACATACAACAAAGGTCCCTTCTCTTGGGGGCGGTGGTGAAAAATAGGGTTTATAAATTTAAGACTTTGAGTGTAAAAGAACCTAAAAAGAGCATCATCACCACACGTAACAAGAGAGTGAGTATTTTCTCACTAAAGAAACATCAGGGCTTCTTGATTATCAGGTACATATTTCAATATCATAGGTTAACCTATTTTACATGGATTGCTTTGGGTTCCTGTTAGTTCTTCTGCGTTTTTTGTGATCCGGGAATTCAACAGCTTGATCCTGTAAAAGTAAGGACATGGGAAGATTTACGACAGTCATTTTTTAAGAAATACTTCCCACCACGCAAAGTATTCGAGCTAAAGAATGAAATTCTTAGATTCAAAGAGGAGCCAGACAAGACAGTGCACAGGCATGGGCAAGACTAAAAGATCTTGTGAAGAGATGTCCATAGGCAGGTGTTTCCAGATAATATCAGATTTATCTGTTTTATGAGAGGTTATCATAGAAGATAAGAAAACATCTTGATGCTTCAGCTGGAGGCTAGTTTATGAGAAAAGAACTAGAGGATGCATGGAACTTGTTGGAGTTGCTAGAGGTTTGTAAGGAGCATCACGGATGTGATGACCGCAGGGGAGGAGCTCAGATTCAGAGAGGTTTATATGAAGTTGACAAAGAGACCTCCCTTCAAGCCCAAATTTCAACCCTCACTTCAATGGTTTCGAAGATCATGAAAAATCAGCAACAAGCAAGTGCTCCGAAGCAAGTTACGTTTACCGAGCCCATTGAAGAGGTTAACTATGTGAACTACCCACCCAATCGGGGTAATTTTCAGAAAGGAGGCAATAACAATCCAAGACATTACAATGCTCAGATTTATAGTGGCAATCCTCAAGGTCATGTTCAACAGCCAAATCAGAAGCAATTGGCTACTTCTAGCGGTGATCCGTTTGCAAAAATGTAATCTTTCATCGAGGAAATGGTTAAGGAGGTGAGACACTTTAAGGCTTCTATTGATAACAAGTTTGTTGAGCTAAATAGGAGGATTAATGGAGAGAATGCCACACAATGTCTTCAATTCAGAATTTGGAGAATCAATTAGGTCAACTTGTAAACACAATCAAACTTCTGAACAAAGGCAAATTTCCTAGTGATACGGAGGTAAATCCGAATGAAAGTTACAAGGCTATCCAGTTAAGAAGTGGTAATGAGTATGAGAATCAGCTAAGAGATAATGAGAAGGACAAGAGTGTGAAAAAACAGAAATTGAAGGGTGTTGTCCATGATGAGGAAGAAGGTTCTAAGGTAAAAACTGAAGCACAAATTAATAAAGAGGAGGCTATTCCCAAGCCTACATATCAGCCCCAGCTCCGATTCCCACAGAGATTGAAGAAAAAGAGTGATGATGCACAATATGCCAAGTTTCTGGAAATCTTCAAAGAGATTGAGATTAATCTCCCTTTGTTGGAAACAATTAGGGAAATGGCCAGATATGCTAAATGTTTGAAAAACATCATCACTATGAAGGAGAAAGTTTTAGAGAATAAAGTCATCATGATGCTAGAGGAGGCTAGTTAAAGCACTCCTAGAAGCTAAAGGATCCAGGTTAGATGTCTTCCTAAGGGGAGTTTCCCCAGAGGAAGTATGCTCCATTGTTTCCTCTCCAACTCCTTCAGTGTATTCAGGATCAACAACTCCAATGTGTGAGCCTGAACCCCCGAGAGACTCGTGGCAAAGAGGGTTACCCTCCCCATTCTTGGATGGAATGGGATGCTACCGAGGATCACCATCTTTCCCATAAACAACGAAGATTGAAGTCAGACTATGGGATGAATGGTCACACTATTCAGTTTGCTTTTTTTTGAATTGCATCCTCAAAGATTTCAATAAAAGAGAGAGGTTTAGGATCCCAGCCTCTAAGAAGGAGACAAGAGAGAGCAAACCCATAAGTTTTAAAAAAATAAAATAAAAGCTACAGATGGGAAAGAAGAACATGGAAGAAAGAAGAAAAATAACAAGATGCGGAAGAAAAAGTGTGTGATGAAGGTTCCAGATCTTGGCAACGTGTGAGACCATGGTGATGAAGGTTTCTCCAATTGATAGTGGCTCTGACGCTCAAGTCAATTCTAGTGAACTGCAGAGTGGTACACTACCCAAGCAATCGCGCCCTCGCGTTACATCACAATCATACGAGGCCTTGGGAGAGGTCGCATCCTTGTGGTATCCAGTATCGCCTTAGCAAGGTCTCATCCTTGTGGTCTCCATTATCGCCTTCGCAAGGACTCATCCTTGTGGTCTCCAGTATCGCCTACGCGAGGTCCTGCCCTCGCGGGCCTCCAGACTCGCAGGCCGACGTCTCATACTCACCCTTGCGTTTCTAAAGCCTGCGCGGGCCCCCTCGCGGTCTTAGGGCGAACCTCGCGATCTCCTCGCCTCCATGGGTCTTACTCCCGCCTCCTGCCTATACTGGCCCCGCCTGCATAAGGCCTTGGTACCCAGTTCGTGCAACCTCACCCCTTATTTGGCTATATTCTATTTGGGGCCTTCGCCCTATGGGCCTTCGCCACCGCTTGCTCCACTTGGAAATAGACCACTTGGTCGTCTGACATCAACCGGCCAATAAGGAGGGCAGCACGAGCCTGGGAGATCTTCACCAGATTTATACGCCAGACATTCTCTGACAAGTGAATCACCTAAGGCGGTTTGCTGAGATCTTCATCATCACAGCCGCCTTATCTCCAATCAGTCTGACAGAGACTTATCTCAAACAGCCTGTCTAAGGGCTTCAACTGGGAGGCTCCTCTCCCGGCATCACTCTATAAATAGGGTGATGTCCACCCTAAATCGGGTAAGCTACTACACGCCCCCACTCCCCTCTTGCTACTTCGAGTATTCTTCCTATCTTTTACAGATTACTCAACAAAGAAGCTTGGAGTCTCAAGAACATCATCTTCTCCACCATATCAACCGAGAGTCCGGACCTTCTTTAGGAACGAGACTATCGGTTTGGCGCCATCTGTGGGAACGAAAGTTCTTACTATAAACCCATATTACAAACCACAAGCAATAAGTCATGCCAACCACCCGGAGTGCCAACAGGAAGAGTCGTCAAGGGAGGAGGAATCCTCCCGGGACAAGTACGAACAATGACCCACCATCGGAGCCATCCCCGAACCACGTTCCCCCACAACGGGGAGAACTCTCTATTCACTCAACAGAGGAAAGCTCCTCCCACGTGGCCCGTAACATGCCTCAGGAGCGAAACACTCCACCTCCAAACACCCCTCCAACGGGCCTGGATCCGGCCGTCCTGCAAACAATCACTGAGGCGGTTGCTTTCAACTTACGTGAAACTCTCGCCACCACTCTTCGGGGCGTTCTGGATAGCGTTGGAACGCTGCGGACTAATCAGCCAAACGCCCGCCTACTCCTCCTCGGCAAGTAAGTAACCCCGATCCTTCTTCGTCATTACTTATCGCGCTTACTAGACGATTAGAGGAAGTGGAAAAAGAGATGAAAGGGCCAGTGTCCATAATATCTCCCGGATGGGTCTGGACCACCTCTGGACCCAACCTTTTACTCAGAGGGTTTTAGAAACCCCTCTTCCGGACCAGTTTCGCCAGCCTAAGCTGGACGCCTATGATGGCCTGTCAGACCCTGATATCCATCTCCAGCGTTACGTTTCCGCAATGGCAATAGCAAGGGCGGACGACAACACGCTCGTAGAGCTTTCAGCTCCACACTTACCGGGGCCGCCAACCGGTACACCACTCTCCGGGATAAACGGTTTGATTCCTTCGAGGAGCTATCCCGCAATTTCTCCAACCATTTTGTGGTATCCAAACCACCTCCTAAAACGGCGGGCACCTTCTTAAGATACGGCGAGAAAAAGGATGAACCCTCGGAGAATATATTCAACGCTTCCGGGCCGAGTCTATCCGGGTCCCTAACTGGGAGAAGAAGCTCGCTTTGCTTGCAGCTATCCAAGGCCTCCGCTGGGAGTCCCTTTTCTTTGTGGATGTCCACACTAACCCGCCCACCAATATGGAACAATTCTTAAGTACAGCGTCGCGGTTCATGAATACGGAAGAGGTCACTCGACCACTCGCGAGCCGCCACGGCGGACGCCAAGGGACAACCTCGCGACCGGATCCTAGGTCTCAAAGCGGACCCCACCCCCCGGTAGGGAAAGGGCATACATTTCTCTTCCCCCGCTGAGGGAATCTCGTACCAACATTCTCCATGCCTTGGAACAAAAGAGGGCGGTCCCCACTTGGCCTCGCCCCCTCTCCCAGGAAATAACAAGGCAAAGCAACAAGTTTTGCCGCTACCACCGTGACAAAGGTCACGACACTGAGGACTGTTTTGAGCTCAAGCGTATGATTGGAGAAATGCTGGCTCAAGGCAAGCTCGGGAGTACTTGCTCCAAACCGAGGACCGTAGAAGAGAAGGTGACCGTGAAGGGCGCCGGCCGAGGACCGCGGCGGGGCGCTCCAAGCAAAACCCAGTGTCGGGAGAATCTGGTTCAGGTCCCCCGGCAAGGGGACATATCGGCGTAATCACACAAGTGTGAAGGCGCTTGGCAAGACGCCGTCATATGAGGCAGATCTACCGGATAGACCACTCCTCTACTCGGTTTTGCATCGTAGCGATGGCACCTCTGTGGCAATACCGCACGCTGACCCCTTGGTTATTACTGCCCGTATTGCGGGCTGGGACGTCGATAGAATCTACATGGATACGGGGGCGAATGCCAACGTGATCTACAAGCACACTTTGGTTGAGGCAAAGGTGCCTTTGTCACAAATTCAGCCCGCTAAGGGCGCCACCTTTGGAATAGGACGGGATGAAATCCCAACCTTGGGGTCGATCACCCCGCCTATATGATGATGGGAACCACCAAGGAGAAAAAGCAGGTATGTCATTCGAGCTATGTGGACTTTATTGTCCTGGATCTCCCTACGCCATATAACGCCATCATCGGGCGACATACTCAAATTGAGTTCCATGTCCGCTGTGATGTGCGAACCCTGACTCTAGTTTTTCACACTGCGGCTGGGGATGCCTATATATTTGTCAACTGAATGTGGCCGGAGGCAATTATGTCTCTGCCCTCGCCGGGCCCCGCAGCCTTCCCGGCCATCCGAGCCTAAGAGGAAGGCACCCGCAGAGGAAGGCTGGTCACTGTGGGCGAAGCTGCTCTGACTTGTCCGGAGCCTTTGAAGAAGTTGAGATCTCTCCGGGAAGAAGTTCCGGGTGGGAAAGGACCTCGAGGAAAAGATCAGCAGCGCTCATCCATCTCCTCCATGCCAACAGTGTTGTCTTCGGATGTAGCCCTGAGGACCTACCAGGAGTTTATCCTGCTGTTTTTTCTCACTAGTTAAGTGTACTCCCCGGCTTTAGCACGGTTAGGCAGAAAACTAGGGGCATGGCCCTTGACCGTAAGGACATTGAACGCACTGAAGTGCAGAAATTTCTTAAGGCAAATATAATCAATGAAGTTCACTACTCGAATGGGTTGCGAATATTGTCCTCGCCGATAAAGAGGGCGGTCGGTGGCGACTTTGCGTGGACTACAAGGGGGTTAATAGGGCCTGCCCAAGGGACCCCTATCCTTTACCATCCATTGACCAATCTGGTTGACTCAACCGCTCATCACTCGGTTTTTTCTTTTCTCGATGCTTATAGCGGGTACCACCAAGTCTTTATGGACCCGGAGGACGCGGTAAAACCGCCTTTACTATCAAGCGAGGCCGTATATCATTATATCAGAATGCCCTTCGGCTTAAAAAATGTGGGGGCTACCTTCCAAAGGCTTGTAAATCAAGTCTTCGCAGGCCAGATTGGCCGAAATCTTGAAGCTTATGTGGATGACATTGTGGTCAAAAGCAAGGCCGTCTCAACCCATCTCACAGACTTGAAGGAAACATTCGACAACTTCCGCAAATACAATATGCGATTAAATCCAAAGAAGTGTATCTTCGGCGTGGGCGAAGGAAGTTCTGGGATACCAAATCTCCAAAGGAGGAATCCATGCAAATCCCAAAAAGATTGAAGCAATCACCACCTTGCGCACCCCAGGGGGCTCAAGGAAGTCCAACACCGGCAGAAAGCTAGTGGCCTTGGGACGATTCGTCTCTAAACAAAGTGATCGCTGCAAACCTTTCTAAGATCATATTCGCTAGAAAAATGCTTGCAAATGGACGGAGGAGAGTCAGGAGTCATATGCCTCCATCAAACGCCACCTGAAAGAACTACCGGCACTCAAGTGCCCTAGGCCAGCGATGACCTGGTCCTTTACCTCGCCACCTCGTAAAGAAGTGTCGCTTGTCCTTATTAAGGAAGAAGCCGCCAAACAATGGCCGGTCTATTACACCAGCCACACTCTCCAAGATACGTAAACAAGGTATCCTCCTCCAAAAGGCTATATTGTCCCTTGTATATGCAGCAAGGAAGCTCAAGCCCTATTTCCAAGGGCACACTATTATAGTCCGAACGGACTTGCCAATTCAGGACATCCTCGGGCGCCCGAACATTCGGGCGCCGCCAAGTGGTGCATCGAACTTGGCGGCTTTAACATCAATTATGAGCCCGGAAAGGCAATTAAGGGTCAGGCCCTCGCCGACTTTATTGCGGAATTCTCAAATGCTGATGTACTCTCGGCCCCTGAGCGGGGCCCCACACCTCGTCCCCACTCCTCCCGAATGGGACTTATTTGTGGATGGCTCATCCAAACTTGAATCCCCGCGGGGTGTGTATCTACGTGGACCCCTAGGTATGGAAGTATTCCTTCGTGTCTCTTTTCAATTTCAAGTAACTAACAATGTTGCAGAATATGAGGCCCTCGTAGCCGGGCTGAAACTCGCCACAAGGGCAGGCATTCGCCGCCTCCATGTCCACAGTGACTCGCAGCTGGTGATTCACCAGGTTCAAGGGTGCGCCGAGTGCAAGGACGCCACCCTGATCAAATACCTTAAGTTGGTAAACACCATACGAACCGACTTTGAAGAAGTCATCTTTATACATGTTCCTCGTTCTGAGAACACTACAGCAGACATGCTATCAAAGGGAAAGACTCCCTCTACCACAACCACTCTGACCAGCCCTTCCATCACGGAAGGTATTGATATTGCCTCTCTAGCAACGCAGGATCCGATCCACAGATCGGAGAAACCCTATCATTGCTGCGCTAAAAGCCAGCACCACAGATCCCTGTGTTCGCAAGCAAGCCCTCCGCTTCGTCCTCATTGATGACCAATTATGGCATCGCGGGTTTGCGGCGCCTACAACGGTGCCTTAGCACCCTTGAGGGACGCCTGTCTTGGACACTCTCCACCAAGGCAATTGTGGCGCCACATCGCTGCGGAAGCACTCGCCCACAAAGCCCTTCGTCAAGGGTACTCTTGGCCTACCTTGAAAAAGGACGCCGCGGCACTGGTCAAAACGTGCCACCAGTGCCAAATCAATTCTCGCGTCCAGCGGCTACCATCCACGGAATCTCCAGCACTGACAAATCCAGTGCCTTTCGCCCTGTGGGGCCTCGACCTCATTGGTCCAATGCCGACCGCTCCAGTCGATACACCGCTTCGTGTTGTAGCGATTGATTATTTTTCTAAATGGGTCGAGGTAGAACCCCTGGTCTCCATCACTTCCGCCAAGATTATCAAGTTTCTTTGGAAGAATCTTGTTCGCGACGGCAACCCTCGTGCTATTATTACGTATAATGGCACTCGATTCGCCGATCACAGTGTCCAACAATGGGCACAGGACAATAATGTCCGCATGCTTTTTGCCCGGTGGCACACCCCGATCTAATGGGCAGGTTGAGGTCACCAACCGAACCCTCAAGGAAGGCCTCAAGAAGCGCTGGAAGGGGCCAAGGGCCGGGTCGATGAACTCCCAAGTGTCTTATGGGACTATCGCACCACAACACGAACCCCCACAGGAGAGACGCCTTTCTCTCTAGTATACGGCGCAGATGCGCTCCTGCCTATTGAGGTAGACCTCCCTACAATCCGTATGATCAACTTCACTGACGAAGCCAATGCTCAAGGGCTCCGTGCCAAACTCGACTTAATCGAAGAATTACGCGAAGGTGCTCGCCTTCGCATGACTGCCCTCAAACAGAGGCTCAGTCTTCACCATAATTCCCGGGTAAAACCCAAGGCACTGCAACAAGGAGGCCTTGCCTTACTTAAATCAGCCCTCACCGCTCGCGACCCCAAGCGAGGTGTCTGCGACCCAAGCGGGACGGGCCTTATATTGTTCATAAACAAGTCCGCCTGTGAGTCTATGAACTACAAGACCATGATGGTCGTCTGCTCCCCATGAACTTTCATGCGGATGACTTGAGCCCATATTACGTGTAAGTCCTTAGTCTTTCAAATTCAATAAAATACATATGCATTTCTTACTGTCTTACAGCTTACATGGCATTTCAAATTCCATCTTCATCGCCCTCTGTACCCGGACGGTCGGCGGCTACTGCCTGAGTTATGGCATCGACCTTGTCGTCTCACTTCTCCACACAGGTGGTTGCGGGTCTCACTCCCAACCGACCTTCAACTCGCCCGCCCCAAGGGTAATCCCCTTGCGCCGCGGAAGGGTAACCCCTTTTGGCTCCTTCAGGAAGGTCTATGTGTAAGTCGTCCTCGCACGCCACAGCAGACCTTCCGCTCGGACTTCTCCACACAGGTGGTTGCGGGTCTCATTCCCCAACCGACCTTCAACTCGCCCCGCCCCAAGGGTAATCCCCTTGCGCTGCGGAAGGGTAACCCCCTTTTGGCTCCTTCAGGAAGGTCTATGTGTAAGTCGTCCTCGCACGCCACAGCAGACCTTCCGCTCGGACTTCTCCACACAGGTGGTTGCGGGTCTCATTCCCCAACCGACCTTCAACTCGCCCCGCCCCAAGGGTAATCCCCTTGCGCTGCGGAAGGGTAACCCCCTTTTGGCTCCTTCAGGAAGGTCTATGTGTAAGTCGTCCTCGCACGCCATAGCAGACCTTCCGCTCGGACTTCTCCACACAGGTGGTTGCGGGTCTCATTCCCCAACCGACCTTCAACTCGCCCCGCCCCAAGGGTAATCCCCTTGCGCTGCGGAAGGGTAACCCCCTTTTGGCTCCTTCAGGAAGGTCTATGTGTAAGTCGTCCTCGCACGCCACAGCAGACCTTCCGCTCGGACTTCTCCACACAGGTGGTTGCGGGTCCCATTCCCCTTGCGCTGCGGGTCTTACCCCGTAGAACCTCGAGATGGTTCTCCACTTGTCTCAACAAGCGTCCCATCGCCTTCGCCAAACGCGCGACTCCGGACTCCGTAACTGAACCTTTTTACTGAATACTTATCGTATAAATGATGAGCGAACTACAGGGAACTTCTACTTGGTACACCGTCCACTACCCAAGGGCTTACTCCCTAAACAGTTCCCTAAACAGTTGCCCAAGAAAGGGGCTCAACAAGTAAACCCACAAGTCATTTGGAATGACTCATGTGGCTCCGCCGTTGCGGATCTTGAAGTGCCTCGTCACTATAAACTTAAGACTAAGTCTCTAGCTCCTTGATAAATAGTCCCTGTGGCTTCGCCTTCGCAAACCCCGGAAGGACATCTCTCCATGAGACAGGACTTAGCCTATGGTTATTAAACTAAGCTAACGTACCCTACAAGGCTATCGCGAGTTAAAGCGAATCTACAAAACAGTGAAGGTAAAAGGAAGATTTACTTCATCTATTGTTCCCAAAAGTGTGTGAATGCAGGTCTTTATACAAAATAGGGGGGCATCCACATGTTGGAGCCTCCACCCTAGTCCAGAAGGGCATACCAGGCATCGCCCATCTTCCTTCCCTGCTCCCCCCACTGAAGCAGCGCCTCTACCGTTGGCTCATTGGTGTTGGCAGCATCCAGGATCCCAAGACTTAGAGCTGGAAACGCCTTCTCCACTTGGAAGCGGCACCGCAGCCAGCCTTCCTCATAGGCTGCGCCTGCCGCCCGTGGCTTGGATCTCACCAAGCTTCTCCACCAGTCGAGGCATCCGCTCAGGGATGGGCACCTTAATGGAGGAAGAGGACTCAGGATCCTCACCTTCAAAGGGGGGAAGGCCCAGAGCCTTCTCCATCTCCCACACTGAGGCCATTGCCTTTTCCGCCTCGTGGCGACCTCCAGGCGTGCCTTCAGGGCAACCTCAGCAGCAAGCCTGCCCTCCTCCACCTTCTTCTCCGCCAATTGAGCCTGGACAGTAGCTTGGCTCCTCGCCTCCTCAGCTGCGGCCTCTGCCTGCTCAACTTGGGCCTTCGCCACACGAATATCAGCAAGGGTCGGCTTTGGTTTCTGCCTCCAAGGAAAGGAGGGACTCCTTCAAGACAAGCACTTTCAAGCCGCTTCGCTTCCAGCATTGCTTCCGGTACACTACCCAAGCAATCGCGCCTCGCGTTGTATCGTAATCATACGAGGCCTTGGGAGAGGTCTCATCCTTGTGGTCTCCAAGATCGCCTTCGCAAGGTCTCATCCTTGTGGTCTCCAGACGCCTTCACAAGGTCTCATCCTTGTGGTCTCCATGACGCCTTCGCAAGGTCTCATCCTTGTGGTCCCCAAGACGCCTTCGCGAGGTCCCGCCTCGCGGGCCTCCCGGACTCGCAGGGCGACGTCTCATACTCACCCTTGCGTTTCTAAAGCCTGCGCGGCCCCCTCGCGGACTTAGGCGAACCCTCGTGATCTCCCTCGCCTCCATGGGTCTTACTCCCAGTCTCCTGCCTATACTGGCCCCGCCCAGATAAGGCCTTGGTACCCAGGTTCGTGCAACCCTCACCCCTTATTTGGCTATATTCTATTTGGGGCCTTCGCCCCTATGGGCCTTCGCCCACTACTTGCTCCACTTGGAAATAGACCACTTGGTCGTCTGACATCAACCGGCCAATAAGGAGGGCAGCACGAGCCTAGGAGATCTTCACCAGATTTATACGCCAGACATTCTCTGACAAGTGAATCACCTAAGGCGGTTTGCTGAGATCTTCATCATCACAGCCGCCTTATCTCCAATCACCGACACGAGACTTATCTCAAACAACTGTCTAAGGGCTTCAACCTGGGAGGCTCTTCTCCCGGCATCACTCTATAAATAGGGTGATGTCCACCCTAAATCGGGTAAGCTACTACACGCCCCCCCACTCCCCTCTTGCTACTTCTGAGTATTCTCCTTATCTTTTACAGATTACTCTGAACAGCAAGCTTGGAGTCTCAAGAACATCATCTGCTCCACCACATCAACCGAGAGTCCGGGCCTTCCTTAGGAACGAGACTATCAGTTTAGCGCCGTCTGTGGGAACGAAAGTTCTTGCTATAAACCCATATTACAAACCACAAGCAATAAGTCATGCCAACCACCCGGAGTGCCATCAGAATGCTCGTCGGGGAGGAGGAATCCTCCCGGGACAAGTACGAACAATGACCCACCATCGGAACCATCCCGAACCACGTTCCCCACAACGGGAGAACTCTCTATTCACTCAACAGAGGAAAGCTCCTCCCACGTTGCCGTAACATACCTCGGGAGCGGAACACTCCGCCTCCAAACACTCCTCCAACGGACTGGATCCGGCCGCCCCGCAAACGATCACCGAGGCGGTTGCTTTCAACTTACGTGAAACTCTCGCCACCACTCTTCGGGCGTTACGGATAGCGTTGGGCAGCTGCGGACTAATCAGCCTCGAACGCCCAGCCTACTCCTCCTCGGCAAGTAAGTAACCCCGATCCTTCTTCGTCATTACTTATCGCGCTTACTAGACGATTAGAGGAAGTGGAAAAAGAGATGAAAGGGCCGTGTCCATAATATCTCCGTGGATGGGTCGGACCACCTCTGGACTCCAACCTTTTACTCGAGAGGGTTTTAGAAACCCCTCTTCCGGACTGGGCCACGCCCTAAGCCGGATGCTTACGATGGCCTGACCGACTCGATATTCATCTCCAGCGTTATGCTTTCCGCAATGGCAATAGCAAGGGCGGACGACAACACGCTCTGTAGAGCTTTCAGCTCCACACTTACCGGAGCCGCCGCCAACCGGTACACCACTCTCCGGGACAAACGGTTTGATTCCTTCGAGGAGCTGTCCCGCAACTTCTCTAACCATTTTGTGGTATCCAAACCACCTCCTAAAACGGCGGGACACCTTCTTAAGATACGGCGAAAAAAGGATGAGCCCTCGGAGAATATATTCAACGCTTGTGCCGAGTCTATCCGTGTCCCTAACCCGGGAGAAGAAGCTCGCCGCTTGCAGCTATCCAAGGCCTCCGCTGAGTCCCTTTTCTTTGTGGATGTCCACACTAACCCGCCCACCAACATGGAACAATTCTTAAGTACAGCGTCGCGGTTCATGAATACGGAAGAGGTCACTCGACCACTCGCCAGAGCCGCCACGGCGGAGGCCAAGGGACAACCCTCGCGACCGGATCCTAGGTCTCAAAGGCAAGACCACGCCCCAAAGAGGGAAAGGGCATACATTTCTCTTCCCCGCCGAGGGAATCTCGTACCAACATTCTCCATGCCTTGGAACAAAAGAGGGCGGTCCCCACTTGGCCTCGCCCCCTCTCCCAAGAAATAACAAGGCAAAGCAACAAGTTTTGCCGCTACCACCGTGACAAAGGTCACGACACTGAGGACTGTTTTGAGCTCAAGCGTATGATTGGAGAAATGCTGGCTCAAGGCAAGCTCAGGGAGTACTTGCTCCAAACCGAGGACCGTAGAAGAGAAGGTGACCGTGAAGGGCGTCGGCCAGAGGACCGCCGGCGGGGTCGCTCCCAGCAAAACCCAGGTCAGGAGAATCTGGTTCAGGTCCCCCCGGCAAGGGGACATATCGGCGTAATCACACAGTGTGAAGGCGCTTCGGCAAGACGCCGTCATATGAGGCAGATCTACCAGATAGACCACTCCTCTACTCAGTTTTGCATCGCAGCGATGGCACCTCTGTGGCAATACCGCACGCTGACCCCTTGGTTATTACTGCCCGTATTGCGGGATGGGACGTCGATAGAATCTACATGGATACGGGGGCGAATGCCAACGTAATCTACAAGCACACCTTGGTTGAGGCAAAGGTGCCTTTGTCACAAATTCAGCCCGCGAAGGGCGCCACCTTTGGAATAGGACGGGATGAAATCCCAACCTTGGGGTCGATCACCCTGCCCTACATGATGATGGGAACCACCAAGGAGAAAAAGCAGGTATGTCATTCAAGCTATGTGGACTTTATTGTCCTGGATCTCCCTACGCCATATAACGCCATCATCGGACGACATACTCAAACTGAGTTCCATGTCCGTTGTGATGTGCGAACTCTGACTCTAGTTTTTCACACTGCGGCTGGGGATGCCTATATCTTTGTCAACCAAAATGTGGCCAGAGGCAATTATGTCTCTGCCCTCGCCGGGCCCCCACAGCTTCCCCGGCCATCCGAGCCTAAGAGGAAGGCACCCGCAGAGGAAGCTGGTCCTGTGGGCGAAACAGCCCCTGACTTGTCTGGAACCTTTGAAGAAATTGAGATCTCTCCCGGGAAGAAGTTTCGGGTGGGAAAGGACCTCGAGGAAAAAGACCAGCAAGCGCTCATCCACCTCCTCCATGCCAACAGTGATGTCTTCGCATGGAGCCCTGAGGACCTACCAGGAGTTGATCCTGCTGTTATTTCTCACAAGTTAAGTGTACTCCCCGGCTTTAGCCCGGTTAGGCGAAAACAAGGGGCATGGCCCTTGACCGTAAGGACTTTGTACGCATGGCGAAGTGCGAAAATTGCTTAAGGCAAATATAATCAAGGAAGTTCACTACTCTGAATGGGTTGCGAATATTGTCCTCGCCGATAAAGAGGGCGGTCAGTGGCGACTTTGCGTGGACTACAAGGGGGTTAATAGGGCTTGCCCAAGGGACCCCTATCCTTTACCATCCATTGACCAACTGGTTGACTCAACCGTTCATCACTCGGTTTTTTCTTTTCTCGACGCTTATAGCGGGTACCACCAAGTCTTTATGGACCCAGAGGACGCGGTAAAAACCGCCTTTACTATCAAGCGAGGCCGTATATCATTATATCAGAATGCCCTTCGGCTTGAAGAATGCGGGGCTACCTTCCAAAGGCTTGTAAATCAAGTCTTCGCAGCCAGATTGGCCGAAATCTTGAAGCTTATGTGGATGACATTGTGGTCAAAAGCAAGGCCGTCTCAACTCATCTCACAGACTTGAAGGAAACTTTCGACAACTTCCGCAAATACAATATGCGATTAAATCCAAAGAAGTGTATCTTCGGCGTGGGCGAAGGAAAATTCCTGGGATACCAAATCTCCAAAGGAGGGATCCATGCAAATCCCAAAAAGATTGAGGCAATCACTACCTTGCGCACCCCGTGGGGCTCAAGGAAGTCCAACAGTGGCAGAAAGCTAGTAGCCTTGGGACGATTCGCCTCTAAACTAAGTGATCGCTGCAAACCTTTCTTCGATCAGATTCGCAGGAAAAAGCTTGCAAATGGACGGAGGAATGTCGGGAGGCATATGCCTCCATCAAACGACACTGCAAGAACTACCGGCACTCAAGTGCCCTAGGCCGGCGATGACCTGGTCCTTTACCTCGCCACTTCGTAAAGAAGTGTCGCCTGTCCTTATTAAGGAAGAAGCCGCCAAGCAATGGCCGGTCTATTACACCAGCCACACTCTCCAAGATACGTAAACAAGGTATCCTCCTCCAAAAGGCTATATTGTCCCTTGTATATGCAGCAAGGAAGCTCAAGCCCTATTTCCAAGGGCACACTATTATAGTCCGAACGGACTTGCCAATTCAGACATCCTAAGGCGCCCGAACATTCAGGGCGCCGCCAAGTGGTGCATCGAACTTGGCGGCTTTAACATCAATTATGAGCCCAGAAAGGCAATTAAGGGTCAGGCCCTCGCCGACTTTATTGCGGAATTCTCAAATGCTGATGTACTCTCGGCCCCTGAGCAGGGCCCCACACCTCGTCCCACTCCCCCCGAATGGGACTTATTTGTGGATGGCTCATCCAAACTTGACTCCCCCGCAGGTGGTGTGTATCTACGTGGACCCCTAGGTATGGAAGTATTCCTTCGTGTCTCTTTTCAATTTCAAGTAACTAACAATGTTGCAGAATATGAGGCCCTCGTAGCCGGGCTGAAACTCGCCACAAGGGCAGGCATTCGCCGCCTCCATGTCCACAGTGACTCGCAGCTGGTGATCCACCAGGTTCAAGGGTGCGCCGAGTGCAAGGACGCCACCCTGATCAAATACCTTAAGTTGGTAAACACCCTACGGACCGACTTTGAAGAAGTCATCTTTATACATGTTCCTCGTTCTGAGAACACTACAGCAGACATGCTATCAAAGGGAAAGACTCCCTCTACCACAGCCACTCTGACCAGTCCTTCCATCACGGAAGGTATTGATATTGCCTCTCTAGCAACGCAGATCCATCACAGATCGGAGAAACCCTATCATTGCTGCGCTAAAAGCCAGCACCACAGATCCCCAGGTTCGCAAGCAAGCCCTCCGCTTCGTCCTCATTGATGACCAATTATGGCATCGCGGGTTTGCGGCGCCTCTACAACGGTGCCTTAGCACCCTTGAGGGACACTCCGTCTTGGACACTCTCCACCAAGGCAATTGTGGCGCTCACATCGCTGCGGAGGCACTCGCCCACAAAGCCCTTCGTCAAGGGTATTACTGGCCTACCTTGAAAAAGGACGCCGCTGCACTGGTCAAAACGTGTCACCAGTGCCAAATCAATTCTCGCATCCAGCGGCTACCATCCACGGAATCTCCAGCACTGACAAATCCAGTGCCTTTCGCCCTGTGGGGCCTCGACCTCATTGGTCCAATGCCGACCGCTCTGTGCCGCACCGCTTCGTGTTGTAGCAGCTTGATTATTTTTCTAAATGGGTCGAGGTAGAACCCCCGGTCACCATCACTTCCGCCAAGATTATCAAGTTTCTTTGGAAGAATCTTGTCTGCCGACGGCAGCCCTCGTGCTATTATTACAGATAATGGCACTCGATTCGCCGATCCACAGGTGTCCAACAATGGGCACAGGACAATAATGTCCGCATGCTTTTTGCCCGGTGGCACACCCCGCCTAATGGGCAGGTTGAGGTCACCAACCGAACCTCAAGGAAGGCCTCAAGAAACGCTGGCTGGGGCCAAGGGCCGCTGGGTAGACGAACTCCCAAGTGTCTTATGGGACTATCGCACCACAACGCGAACCCCACAGAGAGACGCCTTTCTCTCTAGTATACGGCGCAGATGCGCTCCTACCTATTGAGGTAGACCTCCCTACAATCCGTATGATCAACTTCACCGACGGCCAATGCTCAAGGGCTCCGTGCCAAACTCGACTTAATTGAAGAATTGCGCGAAGGTGCTCGCCGCATGACCGCCCTCAAACAGAGGCTCGGTCTTCATCATAATTCCCGGTCAAATCCAAGGTACTGCAACAAGGAGGCCTTGCCTTACTTAAATCGGCCCTCACCGCTCGCGACCCCAAGCGGTGGTGTCCTGCGACCCAACTGGGACGGGCCTTATATTGTTCATAAACAAGTCCGCCTGTGAGTCTATGAACTACAAGACCATGATGGTCGTCTGCTCCCCACAACTTTCATACGGATGACTTGCGCCCATATTACGTGTAAGTCCTTAGTCTTGCAAAATTCAATAAAATACATATGTATTTCCTCTGTTTTACAGCTTACATGGCATTTCAAATGCCCTCTTCATCGCCCTCTGTGCCGGCCGGTCGGCGGCTACTGCCTGAGTTATGGCATCGACCTTGTCAGTCTCACTTCTCCACACAGTGGTTGCGGGTCTCATTCCCAACCGACCTTCAACTCGCCCGCCCCAAGGGTAATCCCCTTGCGCTGCGGAAGGGTAACCCCTTTGGCTCCTTCAGAAGGTCTATGTGTAAGTCGTCCTCGCACGCCACAGCAGACCTTCCGCTCGGACTTCTCCACACAGGTGGTTGCGGGTCTCATTCCCAACCGACCTTCAACTCGCCCCGCCCCAAGGGTAATCCTTGCGCTGCGGAAGGGTAACCCCTTTTGGCTCCTTCAGAAGGTCTATGTGTAAGTCGTCCTCGCACGCCACAGCAGACCTTCCGCTCGGACTTCTCCACACAGGTGGTTGCGGGTCTCATTCCCAACCGACCTTCAACTCGCCCCGCCCCAAGGGTAATCCCCTTGCGCTGCGGAAGGGTAACCCCTTTTGGCTCCTTCAGAAGGTCTATGTGTAAGTCGCCCTCGCACGCCACAGCAGACCTTCCGCTCGGACTTCTCCACACAGGTGGTTGCGGGTCTCATTCCCCAACCGACCTTCAACTCGCCCCGCCCCAAGGGTAATCCCCTTGCGCTGCGGAAGGGTAACCCCCTTTTGGCTCCTTCAGGAAGGTCTATGTGTAAGTCGTCCTCGCACGCCACAGCAGACCTTCCGCTCGGACTTCTCCACACAGGTGCTTGCGGGTCTCATTCCCCAACCGACCTTCAACTCGCCCCGCCCCAAGGGTAATCCCCTTGCGCTGCGGAAGGGTAACCCCCTTTTGGCTCCTTCAGAAGGTCTATGTGTAAGTCGTCCTCGCACGCCACAGCAGACCTTCCGCTCGGACTTCTCCACACAGGTGCTTGCGGGTCTCATTCCCCAACCGACCTTCAACTCGCCCCGCCCCAAGGGTAATCCCCTTGCGCTGCGGAAGGGTAACCCCCTTTTGGCTCCTTCAGGAAGGTCTATGTGTAAGTCGCCTCGCACGCCACAGCAGACCTTCCGCTCGGACTTCTCCACACAGTGGTTGCGGGTCCCATTCCCAACCAACCTTCAACTCGCCTCGTCCCAAGGATAATCCCCTTGCGCTGCGGGTCTTACCCCGTAACCTCATATGGTTCTCCACTTGTCTCAACAAGCGTCCCATCGCCTTCGCCAAACGCGCGACTCCGCACTCCGTAAACCGAACCTTTTTACTGAATACTTATCGTATAAATGATGAGCAAACTACAGGGAACTTCTACTTGGTACACCGTCCACTACCCAAGGGCTTACTCCTAAACAGCTTGCCCAAGAAAGGGGCTCAACAAGTAGACCCACAAGTCATTTGGAATGACTCATGTGGCTCCGCCGTTGCGGATCTTGAAGTGCCTCGTCACTATAAACTTAAGACTAAGTCTCTAGCTCCTTGATAAATAGTCCCCGTGGCTTCGCCTTCGCGGACCCCGGAAGGACATCTCTCCATGAGACAGACTTAGCCTATGGTTATTAAACTAAGCTAACGTACCCTACAAGGCTATCGCGAGTTAAAGCGAATCTACAAAACAGTGAAGGAAAAAGGAAGTTTCACTTCATCTATTGTTCCCAAAAAGTATGTGAATGCAGGTCTTTATACAAAATAGGGGGGGCATCCACATGTTGGAGCCTCCACCCTAGTCCAGAAGAGCATACTGCATCGCCCATCTTCCTTCCCTGCTCCCCCATCAAGCAGCGCCTACCGTTGGTTCATTGGTATTGGCAGCATCCAGGATCCCAAGACTTAGAGCTGGGAACGCCTTCTCCACTTGGAAGCGGCATCGCAGCCAGCCTTCCTCATAGGCTCGCGCCTCGCTTCGCCTGTGGCTTGATCTCACCAAGCTTCTCCACCAGTCGAGGCATCCGCTCAGGGATGGGCACCTTAGTGGAGGAAGGGGACTCAGGATCCTCACCTTCAAAGGGGGGAAGGCCCAGAGCCTTCTCCATCTCCCACACTGAGGCCATTGCCTTTTCCAGGTCAGTGGCGACCTCCAGGCGTGCCTTCAGGGCAACCTCGGCAGCAAGCCTGCCCTCCTCCACCTTCTTCTCCGCCGCTTGAGCCTCGGACAGTAGCTTGGCTCCTCGCCTCCTCGCCTACGGCCTCGCCTGCTCAACTTGGGCCTTCGCCACCGTAAGGGCGGCTTTGGTTTCGCCTCCAAGGAAAGGAGGGACTCCTTCAAGACAAAGACTTTCAAGCTGCTTGGCTTCCAGCATTGCTTCCTGCTGAAGGAAGCGTTGCTTCAACATCAAGAAGGCAGGCCTGCTCCCACCGGTACCGCATGCTGTGCGCCCGCTCTTGGTTGCCATAATCGCACCAACTCTCTAGTTGGGCTACGCGCTTGGCATGCTCCTCCTTGAGCTCCTCCTCCCTCCTCTTTGAGGACTCCAGCTCCCTCCTGAGAGAGGCAATCTCTGATATCTGGGCGTCGTCCCGCCTGTTGGCATACTTCAGGAAGTCATGCCATTGCTCAGCAAGAAGATGACCTTTGACACCCGCCGCATCCCAATACTATTAAAGCGAAGCGGAAAAAGGCTAAACTAAGCTTATACATAAAGACCAGAGGCTGTCTTACTGCAGACTTTGTTGAGCTGCCTCCTCATGAATTCGGCAGGGAGTCCAGGCTCCGCTCGGTCACCTCCTGTCATAGGGGGTGCGCAGCCCTCCAGCAGGATTGGAGGGTCTGCTCCCCTCCCTGCAGCAGTGAACTGCTATTCCTCAGGAGGAAGACCGGATCCCATGCATCTTTCAGGAGCCTCCCTTGCTCCCTGTACACCCTGAGTCTGGTCTGGTGCCTCTGGACTCTCAGGAGGTCTGGCTCCTCAGACCACTTGGGGGCCGACTTGGCAGCAACGCGCCTCCGCTCCAAATAGTGGGACCAGACTCCGGTCTTCTCAAGGACCTCGCTCCTGGTCCCCAAATCAGCAGGGATCTCTGTAAGGACCCCTTGGTCCACAAGAGCCTCACAGGGACCAGCCCCTTGGCCTGAAGGGCCTCGCCTACAAAGAACAGGCATCAAGCAACTAGGAAACAGTATATGAATTCAAAAACAAAGAAAATATCACAAAATCAAAAAGACTTACCAGCAGAAGGACGCCCCCATCCACCGACTTCCACTGGTTGCTTTGGAAGGTTGGGCAACCTCCCAACCACTTGTCCTCGCAGAGGACCGTGTCACTGCACCCCCTTCCTCCGGGGCCTCACTATTAGAAGAGGAAGAAGTCTCCTCAACCACCGGGATCCTCTTCCCTTCGTGGCGGGGGCCTTCTCCCCGAAGGGGCCTCTTCGAGGATCCCCACTTCGAAGGGATGGCTACAGGGGATCTCTTCCCTTGCATTAGTGGCCTCCGCCTCCCCCGAAGGAATGACTGGTACCTCCCGATGGCCAGCACTCCCAATGGCCTTTGCAGCTTGGTTGCCCCTCCTTCTCATGGAGATCAGGACGTTAGCCGCTGACATCTTACCCTTGGGAGGAGGCACTCTCCCTCTGGTGACGATCTCTGCCGCGACCACATGGCCGGGCAAGTCTTCACCTTGAATTGGTGAAGGACTCGCGAAGAGCCCAGATACAAAGGCCTCAGCAGCGGCCTCCTCAGAAGAAATAGGCTGCACCACTGAGATGGGCACGGCCTCATGGGAACAGCGCTATCTGCTCGCGCTCCTCGGGGCCCTCTGCGAAGGCACGACCTCTTCAGCAGCAGGGGCATTTCAAGCTCCACCCTTCTGGCTTCTTCAGCCGGGGCTCCCACTAGGAACTTCTTCCCCAAAGAGCTCCCCGGCCTCTTCACCTGAAATGGCTGGAGTAGGACCCTCTTCCCAGCAGAGCTCCCCGACCTCTTGATTAAAATAACCTGAGTAGGCCCTCGGCTCCAGCAGATTCTCAGCCCCCAGCCGGCCCTTCAGCCTGTGGTCCCCGCACGGCAGGGCTCCTCTTCTTCAGCCGCGTGGCAGCCACCTTCATCTTCTTCTTCTCCGGCTGAGAAGCCACCGAAGGCTTGATGCCCGCCATCTTATAGGACAGTTTGGTGACAATGGGTCCCAACAACATGACCGCCATGGCAGGTGCGTCTTCCCCAAGTGCACAAGCCAGGTGCACCCGTTGGGCGATGCGCATGGATGCTTTCTTACCCTGGACTTCGCCGACTCGCAACGGCATCTGCAGACAAAGAGGGACTTCTGCACTGTGTTCTACTGCACCTCTTACAAAATTACAGATATTAGTATGTATGCGCAGCGTACCTTGGGGCGCCGCTAGAGCAGCGAAGAAAGAATCTATCATTGTCCCACGGTGGACGGAGCCCATCCTCGTATGGCGGGGGCATCCGGGGTCCAAAGACGAAACCCGTGCTGATCCCAGCCCACCTTAGGGTGGTCTCGCCCATTGGGCAGCCGAGAAAGGGAAGAACGCCGCATGCGCTCCTTGAAAGGACATCGTCCAACCACCCCAGCAGCTTGAACGTATGCCTGCCACCGCACTCCCCCGTGAGTCAGCAGAGGCCTCCGCGCAATGCTTTGCACGGATTGTCGCGTCCTCGCCACGGGAAAGTCCCATGTGCCCTCGCGCGGCAAGAAGAAAAAGGATCCGTGCCAGTTGTGGTAGGATCTGGGCGCAGCAGTGAAGGAGATGGAGTGGTTACCTCCAACATTTATGGGAGTGACGTGAAGAACGCACCCCACTCCTCGGCTCCAACCGATAAAAACGGTTGAACACATCGGCGAATGGCTTCACGCCGGCCATGTGGCGGCGACAATGAAGCCCGCAATACTCAGGAAAGTATTGGGCGCCAACTGAGTTGGGGGCATTCCCCAATCGGCACAAAGATCTTGCACCAGTTGAGGGAAGGGATACCGTAATCCCGCCGAAAGCTGCGCCGTGTACAGGCACAACACCCGGTTCTCCTTGTTCTCCTCCGTAACGGGCCAACCCATCGCCCGACAAACACCCGCACGGGACGCATATACCGGCGTTTTCTCCACGGGCCGAAGGCCCCCACCATTTCTGGTGAATTCTCTCAAACTTCACCGTGGTCTTCTCGAGAGGAGCGACCACCGGGCGAACAGCTTCCTTGGAATCCATCTCTGCAAAAGGAAGAACAGATAGGCATATAAATCGAAACAGCCCAAAGAAAGGCATTTCGGCAAGCGCTCAGTGCGCTCAGAGAACTTGAAGCACTCAGTGTGCGGGAAGAAAAACTTACCTGAATGGTTTAAGGCAGTAAGCAAGAACGAACGGAGCGTTTGGCAAATGAACAGTTGACCGGAGGAATCTCGAACGAAAAGGAGGAACCACCGCAAATCACCTCTCAACTGCCGATGAAATCGCCAAGAAACGCAAGAATACGAAAGGGTTACTCAAAGCAGAGCGAACAAATGCAAGAGTGGAGAAGAAAGGTTTTCAATCTTCTCGGGTACGCTTTTATAAGCCCGCCAAAATGAAAAAGCGCTTTTAAGCGTGAATGACTCCTGAGGCGCCACGTGCCAGCATCCAGCGGTTATTAAACCTCTCCCCGCCGTACAAAAGAAGAAACGCTTTTACAAAGCGTAATCGACCCCTACGGCGCCACGTGTTGCGTCCCATAACGGTCAGTAAACCTCTCATCTTCCTTTATCTCTCCTGCAATAAATGTTGAAGAGACTCTTCGCTGCCTTCGCAATCAAACGGTCCGCAAACGGCCCAAGCGCCTTCGCCAACTCCAAAGACTTGGAATTTGAACAGAGTACGGGACCCCGCCCATACTCTGCCTTCAGGAGGAGGCATCTTGGTACACTACCCAAGCAAATGCCCCCTCCTCAAAACTCACAAGGATCATGAAGGATCCAACACGAATATCAGACCATAAAAGGTCATCGCGCTCCACACAAACTCGCGTTCGTGATCGCACGCCTCAACATGGTATTTTCAAACAGTATCTTCAACACAGAGTAAAGGGTCGTGAAGGATCCAACACAAACTATCAGATTATAAAAGATCTTCACTTGTGACTACTACATCGGTCCTCAAAGAAAGTACTTTCAAAAACGGAGTACAGTGACCCCGCCCATACTCCGCTCTCGTGAGGAGGCATCTTGGTACACTACCCAAGCAATCGCGCCTCGCGTTGTATCGAGAATCATACGAGGCCTTGGGAGAGGTCTCATCCTTGTGGTCTCCAGAATCGCCTTCGCAAGGTCTCATCCTTGTGGTCTCCAGTATCGCCTTCGCAAGGTCTCATCCTTGTGGTCTCCAGTATCGCCTTCGCAAGGTCTCATCCTTGTGGTCCCCAGTATCGCCTTCGCGAGGTCCTGCCCTCGCGGGCCTCCAGACTCGCAGGGGCGACGTCTCATACTCACCCTTGCGTTTCTAAAGCCTGCGCGGGCCCCCCTCGCGGACTTAGGGCGAACCCTCGTGATCTCCCTCGCCTCCATGGGTCTTACTCCCAGTCTCCTGCCTATACTGGCCCCGCCCAGATAAGGCCTTGGTACCTGTGTTCGTGCAACCCTCACCCCTTATTTGGCTATATTCTATTTGGGGCCTTCGCCCCTATGGGCCTTCGCCCACCACTTGCTCCACTTGGAAATAGACCACTTGGTCGTCTGACATCAACCGGCCAATAAGGAGGGCAGCACGAGCCTGGGAGATCTTCACCAGATTTATACGCCAGACATTCTCTGACAAGTGAATCACCTAAGGCGGTTTGCTGAGATCTTCATCATCACAGCCGCCTTATCTCCAATCAGTCTGACACAGACTTATCTCAAACAGCCTGTCTAAGGGCTTCAACTGGGGGAGGCTCTTCTCCTGGCATCACTCTATAAATAGGGTGATGTCCACCCTAAATCGGGTAAGCTACTACACGCCCCCCCACTCCCCTCTTGCTACTTCTGAGTATTCTCCTTATCTTTTACAGATTACTCTGAACAGCAAGCTTGGAGTCTCAAGAACATCATCTGCTCCACCACATCAACTGAGAGTCCGGGCCTTCCTTAGGAACGAGACTATCAGCTTCTGAAGGAAGCGTTGCTTCGCAACATCAAGAAGGCAGGCCTGCTCCCACCGGTACCGCATGCTGTGCGCCCGCTCTTGGTTGCCATAATCGCACCAACTCTCTAGTTGGGCTACGCGCTTGGCATGCTCCTCCTTGAGCTCCTCCTCCCTCTTCTTTGAGGACTCCAGCTCCCTCCTGAGAGAGGCAATCTATGATATCTGGGAGTCGTCCCGCTTATTGGGATACTTCAGGAAGTCATTCCATTGCTCAAAGCAACAGCGTGACCTTTGACAGCCGCCTACATCCCAATGCTATTAAAGCGAAGCGAAAAAGGCTAAACTAAACTCATACGTAAAGACCAAAGCTGTCTTACTGCAGACTTTGTTGAGCTGCCTCCTCATGAATTCGGCAGGGAGTCCAGGCTCCGCTCGGTCACCTCCTGTCATAGGGGGTGCGCAGCCCTCCAGGCGGGATTGGAGGGTTTGCTCCCCCCCGCAGCGGTGAACTGCTATTCCTCGGGAGGAAGACCGGATCCCATGCATCTTTCACGAGCCTCCTTGCTCCTTGTACACCCCGAGTCTGTCCGGTGCCTCTGGACTCTCGGGAGGTCTCGGCTCCTCGAGACCACTTGGGGGCCGACTTGGCGGCAACGCGCCTCCGCTCCAAATAGTGGGACCAGACTCCGGTCTTCTCAAGGACCTCGCTCTGGTCCCCAAATCGGCGGGGATCTCTGTCAAGACCCCTTGGTCCACAAGAGCCTCACAGGGACCGGCCCCTTGGCCTGAAGGGCCCACGCCTACAAAGGATGGGCATCAAGCAACTAGGAAGCAGAAGTATGGACTCAAAAACAAAGAAAGTACTGTCAAAATCAAAAAGACTTACCGGCAGAAGGACGCCCCCAACCACTGACTTCCAGCTGACTGCTGGAAGGTTGGGCAATCTCCCAACCACTTGTCCTCGCAGAGGACCGTGTTACCAGACCCCCTTCCTCCGGGGCCTCACTACTAGAAGAGGAAGAAGTCTCCTCAACCACCAGGATCCTCTTCCCCTTTGTTGCAGGGGCCCCCACCCCTGAAGGGGCCTCTACAGGGATCCCCTCCCCAGAAGGAATGGCTGCAGGGATCTCCCCCCCTGCATTAGTGGTCTCCGCCTCCTCCATGGGAATGACTGGTACCTCCTGCTGGCCAGGACTCCCAATGGCCTTTGCAGCCTGGTTGCCCCTCCTTCTCATAGAGATCAGGATGTTGGCTGCTGACATCTTGCCCTTGGGAGGAGGCACTCTTCCTCTGGTGATGATCTCTGCCGCGACCACATGACCGGGCAGGTCTTCACCTTGAACTGGTGAAGGGCTCGCGAAGAGCCCAGATACAAAGGCCTCAGCGGCCTCCTCAGAAGAAATGGGCTGCACCACTGAGATGGGCACAGCCTCGACGGGAACAGCGCTATCTGCTCGCGCCCCCTCTGGCCCCTCTGCAGAAGGCACGACCTCTTCAGCAGTAGGGGGCATTTCAAGCTCCGCCCTTCTGACTTCTTCAGCCAGGGCTCCCACTGAAACTTCGCCCAACAGCCTCTTCAGCTGAAATGGCCGGAATAGGACCCTCTTCCCCAGCAGGCTCCCTGGCCTCTTCAGTTAAAATAACTGGAGTAGGCCCCTCTGCTCCAGCAGGATTCTCAGCCTCCCCAGCCGGCCCTTCAGCCAGGGTCCCCTCAGTACCGGCAGGGGCTCTCTCTTCTTCAGGCTGCGTGGCAGCCACTTTCCTCTTTTTCTTCTCCGGCTGAGAAGCCATCGAAGGCTTGATACCAGCCCTCTTTTTGGACAGTTTGGGGACAATGGGTCCCAACACCTTGACCGCCATGGCGGGCGTCTTCCTCAAGTGCACATGCCAGTGCACTCGTTGGGCGTGCGCATGGATGCTTTCTTACCACAGGCTTCGCGGACTCTGCAACGGCATCTGCAGACAAAGAGGGACTTGAGACCGGGTTCTACCGGACCTCTTACAAAATTACAGTATATTAGTATGTATGCGCAGCGTACCTTTGGGCGCCGCTAGAGCAGCGAAGAAAGAATCTATCATTGTCCCACGGTGGACGGGAGCCCATCCCTCGTATGGCGGGGGCATCCGGGGGTCCAGCACGAAACCCGTGCTAATCCCAGCCCACCTTAGGGTGGTCTCGTCCAGTTGGGCAGCCGAGAAGGGGAAGAACGCCTCGCATGCGCTCCTCGAAAGGACATCGTCCAACCACCCCAGCAGTTGAACGTATGCCTGCCACCGCACTCCCCCGTGAGTCAGAACAGGCCTCCGCGCAATGCTTTGCACGGATTGTCGCGTCCTCGCCACGGGAAAGTCCCATGTGCCTTCGCGCGGCAAGAAGAAAAAGGATCCGTGCCAGTTGTGGTAGGATCTGGGCGCAGCAGTAAAGGAGATGGAGTGGTTACCTCCAACATTTATGGGAGTGACGTAGAAAAACGCACCCCCACTCCTCAGCTCCAACCGATAAAAACGGTTGAACACATCGGCGAATGGCTTCACGCCGGCCATGTGGCAAAGACAATGAAGCCCGCAATACTCAGGAAAGTATTGGGCGCCAACTGAGTTGGGGGCATTCCCCAATCAGCACAGGGATCTTGCACCAGTTGCGGAAAGGGGTCCCGTAATCCCGCCGCAAGCTGCGCCGTGTCTGAGCACAGCACCGGTTCTCCTTGTTCTCCTCGGTAACGGGCCAACCCATCGCCCGACAAACACCCGCACGGGATGCGTATACCGGCGTTTTCTCCACGGGCCAGAAGGCCCCCACCGTTTCCTGGTGAATTCTCTCGAACTTCACCGTGGTCTTCTCTAGAGGAGCGACCACCGGGCGAACAGCTTCCTTGGAATCCATCTCTACAAAAAGAAGAACAGACAGGCATATAAATCGAAACAGCCCAGCAAAGGCATTTCGGCAAGCGCTCAGTGCGCTCAGAGAACTTGAAGCACTCAGTGTGCGGGAAGAAAAACTTACCTGAGTGGTTTAAAGCAGTAAGCAAGAACGAACGGAGCGGTTGGCAAATGAACAGTTGACCGGAGGAATCTCGAACGAAAAGGAGGAACCGCCGCAAATCACCTCTCAACTGCCGATGAAATCGCCAAGAAACGCAAGAATACGAAAGGGTTACTCGAAGCAGAGCGAACAAATGCAAGAGTGGAGAAGAAAGGTTTCAATCTTCTCGGGTACGCTTTTATAAGCCCGCCAAAATGAAAAAGCGCTTTTAAGCGTGAATGACTCCTGAGGCGCCACGTGCCAGCATCCAGCGGTTATTAAACCTCTCCCCGCCGTACAAAAGAAGAAACGCTTTTACAAAGCGTAATCGACCTACGGCGCCACGTGTTGCGTCCCATAACGGTCAGTAAACCTCTCATCTTCCTTTATCTCTCCTGCATTAAATGTTGAAGAGACTCTTCGCTGCCTTCGCAATCAAACGGTCCGCAAACGGCCCAAGCGCCTTCGCCAACTCCAAAGACTTGGAATTTGAACAGAGTACGGGACCCTGCCCATACTCCGCCTTCAGGAGGAGGCATCTTGGTACACTACCCAAGCAAATGCCCCCCTCCTCAAAACTCACAAGGATCATGAAGGATCCAACACAGAATATCAGACCATAAAAGGTCATCGCGCTCCACACAAACTCAGTTACGTGGATCACACGCCTCAACATGGTATTTTCAAACAGAATCTTCAACACAGAGTAAAGGGTCGTGAAGGATCCAACACAAACTATCAGATTATAAAAGATCTTCACTTGTGACTACTACATCGGTCCTCAGCAAAGTACTTTCAAAAAACGGAGTACAGGACCCTGCCCATACTCCGCTCTCAGGAGGAGGCATCTTGGTACACTACCCAAGCAATCGCGCCCTCGCGTTTTATCAGAATCATACGAGGCCTTGGGAGAGGTCTCATCCTTGTGGTCTCCAGTATCGCCTTCGCAAGGTCTCATCCTTGTGGTCTCCAGTATCGCCTTCGCAAGGTCTCATCCTTGTGGTCTCCAGTATCGCCTACGCGAGGTCCTGCCCTCGCGGGCCTCCAGACTCGCAAGGGCGACGTCTCATACTCACCCTTGCGTTTCTAAAGCCTGCGCGGGCCCCCCTCGCGGTCTTAGGGCGAACCCTCGCGATCTCCTCGCCTCCATGGGTCTTACTCCCGCCTCCCGCCTGCCTATACTGGCCCCGCCCAGATAAGGCCCTGGTACCCAGGTTCGTGCAACCCTCACCCCTTATTTGGCTATATTCTATTTGGGCCTTCGCCCCTATGGGCCTTCGCCCGCCGCTTGCTCCACTTGGAGATAGACCACTTGGTCGCCCGACATCAACCGGCCAATAAGGAGGGCAGCACGAGCACGGGAGATCTTCACCAGATTTATACGCGGACATTCTCGACAAGTGAATCACCTAAGGCGGTTTGCTGAGATCTTCATCATCACAGCCGCCTTATCTCCAATCAGTCTGACACAGACTTATCTCTAACTGCCTGTCTAAGGGCTTCAACTGGGGGAGGCTCTTCTCCTCGCATCACTCTATAATTAGGGTGATGTCCACCCTAAATCGGGTAATCTACTACACTCCCACCCACTCCCCTCTTGCTACTTCTGAGTATTCTTCCTATCTTTTACAGATTACTCTGAACAGCAAGCTTGGAGTCTCAAGAACATCATCTTCTCCACCATATCAACTGAGAGTCCGGACCTTCTTTAGGAACGAGACTATCACGGAGGAATGACTAGAGCTTGGGTAGAGTTAGATTACCTGAACAGTTCAAATGAAATGGGTATTTATAGTCCAGGTTATTGGATGGCAAATCCACAATATTCCATGGAGGGAGTAGGTGACATTTCTTTATCCTTTTTCACAACAAGGGACAAGATCAGGGTGTGTCAGTGGTCATACATACATTATGCATTAATGATCCAAATGTGGTGTTGTCAGCCGGCCTTGCGGGTGATCGATGCAAAGGTCAGCCAAAAGAGATGTAGGGCCATTCGGCCAAAGAGAGGTACAAGGTCGTTCTGCCAGTGATGGGCTATATGGGTCTAAGGTTATTCAAGTTTAAGTTGACCCTCCTTTCAGTTCCAGACTTAAATTGTTTTGAATGAGGGCCTTAGTCACATGGACCTTGTGGGCCTGTTAGGTTTGGGCCAGCCTTCTAGACTTGTTTGGTCGTTGGGCTGATTGGCCATCATCAAGGTATTCGATGCTTGCGCTAAGAATGCCAAAAAAGAGAGCCAAGGAATGAGAGGAATTGCCGGTAGTGGAGGTTAAGCTGATGATGTGATCATGAAAATGATCAACTCTTGAAAGGATCTAGCTAGGGAGATGAACAACAATTTTCTTGATAATTTCGGCCAACAAAAGCACCTTTCAACTACAAAGTTGAACAATACTTTAGATGCCAAGGAAAGAAGAATTCCACCATTTTTGGTAATGGAAGGTTAGGACCAACCATTACTTCAAACTAGTGGGTAAGGACCTGCACTATCTTACTTTCCCTCCCATTTCCTAAATAGCACAAATACAATTCAAATATAAGTCCTTGAAGCTGAAAATCTGATGGAAATGTGTAAAGTCCGAATTGCCCTTGGTGGAGCGTGAGTTTCACGCGCTTGAGGAGGGTGGCGCGTGAGGGCGCGTGGCGAGGGGAGATGGCACGTTCAAGCTACCTTCCGGCTTCTTCAAGGCTCAGGAACATGGTGCAGCATTCCAAGGGTGGCGGGGGAGCTTTCGGGATTTGGTGGAGGCGCGTGGAGCGCGTGGGTGAAGTGAGATGGCGCGTTGGGCGCGTGGCCTTCTCCTCGACCTCAAGGAAGGTATAGGTGATGCTTCCCAAAGGGTTTGGGGTCTTCTCCACTTGAATCCTCATGTGTTGAAGCTTGAGGTCTTGATCTTGATCTTCGTTCTGCTCCTCTCCTTATGCCATGATCTTCATAAAGGCTTGGAGCTTCTCTTGCACCTTCTTTAACCTAGACCGAGTCATGGGTCCATTGAGGCCTTGGAAGGGACTTAGAGCCTCTTGTGTGTGAGTTGGGTGGATGTCCACATCATTCCCTCCCTCTTGAAAAGAATCCGACCTCGGATTTAGTTCTTCCATATCACCTTCAAAAGGAAGCAAATCACAAACATTGAAAGTTGCATGAACATTATAGGAACCATCACATGGCAAGTCAAGAACATATGCATTATCATTGATCTTCTTTGTGATTTGAAAAGGTCCATCTCCTCTAGGTGAAAGTTTGCTCTTCCTAGCTTGTGGAAACCTTTCTTTTCTAAGGTGCAACCAAACCCAATCCCCTACCTCAAAAGTCCGAAACTTCTTGCCTTTATTTACCCTTTTTGCATACGCTTCATTGATCTTGTTAAGTTGTTCATGAACCTTAGCATGCAAGTCTTTCATTTGTTGAGCTTTCTTTTGACCACTTACATCAATTTGATCATCATGATTTAAAGCAATCAAGTCCAAAGGGGTTAAAGGATTAAAACCATACACAACTTCAAATGGACTAAATGAGGTGGAAGAATGGTATGCATGGTTATAAGCAAACTCAACATGTGGCAAACATTTCTCCCATTCTTTCAAATTCTTCCTAAGTATGGTTCTCAAGATAGTGATTAGGGTTCTATTAGTAACCTCGGTTTGACCATCGGTTTGTGGATGACTAGATGTAGAAAACATTAAGCTAGTTCCTAACCGAGACCACAAGGTCCTCCAAAATGTCCAAGGAACCTAGAATCTCTATCACTCACAATTGACCTAGGAGTCCATGATATTTAACCACACTCGGTTGGGGTACAACAAAACACAATAGACCGGAACACACAAAATGGCACCTAAAATATCACACACAAAAGCAACCCCGACTCTACTCGGCAGGTGCGGGTCAGATCCTCCTGAAATGAAGAAATAAGGGGTAAGTTCTCGAAAGAACTTAGTAAGGGCTGAGGTATAAGCAAAGATTTTCTTGGAGCACAAGAAACCTGCAACCAAAGAAAAACGCAGATATACAAGAATACACATGCTCAACCAATGCAGAATTCAGCCAAATGCAATGCAAGTCAAACAATGGATTATGATGTAGTTAGGCACAATGACGGTCTTACCGGCCTTAGCCGAGGCACACATATAATCATACACAAGAGCATGGCCAGCTCGGGGTCATGATCCCCACTGTCATATCACAAACACCTTAAAGGTGTATCACACAGACTTACACCATTTAGGTGTAGATACACATCCTCAATGTTGATCCCGCGACCTGCACACCAATGCTTATACCATTTGACCAAGTTTGGCATCACCGGGCCAACCCCTCAAACCAAACTTAGCCTCAATATACTCCGATACGCATTTTATAAAGTACTCCAAAATGCAGTACCCAGAGATACACTGAACCCTTACCTTTCACAGAAGTCATAATGGTATTTCCCGATCAGCTGTCCCGGTACGGATTTCGGAAGAGTTTCGTCATCACTTCCGACTACCACCTGTCCACATATGATCCATGATACAGAATACACATTCAGAATTCACAAAATTGACCCACAACAAAAGCGCCAAAAATAGGGCTCGGACAGGGAAAAACGGCTTTTTACATACGGCTTTTCAACGAAATCTGAACCGTACAAAATGTATAACTCTCAGCTCTGATCAATAATATATCCTTACCTTCCGTCAAATCAGGCCTGAAGTTGAGTTTCTATTCAAATTTCAGAACAATATTGGCAGCACTTCTACAAAGATTCACCACACTCGACACAAAAGACGTAATAGAAGGTGTAAGGAACGCTTAGGAACCATAAAATCAATCATAGGAGAATTTTCATAAATGTGGAGAAATTTGCAGAAACTCACGGTTTCCAACCGAGCCACAATCACAAAAACCGATTTATAAGGAGTTAATTATTTCTCCTAAAGATCGATTTACCCAATCGACCTTCAAGATTTTGGTGAGAGATTGAGAAATCTCACTTTGGCTCCTTAAGCTCGGCGAGGTACAGAGAAGAAAGAAGAAAGAAATGAAGCTTTTGCTTCCTGTTACGTTTCTATCTTTCTTTCACGTATCTTTCTTTACTAATACTATATATATATATACATACATACATACATACATGATACATACACACATATATATATATATATATATATAATATTACTAAAGCGCACACACACACTAACTTTCGATTAATTCTCACCGCCTCTCCTGCCGTTCGTTTTCTTTTTCTTTTTCTTTTTCTTTTTCTTTTTCTTTTTCACTTTAGCCCTTAAACTTTCAAAAGTTGCAATATAGTCCAAATTTCAAAATTGCAACTTCCAAACCGTAACTCCAAACGGCACAAAATTTGAGACACATTCTCGGGACCTCATAACACGCATAAAACATACTTCACATAACTAATTATGAGTCCCGAGCCCCACAAAAAATCGCTAATCCCGGTAAATACGCTTAATCACGTAATTAGCGTAATCACTTACCGGGTGTCGGTAATGCACAACATGCTTGAAAAACGATTCGGCCACTTTAGATGCATCATCACTTTTATGACATGGAATGAAATGTGCCATTTTAGAGAATCTATCAACAACCACAAAAATAGCGTCATGTCCATGTGAGGTTGTAGGCAAACCACTAACAAAGTCCATGCTAATATCAACCCAAGGGAGAGTAGGAGAAGGAAGAGGAGTGTACATCCCTTTCGGTTGGAGAGTGACTTTTGCCTTATGACAAGTGATGCATCTTGCACACATCCTTGTGACATCTTTCTTCATGCCCGGTCAATAGAATTTTTCCTTAAAAGTCTCTAGTGTCTTTTGGACACCAAAATGGCCCATTAGGCCGCCACCATGCGCTTCCTTGGTGATGACTTCTCTCATAGAACTCCTTGGTACACAAAGCCTTTTAAACTTAAACAAGAAGCCAACAAATATGTAGTAGCCATTTCGGCTACCCTTAGCACATGAAGCATAGATATCACCAAAATCAAGGTCATGCTCATACATATCTCTTAAGCACTCAAATCCAACAATCTTAGCATCAAGAGAAGAAAGAAGTACATATCTCCTAGACAAAGCATCGGCTACAACATTTTCTTTCCCCTTCTTGTACTTAATCACATAAGAGAATGATTCAATGAATTCTATCCATCTAACATGTCTTTTGTTCAAGTTGCCTTGACCTTGAAGGTACTTCAAAGAGATGTGATCCATGTGGATCACAAATTCTCTTGGCAACAAATAATGACTCCACACTTGGAGTGACCTCACAAGAGCATAAAGCTCCTTGTCATAAGTGGAGTAGTTCAATGTAGCACCACTCAATTTTTCACTAAAGAAAGCAATGGGCCGGCCTTCTTGGTGCAAAACAGCACCAATGCCAATCCCACTTGCATCACATTCCACCCCAAACACTTTCTCAAAGTTAGGCAAAGCAAGCAAGGGAGCATTCATCAATTTAGACTTTAAAGCAAGAAAAGACTCCTCTTGGGCTTTGCCCCATGCAAACACAACATTCTTCTTAGTTGACTCATGTAAGAGGCGGTAATAGAGGAGAAGTCCTTGATAAACCTCCTATAAAAACTAGCAAGACCAAGCAATGATCTTATTTCGGTTATTGACTTAGGAGTGGGTCATTCCCTTATTGCTACCACTTTACTTTCATCAACTTTACCTCCATGCTTTTCCACAACAAATCCAAGAAAGTTAACTTCACTTGTAGCAAAGACACTTTTCAAACTTAGCATACAATTTCTCAAGCCTAAGTGTATCTAAAACATGCTTCAAGTGATCAATATGCTCAACATGATTCTTGCAATACACCAAAATGTCATCAAAGTAGACAACCACAAACTTTCCAATGAAATGCCTCAAAACATGGTTCATTAATCTCATGAAAGTACTAGGTCCATTGGTTAATCCAAAGGGCATAATATTCCATTCATACAAGCCAATTTTAGTCTTAAATGTCATTTTCCATTCATCACCCTCTTTCATTCGAATTTGATGATATCCACTTTTCAAGTCAATCTTAGAGAAAACACATGAACCACTCAATTCATCAAGAATATCATCAAGTCTAGGGATATGATGTCTATACTTTACAGTGATGGTGTTGATGGATCGGCAATCCATACACATCTGCCAAGTGCCATCACTTTTGGGCACTAAGATGACCGGCACGGCACATGGAGAAAGGCTCTCTTTAATGAAACCCTTTTGGAGCAACTCTTGCACTTGTGCTTGAATCTCCTTGGACCCTTAGGGGTTAGTCCGGTAGGCGGCCTTGTTGGGAAGTGGAGCACCCGGAATCAAGTCAATTTGGTGCTCAATCCCTCTATATGGAGGGAGGCCGCAAGGGTCCTCAAACACATCCTCATATGCCTTCAAAAGATCCTGCACATCCAAAGAAAGAGAAGATACTTGCTCAAGTGTTAGCATGCATGAAGTTGGAACCATGAGAAAATAAGTTTTGTTTTGCAAAAGTGCTCTTTTGAAATCTCTCTCTTTGGCCAAGTGGGGTATGCACTCTTGTTTTCTCTCTTGCTCACTTGAGGTGTTTCCCACATATGCACACTCCTTTTCTCTCAAGGATCCTTGATCCTTCTCACTCTTTTCTCTCTTCTCCCTTCCCATTTCCCTCCTTTTACTCTCGGCCTTATTCGCCAAATGGACTTGATCTTGTAGAGCTTGAGTGGGTGTGAGTGGAAGTAGGGTGAGGTTTCGGTTTTGGTGAGTGATGATGTACTTGTTGGCATTTCCATGATGAATGGCATGTTTGTCGAATTGCCATGGCCTCCCAAGTAAGATGTGAGTGGCTTGCATCCTCACAACATCACAAGTGATGGTGTCTTCATACTTGCCAATTCGGATTGGCACCTCCACTTGCTTCACCACCTTGACAAATGATCTATCATCCACCCATTGGAGTTGATAAGGTTTCGGATGGAGCTTGGTGGGAAGATGTAACTCATTTACCATATCTTCACTTGCGGCATTCACACAACTACCGCTATCAACAATGAGACTACATAGTGTGTCATTCACCAAAGCCCTTGTTTGGAAGAGGTTCTCCCTTTGTGAAGTTTCGGTTATCTTGGGAGAACTTTGGAGAACCCTTTTGGTGACCAAGATATGCCCCTCAAGAGGCAACTCTCCCTCTTCTTCCTCGGTTTCTTCATTTGGAAGTTCATGTGGAACTTCCTCCTCATCTCACTTGAGATGTCACCATTTGGTCTAATCACCATAACTCTCTTGTTGGGACATTCTCTTGCATAGTGTCCCTTGCCAAGACACTTGAAACATTCAACGGTTCTTGCTTGAGGTGGCGGGTTTGTGGGTTTGGAGGGGTAGGTTGGTTTCGGTTGTGGGTTAGAATAGGGAGTGGGGTGAGATGGTGGTTTTGGTTGTGAGTGGGAGTGATAAGGAGGCTTGGAGGTGGCAGTTTGGTAGGGTTTGGAGGTGGAGGGCTTGCTTGTGGAGGTCGGTTTGCTCCATGTGTTTCGGTTGGAGGTGTGGTAGGAAGTGTAGGAACTTCCTCTCTTCAATTGTTTCTCCACTCTTATGGCCTTATGCACTAACTCTTGATAATTTCCATAGTCACAAAGTTCCACCGCTCGAGAGATGTCATCTCTCAAACCATACAAAAACTGAGCCATCTTTGCCTCATGGTTCTCCTTGATATTAGCTCTCATTAAGGCGCTTTCAAGCTCCTTTTGGTAGTCTTCAACACTTCGGTTGCCTTGGGTGAGGTGTTGCAACCTTTGAGCACATTCTCTTTCGTAGTAGCATGGGATGAACCGAGCTCTCATGGCGTGCTTGAGCTCCTCCCAAGTGTCAATGGGAGCTTGGCGGTTTCTAGCTCTTGCTTGGTGTTCTTGCTCCCACCAAATGATGGCATAGTCATGAAGTTCAGTGATAGCTAGTTTGAGTTTGGTAGCATCATTGTACCCCATGACATCAAAGACTCTCTCGGTTTTGTTCACCCAAGTGAGGTACTCCTCCGGATCACTTGAGCCATAGAAAGGTGGAACTTGAAGCTTCACGTTGTTGAGAGCGTGTTGATCTTGAACTTGGCCTCTCTCTCCTAGGTTTCGATTAAACCCTCGATGGAAGTGGATTCTTGCATACTCTTCTTCTTCATCTAGGTCTCTTTCAAGATAGGCCTTTGCTTGCACCCTATCTTGAAAGATTCTTCTTCTAGGGTTTCGGTTGGGTGGTGGTACTTCATGGTGTTCTTCATCACAACTCTCTGAAACCTCCTCAACCATTCGGCCCCTCCTTGGTGGGACAAGAGGCCGAATGCTTGGAGAATTTTGTGGTGTCTTTTGGGGCGGTTCTCTCCTTGTGACGTCGATTACACCTTGGGCATGGGAGCTCTCCGGTAGTTTGCTTTGTGCAATTTCAAGTCTTGTAACCTTGTCACTAGTGGTGACAATTTGAACCTTGATCTCCTTAAGTTCTTGCACAAGGTTGGCAAAAGTTTCTTCCAAACTTGGCTTGGGAGGAGGTGATGAAGAAGAATCGGTTGACATACCTACAACAAAGATTCCTCTCTTTTGCAATTGAAATAATGAAGTTAGTAGTATAAAACCCTCTCTTTATGTTGTATTCTCTCTTGTGTTTCACTCAAGGAGGATTCTCTTATGGTGTATCACTCTTGATTGGCTTTAACCTCTCAAGTCCACAACCTCTTTCAACCTTGTTCAAGGAAGACACAATAATGGACACAAGAACAAACTAGTAAAACTGAAAACAAGTAGAAAAAGAGAGCACTAGTTACTTGGAACTAGGTTTTGAAAAGTTTAAAGGTAGATGGGGGTTGAAAGAAGTAAGGTGTGGTATGAGAAAGGTCTTTTGCAAACAACAAACACCTTTTGATGCAAGATGTTTAGAACTTTTGGATCAAATGTACTTTTGGTGATGAACTTTGTATGAACACAAGATGAACTTGATGAACTTGCAAGAACACTTGATGAACACAACTTTTCTCTTTCTTCAAAAGTTGCACTTTTCTTGATCCTTTTTCAATAACAACAAACTTTTTCACTTCACAACATCATAGCATCATACAAACAACAACTTTTTGCACTTTCACTTTGCAAGAGATGGCATGAACTTTTTGGCCACACTTTAGAAAGGTAGAAAGTAGTTTCTTCAAATTTTGCAAATCAAAACAAATGGCTCTTTGAAGAAACTTACAACATAAACATCAACCAAGTACCAAAGCTCTGATACCACTTGATGTGATCATGAAAATGATCAACTCTTGAAAGGATCTAGCTTGGGAGATGAGCAACAATTCTCTTGATAATTTCGGCCAACAAAAGCACCTTTCAACTACAAGGTTGAACAATACTTTAGATGCCAAGGAAAGAAGATGGATCTAGCACCTCTCAACTACTTGATTGAGCAATACTAGATATGATTCTTGAACCAAAATTATGGAACAAGGGAATAGATTGAAGAAATGAGAAACCAAAGCCAAGAAGCTCTCAAAATGGAGACAATACTTTCGGTTATGTGAGTTCTAAGTGCTGAAAATGGTGAATGCTAACCTAAATACATGGAATGGTGGTAGTGGAGGTTATTACCCAAAGTGTGGCTAACACTTTTGGTAACAACCCCTTAAGTCTTCCTACCATTCTCATGCATAAAGCAAAAGGTATTATGACACTACCTAAAATGGTGAGGGAGAGTGGAAGGATTCCACCATTTTTGGTAATGGAAGGTAAGGACCAACCATTACTTCAAACTAGTGGGTAAGGACCTCCACTATCTTACTTTCCCTCCCATTTCCTAAATAGCACAAATACAATTCAAATATAAGTCCTTGAAGCTGAAAATCTGATGGAAATGTGTAAAGTCCGAATTGCCCTTGGTGGAGCGTGAGTTTCACGCGCTTGAGGAGGGCGGCGCGTGAGGGCGCGTGGCGAGGGGAGATGGCACGTTCAAGCTACCTTCCGGCTTCTTCAAGGCTCGGGAACATGGTGCAGCATTCCAAGGTGGCGGGGCAGCTTCCGGGATTTGGTGGAGGCGCGTGGAGCGCGTGGGTGAAGTGAGATGGCGCATGGGGCGCGTGGCCTTCTCCTCGGCCTCAAGGAAGGTATAAGTGATGCTTCTCAAAGGGTTTGGGGTCTTCTCCACTTGAATCCTCATGTGTTGAAGCTTGAGGTCTTGATCTTGATCTTCGTTCCGCTCCTCTCCTTGTGCCATGATCTTCATAAAGGCTTGGAGCTTCTCTTGCACCTTCTTTAACCAAGACCGAGTCATGGGTCCATTGAGGCCTTGGAAGGGACTTAGTGCCTCTTGTGTGTGAGTTGGGTGGATGTCCACATCAGCTGATGTCATGGAATCTGAGTACTCTAACACGACTTCGGCGAGGCTTCGTTGACCGGTGGAGCTTACAAGAGCCATAAGGGGCATAAAATCGATGAGATAAAGGGGAACAGAGGGACAAGGGAGGAAGAAGATTTGTGAAATCCAAAATTGAGGGCCTCTTTGTAAAAAAACGTTAGAAATGCATGGGGGCAACATGATATTTACTCTAAAACTTAACGAATTTTCTGAACCATGTGGCCTGTTAGTTACAATAGTGGTAAATTTATCATTTTCTCACACATCACTATAATTTTTACCCCTGAAAAACTTTAATGGTAAAAAGTTGTATACTAAACATACGTGGTAAAATTAACCATTTTTTCATTTTTTGAAATATGTTAAATTTTAGATATAACTAGAAATTTTCTCCATGTACATCATTGCCCCTTGGTTTGTCGATCCAACATCACAACAATTAGGAATTGGGGAATAAATAAATAATTGTGTCTGAGGTTTAATGAGCCGACCCATGCCCTTCGGCCCAGTTGCGTCGAGCTATTTACCGTGGCACCCCTTGGCCGCATCGAAGCCGCACCCCTAAGCCTACAATAGCTTTGTTCCCTTTCGGCACCTAAGGGTTCTTAGTTCGGTATAGTGCGGCTTTGGTCACATTACACAATTTTGAAAAATAAAAGAGAACCTCGATGAATATGGATAAATTTTATCTAGATTCGTCCAAGACAAACCCAAATGTTCATCTACCTTCAGCTCATATCAAAAGAGCCAAAACTATTTATCCACCCTAACCGCCACCGTCCACCATCATTTCCTTCCAACAAGAAATGCATGGGGGCAACATGATATTTACTCTAAAACTTAACGAATTTTCTGAACCATGTGGCCTGTTAGTTACAATAGTGGTAAATTTATCATTTTCTCACACATCACTATAATTTTTACCCCTGAAAAACTTTAATGGTAAAAAGTTGTATACTAAACATACGTGGTAAAATTAACCATTTTTTCATTTTTTGAAATATGTTAAATTTTAGATATAACTAGAAATTTTCTCCATGTACATCATTGCGGGTTTTCGATCCAACATCACAACATAATTGGGATGAGGTTTAATGAGCCAGGTCCGAAGTTGCGTCGAGCTATTTATCGTGGCAGAGGCCGCATCAGAAGCCGCAGTAAATAAGCCTACAGTAGCTTTGTTCCCGCAGTTCTTAGTTCGGTATAGTGCGGCTTTGGTCACATTACACAATTTTGAAAAATAAAAAAGAACCTCGATGAATATGGATAAATTTTATCTAGATTCGTCCAGCTAAACCCAAATGTTCATCTACCTTCAACAAAAAAAACCCAAAACTGTTTATCCACCCTAACCGCCACCGTCCACCATCGTTTCCTTGACACTATCCACCACCGCCACCTTCGACCACTACCGTCCATCACCACGACCATCCATCAATTTGCGAGAATGAGAGGAAAAAAGAGAAATTAATGATAGTATTGAACAAAAGTGAACAAAAACATTAAAAAAAAATTGGTAACCCTCACCTTACAGATTCGGTGCCAACAAAGAAGAAGAAAATAGAAGAGAAGGAGAAAGAAAGAAGGGATAATAGTGGAAGAAGAAGAGAAAGACAGAAGACAAAAAAGAGGAGAGATGAAGAGAAGAAGATTGTCAGATGAAGGAGAGATAGAGAAGAAAGGAGAAAGAAGAAGAAGAAGATTTCGAAGGAGAAGATGAAGGGAAAGAAAGAATGAAGGAGAAGATGAAGAGAAAATAAAAAGAATATGAAGAAAAGAAAAAGAGTGTGTAGCGCTAGATAATAGAAAGAAGATGAAGAAGAGAAAATAGAGAGAAGATGAAAAAGAGATGAAGAGAAAATACAAACCTCGACATTTACTGTGATTCCATGTTAATGCGGCCTCGATGTAGTGATATATTTATGGAAAAAAATATGTGCAAAAAAAATAAGCTTATTGCAATATGAATAAAATAAGAAACATGAAATATTTAATGTGAAATTAAAAAATGGAAATTAAAATCGGGGAAATGGATGACATAAATTTTAAACAAAAAAATCAAAGAAAAATATTCGCACCCAATTGAAAAGTGGAAAACACAAATGGAAAAATTAAATGAATGAATTATAACATAAGTTTGAAGAAAAAGATAGAACTATAGAAATATGTCCAACATTCACCGAGCGTAAATATAATAACTTGCTTGAAAGAGTATCCAACATTCATATATAGAGCATAAATGAGATCATGCATATTTTTTTAAAAATAGCACTTTTTATTGAGTTAAAAAAATAACTAATAACTAAGAACAATGTTCAAGTTAACTTGAAGTTCAAAATTATGTAAGTTCAAATTTCAAAAATAATTGACTTAATTATTTTTTTATGAAAAAATGATCTAATTTTAAAGTCAAATAAAATATTTTAAAAAAGAAAAAATTTGAGCATGGAAACTCTAATTACTCTTAAAATAAAGAGGAAGAGTAAAAAAACAATTAATTGAATTAAGTAAGAAATATTGGTAATTTGATTAGAAAGAGATCATCCCACTCATTTATAAGCAATATAGGAAATGTGAAAAAAAAACATGAAAAATATGCCAACCGATAAAATTGGAATAGAGTGAAAAATAAGATTAACAATTGATTAAAAATACCAAATAACTAAATTGTAAGTATAAAAAAAAGGAGAAAAAACATAACAAAAAATGGATCTTAATGATAAGCATAAATATATTAAATGCCAAAAAAATGTAAAACAAAAACAAAAAACACGTGGCACAACATGAATTGGAAATTTAAAAATGGAGTAAATGAATTTGTTTTAAAAAAGAGTAATATAAAACGATTTTTTACGAAAAAATAAAAGATATGAAAAAACATTAAAAAGGTCTAAAAAGTGAATGAAAAAAATTGATCATACAAAATGGTAAGGAAAAAATATTATTATGTGACAATCATAGAATAAACTGTTTAACGTGCAAACAAAAAAATGATATACTTAAGAAACAAAAAAAATGTTTCTTTTGATCATTTGAGATGAAGAACAACCTTTGATGGATGAGGACATCCTTGCAAAGACTTCGCCAGCTCCAAATAGTGCTCAACCTCAAGTGCGCGAGGCCCCAAATCTGCTCCAAGACCTCGGAGGACCTATGACAAGTTCCCGGTTCAAACAAGTCCAAGCCAGACTCAATACTTTCATGAAACTCATGGCACAAGGAGGAGAACAAGAGGAGGCTCGAGAAAGGACCTTACAACTTCGCCATCTCGGCATCATATTGGAGGAAGAGCACGCGAAGCACTTTGGAGCCTGAGACATAAGTACACTTGAAGGTGGCGATAGCGACACCCCCGTGCAAGAATTGAAGTCGCAAGCGAAGCCCCAAGGTGAAGCCATTCAAGCCAAGCCTCCAGGCGAGGCCTCGGCGCAAGACTTCTAGTCGTAGAATTGCCGAGAAGCCCTTTCTGCGAAGCCATCAGGCAAGACACTAGTGCGAGACCCCAGGCGAAGCTGCCCCGCGAAGCCTCCATACTTAACCAACTGGCCGACCAATCCTACCCGAAATGTCCCTTCTCTGAAGACACTCGGGAAGACAAATACTCACTTTACATGCAAAAGATACAGGAACACTTTTTAGGCTAAGCTTTTGCCTTTCTACCTTTCAGGAGCTTTTTGGATGGCATGCATGCAAAAGCACTTTATGCTTTCTGCATGCATGCGCAGATGTAAGAGCCGCTTTGCCCCTCACATCACTCCTCACCATTTAACCTAGCTTCACACACATTTGTAAGCAGAACATATTTTTAAGAAATCAGAAACTCTCCAAGTGAGGTTTGGTTTTTGTGTTCTCATATCTTGCAATTCCATTTCCTTTGTGATCCATGTAAGAGGATTCAAATATAATATCTAGTATTGCTTGATCTTGTAATCAAGAGGTGCTAGATCCCATTAAAAGTTGAGTGTGGTATCAAGTTAAGAGAACTCGTGAAAACCATTGAGTGGAAAAAGGCAAGAGTGAAATCATCACTAAACAGCCATCTTGAGTGAAACACAAGTGAGAGAGTAAACACTAAGGAAGTGGAGAGGTGATTCTGTTGCAAACTCCTTAACTTCATTTGCAAAAAGAAAGAGATCTTTTCTTGTAGGTATGGCGTCACCCAACACTTCACCATCTCCTCCTCATCCTTCACAACTCGCTTTGTTTGAATCCCTTGCTAAAATCAATCGAAGGTTGGACAGCATGGAACAAAGATTCGACCATGTAGATGCACAACAAGCCGCCTTTGGCGCCAAGCTTGTAAAGCTTGAGGTGGCTCAAGGCAAGCAACCTTCTACTTCCAAACCGCAAGAGGAAGCTAAAGCCTCCAGGGACTTGGGTGGTACAACATATACCGCCTTTGATCCTTCTCTCAAACAATCGCAGCAAACTCCTCTTAGCAAGCCGTATCAACAAAGAAGAAGTCCTACTGTACAAGACATTCCGGAAAGTAATGAGGATGAGTATTTCGAGGAACCACCCTTGGCGAACCCAAAGAAGAAAATCTTTCAAGATAGAGCACAAGCAAAGGCCTATCTTGAGAGAGACCTTGAAGAAGCGGAAGAAATGGAAAGAGGGTATGTCCATCGAGGGTTCAACCGACATCTCGGAGTAAGAGAGCAAGCGCAAGATCAACAAGCCCTCAACAATTTAAAGCTCCAAATACCACCATTCTATGGTTCTAGTGACCCGGAGGAGTATCTCGCTTGGGTAGCTAAAACCGAGAGGATTATTGAAATGATGGGTTCACTTGGTGGGAGCAAGAGCATTATAGGAGAGCCATGGAAAGAGATCACCCCATCTCCACCTGGGAAGATCTTAAGAGGGCAATGCGAAATAGGTTTGTGTCATGATACCATGACCAGGATTGTGCTCAGAAGCTACAACATCTCACTCAAGGCAACCGAAGAGTGGAAGACTACCAAAAAGACCTTGAGAAAGCTTTGGTGAGAGCTAATGTCCGGGAGAATGATGAGGCCAAGCTGGCACGGTTTTTATACGGCCTAAGGGAGGACATCGCCAAAACAGTAGAGCTGTGTGACTACAAGGATTACCAAGATTTGGTGCACAAGGCGATAAGAGTGGAGAAGCAACTCAAAAAGGGAAGCTCCTACCATTCTTCCTTCGCCCCCCAGCGAAGCTCAGGAAGCAGACCTACCCCCTTCGCCAAGGCGATGCCTTCAAAACCATACCAGTCTGCCGCCGCGATACCCCCCCTCTCGCCAGAATCAACCTTTCACGAGGCCTCCACCCCACCAAACAGCCCCACCCCATTCTCAACCAAGAACCAGTACCTATCCAAAACCTCCGACACTTCGCGCCCAACAAGGAGCATTAAGTGTTTTAAGTGTTTGGGAAAAGGAAATTATGCTAGAGACTGTCTTAACAAAAGGACCATGACCATCCGACCAAATGGGGACATCTCTAGTGAAGATGGAGAAAAGAATATTCCCGAGTCTCAAAATGAGGAGTTAGAAGAGGAAGAAGGAGAGTGGCCTTTTGAAGGCTTGATCTTGGTTACTAAGCGAGTCTTGCAAAGCTCCCTCAGTGTGATCGAAAGTACCCAGAGAGAGAACTTGTTCCAATCAAGGGCCATGGTGAATGGGACTCTATGTAGTCTCATTATCGATAGTGGGAGCTGTGTCAACGCAGCCAGCGAAGACATGGTCGCTGAACTGGGCCTTCGCACCAACGCGCATCCCAAACCGTACCAACTTCAATGGGTTGACGATAGAACCTTTGTAAAGGTTGACAAACAAGTCGAGGTACCGATAAAGATTGGCAAGTACGAAGACTCAATCACTTGCGATGTGGTGCGAATGCAAGCCACTCTCATTCTTTTGGGGAGGCCCTAGCAATACGACAAGGATTCCATGCATAATGGAAAGGTCAACAAATATTCCATCACCCACCTTGGTCGGCCGTATACTTTGTTACCCCTTTCCCCAGCCCAAGCCCTTCAAGATCAGTTCATTTGGCGAATAAGGCCGAGAAGAAAAAGTAGGAAGAGGGAAGAGAAAAGAGAGGAAATAGTGAGAAGGTTCAAGGAACCTCGAGCGAAAAGAAAGAGTGTGCATTCATGGGAAACACTATGAGTGAACAAGATAGAAAACGAGAGTGCATCCCTTCTCCCGCCAAAACTAAGCATCTTAAGAGGGCACTTTGTCGAAACAAAACGTGTTTTCTCATGGTCCTAACTCATTGCATGCTCACCCTTGAGAATATAGTTTCTCTTCCTTCATATGTGGAGGAAGTGTTGAAGGAATTTGAGAAGATTAACGAATCTTATGCAAAAAGAGTCAATAAGGGTAGGAAGTTTAGAAGTTTTCAAGTTGGGGATTGGGTATGGCTGCACTTAAGGAAGGAACGGTTTCCCCAAGCTAGGAAAAATAAACTTGCGTCAAGAGGCGATGGTCCTTTCCAAATCACTAAGAAAATTGGTGATAATGCCTCTGTACTGGATTTACCCTGTGATGGATCCTATAACGTACATGCGACATTTAATGTGTGTGATTTGGCCCCTTTTGAAGGTGATGAAGAATATGACAATCCGAGGACGGATTCTTTTCAAGAGGGAGAGTATGATGAGGACATCCCTGCAAAGACTCCGCCAGCTCCCAAAAGTGATCAACCACAAGTGCGCGAGGCCCCAAATCTACTCCAAGACCTCGGAGGACCTATGACAAGGTCCCGGATCAAACAAGTCCAAGCCAGACTCAATGCTTTCATGAAACTCATGGCACAAGGAGGAGAACAAGAGGAGGCTCAAGAAAGGACCTTACAACTTCGCCATCTCGGCATCATATTGGAGTAAGAGTACGCGAAGTCCTTTGGAGCCTGGAACATAAGTACACTTGAAGGTGGCGATAGCGAAACCCCCGTGCAAGAATTCAAGCCGCACGCGAAGCTCTAAGGCGAAGCCATTCCAGCCAAGCCTTCAGGCGAGGCCTCGGCGCAAGACTTCTGGTCGCAGAGTTCCCAAGAAGCCCTTTCTACGAAGTCAACAGGCGAGACCCTAGTACGAGACTCCCAGGCGAAGAGCCTCCCCGCGAAAGCCCACAGGCGAAGCCTTCCCGCGAAGGCCCCAGGTGAAGCCGCCCTGCAAAGCCTCCATACTTAACCAACTGGTCGAACAATCCCACCCGAAATGTCCCTTCTCTGAAGACACTCGGGAAGACAAATACTCGATTTACATGCAAAAGACACAGGAACACTTTTTAGGTTAAGCTTTTGCCTTTTCACCTTTTGGAAGCTTTTTGGATGGCATGCATGCAAAAGCACTTTATGCTTTCTACATACATGCGCAGATGTAAGAGCTACTTTGCCCCTCACATCACTCCTCACCATTTAAGCTAGCTTCACACACATTTGTAAGCAGAACATATTTGAAGAAATCAGAAACTCTCCTAGTGAGGTTTGGATATTGTGTTCTCATATCTTGCAATTCCATTTTCTTTGTGATCCATGCAAGAGGATTCGAATATAATATCTAGTATTGCATGATCTTGTAATCAAGAGGTGCTAGATCTCATATCCTTTCCCAGGCATTATCAAGTGCATTGCCTCACCTCGTAGTGAGGAGGTTCACTTGGCCGAAACCAAGCTAGATCCGCGAGAGCTTGATCGCGAGTTCAAGAACCATGATCGCATCAAGGTTACCGTTCATTGACAAGTAACATCTCTTAGTCCCTTACCAAAATGTATTATAGTATAATATAATATAATAAAGCCAAGCTTAAAGACATACTCTATGCATCCCTAAAAAAATGAATGATTGTTTTTTTGTAACAAATTAATTTTTATACTTATTGGATTTAAATTTAAGTTATGTTCGTGCATGTTGATGTTACAATTGTAATGGATATGAATATAACAATTGCCTCAACTTATCGTCTCATAATGTAATCCATATAAGTGAATAAAACTTATGATGATACGGTTTGAAATTTGATCTTTTTATTCATTCATAAAAAATTTGCGTCAAGAAGCACATCCTACGTAAAACTTTATCATTATACTTTTACATGAATTTATAGTGTTAAATAATTTTCAAAAATTAATTGCGGCATAAAATCATGTCAACGACCCTAGCATAGTTGGGATGTGTTACGACCCTAAACTGACCTGACAAATAGTTGGTGGTTAAGGCTCGTAACCCCATGATCTTTAGCAGTTTTATAAATCAATTTATGAAAATAGATGTACTTTAACTAATTAAAATAGAAGATTTAACAGTTACAAACCGATGGTACAAATAACATAGTTTGTGTATATGCATGAAGGTCAAGGAGGTAGCAAGCACTCAGCTCATGAAAAAGGCCGAATATGAAGCTCAAGTACCATATACAGACCTTATCTCTCTTATCTTCCTGAAAAAGATCCGAGTCTTCCCCTTCCCATAAGCAACCCAGTTCGTGTTTGTCTCCATCTCAACTCCGTGTTTGTCACTTATAAGATTATTTACTAATTTAGTCCCACCTTTTATTTAATTGGTCAATCTAACCCCACGTAGTTTTCTAGGTTTCACTTATTAAGTCTTTTTCTATCTTATTTCAATTTCTAACTTTTCAATTTGAACTCCAAGTTTTCTAACTCTTTCAATTTAATCCATACCTTTTTAAAACTTCCAATTCAATCCTCTAAATTTCTATTTTTTTCGTTTTAATCCTTGTTCTTTTATTTCCACCAGTTACGACACGTCCTGTTACAGTCACCCCGAGCGGGTGGTGACTTTAGTGTTCCGGGGCTCCATTCCCGACATGCGGGCCATGTTTTCTGTTGGTCAGACAGCTCTCGGATCTTTTCTGAGTAATATTTTTGGGAATGCTTTTATATTCAAGGTCACACGAGTCTCCCGCACCTTTCCGCGGAAAATATTTTTCTCGGGGACGGGACATATTTTCTGTCGATCAGTAAGCTCGGGAGTTTTATCGGGACCTCGTAAAAGTGAATTTTCAACATATTTGAGGTCGTACGAACATTCCGCACCTTTCCGTGGAGAATATTTTTCGGGGTCGGGATGTTCGTTCTCGGGCGACGCTCGGGGCTCGGGATGGAAAACTCGGGGCTCGGGACGAGACATTTGTGACGAAAATGGTGTGGAGTAAAGTTCGCTAGCAGTCTTGTAAGTTTGGGATTTATCCTAATTGGGTCTCATTTTAAGAATCCGTATCACTTTAGTCCTGTACGTTTCAATCGTGAGCACCGTTAGTCATCCCGTTAAACTTTCCGTTAAAACTGTCGCTAAAGTGGTAAAATTACCAAAATGTCTAGGTCTAATACTACATTTAACGCCAATCTCTTATAAGATCTACAAATGAACCCTAAGTAAACTATTGCACGTTTCAATATTTCCTATAAATAAAAAGAAGGTTGAAGTTATGGTTTATAGTCTCTTAATTAATCATGGAATTTTTTTTCTTTGTCATGCTCAATTAAATGTTCGGGTATCAATTTTCTTAGTATCGTTATGAGTATAATTAATATGGTATTGATCAAATAAAGTAAAGCTGAAACGGAAAAAGATGCGCCCTAGGTCTTCTGTTTTGCTCAGCGTTTTTGGCCTTATGATTACGGCGTCATCGATGCTCTTCAACTCGGTCTGTCTAGAGTGCCCATCAGGTATCAGTACCTCGCACATGTGGAGTACATGTGGAATCCAAGTCTGAAGTCGATGGATTATAAAAATAATAGATTAATAACAGTTGAAGTCCTTTAATAAATTACAGCAAAGGTCCTCCAAGAGTATTGAGCAAAGTAGAAATAGCATGGTTCCACTTCCCACGATCTACGTATCGGGAAAAAGGTGAAAGAAAAAACGTAAAAGAGAATCAGAATCGAGAGGACTCACGCTCGCTTGTTGGAAGGTCTTGAGACAGTGGACGACTTGCTGAGCGATGTAAAGGCGAAAGGATTCAATCTCGAGAGAGCCAGAAGCGAGGATACTTCATCTCGCCGTGGATCGTGGTCCAGAACTTCTCGGCGAGGCCATCCTCGTTGCAGGCAGGCAAGAACGGCGGGATTTGGAGGAATCGCCATTGATCTCGGAGTTGAAGAGAGTCAAAAGAGAGCATCTGTAAACCCGAGGCTCCAAATCATCTAGGATGCGTCATGGAGCCGGTTGCCTTCTCGTTACTGCCCCTTGCTTCAGCATCGGCTAACGACTTTGCCAAAGACTGACTCCTCCCAAGTGCAGTGAAGCCTTCTCGGCAGTTCTCTCCACTAGCGACGGTTAGTACCCTAAATAGGTATGTGACCCTTGCTTCTTCCTTTATTTTCCCATATCAATGTTACTCGAGAAAGAGCAGAAGTTGTTGTTCAATTTCTTCTTGGGACCTTTGGCTGTTAAATTCTGTTGGTACTATCGGTTTAGGGTTTGGGTTTTTTTTCCCTGGTTGCTGGTGTTTGGTTGTTTTCTGGGTTCTATCATCTCATGGTGCTTGCTTCTGTATGATGTCTGCCATACAATCTTGAATTGTGACTCAATTGGTTGATTCCCCTAATCCGTGAGAAGAGATACGTGCGTCGTTCTATTTGAGTTTGGTCATCTAGGTGTTGGCATCTTAGTTGTTTCTGATTGAGGCTGAAACTGCAAAAAATGCTTTTGTAACCTCTTCGGTTGAATTAGATTTTACCATCTTCATGAGCGTCACCAATGCCCCTAGCTCCAGTACCTAAGCCAATCAAATTTGCACCAACTGACTAGTGACTGTGACTACTAGATTTAATACACTAATATAAGAGTCCCGCATAAAAAAATCAAACATAAGCACACAGATTGCAGGTTACATGCTTCGAACTAACGGATTGTTTTGACTTGCTTTACCAATAATCCATGCCAAGTTCTTCTTATATCTCGAGTCCGGATGGTCAAGCTCCTCTATGACATACTTATTCCACCAAGTTTACATAAATCTGGAAAATAAGTTGGTGAATCACAAACCAAAATTACACCGGAGTTGGAGTAAGAAGCTAATGTAGAGAAAAACAAGAAGCGGTACTTTAGAATCATCAAAAAAATATGTTCACCGGGCACGAGAGCAGATTCTGATAATTCTGGTCTGCTTTCCTTGCTTCTTAAAAGTAAAGTGAAAAATCAATAGGGCCCGAAGGGTATACATGTTAAAACCATCTGGGGTTGGCTCTCCAAGAGAGAAGAACCAGGCAACAAGCTCGAATCACAGAAGGTAAAAACACCAGATTATTAAGTGATTTCTCGGTCCGTCTAGTCCAGCTTGATACTTTTTTTTCCAGAAAGGAGGGGATTCGCCCCGATATTTCATTGATATAAAACATGAAACATAACAAATTCTTAAAAATTCTAGCAATTGCCTAATGTCAGAACACAAACAAGATTATACAATGATTTCCTTAGATTATATACATGTCCGATTTAAACAAATGGTCTACAGGGTTCGTCACCCATTGTCACCCTTGTAATGTAGCTGGGTTAAGATTCAAGACTCACTTTAACCCCCTTTATTTCCACTCATAAAAAAGAACGATATGGATCAACATTTACATTTGGTTCTATTGAAGTACTCCAACTACATCTCTGGTTCTAAGATGATACATGCACAGTAGCATACAGATAAAACAGGTATGAAATAATTAAAAACGTTTCTGCCACAAATTAAACAACACAACACAATGAAATGCTAATCAAATTTAAGTGACATATGAATCTGAGAGATCATCCTAACAAGAAGAAAAGGTAACTAGCAGAAAGAGATGCAAAGGAGCAGGACAGATGTATAGATAAATATGAAAACCAGCTTCACAGATCGAGATCATTTTTGTAATTATTCCTAGTTTAATTGAATGAGAGAAATACGGCATCACATTTGGGAATACTTGTCCAGTTATTCCAGTCATAAAGAAGACTTCTTTTCACCCTATGAGAGAAACTAATCTCCTTAGAATACCACTTACCATTAGCATTATCTATTGGTTCAACCAAGTATTTATATTTGGATTTAAGAGATGGAGATGAGTGTAAGCTGTTAATTGATTTCATTGAATTTGACTGGGTTAAAAATAGTCGGGGTGTTGAGAATTTTCTCTTACTGAACAGTGATTTTGGAAGATAAAAGGGGCTAAAGATTTTTTTTAGCCCCTTCTCCAATGTTGAAGGAAGTAGTTGAAAGTTCGAATTTTATAGATCTCTAGGTGCTCATGGTTTTCTGAGATATGAATTTGATTGGGCGAGAAAGATGATACCAATTATTTTGGATTAAGGGGCTATTTCGATTTGGCATCTGGTGTATAAAAATCATAAACTGATTTCTAAAATTCTTGAGAAATGAAAACATGTAGCTACTTCCTGGCGTTAAGCCACATAGAAATGACTTCAAATCACCTTTTAGTTGTGCCAAAGTTTTCTTTCCTGAGTAAAAACCAAATTAAATTAAACACAGCTTGGTTTGGTTTATTCTGCAGGTAGTTGTTATGGGTATATTGGAATTCTTTTAAAATGTGACCTTGGCTCCTTCTGAATTCTGTTATTGATGGGCTCCACCCTTTAGTGCTTATGCTTAAGTACTTGTTATATTTGTTTGATTTGAACCAATAGCACTTCATCCTGCAGATAACCACCCTTCATCTGTGGCTTATCTTATGACTATGAGTTGAAGCATGTATAAATTAGATTGGAAATTGGAGGATCCTTAAACTCGTTTAATATACTCTCTTTGGTCAGTTTGAGTATTGTTGCTTTAGAGCTTCACTCGATTAATTGTAATAATCCTACATATCTACTTCAGAAAATTGTTGGTTATGAGGTGCAATACTCTTCACATGTTCTTTCAATTGGAGCATAATTGAAATGAACGTACTATAGTTGATGACTATTCTTGTATAATTTATAGGTTGTTACAGTGAATTTTAGGTGGTGTGTTGTCTACTTTCATGATTCCGTCTCATGGTAATAGTAGCAGCCCCTTTTCTCATGAAATTACTTTTTTTATGACCCCATTTCTTGTAGGTATTAAATATAATTGTTGTAAATAAAAGAAAGCAACACAAAAACCAAGTCCAGTTGACTGTTACTGTTTGCTTATTCTTACTATAATGCTAGTGAATCGTTGCTTTCATTCTTTGTTAAACGGTCTTCTTTGAATTTTAGGGCAGATCAATTTCATTATTTGGATTTTGGGTTTGATTTTGCAGGATGGTGGGTTAGTTTTTTGTATCCGCTGTAAGTGCAGTTTCATTGTTTGCTTCATTTACAATACAATTCTTGTAGTATTGTGATTCTTGTAGTATTATGAGGTTTTGCATTTTGATGACACAAATGGCTTACATATTGGATCATCTATTCTTTGATTACACTCTTCGTGCTCACATTTTGGAAATTCCTTGAATGGTAAATATGTTTTTCACTCTAGTTGAAATCCTTGCCCAATAGAATCTGTGTGCATTACACACATAAAAATAAATCATATTCGCATAGCACTATACATTCTTCACCTTAATGGTTTAATCAGAACTGTGTTTGGGTTGGTGATACGAAATTAGTGTCAAGTAAGTTCTTAAACAAGGTTAACTCTTAACAGTGTAAGTTTGTACATAAAGCATAGTGATAATGTCTCACACCAATTGCCGTGCAATGTACAACCTTCTTAGATAGGCTGTTATAGTGAATTTTAGAAGGTGTGTTGTCTACTTTCCTGATTCCATCTCATGGTAAATAGTAACAGCCCCTTTTGTCATGAAATTAATTTTTTTTATCACCCCATTTCTTGTAGTTATTAAATATAATTGCTGTAAATAAAAGAAAGCAACACAAAAGCCAAGTCCAATCGACTGCTACTGGTTGCTGCTTTTCATTTTTTTCTTTTACTTTCGTTTTGCTTCTTCTCCTTCTTTATCTTTATATTCTCCTTCTCTATCTTTATCGTCATGTTGTACACTTGTCAGGTTATTTGTTTAGCTATGCACTTTATTTGACAGTTATTAAGAGAGATGAGTGAAGCAGATGAGAACAGGAACTTAGGTGTTAAACCGTTGGATCAACTAACGGATGAAGATATTAAGGGCATGGTTTTTGGAACCCTTAAGGAAGCAAAGAATTTTTATAAGGAATACTCAAAAGTCACAGGATTTGGCATAAGAAGGGACGACTACGGGTATAACAGTAAAGGTGAAGTTGTGTCTCGTAATTGGGTTTGTAATCAGAGGCGGACCTACCTTTTGTGAAGGGGGGTCCATGGACCCCCCTTTTTCCCAAAAATATGTATAGGGGGTATATAATTTATTAGTTGGACCCCCTTTAAAAATTATAATGATATTTAATATATTATATTGGTTATTAAAAAATACAAAGTGGATCAATTTCTTAATTATTGAGTTAAAGTTTATTATGGTAATAATTATAACTTGACCATTGTATTTCACTATTTTTAATAACTTGATACCACATGTTTTCTATGCCAAAAGTTCTAAGTAGTTTTGATGGCTTTTATAGTGTGATAGAGAATGTAAGGTTCTAAATGTTAAAATAATAAAATTTTAGGACAAAAAATAGAAAATCCCAACTTACCCTAAACAACTCAAGCAATTGCTCACTTGCTGCAACTCGCCGGCCCTGGTCCTTTATGCGCAGCAACTTGCTTCCTAATCCATCATCCATGCGCAGCAACTTGCTTCCTAATACATAGGTATTTTTTCTCTTTTATTTCTTAAATTCTGCTAATTTATTGTTGAGACTTGAGATAGAAATTAAAACTAGTTTTCTTTATTTCTTTTTTCAGATATGTTGAGGTATTTCAAAAAGAAAGATGGGTCAGAATCACAACCATCAACAAATGTTATTGAGGCATCTAATTCAAAGAATACACAACCAAAAGATCAAGGTGGTGATTCTAATGTTAGAGATAAAGAGGAGAATTCTTCAAAATATAGAAAGATCAATTTGGACACTCTTCCAAATTGATCCAGTGAATGAAAGAAAATAGATGATTTTCATCCGAGTGCGGGGATGAAATTAGAAGAGCATACCTTCAAAAGGTCCATGTCAACCTCGTAATCATGCCTTTCAAGAAAGAATTATTGGAGGTAGGTCTCGCGATTCAATGCAATTTGGTTTGATAGCTACAAATATTGGTTGGAATATAGTATAACAGAGGAATCGCATTTTGTTTATGTTGCTATCTATTCAAGCCTGAAATTAAAAATCAAGGTGGGTATGACTCTTTTGTAAGTGGAGGCTTTAAGGCTTGGAATAAGAAAAATAGATTGGATGAGCATAACTCTAGAAGTGCACACAATCTAGCTGTTCAAAAGTGTCAGAATTTGATGAAGCAAGCTCAGTCGATAGCTTCGGTTTTAGATAAACAAACAAACATAGCTAGAAAAGAGTATAGAATTCGACTGGAAGCTTCAATTGATTGTGTTAGATTTTGCTTACATCAAGGATTGCCTTTTCGTGGGCATGATGAGCACGAAGATTCAAGTATGAGAGGGAATTTCTTAGAACTTTTGATTTCTATGCAGGAAAGTTGAAGAAGTAGGTAATGTTGTATTAAAAATGCCCCACGAAATTCACAAATGACTTCCCCAAAAATTCAGAAGGATATTGTACATGCTATTGCAACTGAAACTCGTAAGGCTATCATTAAAGATCTTGGAGATGATTTGTTTGGAATTTTAGTAGATGAGTCACGAGATGTTTCTTGTAAAGAACAGATGGCTTTAGTATTGCGCTATGTAAACAATGAAGGATGTGTCATTGAAAGATTCATTGGTATTGCACATGTTAGTGACACTCAGCCGCGTCACTTAAGGATGCAATTGTCTCCATGCTTTGAGTATGGATTAAGTCCATCTAGAATTCGAGGTCAAAGATATGATGGAGCTAGTAACATGCGAGGTGAGTTCAATGGTTTGAAAACTTTGATCATGAGAGACACTCCATCTGCATATTATATCCATTGTTTTGCTCATCAATTACAGCTGGCACTTGTATTTGTTGCAAAAATCATTTTGATATTGATGATTTCTTTGACTGGGTCTCTCGAATCTTGAATATGATTGGGGCTTCTTGTAAACGTCGAGACAAACTTAGAGAGAAGCAAGCACAAAAGGTAGCAGAATCATTGGTGAATCATGACATTGACACTTGTAGAGGTTTAAATCAAGAAAGAGCCATTAAAAGACCTAGTGATACTCGTTGGGGATCTCATTATGGTTCACTTTTGAATATCATGTCTATGTATTCTTCAATTATTGAAGTGCTTGAAGATATTGAAAAGGATGGTACAATGCAAGAACAAAGGGCAGAATCACATCGTCTTCTTGGAATGACAGAATCATTTGATTTTTCCTTTTGCCTGCACTTGATGGTTAAAATTTTGGGGATCACAAATGATTTGAATTTTGCCTTGCAAAGGAAAGACCAAGATATTGTAAATGCAATGTCACTTGTTAGAGTTGCTAAAGACAAAGTACAAGATATGAGAGATAATGAATGGGAGATTCTTATGGCAGATGTTTCTTCGTTTTGTGATGTGCATGACATTGTTGTTCCAGTAATGGAAGATTCGTATGTTCCAAGAAGACGTCGAAGAGCCCCACGGGTTAGCAATTTGCACCATTATAAATTTGATTTATTTAATGGTGTCATAGATATGCAGCTTCAAGAGCTACGTACTCGATTTAATGAAGTAAACACAGAGTTGCTTCTTTCTGTTGCTTGTTTGTGTCCATCAAACACTTTTCATGCATTTGATGAGGAAAAGTTAGTGAAAATGGCTGAACTTTATCCGACGGAGTTTTCGACAGTTGAAGTTGCAGCACTTAGATATCAACTGAGGAATTATATTGCAGATGTGCGTCAAGATGCTGGGTTTGTTGGTTTGAAAGGGATTGGAGATCTAGCAAGGAAAATGGTTGAGACAAAGAAACATATCATCTATCACCTTGTGTATCTTCTATTAAAGTTAGCGTTGATTTTACTGTCAACAATGGAGCGACATCAACAATGGAGCGAGCATTTGAGGAATAGGATGGGAGATGTTTTTTTTGAAGATTGCTTAATGACTTATATCGAGAAAGATGTATTTAAAAGTATTAGCAATGATGTAATTGTAGATTTTTTCAAGGGATGAGGACTTGACGAGAACAATTGTAATGCAATTTTTATCATTTCAAAGTTTTACTATATAATTATAAAATTTAGTATTTTACATGTACATATGGACCCCCCTTTTTGTAATTCCTGGGTTCGCCACTGTTTGTAATAGAGAGGGGAAGAGAGTGTGTAAGAATGTGGTAAATAGAGAACGAGAACCCAAGGCTGAGACTAGGTGTGGATGTCGTGCACGATTTCGTGTTCATAAGGATAGCATGACTCTACGATGGGTAGTGATCTGCTTTGATAGGGAGCATAATCATGACCTTATTGTCCCGCGTCAGGTACGTTATGTTCCTTGCCATAGGAATATCAGTGATGGTGATGCAACTCAAATTGATAGTCTTAGAAGAGCAGGTATACGTACTTCTCACACCATCGTTGTTATGAAGGAGCAAGCTGGTGGGTTTGATAAGATGGGTTTTACATCGAAGGATGTTTATAACCGTAATACTACGGTTCGACGATCGAAAGTGGAGATGGGTGACGCAAATGCAGCTTTCGCGTACTTAAGAGCGAAACAAGGGTTAGATGAACAATTCTTCCTTGAATATTCTACTGACTCTGTTGGTGATGGCCGTTAGGCCCAATCATCCAAACAAGCCTACCAAAAGGTCCAAATTAATAGCCCACCATAAGGGCCTCATTAAAAACTCAAGTGATTACAAGGACCTAAGTAATATTCCCAAACTTAATAAAACATTTACCCGGAAAAGACCTTGGATATTCCCGGAGAATCACTACCCGAACAATACAGAACACGTATGAATAACGGTATATTGACTTATTACAATATTGCCACTATTAATACCTGCTATATAACAAACGCTGGTGACATAAGTCAATCTCTCGCGCTTTCAGGACACTTCATTGACAAGACAAGCAGTTATCGCACTATCAACAGACCCCATTCCTCGAATTCCAAGAAACGCGTAACGTACACGCACCAATGGCATCAAGCAACGTCAACACGCGTTACGCGTTTCTCGGAATTCGAGGAATGGGGCTGTTGATAGTGCATTAACTGCTTGTCTTGTCAATGAAGTGTCCTGAAAGCGCGAGAGATTGACTTATGTCACCAGCATTTTTTATATAGCAGGTATTAATGGTGGCAATATCGTAATAAGTCAATATACCGTTATTTGTACGTGTTCTGTATTGTTCGGGTAGTGATTCTCCGAGAATATCCAAGGTCTTGTCCGGGTAAATGTTTTATTAAGTCCGGGAATATTATTAGGTCCTTGTAATCACTTGAGTTTTTAATGGGGCCCTTATGGTGGGCTATTAATTTGGACCTTTTGGTAGGCCTGTTTGGATGATTGGACCTAACGGCCATCAGTTGGTCATTTAGAGAACATGTTATGGGCTGACGGTATGAGCCGCTTGGACTTTGAATGTTTCGGTGATGTACTAGCATTTGATTCAACATACAAGACTAATGTGTATGCGAGACCATTTGTAGTGTTCTTGGGGGTGAATCACCATAAGCAAACGGTTGTATTTGCAGCTGCCATGCTTGCAAATGAGAAAATACAGGCCTATGTATGGGCTTTGGAGATGTTGGTTAGATGTATGAATGGACGAACACCTCAAACCGTGGTGGCAAACGGGGATTCCAGTATGCGTGCAGCAATTGAAGTTGTGTTTCCTAATGCCACGCATCGTTTGTGTAAATGGCACCTTCAAAGAAATGCACAGTCTAATGTTAAAGTAATCTGAATTCACGAAGGAGTTCAAAAGGCTGGCAAGAGTCGATGTTTCAATTCATGAGTGGGAGGCAATGTGGGATGAAGTCATTTATCGACTTAGTGTGGAAGATAATGCTTGGGTAAAACAATTAAAAAGGAAACGTGAATATTGGGCAACAGCGTATTTGCGTGGAAAGTTCTTTTGTGGGATTAGCACAACTTCACGTTGTGAGGGTATTAATGCCCACATAAAGAGGTATCTCGTTCAGGAGTACAACTTAACTGAGTTCATGCACCATTATGATCGAGCATTATCTCATTTGCGTGAGAAAGAAACGAAAGCGGATTATTAGACTTTACATACTAACCCAGTATTGACAAGCACGGTTCGACAACTAGAACATCACGCTAGCAGCGTTTATTCTCGAGCGGCCTTCCAAATGTTTAGGAAGCAACTTGATATTAGTAATGCAATTGTTTTTGTGGAAAAAGAGGAGGTTGAAGATGAGGTAACATACGTATTTTCCAAGTTTGGACAACCCGATTTTGATCGAGTTGTGGAGTTTAATGTAACCACTTCTGAAATGACATGTTCATGCAAACGGTGGAAGAGTGTTGGCATCCCTTGTGCGCACATGATTTCTACTATGAAACATCAGAATTTAATACAGATACCGAACTCATGCATCTTGAATAGGTGGACTAAAAATCCCAAGGATTGGGATTCCTTATCTAGCGAACCAGATTTATTTCAGCAGAGGTTAGCTGCAATAAGGTTTAGAGCACTTGTTTTTAGTTTTAAACAGGTTTGTCATCTTGGTTCCCAATCAACGGACGCATTCAATGAGGCGCGTAAAGACGCCGCTACGCTAGTAACAAAGTTTGAGAAATTTTCTACAACGTGGACACCAAGCAATTGATGGAATATTGGATCCTGTTATTGCGAAAACTAAGGGTATGTTTTTACATTTTAGTAGATCAATTGTATAATTTATGTCTTCTTACCTTGTGTGCTGCATATTGCTTTCGATTAATAGTACATATGTAGGGTGTGGATGAAATAAAGGAAAAAGTACAACTTCCGGTAAACGTGTAAGCCAAAGAAATCAAGGGATTCAAGGTCCCTCCCAAAACAATACCTGACTGTTAATGTGAAAGGTTCGTTCTGAACTGAGCTTTGTTCGTCATTTCATATACTGAAATAAATTGAGTAGTTGTAAAATTAGATTTGGAGGACAAAAGGATTCCCAACAGACTTTAAAAAATTGGTGTATTCATAAAAATTTTAAGATTTTAAACATTTCAGTTGATGTGTTCAGTTATATAAAACATCATCTCGTGTACTATTAAAGAAGGGTAGGAAGATAGTGGCTAAAATTGAAGCCAACATGGACTGTTGTTTTTCCAATTTCTTTCAACTTGAGGCCATAAGTGCCATTGTTTAACTGTCATCTAAAAATTAAATTGCAGTGTCTAAGGAAGGGATAAAATGTTTGGTAATAAATCAAAGAGGTGAATTGATTAGGGTGTCTCATGAGCCATTCCTGCATTGTCACAAAAGCTTCAATAGCAGCAATGCTACTGGCTAGTAGGTAACATTGAGAAATCATCCGTCATTTTGATAATTGGACCGTCGCTTAGTCATATACTGTTTCTTAGACATATACGTACACATATACCAACATTGTATGTGTTGAAAAAGTATTTGCAAAGTTTTGAGCTCTCATGTCTCTGTGTTGGTCGTCTCCAAAATGTTTTGGAGCATCCGACTTTCCATGAAAGAGATGACATAATTGGATACACATTACCTCAAATTTCAAGCTTGAAATAGATACTCCAAATAATGTGCCACAACAAGAACAAAGGTATACTCTAGCTATTACATTATTGATTTTCTCATTCAAATCCAGCCATACCTCCATTCAAAATAACTGAATTTTTAAAAATCATAGTTGCGATTCGGCAATTTGGATGATGAGATGGATGGAATCCTACACAGAAGTTCAAACAACTTTGATATCTTGGTAAATCTGACTTTATTTTTGTTTCATCATATTTCTTTCAACAATTACTCTCTATTAGTTGTATCACTTTATAAATTTAACTATTTTTACTACCGACTCATTTGTTCTTTTGAACTAGCCACCTCATCAAATTGATAAATTGAACATACTACGTAAGCTTTTCATGACTCCAATCAACACTATGAAGGATGACATTACTCACAAAGCCAAGATCGCTCTGCGATTCGCATATGAAGGAAGGCATAACTACACCATAAAGGTTTACAAACTAAATGTGGGCAACCAAATGATGCTTATGAATTTACTTCTTACATTTACCATTTTGGTCGGACATCGTGGGTTTACGAATTTGGACATCAAGAACATCCTTTTCACGTACTTCGCTTCTACAAAATAGTTAGAGGGATTTCATGTTTCCTTATATTGGAATTACTTTAATAATGATGACTATTTGTTTCTTATTTTACGATAAATCTCCAATTTTCAATGCTCTCTCTTTTCCATTTTCACACAAAAAAGCACTTATGAACTAAAATGGGGGCTAAACTGCGCAGATGGCCCCTAAAGTTTAACATTTGCCCCTATTATCATCGTATACTATTTCAGCCGTCTCAGCAACAACTAAAGGACACACTTGGAGAGTGAATTTAAGCTTTCGTACAAAGATTATAATAAAAATAGAGTAAAGATTTGAATGTATTCATTTAGGATTCGCTTGGGAAAAGGATTGAGAAATAGTTTAGAGGTGAAATATATATGAATAAAGCACACTCATCAATGAGCTGAGACACTTTCAACTGGAACCACATCATCCAACCGGGCAATTATAATAAATAGTTTTAGGTACCAAAACTTACTAGACATGCAGTTACTCACAATGGCAACAACATAACCAAATCAGAGATAGCATAGAGATGTCCTGCACTGCCCCAACTCAGCAGCACTTATAAAGCTAATGACATCGCATACCATAAAGCCCAACACAAGATCATATGCTTGAAAGTAAAAGGAGCAATAGGCTTCATCACACACAGCTTTGCATCTTAGATTTTATCCAGCTTACCACCTTCACAATGTGGTTTGCTTTCGCTATGGGATCTCGTCGGTGAGCGACAATCAAATGGACAATCATGTTGGTGAAGTACCGGTGAGATGAACAAAAGAGGTTACCGCAACGGCATTTAAATCCCGTCAGTCCAACCCTCTTCATGTAGGCGTTTCATCTGTTTGGACCCTCCTTGGGCTTTACCTCCACCTTCTCCCCGACACACATGCTTCAGATGGCTGAATGGTCACAGCCTTCAAGACTACCGACTTGACTTGTATAGCAGCAACGACGGTAGAATTTTTATGATGTCTTTGGATGATCCATTCACAACATCCTCAATAGTGACACTCCAAGCATAGCCAATGTCAAGAACCATGTTCGAACAAGCTAATTAAATTGTAGAAAATTAAGTTAACATGGAGACATTGACATGTTGAGCTGATCCTCTAGTAACATCTTTATGTGATAAACTATTAGAAATATCATGACACATACTAAGTTGAGGCTGAAAATTAGCCAATTAGCCCATGTTATTCTAGGGAGAAAAGGAAACTACCATAGTGATGGCAGCGGGACCCCAGTTGAAAAGCAAATGCATGAAACTCTGGTTAGTAATGTGTAGATCATGTAACATCCACTTACAAGATGGCTCTAAGCAATAGTCAGACAAAGATACTTGAACCATTTCTCATTATCGAATAAAATAAAGCAGTCTCACTCTCACAAGATAACTAGTAATTATATAATTATCTTAATTTTTAAAAATACATAAATCATAACAGACACAAATAAGAGTTCCTTCAACAATTGAAACAACTTACTCGAGGAAAGCCAACTATTACGAAATGGGCACCCAGCCCTCTTCATCCATATTAAACTTCAAATAATTATCTTTCACCAAATTCTCATTGCTGCAACAAACAAATCATCATCTTCAAGGCTTTAAAACCGATAAACTAAAGTCTTCTTGCATGCTTCGAGGTAGAGAAAGCTTAAATCAAACTTAGCTTCCAATACAAGATTACCTGAAATAATATTCTATCCGGTTAACTAAAACAGTCAACAAATGATCGAACGAGGCACCACCACAGCAGAAGGTGAGGGAGGAGGCACTAATGGGAAGGGCCCCAATGGTTCAAACTGATATGGGATAAATATACATAGTCCGAAAGAAAGACAAAATATTTAAAAACTCAGTTCATGTTTCAAAATAGACCAGACATTTCCTTATGTAATTAACTTACCTTGGACATATCCAAGGGGATTCACATAGGGTGTCACAGATACGAGGCGAAAATGTGAGTGCACCGGGCGGCGGAGGCCTTACAAATCCCGACTTGTCACGGCCTCCAAAGTTGTTACGTAGCCACCATCACCGCGTTGTCCATTGTTGCTCCTCCGAGAGGAATGCCACCGATCATTCCTTGTGCGTGAATGAGATACATATGCTCCAACGTTTACGCCTTCCATGTTATTTCCCCTATACCGAGATTCTCTGGGAGGATCTGGGACAGCTGGAACAAAGGCACCGTAGCCATTTGGAGGCATATGTAGAGCAGGAAAAATTGGCAGCGGTGCGGGCGCAGTGCGCGTGAAAAACCACTGCTCTGCGCAACTTCCCGACGTAATTCCACCACCACGCTTAGAAGATCTTGGGCGACCATGAGCTCCACGGTTGTGAACTGAATTTAGGCTTGCATTGCTTGTAGCTTGCCTTTGAGTTAAATTAAGGTTATAGAGCTAATTTTGTCTATATATTTTTATATTAATTTTCCTATTTATTATTGGATTGATATTAAAATGATTGAATTTTATTTCTTATTTATTTTCAGGTTTATAAATTGGACAAAGAAGAATTTTGGACTAGAATGCTAATCAACATCAACTTTTGGACTAAGAAGCAAAATGTGAATATAATGAGGAAGACCTTGGTTGGCAAGTAGAAACATAAGGGGGTGACTAGGTTGAAGGTGGCAGGAAACCATTATCCTTAAGGATTCCTTTATTTACTAGGTTTAGAAGTTATGTTATAAATAGTTGAGGTTTTGGACAATGGAATGGCTGGCTTCTTTTTACGACAGAGGACGTATTAGTTTTTCAAGAGAGACAAAGCGGCAGCAGCACCTATCTTCTTTTATTGCAATTGGTAAATTCGTTCATGATATTTTTCTGTTATTCTTTTATAGTCATGTGTGGCTAATTTAATCTTTTCTAGTCAAGATTATCAAGGGTTGATTCATGATTAAATTGTGAGAATTTTGTTCTTAATATTTTCTTTCAAATATTTGAGTATTCTCTGCTATTCTTGAGATTACATTTAATTAAAGCATTGACGTCATGTTTTGATTGAATGGATATAGCTTTTGGATCGATAAATTCGTTTTGTTTATTTGATTCAATAAAGAGCGAAATTGACACACTTGATGCAATGTATCGTCGTGGTGATTGTTGATGGGAATATTCCATCCACTTTAAATAATCGAGCTTGTGTATTATTTGGTGGAATTGGTCACTTTCCTAGTTCTTAATGTTATTTTCAATTTAAATCCTAAGAGCTTGTTTAGGGTTAATTGTGAAATAAAGTTCAATTGGAGAGCTTGTTCCTTTTAAATACAACCTAAGAGATGGTAGAATATTAGAGCTTGTTAGTATTCATAACCAATTTATTTGAAGAGAGAATTTACATCTTTTGATATTCAAGGATCAATTCGTAATCAATCTTGAGATATATCTTGCTGGAATTTTGCTCATTGATATTTTTCTACTAAACTTGTTGCTATTTCTTTCCTTGCATTATTTTAAAAACAAATCCTCCAATTTTATTTTCCTTGTTTAAAATTGATTTGATAATTAATTAGTCACTTGTAAAGTCTGGCCTTCTCACCATGTCTGCAAGTAGTTGTTTTGCAGGAGTAGAAATTTATTTTTGGTGGATTCGACACCCACCAAATTTTGGCGCCGTTGCCGGGGATTGGTGTCATTATTTAATCTGAGTTTTTATCATTTATTCCATTTATCCAAAAATAGAAAAGTACAAAAATAAAAAAAAAGAAGAAAAGAAACGAAAAAAAAAATAAAGCTCTCTTAGTTTTAATTGTTACAGGTTTTATCATTTAGTGACAAGTCTGATTTTTCTTCTCTTCCATTATAATTTTTTGTTAATCGATCACTTTACTCAACTCACCGACCTTCCAATACCTTTTGCAGAGCACTTTCAATTTTCAACCAGAGAAGCTTAATCGACTATTTACAACAAGCAAAACTCAAGGTGTTTCCATCATCAACTAAGAACCGGCGTTGTTGTCATCTTCTAGCCTCGGCGAACAGGCTGCCCCTACTTTCTCGCTCAGCGATTCTTGGAGTGTTGGTGTTGCCGGTCGCTGCGCTTCACTCGTGTTGCTGCCTTTTGGCCACTGTGAACTCGACCGTTCCTCAATCCGCATTCCTATTGCAATCTTGTCACCGCTTCTAGGCTCCTTGTGATCCCGCCGGAAAGCCTCTTCACCGCCTACTTGTTCCCGTTTCTCTTTGCAATTCAGGTAAGGAGTTTGACAAGGTGAGCTCGTTTATTGCGTTTTCTAATCTCACAGCCTTAGATTTTTTTTTCTTTGTGTTATTCCTTGTCCGGTTAGTATTAAATTGGTTAGATTTTATCCTACTTCTCTCTTTTCACTTCTGCTAGTATCTTCGGATCTTAGTGAGTGAGTCTGTTTTATGACCCGTTCCTCTTGTGCAAATAATTTGCAATTTGATTCAGAGATAGAAAAGACTGCCAAAAGACTGAGAAAAGAAACGAAATTGAGAAAATTTGCTTCCACCTCTAGGTCTGATTTTGAGCTAACATTTGATTTATCAAGTCTTTTTCAAGAGCCTGAAAAGATGGATGCTGCAGAATTAACTTTAAGGAGGATGGCCACACCAAATGTTAACCAGCAACCTTTGTGCATAAATTTTCCTGAAGTTGAGGTAGCTTTCGAATTGAAATCCGGTTTAATTCATTTACTGCCAAGTTTTCGTGGTCTTGCAGGTGAAGATCCTCATAAGCATCTTAAGGAGTTTCACGTAGTTTGTTCCAGCATGAAACCCCGGGAGTTACCGAGAGCAAATTAAGCTACGAGCTTTTCCGTTCTCTTTAACGGAAAAAGCCAAGGATTGGTTGTACTATCTTTCACCGGGTTCAATTACAACTTGGGATGAATTGAAAAGGCAATTTGGAGAAATTCTTTCCGCATCAAGAGCCACTTCAATCGAAAAGAAATTTGTGGTATTCGCCAATATAGTGGAGAAACTCTCTACGAGTATTGGGAAAGGTTTAATCAGACTTTGTGCAAGTTGTCCACATCATCGGATATCGGATCGACTTTTAATTCAATATTTTTATGAAGGTTTATTGTTATCGATAGAAACATGGTTGATGCGGCTAGTGGTGGTGCTTTGGTGGATAAGACACTTTCTCGGGCTAAGGAACTAATCAACAAAGTTGCTGCCAACACTCAACAATTTGGCACTAGACAGGATCCTCCAGATAAAAAGGTAAATGAGGTAAGCACAAATTTAATTGAACAAAGACTTGACAAACTTGCCTCTTTGATGGAGAAATTTGTAGTTGGTAATAATCAGCAAGTGAAAGCTTGTCGCATTTGTTCCAATAACTCTCATTCGATTGATAGCTGCCCAACACTCCAAGAAGAACATGTCAACATGGTGGGGGATTCAGGGGCCAATACCAGCGAGAGGAGATATGACCCACATGCTCCTACTTATAATCCAGGTGGAGAGATCACCCAAATCTGAGTTATGGGCAGAGATCCAACAATTTCCAGCAACCTAACTTTCAACCAAGACAACAAGCTCCTGTGTCTGAACCTCCTCCCAAGTCAGGTATGTCTTTGGAACAAATAGTTACCACTTTAGCTACTAATGTTCATCAATTTCAGCAGGATACTAAGTCTAGTATAGCAAACTTGGAGAGTCAAATGAGCCAGCTAGCTACTACGTGGGAAAGTTGGAAGCTCAAAATTACGGGCGTTTACCATCTCAACCAGATGTGAATCCTAGGCAAAATGTCGGTGCTATCACACTCGGGAGTGGGAAAGAGCTGAAACAGCCAGCAAAGCGAGCTCCCTGATTATCTTGTGGAAGAAGTAGAAAAGAGGTGGAGCAACCAAAAAGGAAAATTCGAACAACCCCCAACAAAGCAGCCAATGGTCATCCCACCTCCCTTCCCAAGTAGGCTGATGAAGTCAAAGAAAGATCAGCAAGAAAGAGAAATTTTGGAGGAATTGTGCACCAATAAAAAGAAGTTAAAAGGGAATGAGATAGTTCAAATGGGAGAGAACGTCTCTGCTGTCCTCCAAAAGAAATTGCCTCCAAAATGCCAGGACCCAGGTATGTTTACAATCCCTTGTAAGATTGGTGGTTTATGTTTTGAGAAAGCAATGATAGATTTAGGAGCATCTATAAATGTCATGCCTAGCTCAATTTATCATAGGTTAAAATTGGGATCACTTAAAGAAACTGGTGTTATACTTGAGCTAGCTGATAGGTCCAATGTTTATCCTGAAGGAGTCTTAGAAGATGTTTTGGTGCAAGTTAATGATTTAGTCTTCCCAGCTGATTTTTATATTCTTGACATGGATGATGACCACTCTTCTAAGGTAGTATCAATCTTATTAGGGAGACCATTTTTGAAAACATCAGGTACAAAAATAGATGTGGCAGAAGGTAAATTGACCATGGAATTTGATGGAGAGATTATAAAATTTGATATGTATGATGCCATGCGAGAACCTTCTAAACATGCTTTTGTTTTTTCTATTAATGTGAGTGACTCTCTTGCAACTCAGGTTATGGAAAGAACTCAAACAGGTAATTTCAATAATATTGGCAGATTTCTGATTTTTGAGGAAGTGAAAAACTTTATTATGAAGTTGCTTGATTTTGGTCTAGTTTTTCCATATTTTGATCAAAAAGAGGATGGTGGGAGAATTAAAATTGATTTTAGGAGATTAAATGAGAGGAGTAATTTGGAGTTTGTTCCTATTCGAGTATGGGATAAATGGAAGATTTGCACTGATTTTAGAAATTTGAATGTTGGTGCTGGAAGTCTTGAAGTGGCTGACTTGGAGCCAGATTATGGAGATTGATTTGAAATAGGTGTCTAGCCAAAGACGTTAAATAAAGGCGCTAAATGGGAGGCAACCCATCATAATTAAAAAAAATTGTTTTATTTTATTTTACTTGTTTATTTCGGTAGACGCTTCAATTGTGTCAAAGTTATCATTGGTGTTGCTGATAGTGGATTCTTTTGTGATGATGAGTTTTATGTGTTGTTAATGGTGCAAGTTTGGCAATCCTATGAATTCATGAGTATTATCCTCATGGCTCAAATGCTGTTTTTGCTTGAATAGATCTGTTTGCAGCCAAGCTCACCTACCCCTCTCAAGTTTTTCAGGGAAGTATCACTCACCTCACTTATACTTTAAATTTTTATTTTGTTCCTACATTAGGGACAATGCAGGAATTAGGTGTGGGGGAGGATTTACATATCAATTAAAAATTGCAGCATCTTTGCTTCTGTTTTGGTCTGCCTTGTTTATATTCAAAATGATTGAAATATTACTTCTTGGAAAGATTAGTACATATTCTCATATCTTATAGGATCTGATTTGATTGATTTGATGAATAGAAGTAATATTAGTCAATCCATGTTTATCAATTCCATTCATGAATCTGGCTGCTTGATTTGTTTGACAGATGATGCAAGATGAGTGCACCAAAATAACCATTGACATTACAACTTGTTCTATTTCTTTTCTGAGTGATGCCTGCATTTGAGCTGAAATTCTAGAACTTGCTTTTATATGCATTTTGAGGCTACATTTTTGGATTCATATATAAAGATGAAAAGGGTAATTAGGATATAACCCATTTTGACTTGCTTAAAATGCCCATCCTTTTATTATATTCCTTAGTAAGCCCTCTTGAGCCTAAGACTGTTCTTTTCATCACCCTTAAAGTTTTTACCCATCCCTTCACTTGTATTATCCTTTCCACCCATGATCTGTTGAGAAATTGGATTTGTATTAAGAAAAAAAATTGTGTTGGAAGTATGGGAGCACAAATTGTTGAAAGGTGGAGTTGTCCAAGTGAGGTAAACAAAACCACGGGTTTTCATGAAAAAAAACAAGAAACAGAAGACAATTTATGTTGGTCATTTATCAGCTTGCCATAGTTGTAAAAAAAAAAGAGAGAAGGCAAAGAAGCCATTGGTGCGTGATGTTCTACATTAGAAGAATTGCTCCCTGTTACTTGTGCAAGGAAATTAATGATCCATTTATTATGCTCAACAGATTATTCTAGCCCAATAAAATCCCTTTTCCATACCCTTAACCGTAGCCACATTACAACCCTATCAAGTACCCTTTATTCTTGTATTGAATGCATACTTGATGGTGGAGATTTGATATAATTGCAAGCTTATGGTTAATTTTACACTATGTTTATGGCTTGAGAGCTTCTTTTCTATTATAAATCAGCCTAAATACTTGAGTGAATTGAGTGAAACCTTTGAGAGGGTGTTAAGTTTTGCATCTTTGGATTACAATGAAAAGCTATTGGATTAGTGAATGTTATTGATGGATATATTTTGCACTATGAAAAGCTTTTATTTGGATTGTTGGTTTCATTGGATTTTATATGGGATGGTGAATTTGGAAAGTCCGAAAAGTAGTAAGTGAATTTAGTTTGCTTGAGGACAAGCAAAGGTTTGGTGTGGGGGAATTTGATAGAGCTAATTTTGTCTATATATTTTTATATTAATTTTCCTATTTATTATTGGATTGATATTAAAATGATTGAATTTTATTCCTTATTTATTTTCAGGTTTATAAATTGGACAAAGAAGAATTTTGGACTAGAATGCTAATCAACATCAACTTTTGGACTAAGAAGCAAAATGTGAATATAATGAGGAAGACCTTGGTTGGCAAGTAGAAACATAAGGGGGTGACTAGGTTGAAGGTGGCAGGAAACCATTATCCTTAAGGATTCCTTTATTTACTAGGTTTAGAAGTTATGTTATAAATAGTTGAGGTTTTGGACAATGGAGTGGCTGGCTTCTTTTTACGACAGAGGACGTATTAGTTTTTCAAGAGAGACAAAGCGGCAGCAGCACCTATCTTCTTTTATTGCAATTGGTAAATTCGTTCATGATATTTTTCTGTTATTCTTTTATAGCCATGTGTGGCTAATTTAATCTTTTCTAGTCAAGATTATCAAGGGTTGATTCATGATTAAATTGTGAGAATTTTGTTCTTAATATTTTCTTTCAAATATTCGAGTATTCTCTGCTACTCTTGAGATTCTGTTTAATTAAAGCATTGACGTCATGTTTTGATTGAATGGATATAGCTTTTTGGATCAGTAAATTCGTTTTGTTTATTTGATTCAATAAAGAGGCAAATTGACACACTTGATGCAATGTATCGTCGTGGTGATTGTTGATGGGAATATTCCATCCACTTTAAATAATCGAGCTTGTGTATTATTTGGTGGAATTGGTCACTTTCCTAGTTCTTAATGTTATTTTCAATTTAAATCCTAAGAGCTTGTTTAGGGTTAATTGTGAAATAAAGTTCAATTGGAGAGCTTGTTCCTTTTAAATACAACCTAAGGGATGGTAGAATATTAGAGCTTGTTAGTATTCATAACCAATTTATTTGAAGAGAGAATTTACATCTTTTGATATTCAAGGATCAATTTACATGAATCAATACTGAGATATATCTTGGCTGGAATTTTGCTCATTGATATTTTTCTACTAAACTTGTTGCTATTTCTTTCCTTGCATTATTTTAAAAAACAAATCCCCCAATTTTATTTTCCTTGTTTAAAATTCAGATTTGATAATTCGGCTAGTCCCTGTGAGTCGACCTTACTCACCACTGTCTGCAAGTAATTGTTTTGCAGAGTAGGAATTTATTTTTGGCGGATTCGACACCCACCAGTTACCATGACCACGCAACCAGGATTCAATGCGTTCTTATACCCTTTGCTACTTAAATCACAAAACAACTACGCCTATCCAATAACAAATAACCATTTCCCAAAACTAAATACAGACATAAAAATCTCGAATCTAGTGGATAATTTCAGCTTTAAAACAACCAAAATCCTGTTGTGTAGAAAATTGGTAGCGAACCTGAGGGGTGGAGACGAATCCTTCGGATGTAGCTTTGAAAGAAGAATCCGCTGATAATTTTGGTGAGTTAGTTTGGGACTTAGAGAAAGCAGGCCAAGAATCGCCTCCCATCACAGGACCAACATCCACCACACCATTCACGGGCTTCTTCCATGCTTGTTTCTTAGGCCGCAGTCCCTCTGTTGTTATTGGAGTCAGTACACTCAGCCGCCACAGGGGCTATCGAAGGAGGAAGAAGAAGTGGAAGAAGACGCGGGCTTAGACGAGGAGCGATCAAAAAGATACTTGCTCCAGAAGCGATCGGCGGAGGAGATGACGGCTGCGATGGGGACATCGGAGAATGATGAGCTGCGGAGCCCAGCCCGGTCACACCACGAACTACCCGGACCCGGGCGGTGACACATTCGTTGCGAGAATGGTGATTGGATGAAGACGAATCACCCGTCGTAGCCATACGGTTAGGGTTTCGATAGTTCAAAACAATTTATCGACACGAATCGATGACTACACTATAATGTATTAATTGGTAAAAGCCTTCGATCTTAATTACGACGAGACCGGAGCGGCGGAGGCGATGGAGCGTGTGACATCGACAGTTAGTATCGGAACGGTGTTTGTTTCGCGAGAGAAAGCCGACGAGGAATCTAGCACGCGAAACGCCTTTGGTGAACCGAACCACCGCGGGCAGGAAACCAAGAGGAACAGGTTCGTTCACTTCCTCAAGGCCTTCCAACAATCAAGCTCAAGTGTGAGTCTGACTTTTCGTTTTTTCTTTCGCCTTTTTCCCGATACGTAGATCGTGGGAAGTGGAACCATGCTATTTGTGCTTTAATTTATTAAAGGACTTTAATTGTTATTAATCCATCATTTTTATAATCTAGTCGATTGAGACATGTCTACTACATGGGTGCAGTATAGATACGATGGGCACTCTAGACAGACCCCTTCAACTCCTTCACGGCCACCGGCAATGGCTTCTCTCGAGCGTTGTGGATTCCACCCAGCTGCAGTAGTCTCGCTCCTCCTATCATCGATGGTGGTCGTTTGGTGTTGGCTGACGTCGTTCGTGCCTCCTCTGCACTTTAGCATGCGTCGTAGATGGGCCGCTGAGCAATGCAGCCATGACTCGCCCGGGTCTGCCGTTATCTTGGTTTTCCCTCTGTTTTCGGCGATATCAACCAGGGTGCTCCAAGGATTTAATTTCAGTCCCCTGGTTTGACAACCGATGCTACCGCCTCGCTCCCGACGCCCTAGTTTTCGTGGCCTCCCCTTCCGGCGTCTCAATTCTTCCTTATCGGGCTGTATTATACTGTGAGCTCCACATACCGGCGATGCGATGCCCGATTTTTCAAGCTTCGTGGTCACTGTCGGGGACAATTGCTTGGCGCTCCGAAAATTGGAATTTGAGGTTTTTTGTGTTGGTACAGTTGATTTGGTTGATTTCGTGGTTTCGTGGTGGTGGCGTGCGACGGGGACGAACAAGGGTCATGTAAGTTTGGGGTTCATTTGTAGTTATTTTAGGAGACTGGTGTTAAATTTAGTATTAGATCTAGACAATTTGGTAATTTTACCACTTTAACTGTAGTTTTAACAAAAAATTTAATGGGAGAACTAACGGTGCACATGATTGAAACTTATAGGACTAAAGTGATACAATTCCTAAAACGAGACCCAAGTAGGACAAACCTCAAGGTTACAGCTTTACCAGTGGACTTTACTCGATAAAAATGTTGATTGTAGCTTATTGTGATAACTGGCTTGATGGATCCATTATGTTAGTGAAAATTTCAAACTCCCCTCTAAAGTCTAACCTATTTCACATGGATTGCTTTGGGTTTCTGTTAGTTCTGCTACGTTTTTTGTGATCCGGGAACTCAACAGCTTGATCATGTAAAAGTAAGGACATAGGAAGATTTACGATAGTCATTTTTTAAGAAATACTTCCCACCACGCAAAGTATTCGAGCTAAAGAATGAAATTCTTAGATTCAAAGAGGAGCCAGACGAGACAGTGCACAAACATGGGCAAGACTAAAAGATCTTGTGAAGAGATGTCCATAGGCAGGTCTTTCCAGATAATATCAAATTTATCTGTTTTATGAGAGGTTATCATAGAAGACAAGAAAACATCTTGATGCCTCAGCTGGAGGCTAGTTTATGAGAAAAGAACTAGAGGATGCATGGAACTTGTTGGAGTTGTTAGAGGTTTGTAAGGAGCATCGCGGATGTGATGACCGCAGGGGAGGAGCTCAGATTCAAAGAGGTTTATATGAAGTTGACAAAGAGACCTCCCTTCAAGCCCAAATTTCAACTCTCACTTCAATGGTTTCGAAGATCATGAAAAATCAGCAACAAGCAAGTGCTCCGAAGCAAGTTACGTTTACCGAGCCCATTGAAGAGGTTGAAGAGGTTAACTATGTGACCTACCCACCCAATCAGGGTAATTTTCAGAAAGGAGGAGGCAATAACAATCCAAGACATTACAATGCTCAGATTTATAGTGGCAATCCTCAAGGTCATGTTCAACAGCCAAATCAGAAGCAAGTGGCTACTTCTAGTGGTGATCCGTTTTCAAAAATGTAATCTTTCATGGAGGAAATGGTTAAGGAGGTGAGACACTTTAGGGCTTCTATTGATAACAAGTTTGTTGAGCTGAATATGAGGATTAATGGAGAGAATGCCACACAATGTCTTCAATTCGGAATTTGGAGAATCAATTAGGTCAACTTGTAAACACGACCAAACTTTTGAACAAAGGCAAATTTCCTAGTGATACGGAGGTAAATCCGAATGAAAGTTACAAGGCTATCCGGTTAAGAAGTGGTAATGAGTATGAGAATCAGCTAAGAGATAATGAGAAGGACAATAGTGTGAAAAAACAGAAATTGAAGGGTGTTGTCCATGATGAGGAAGAAGGTTCTAAGGTAAAAACTGAAGCACAAATTAGTAAGGAGGAGGCTATTCCCAAGCCTACATATCAGCCCCAGCTCCGACTCCCACAGAGATTGAAGAAAAAGAGTGATGATGCACAATATGCCAAGTTTCTGGAAATCTTCAAAGAGATTGAGATTAATCTCCCTTTGTTGGAAACAATTTGGGAAATGGCCAGATATGCTAAATGTTTGAAAGACATCATTACTATGAAGAAAGTTTTAGAGAATAAAGTCATCATGATGGTAGAGGAGGCTAGTTAAAGCACTCCTAGAAGCTAAAGAATCCAGGTTAGATGTCTTCCTAAGGGGAGTTTCCCCAGAGGAATTATGATCCACTGTTTCCTCTCCAACTCCTCCAGTGTATTCAGGATCAACAACTCCAATGTGTGAGCCTGAACCCCCGAGAGACTCGTGGCAAAGAGGGTTACCCTCCCCATTCTTGGATGGAATGGGATGCTACCGATGATCACCGTCTTTCCCATAAACGGCGAAGATTGAAGTCAGACTATGGGATGAATGGTTACACTATTCAGTTTGCTTTTTTTTGAAATGCATCCTCAAAGATTTCAATAAAAGAGAGAGGTTTAGGATCCCAGCCTCCAAGAAGGAGACAAGAGAGAGCAAACCCAGAAGTTTAAAAAAAGAAAAAAATAAAAGCTACAGATGGGAAAGAAGAACATGGGAGAAAGAAGAAAAACAACAAGATGCGGAAGAAAAAGCGTGTGATGAAGGTTCCAGATCTTGGCAACGTGTGAGACCATGGTGATGAAGGTTTCTTCAATTGATCGTGGCTCCGACGCTCAAGTCAATTCTAGTGAACTGCAGAGGAATGACTAGAGCTTGGGTAGAGTTAGATTACCTGAACAATGCAAATGAAATGTGTATTTATAGTCCAGGTTATTGGATGGCAAATCCATAATATTCCATGAAGGGAGTAGGTGACATTTCTTTGTCCTTATTCACAACAAGGGACAGGATCAGGGTGTGTCGGTGGTCGTACATACATTATGCATTAATGATCCGAATGAGGTGTTGTCAGGCGGCCTTGCGGGTGATCGATGCAAAGGTAAGCCAAAAGAGGTGTAGGGCCATTCGGCCAAAGAGAGGTACAAGGTCGTTCTGCCAGTGATGGGCTATCTGGGTCTAAGGTTATTCGAGTTTAAGTTGTCCCTCCTTTCAGTTCCAGACTTAAATTGTTTTGAATGGGGGCCTTAGTCACATGGACCTTGTGGGCTTGTTAGGTTTGGGCCAGCCTTCTAGACTTGTTTGGTCGTTGGGCTTATTGGCCATCATCAAGGTATTCGATGCTTGCGCTAAGAATGCCGAAAAAGAGAGCCAAGGAATGAGAGGAATTGCGGGTAGTGGAGGTTAAGCTGATGTCATGGAATCTGAGTACTCTAACACGACTTCGGCGAGGCTTCGTTGATCGGTGGAGCTTACAAGAGCCATAAGGGGCATAAAATCGATGAGATAAAGGGGAACAGAGGGACAAGGGAGGAAGAAGATTTGTGAATTCCGAAATTGAGGGCCTCTTTGTAAAAACAAAGTTAGAAATGCATGGGGCAACATGATATTTACTCTAAAACTTAACGAATTTTCTGAACCATGTGGCCAGTTAGTTACAATAGTGGTAAATTTATCATTTTCTCACACATCACTATAATTTTTACCCCTGAAAAACATTAATGGTAAAAAGTTGTATACTAAACATACGTGGTAAAATAACCCATTTTTTCATTTTTAGAAATACATTAAATTTTAGATATAACTAGAAATTTTCTCCATGTACATCATTACGGGTTTTCGATCCAACATCACAACATAATTGGGATGAGGTTTAATGAGGCAGGTCTGAAGTTGCGTCGAGCTATTTACCGTGGTAGAGGCCGCATCAGAAGCCGCAGTATATAAGCCTACAGTAGCTTTGTTCCCGCAGTTCTTAGTTCTGTTTAGTGCGGCTTTGGTCACATTACACAATTTTGAAAAATAAAAAAGAACCTCGATGAATCTGGATAAATTTTATCTAGATTCATCCAGCTATACCCAGAATGTTCATCTACCTTCAACAAAAAAAACCCAAAACTGTTTATCCAGCCTAACCGCCACCGTCCACATATCGTTTCCTTGACACTGTCCACCACCGCCACCTTCGACCACTACCGTCCATCACCACCACCATCCATCAATTTGCGAGAATGAGAGGAAAAAAGAGAAATTAATGATAGTATTGAACAAAAGTAAACAAAAACCTTAAAAAAAATTTGTAACACTCACCTTACAGATTCGGTGGCAACAAAGAAGAATAAAAAAGAAGAGAAGGAGGAAGAAAGAAGGGATAATAGTGGAAGAAGAAGAGAAAGACAGAAGACGAAAAAGAGGAGAGATGAAGAGAAGAAGATTGTCAGATGAAGGAGAGATAGAGAAGAAAGGAGAAAGAAGAAGAAGAAGAAGATTTCGAAGGAGAAGATGAAGGGAAAGAAAGAATGAAGGAGAAGATGAAGAGAAAATAGAAAGAATATGAAGAAAAGAAGAAGAGTGTGTGGCGCCAGATAATAGAAAGAAGATGAAGAAGAGAAGAAGAGAAAATAGAGAGAAGATGAAAAAGAGATTAAGAGAAAATACAAACCTCGACATTTACTGCGATTCCTTGTTAATACGGCCTCAACGTAGTGATATATTTATGAAAAAAAAAATATGTGCAAATAAATAAGCTTATTGCATGATGAATAAAATATGAAACATGAAATATTTAATGTGAAATTAAAAAATGGAAATTAAAATCGGGAAATGGATGACATAAATTTTAAACAAAAAAAATCAAAGAAAAATATTCGCACCCAATTGAAAAGTGGAAAACACAAATGGAAAAATTAAATGAAAGAATTATAACATAAGTTTGAACAAAAAGATAGAACTATAGAAATATGTCCAACATTCACCGAGCGTAAATATAATAACTTGCTTGAAAGAGTATCCAACATTCATATATATATATAATAGAGCATAAATGAGATCATGCATATTTAAAAAATAGCACTTTTTATTGAGTTAAAAAAATAACTAAGAACTAAGAACAATGTTCAACTTGAAGTTCAAAATTATGTAAGTTCAAATTTCAAACATAATTGACTTAAATATTTTTTTATGAAAAAATAATCTAATTTTAAAGTCAAATAAAATATTTTAAAAAAGAAATAATTTGAGCATGGAAACTCTAATTACTGATCTTAAAATAAAGAGGAAAGAGTAAAAAATCAATTAATTGAATTAAATAAAAAATATTGGTAATTTGATTAGAAAGAGATCATGCCACTCATTTATAAGCAATACAGGAAATGTGAAAAAAAACATGAAAAATATGCCAACCGATAAAATTGGAATATAGTGAAAAATAAGATTAACAATTGATTAAAAATACCAAATAACTAAATTGTAAGTATAAAAAGAAAAAACATAACAAAAAATGGATCTTAATGATAAGCATAAATATATTAAATGCCAAAAAAATGTAAAACAAAAACAAAAAACACGTGGCACAACTTGAATTGGAAAGTTAAAATTGGAGTAAATGAATTTTTTTTTAAAAAGAGTAATATAAAATGATTTTTTAAGAAAAAAGAAAAGATATGAAAAAACATTAAAAATGTCTAAAAAGTGAATGAAAAAATTTGATCATACAAAATGGTAAGGAAAAAAATATTAATATGTGACAATCATAGAATAAACTGTTTAATGTGCAAACAAAAAAAATGATATACTTAAGAAACAAAAAAAAATGTTTCTTTTGATCACTTGAGATGAAGAACAACCTTTGATGCAAATGTGATAGGGGAAAACACGGGGGCTAATTTGTAAAAGGTTGAAAGCTTAATGACTTTTGATTAAAGAAAATTAAAAAAGACAAGTCAAGAAATGTCAAAATTGACAGTATTTATAGTGTCAAATCACCACTTCCATAAATAGAGAGTAGTTATAATTTATTAACAGAAAATATTCTTATCATTTTATTATTATTTTTACATGACATGCATAAATTTTTTTTGAACCTGAATGGTTTAAGCCTAATAATTTTAATGATTGAAATTTATAGATCTCAAATGTTACAAACGATAGGTTACTTAACCTCTCTCTCAGCCCCTTACGAAGATGTATCGTTAAGTTACTATTCAATGAACAAAATAACATTTCAATAATTTGAAATAAATTTATATATTCAAAATATCGTGACATTTTCAAGATATCATGAGAGTATCTGTTGAAATACTAAAAAATATCGCGATAATTTTGAAAATATTTGGAGAGATTCAATTTCTCACTAGAGGTTACCGTTTATTGATAAGTAACATCTCTTAATCCCTTACCAAAATGTATTATAGTATAATATAATATAATAAAGCCAAGCTTAAAGACATACTCTCTGCATCCCTAAAGAAATAAAAGTATTGTAATAAATTAATTTTTTATACTTATTGGATTTAAATTTAAGTTATGTTTGTGCATGTTGATGTTACAATTGTAATGGATATGACTAACAATTGCCTCAACTTATCGAATCATGATGTAATCCATACAAGTGAATAAAATTTATGATGATATACGGTTTGAAATTTGATCTTTTTATTCATTCGTAAAATTTTGCGTCAAGAAGCACATCTTACGTAAAACTTTATCATGATGCTTTTACATGAATTTATAGTGTTAAATAATTTTCAAAAATTAATTGCGGCATAAAATCATGTCAACGACTCAAACATAGTTGGGATGTGTTACGACCCTAAACTGACTTGACAAATAGTTGGTGGTTAAGGCTCGTAACCCCATGATCTTTAACAGTTTTATATATCAATTTATGAAAATAGATGTACTTTAACTAATTAAAATAGAAGATTTAACAGTTACAAACCGATGGTACAAATAACATAGTTTGTGTATTGTACATGGTGTTGCAAAGAAAATAAAATAAATTTAAAAGATCCTAATTAGTTCTTCTCTGAAGTAACTCGTTCTTCAAGTTCTCCTGTGTGGTCCTGTTTTGTATTCCAAATTTATCTATTAATCTGAAGGGACAAAATGAGATGAGGTCCGACAACACGAAGCCTCATATTATAGGAAGTGGGGCTGGGACTTCCAATTCTTACAGTTTCTAAAACACTAAAGTGGAATGATAAGTGATAAACGACAATATGAGGTTTGATCCGAGTTGTTAGTGTTTGTAGGTGAGGATTATCTAAGTCCATTTTAGTTATCTAATGAATCATGCATCTAAAGATTCTAAACCGGTGAACAGGTAGACATGCAAGGGTACGTATGCATGAAGGTCAAGGAGGTAGCAAGCACTCAGCTAAGGAAAAAGGCCGAATATGAAGCTCAAGTACCATATACAGACCTTACCTCTCTTATCTTCCTGAAAAAGATCGAGTCTTCCCCTTCCCATAAGCAACCCAGTTCGTGTTTGTCTCCATCTCAACCCCGTGTTTGTCACTTATTAGATTATTTACTAATTTAGTCCCACCTTTTATTTAATTGGTCAATCTAACCCCACGTAGTTTTCTAGGTTTCACTTATTAAGTCTTTTTCTATCTTATTTCAATTTCTAACTTTTCAATTTTAACTCCAAGTTTTCTAACTCTTTCAATTTAATCCATACCTTTTTAAAACTTCCAATTCAATCATCTAAATTTCTATTTTTTTCGTTTTAATCCTTGTTCTTTTATTTCCACGATTCTGACACATCCGGGAGGATGTGTCATAACAGATGAAATTGTTGCCTGATAATGAAGAATTTAATTTCAATTTATTTAGATTATTCATTTGTCATCTCTTTTCAAATAATATGTCTATAAAGCAAAGACATAAATTGTTATTTGTAAATACTTCTCTTTTTATTGGAATGTTTGACTTTTAATATCTATTTGATTTCAATTTATCTACATTATACCTTTATAGAAAAAATTTGAAAAAAAATTCTCATAAAGTAGACATGAAAATAATATTTATATAAAATTTTTAAATTTATATTTCGTAATAATAAATAAAATCAGAAATTAAACGTTGTAAACTAAGTGTTTCAATCATTTAGAGATAGAGGGAGTAAAAGTTTGAAATTTTCAGTATTAAATGATCTAATAATAAAATTGTAAATTAAATGTTGTAATACTTCAAAACAGAGGGAGTATTGACTAAAACATTTGAACTCCAAAACACATCAAGCGAGTCCATTTGTTTAGCATATCCCCCTCAAACTAATCTTGCCACAACTTATAGAGCAATTTATCTCATTCAATATTGTGTTGGTTTATTTCATATCATATCATATCTTGATACAAATTGGTTCAAATAACATGTTGGTTTCATCTTCCAATAATCTTCAATAGCCTTTATGGTTGAGCTTGGGTAACATTGATCCAATGAAAGGACGCATAAGGTGGGTTAGGGCATTTGGGCTCACCCCCTGGGCTGCATGGAGCCCCATCATAAAACGCGCACACACATTCATCAAAAGGAATGCCTCCACCAGCGGGCCGGCAAAAGGCCACGACACGGCCCACTCCTCGGTAACAAGGCCCACAGGTATTGATACACTCATTCTCGTCTGGACAACCACCTCCTCTCACTGCTAGTTCACACCCATCTACCATCATGCTGATTTGCACTGCATAATAATTGACAACAAGGTAAGTGTTTAATTAAAATCCATTAATTTGAATGTTCTAAAACATTTTTTTTCCCACTTTGTTAAGACATTTGAAATTGAATGCTCTTTCTCCATCTCAAAAGATCAGTGACTTCTGAATTCTGATATTGAGTCTGATTCATATTTTTACTATGGAGAATTTGATAATGAAAAATTACATAAAAATATATTGCTTGACTTTATATCTCGAAAAGTTGAACAGAAATAATACACACACACACGTGTGTGTATATATATATATATAAGACATACCAACTTCGTACCTGAAACGAAAACCAGAAGCAATAGAAGCATATTTTTTAAGAAATGCAAGTTGGCCATCTGATCTTTTGGGCAAAGAGAGTACAATGATTTAGCGTGCAACTTATTACGTTTATCTATATATAGGGTAAACCTCCACTTATGTCTTTGAAGCTTAACAAATAGGATAAAGGCTGTAAACATAGTTTTCAGAATTTAACTTTAATTATTTAAAATCAATAAATAAAAATGTTCACGTTAACCTCTTTACTAGGAAGTTTGTTTGGGTATTTCATTAATACAGAATCTGTGCACTTTGCTCGATTTTGCAAGTCTATGTGGTGTGATATGGAAAGTTAATTGCATTCATGTACAAGGTTAAGTCCCGTACAATGTACGAGAAAATATTGTCTGATCTTGTCATTTAAGTCCCACATATTCTCTAATTGTTTTCGGCTTTGTCCAAGGTATTTATAAAAGAAAGTAAGCTATACGGTGCCTTTATAGAGAAAAAGAATATGAAGAAGAATGATGCATTCCCGATATCTTATGATGCACTCCCATAACATTAATATGATGCACTCTCTTTGTGAGTTAATGATACTTTTTGTTCTACCCAATGATGCATTTGCGATGCATAATGATGTTTTTCCGTAACAAACATGATGCACTAGTTCTGATAACTTAATGAAGCACGCACTTCCTTCAACCTCCCAAAATGATGCATTTGGTAAAACACTATGATGCATTCCCGATATATTATAATGCTCCCCATTACAAAATATGATGCACTCGCTCTCATGATAAATGTTACACTCATTTCACTAACCTTTCAAAATGATGTCTTCGGTAAACCACTATGATGCACTCCCTGTTGCATTATGATGCTCTTCATTACAAAATATGATGCATTCGCTCTCATGACAAATGTTACACTCGTTTTATTAACCTTTCAAAATGATGTCTTTGGTAAACCACTATGATGCACTCCCTGTTGCATTATGATGCTCTCCATTACAAAATATGATGCACTCGCTCTCATGACAAGATTAATGCTCTCAATTTCCAGCTCACACACCATTAAGGTACGTAGGAGCATCATTTGGAGTCGAATGCGCATTATTTAAAGTACGCAGGAGCATCATAATTACTGGCGAACGTACTTAGACGAATTTGAATGAAAATGGCAATTTTGTAAATAACGTGAAAGTGGCGCACGGCGCACCGTATCCTGTACCTTATAAAAAGTCTCTGATTAGCCTCTTTTTTTTGAAACATCTACAATTAGCTTTATTAATTTTCTTTTCTAACTTCTAAAACATCCTTTCCTAAGAAAGTACATAATTTGAACCATCTAGAAAAATCAATTTCTTACAAGGGAAACTTTCTTCTCTTAAAATTACTCTCTCCGCCCATTCCAAAAATTCGAAAAGTTTCCCTTTCTGATTGTTCCATGTTGAAAAGTTTCATTCTAAGGAGATTTTTCAACATTATTTTTAAAGGTAGTTTTACCCAAAACATTTTAAAATTTTCTTATTAAAATATCATTTTTTTCTGATAAAAATGGAGTAAAGTTCGCTAGCAGTCTTGTAAGTTTGGGATTTATCCTAATTGGGTCTCATTTTAAGAATCCGTATCACTTTAGTCCTGTACGTTTCAATCGTGAGCACCGTTAGTCATCCCGTTAAACTTTCCGTTAAAACTGTCGCTAAAGTGGTAAAATTACCAAAATGTCTAGGTCTAATACTACATTTAACGCCAATCTCTTATAAGATCTACAAATGAACCCTAAGTAAACTATTGCACGCTTCAATATTTCCTATAAATAAAAAGAAGGTTGAAGTTAGCTAATAGTCTCTTAATTAATCATGGAATTTTTTTTCTTTGTCATGCTCAATTAAATGTTCGGGTATCAATTTTCTTAGTATCGTTATGAGTATAATTAATATGGTATTGATCAAATAAAGTAAAGCTGAAACGGAAAAAGATGCGCCCTAGGTCTTCTGTTTTGCTCAGCGTTTTTGGCCTTATGATTCCGGCGTCATCGATGCTCTTCAACTCCTTCCTAGCCGCCGGCAATGGCTTCTCTCGAGCGTTGTGGATTCCACCCAGCTGCAGTAGTCTCGCTCCTCCTATCATCGATGGTGGTCCTTTGGTGTTGGCTGATGTCGTTCGTGCCTCCTCTGCACTTTAGCATGCGTCGTAGACGGGCCACCGAGCAGTGCAGCCATGACTCGCCAGGGTCTGCCGTTATCTTGGTTTGCACATTGTTTTCGGCGATATCATCCAGGCTGCTCCAAGGATTTGATTTCAGGTCCCTGGTTTGACAGCCGATGCTTGCCGTCTCGCTCCCGACGACTTGGTTTTCGTGGCCTCCCCTTCTAGCGTCTCAATTCTTCCTTATCAGGTTGTATTGCACTGTGAGCTCCACATACCGGCGATGCGATGCTCGATTTTTCAAGCTTCGAGGTCACTGTCGGGGACAACTGCTTGGTGCTCCGACAATTGGAATTTGAGGTTTTTTGTGTTGGTACAGTTGATTTGGTTGATTTCGTGGTGGTGGCGTACGGCGGGGACGAACAAGGGTTATGTAAGTTTGGGGTTCATTTGTAGTTTTTTTAGAGGATTGCTGTTAAATTTAGTATTAGACCTAGACAATTTGGTAATTTTACCACTTTAATGGTTGTTTTAACGGAAACTTTAACGGGATGACTAACGGTGCACATGATTGAAACTTACAGGACTAAAGTGATACATATTGTTAAAACGGGACGCAAGAAGGACCACGAATTTAAAAAAAGTTAAAACATAACTTTATTGGGACAAAAAGTTAAAACAGGACCTCGGTGGGACATAAATTAAATTTACAGGACTATGGGTGCACTTTACCCAATTTTTTAGGATAGAATGACATATAATGTAGTTTGATCTTATTTGTCTTGACACATCTAATTTCATCCAAAATTATTGGTCTGGTGTGTTTCCTCTTCCTTGGAAACCATAGATGATATTGAGACAAAAAGTAAGTCTTTCCTTTGGTTTGCCAATACTAGTTCAAAGAGAAAACTTGTGGCCTGGCAATTGGTTTATTGTCCAAAAAGCCAACAATGTTTAGGGGTTTGAGCTTCTCTCTTGGAACCTAACCTATGAGGGGAAGAAAATTTAGACTCTTTTATGATAAAAAAAGTATTTAGGTCAAGTGGATATCAGGCCTATCATATTAATGATTCTAACTTCTTGTCCATATCTCTACATCTTGATACTTCTATGGTTTGAAAGTCTATGTTGAGAGCTAGAGCTCACTGATAGTGCAAATAATATTTACTCCTTTCTTCGTAAAAGTAATGCAACACTTTCCTCTGTAGCATTCATTACAACTATAGTACCTAGCTTCCAATCCATCATCAGACACTCCGTACTGACTTGAGCGTCAGAGTGGAATTCCGGACACACAACCTTAGGTCCATTTCTTTCTTTGTTGCAGCTGCAAGTCTCTGGCTCCACAAAAATCCTCCATCTCACATCTGAGAATCCGGCCCATCTAAGATCGAGACAATTAGAAAGGCACTATTTGTGGGAAAGTTTTTCTCTCCCATGTTCCATTCCTTTCCAGCTGTACATATGGCAAGAACACGGCTTACTCAACGTGACAACTAGAGTCGCATTTGTAACACCCCAATTACCCACTAGGAAATTTTAGGGTAAATTAAAATTTTGAAAAACAATTTATTTAATAGGAAATTTGGAACTCACGTTATAAAAATTTCACAACAGTAAAAGAAGGTGTTACTCAAACACACGTCTAGATATTACAAACCAGATTGTGCAGCGGAAATTAACAATTACGAAAGTTCATTTATTAAACCCAAAAACACTCAGAAGCCATGCCGAGAAGTGACAGCTCGTCTCCACCCGGTCGCTGCTCCTCCTCGAAGTACGCATGTCCGTACTCCGAGTCGACGAGAGTTGCATAGAAGTCATCCCCGTAAAACTCACCTGTAAATAAAAGGGTGAGCGTCCAATTGCTCAGTAAGGAGGAAAGATTACAGGCCCTTCCTCAGGGTCGTAATATTTCCTCAAAAACAAAATCTAAAATAAAGAACTTAAACATAATAAATTCAACATATACACACAAACTATAGCTCAACATGAAACAATAACCAACATGTAGATATATGGACCAACATGAAATAGATAACATTTTCACATCTGAATTATGCCAAGTCTAAATGCAAGAATAATCTCTAGTCCGGTTATCATACACCATAAAATATTTTGGAAACCATTTTTGAAAACCGATGCCGTCGAGATAAGCCTAGCCGGTGGGCATGTACAATGCCGCACTCTCGGGAATGCCCCTTAAGCGAGCCACTAGGGATGCCGCTAGGCGAGCCCAATGGGATGTCTACGCCGAGACAGCCTCTCGTGAATGCCAATCACGCCTCACGATGGCCACATGCATGAATCTATATGTGGTGGGTGTGTACAACACCGCACTCTCGGGAATGCCCCTTAAGTAGAGCCACTAGGGATACCGCCAGGCCAGAGCCCAATGGGATGTCTACGCCGAGACAGAGCCTCTCGTGAATGCCAATCACGCCTCAGGATGGCAGAGCACATGCAAATCACGGTTGGGTTCGGATCACCCGTTCTGAACCGCTCGTCTAAAGTTACGGCTTAGTTAAGTCACGTAGGGCCGAATCCACGACACCTCTCATGTCTTAACCTTTTGTCCAGAAAACCCATTTTGTCCATAAAATTCATTTTGTCCAGAAATCTCATTTTGTCCAGTTTCCAATGCAATCATGCGATACAATACATCAACAACATGTCACATCCAATAGTGATGCATGATTGCTATCCAGTTACTTCATTAAGCCTTTAGGTGAAATGTCATGCCCTAATATTTTCTACTTTTAACTTGTAATCTTGTTATACTTGTGTGATATCATGACAATCATTTACAATTTCTTGGTTGTTTTACTTGTGTGCACTCTAATCTCGTGAGTTATTACCCAACCTTACTTAATCATCATTTTCGTACCTAAGTTGTTATCTAGCGGCTTAGGTTAACTTTTACGGTCCTATCATGATCCTAGCGTTTGATTCCAACTCTAAACATGTTACTACCCCATATTGTACCTACACATGATACTAACAAATTATTAGCTCACCGGCCCTAGCATAAAACTAACGGAGTTCGTTTAACGAGCCTAACATGCCACTAGCGAGTACAACGGTCCTAGCAAGATACTAGCGTATGCAACATCCAACGTACATATCATACATATATGTCAATCAATCGGTCAACAACCCAAGTGATAACAATTCTTAAGTGTGAACATATAAGGTAACACGAATAATTATGGTACGCTACCCAGTTTGCCCGATCGAATGTTTATTAAGTCCATTTGTTAACTTAGAATTCGTTATTCGAGATTTTATTTATGAAGCAAAATAAGATGACTCGAAGGAGGAACCTCATCTTAACCCCTTACTTGGATGTAGCCGGGAATAAGCGTCGGCTACGGATCAGGAATGGTCGGCACTTCGCTCGGAGTTGGAACTTGAAATATAGAACCTAGCGATAGCAAGAAAATCAATGAAAATTTCATGAGACTCCGCCAGAATGTTTACCGGTGTCGGCTGGTAGAATTTACGGAAGTGTAACGGAAGCTCTAACAATTCCCTAATGGTCCAAGATAGTTCTAGGTAAGGTTTGGACTAAGGTGTGGAGTCCAGTAATTTTTGGGTGGCCAAAATGCACAAAAACTAATTTTTAAGAATTTTAAACCATTTTTAAGGGTTAAAATAATTATTTAATAATATAAATAATTTAAAAGTTGAAAATAAGACTTTGAAACTGTTGTAAACACTAACATAGGATTTTTGACCAAGAATGGTAATTTTGCTCAACTCACACTAATTAATAACAAATATACAAGGGAAAAACTAATTAATAAACGAAAGTACAATTTATACAACAAAATAATTTTTTGTCAAAAACTGTACAGCAAGTAAAATCATTTAAGTTTTCCTGTAAATTTTCAAAAATTTTAGATCCACAATGTAATTTTTCTCAACTCTTAACTATTTTTAATCAAATAAGTAAAGAGGAAACTAATTAATAAATATAAAAAAAATATTTACAGAACAAAAGTGACTCCTGAAATTTTCCACACAGAATATATAATTAAACAAAAATCCTTGCAAAGTTTCATAAATGAAATAGCAAAACTAAGAAGGATATCAATTTTCTAAGTTCTAGACCATAACTTACAAGAAAGTAAATTAAAAATCATTTTTCGAAAATTTAAAAGTTACAACTCTCAAAATATGTTGGAAACACAAAAAGGACAGAGGCTCTAAAAATCTCAATGTGAAATTATAACAAGGAAGTATTTCTCTTTCAAATTAGGAATATACTAGTATATATACTTTTATAACAACTAGTCAAAATTAATATAAAATAAATTATAAACACATTTGTTACTTGCAGAAGTTCCGAATGATGCTAATTACTTAGTTCTATTGTATATAAACAAGTTTCTCCAATTTCCTAGCTCCAACAACTTAAAGTAAAATAAAATTAAGCTTAATTTCTAATATTAAGAAATAATATTTTTAAAAATATAAAAACAACCCAGAATCAAAGAAATAAAGTTGGAAAATCAAATATTAGGTATTTAAGGTATTCTGTTAACATTTCATGATTTTACAACATAAAGAAGTATTTTTAAAACAATTAAAACATTTCAGAAATAAATAGGTGCAATGGCCAAAATGTCACTTTTCAAAGTGTTCTAGTGGCCTCAGTGTAATCTGAAACAAACGATAGGGTAAGACCGAACAAGGAAGAAAGGTTAGGGGCTAAACTCGGGTTTTACCAAAGAAGTTGCAGACTTCTTCTTCTCCGGCGAGAAGCTCGCCGGAAACTGGGCTCTACGGCTGCGATACGGCGGACGTCAAGAAGTCGCGGCGGACTTGGGTCGTTCCGGTTTGTCTCGTCACTCCCGTTCGAATGGTGGTAGTGGTTCCGGCCGAAAGTGAACTTGGCGGTCGAATTTGGCCATTGAACCCGAAAATATACGTTTCGGTTTTTAAGCAAAACTCCTTCTACAGATCACCTCGGGCTACGAAATTTGAGGGAAAGGTTCCCAAGTACTAGACGAAGATAATGGCAGTGGTTTGTGGCATCGAAAATGGCTGAGGAGGGAGAAAATGATAAATGGCCGAATTTCTTCTTTCTTCGTTTTCTCCCTCTTTGCTGAAGATGGCTCCTTTTTCTAGCCAAAAAGAACGATTGACAGGAGCTAAACGTGATGATGATGGAGTGAGGCCAGATTTTCCAATGGATTGACAGGAGAAGAAAGATCAGAAGCGTGAAGCGTCGGCGAGTCTTCCGCCGAATTGTTCAGGTTTTTTTTAATTGATTTTAATTTATTTTAATTAACACAAAAATTACTAAAATTAATAAAATTCCCCTCTTTAATTTCTAAACTACAAAACAAAAAAACAAATGACCTAAAATACAATACATACAATAAAATTTGAAAAGATAATAAAATACTAACACATAAGAAGGAAAACAATTAACAAGGGTAAAGATGAAATGATAAAATCAATATTTTGTGCAAGAGGCTGATTTAACAACAATATGTATTTTTGAAAAACATGAAATACTAACAACATGTCCTTAAAATAATGAAATGATAAATACCTCAAAGTTTTACAATTTATACTACCTTTTTCCTATTTATCACACCACAACCCCCAAGAGAGGGGATCTTGTAGTACGTTGCAAATGAGTATGAAGGGTGTCGAACACAAGGGAAAGGGGTGAGGATCTAGGAAGTCCTAAGTGTGTCAAGCTAGCAAATGGTAAGGTGAGTGATCAACGAGTGTAAAAAATGATGAAAGTGAGTAAAACAATAACTTGGATAGCAAGCAACAAAAGTAGCAAACGCAAAAATAGCAACAAACACAAAGTCTCACAAGTTCTAAAGCTTCATCTAGAGATATTGCCTATGTACAAGCGGTCTCTCTCTCAACTAGAATGATTCTAAACACTCATGCTGTCACCACCTCCCCGTCAGACACCTTCCGGACCCGGCGGGAAGCGGTCGCCGGCCGGTGGGGCGGTGGTGAGCAAGGTGGGACCAGGATCGCGCAGCTAATGTGAGATTATCTCGCGGGCCTTTAACTAACCTAGTTGGTCCCTTTCTAAACAACAGATCAAATATGACAACTCATGCACAGGAACAGATCATGACAGCAGAAACAATGGGCTCCGCCCATAAACAGAATATCAGAAGCAGAAAATCGAAATCAGATTATCAAAAGGAAGTCTGTTCTTTCACTACCGAACAGAGGCTTCCGCATGATCAGCATACTCATTCAATCAGCTCGAAACAGACGCATATATATACATAACCATATTCAATCTCAGATGAACAGACAGACCTACGATAACATGCTATCGTAAAACTACATGCCGACCGAGTATCATGCTACGAGCTATCTACAGGCGAAGGTGTAACCGTACAAAAGTCGGGCGTCGGATAAAGAAACCGACGAGGAGCCCGAACACAAAGTCCAGATCTTTGCTAACCCTCAAAATAGCAAACCGAGACAGCCTTGCGGAAATCCTACTCCGCCCCCCGAATCCTTATCTCCTGAAAAATGTTAAGTAAGGAGGGTCTGAGTTTTTCTTAAAGAAAAACCCAGTAAGAGCTTAGGCAGTAGTAACGATGTTTCTTCCGACAAACCTGCAAAGACAGATCAGAGCAGATATACATACAGATAGCGAATATACAGATCAGAACATATGCAGAAATATATGATGTGTGCACAACATCCAAAACCCCTATATGAAACGGACCAAGACGAGACAGGCCATGCGTCCGTTGGTCCATAACGAGACAGGTTATGCGACCCTAGTCCATAACGAGACAGGTTATGCGACTAGACATATAGGGCAAAACAGAATGTAACGGATCATGGCTAGATCTTCCCCGACCATGGCTAGATCTTCCCCGGTCCAACCGGCATCGCCATGCATTCGCCATGCATCCAGCAAACACCGCATATCACGGACCATGGCTAGATCTTCCCCGACCATGGCTTGATCTTCCCCGGTCCACCCGGCATCGCCATGCGTCGAACCATAGGCCGTGATGCGAACCATAGGCCGTCGGTCCTCAAGGGATTGTAACCCTATCTCGGACTGGTCCCCTATGCGAACGCCATCCGTTGTGCCGTATCCCAGTTAGTTCGGGTCACACAGACGCACGAACCACGACACCGAGCAAAGCTGTACCTGCGCACCTTTACTCCTACCATGGGACTAGCCTTGGGGCTCCACTGTCCCGATCTAAGACCAACGTCAGAGATCGAGGCCCAAGACTTGCCTCAACCACCCTACATTATATTATTATAGGTAGGTCGAACCCTTACCTCGGATCGAAAGCAAACGCAACCGTAGAGGATAGCAGCCAAGCACCAACACCAATCTTCTTCCTTATCCAACTTCAATCCTTGCTTTACATATCACCTAAACATTTCACACACTTTCCACATTACACTTTCATTCAACACATCAATTTCCATTGACAATTGGACCTCACTCCAAGACTTAAAGTTGCTCAAATTCATTGTCTAAACATGCTTGAAACCTTAAACCACACAAAACACATAGTTTCACTTTCCACCAAATAACCCGGATGAACATTGCCTTAGGTATATAATCGGAGCATATTTGGACAATGTTCCAGTTATCAATATTGCTCCAAACATACCCAATAACAACAATTTGGGTTCAATTCAACAATACATCACACTTCATTTCTCCACCCTAAAACCTATGAGTTTTCTCCTAGCTCATAGATTAAACCATTGTTGGACCTTTTACCAAGTATTAATGTTGTTCCAAAACTACCCAACAACACTAATTTGAGGTCAATTTAACATTCCCCCAAAATTCGTTCATCCCGGGTGACGAACCCTAATTTCCAATTTCTTCGATTCAAGCTTAATTCGTGTTGTAAAGTGTGTTTCTATCTCTAATCCAACATAGAAACACTACAACTAACTCAAATGAACCAAGAAATCACGAAAATGCGAACCTCACAACTTGGGCAGTTTCCCAAATTCATCCACAAAGTGTTGTTGGAGTGAAACCTTTGTTGATTCGTTGTTCTTGTAGTGATTCCCGCACTAATCCCCCGTTTCCACGCACCAAAGAGTCCAAAATCACTTGGATAGGAGCAAAACCGAGTTGGGAGAGAGTTGGGAGTATTTTCGGAGTTGAAATCGCGAAACTGAGGTTGAAGACGAGTTGCTCGACTTAAATAGCTGGCCCAGGCGACGGTCAGGCGACCCGATTTCCCCAATCAGGCGATCGCCTGACCCCTGAAGAAAACCGATACAGGTGCCCAGGCGAAATCCAGGCGAAGCCATCCCCTAGTTCAGGCGATCGCCTGACTCCAGGAAGACCCAAACTTGACAAGTGTCCAGGTGAAACGCAGGCGAACCATTTCCTCGTTCGGGCGATCGCCTGGACCCAAAACTCACAAAATTCAACCTTAAAATGAACTTAACCAAAACCATACCAGCACAGTCCCACTCCTACAACAACAATAACCACATAACAACAATTAACAAATTCCACAAATTACAGCTTTAAACATACCTTCAGAACTCTATTCACCGGAGATTGTTGCCGGAAAAGGTGGGGTGTAACATCCTCCCCCCCTTAAGACTCTTGGTCCTCCAAGAGTTCCTTAAGGCGTTGGTACTCTTGAGGGTAGCGTTCAATCATATCCTTCTCCGTCTCCCATGTTGCCTCTTTGTCAGAATGGTGCGACCATTGCACTTTCACCATGGGTATTAATCTGCTTCTCAATTTGCGAGTATCCCTCGCTAACAGAGCAATTGGTACTTCCTTGTAAGACAGGTCAGGTTCCAATTGCACTTCTTCTACCAGAATCGTTTGCATCGGATCCATTATACACTTTTTGAGCATGCTTACATGAAACACATTATGCACAGCAGACAAGCTCTCCAGTAGTGCCAAACGATAAGCCACCTTTCCAATCCTTGCTAAAATATCGAATGGACCAATGTACCTTGGAGCTAATTTCCCTTTTCGGCCAAACCTCATTGTCCCCTTCATTGGTGCCACCTTTAACCACACTTTGTCGCCGACTTCAAACTCCAAGTCGCGACGCCTTTTGTTCACATAGGCTGTGGTTCTATCATTTGCCGCTTTCAATCTTCCCTGAATTGTTTTGATCTTTTCTGTGGTCTCTTCAATCAATTCCGGACCGAGTTCAATCTTATCTGACGGTTCAGACCAACAGTGAGGTGTCATACACCTCCGTCCATAAAGAGCCTCGTAAGGTGCCATCTTGATTGTACTGGTAGCTATTGTTATACGAGAACTCTATGAGCGGTAGATGTTGATCCCAATCACCTCCGAAATCAATCGCACAGCTCCTCAGCATGTCCTCAAGTACCTGTATCACCCTCTCGGATTGCCCATCAGTTTGCGGGTGATACGCTGTACTAAGGTATAATCGGGTACCAAATGCTCGATGAAAAGCATTCCAGAAACGGGCTGTAAACCTTGGATCCCGATCTGAAACTATAGAATCCGGTACACCGTGCAACCGCACGATCTCTTTGATGTAGAGTCGTGCTAACTTGTCCAACAAATTGGTGACTTTAATGGGCAAGAAATGTGCACACTTAGTCAAACGATCCACAATCACCCAAATGGCATCGTGATGTGCTCTCGTAGTAGGTAATCCGGTAAGAAAATCCATCGTCACATTTCCCCACTTACGTACAGGGATGGGTAACGTCTGAAGTGTACCCGCGGGCTTCTGATGCTCAACCTTTACCTATTGGCAAGTGGTGCACTTTGCCACGCACTCAGCAATATGCCTCCACATACTTGGCCACCAAAAGTGTGTCCTCAAATCGTGATACATCTTTTCACCGCCCGGATGAAAACTTAAACTGTTATTGTGAGCTTGATCCAGAATCTCATCTCTAAGAGCCACATCATCTGGCACGTACAAACGTCCCTTGAAGTATAGCAATCCTTGCCTATACTCAAAGAATGGACGCAATACTCCTTTAGCTTCTCCAGAAACCTGTTTCAAACTCTGATCTCTCATCTAAAATTCTCGGATCCTGTCGATCAAAGAAGACTGAATCCTCAACACAAGTATCTGTTCCTGCTCCTGTAGTTGCCAACGGTGCCACAAGGCGATCAGTCCGTAAGCTCTGTTCGGTTTCCAGGTTCTCCACCTCTCACTATCCCGGTGTATGCCCTGCTCAAGGCGTCTGCCACCGTATTCCCTTTGCCTGCGGTGTACTCGATACTACAGTCGTAGTCTTTCATGTATTCGAGCCACCTTCTTTGGCGCATATTCAGATCTTTCTGCGTAAACAAGTACTTTTAGCTCTTATGATCAGTAAAGATTTGAAATTTGTTTCTCAACAAATAATGCCGCCACTGCTTGAGTGCATACATAACCGCAGCAAGCTCCAAATCATGAGTGGGATAGTTTCCCTCATGTGGTCGCAATTGTCGCGACCCATAAGCAATCACCTGCTGGTTTTGCATAAGCACACACCCCAGACCTGTTCGTGAGGCATCAGTATAAATGACATAAGGCTGAGACGGGTCAGGTAGAACCAGAATCGGTGCCTGTGTCAGTCTACACTTGAGCTCTTGAAAGCTCTTCTCACATTCATCCGACCATACAAACGCCTTACCCTTCTTTGTCAGTTGAGTGAGTGGAGAGGCAAGAACCGAGAAGGCTGGTACGAACTTACGATAGTAACCAGCTAACCCGAGAAAACTACGGATATCTTTTACTGATCGGGGTTGCCTCCACTCCTGTACAGACTTGACCTTCTCCGGGTCGACATAAATTCCGTTCTCATTGATGATGTGCCCGAGAAATGCTACCTCGCGCAACCAGAAATCACACTTCGAAAACTTTGCATACAGCTGGTTGTTAGACAAAGTTTCCAAGGCAATTCTCAAGTGCTCTTGATGTGCATCCTCATCCAGTGAATAGATGAGTATGTCATCAATGAAAACTACCACGAAATTGTCCAAGCAGGGACGAAAAACCTCATTCATCAAATTCATGAAAGCTGCCGGGGCATTTGTCAGCCCAAAAGGCATGACAGTGTACTCATAGGGACCATACCGTGTGCGAAAAGCAGTTTTCGGAATGTCCTCTTCCTTCACACGCATTTGGAAATAACCTGATCGGAGATCAATCTTTGAGAACACTTTAGCTCCTCGGAGCTGGTCGAACAGATCGTCAATCCGTGGTAACGGATATTTGTTCTTAACTGTCACCGCATTCAACCTTCTATAATCTATACAGAGTCTGAGGGTTCCATCCTTCTTTTTAACAAATAACACCGGGGCTCCCCACGGTGATCTGCTCGGTCGGATAAACCCCTTATCCAACAACTCATCCAACTGCTTCTTCAATTCCTTCATCTCAACTATCGGCATGCGATACGGAGGAATGGAGATAGGTGTAGCTCCAGTCTGTAACACTATCTCAAAAATCACCTTCCGCTCGGGTGGCGTACCTGGCAACTCTTCCGGAAACACCTGCGGAAAGTATCTAACAATCGGAATTTTATCAAGTTCCAACCGCGTACCTGCATCATTGAGTCCAAAGTACTCGCCTTCTTCAGTCACAGGTAGTTTCTCCATTACCTGAAGCTCCATGCTATTCTGAACAATCTCTACATCTGAGGGGGGAACAAGTGGTAGTACTTGATCCGACACCACTAACTGTCGCTGCGCACAATTTATCCGTATGGAATGCTCCGAGAGCCAATCCATACCCAGAATCACATCATAATGTGATGTATCCAACACCAACAAATCAGAAGAAATCTGTCGCTCACCAACAGTTAACATGCAATCCTTGATAAGCTCATTACTGAACAGATACTGACTCCCGGCGGTTCGTACCAGGAATACTTGAGACAGATGAGTCACAGGAAGTTGCAAAGACTTTGCACACCTCTGTGACACTATAGAAATCGAAGCACCTGTGTCAAAAAGAGCACAAACAGAAATACCATTCAGAAACACCATACCTGCTAGTGCTCCTTTCTGAGCCGTGCCACCACGCTCAATCTGAAACACTCGTCCCTGCCTTGCCTGCTGGTGCGCTGGCGGCGGGGCCTGCTGTAGTGGTGGCCGCATCTGCGGTGGTCGGGGTCGTGGTATAAACTGAGGAACACCACGCCCACGAGGAGCATAACTCTGAAATCCTTGTGGCCTTGCAACTCCCTGAGTTGCCATCAAAGGACAATCTCTGATCATGTGGTCAGTAGACCCGCATCGGTAACACATACCCTTCTCCTTATAACAAACCGGGCCGGTGTGATTCCGATCACATGTACGACAGTGCCAAGACTATGCTACCATTGCCTTCCCTTTGCCTTTATCCTTCGATCCAAGCCCACCAGAGTTACCGCCGGTCCTGTGGTGTCGTGCAGGTCCAGCACGTCCAGATCCTCTAACTCCACCAATGACAATCCCCGTCGATCTCGATGGCTGTGTCACCGAAGCTGTATCCATGTCCTCATTCTCAATCTTCTGTGCTTTCTGCACAGCCTCATGGTACCTATCAATGTTCAACGGTGCCAAGTACTTCCTGATGTCATGCTTCAACCCTCTCATAAATCTCTTTGCCTTGGCCTCCTCATTGGTGTTGTAATGAGGCACATAACGCACTAAGCGTTCAAACTCGTGCCCATACTCCGCAACAGTCTTGCTTCCCTGAGTCAAGGTATCCACTCCAGTTGCCGCCTATCTGTCGTGGCATAACCAATCCACTTCTCATGAAACAAGTGAGAAAATTCATCCCACGTCATACCCGGGTCCTTCAACTTCCTACGCACAAAGTCGGCCTTCCGAGTGGCCATAGTGGTCTCCCACCAATCATACGCCCAGTCCCGCAAATAGAAGGTAGCCAAAGGCACCATCTCATTTGCCGGAAAACCAAGTCTCCCAAGCAACCTGCCATGTCCTTATACCAAGTCTCCGCCGAATCCATTCCACCCTTGCCCGAAAAACGGGGTGGTTTGAAGCGCTCGAACCGCTCCATCAAGGAAAGCTTATCAGAGCTAGTCGCACTCTCGGATTTGAGCCGCTGGGCTCTCGGTACCTCAACAACGGAATCGGGCCTAGCCCGCACTCTCCCTTGTCGGGGCTGTGGGTCGACTTCCACACTTAGATTCAGATTCCTCTCTTCTGTATCCACATGCTCTTCAAATTGCACATCATCCGCCTGATCGTCCTCCTCATGAGCCTGATAGCTAGGATCGGTCGATCCTGCCGCAGTAGGCTGAGAACTCATAACATGTGTACTTCCTTGCTCTTCAACTCCTGTTCCTGCCCACATGTTATTGAGCAGTACTGTCATTTGCCCCAACACTTGGGCCATCTGTTCCGGATCAGGTCTCAATTGCGACTGAACTGGTGCCGCTCTTCGCTGAGGTCTCCCTCGACCTCTACCTCTTCCTCTATTCACATCCTGAGCAGGATTTCCTCCTCCTGCCTCATCATTCAACGCTCGAGTCCGTCGAGTGTTGACCATTTACTGAAATTCCAGAACATAAAAGGGTTCACTTAACGGTTAGCATTACCTACATCGGTAATCCTATCAGCTCTGTAGCATGAATGCAATGCATGATGCAAATCAATTCTCAAAATTACTTATACAAAACAATTCCTTATAACCCGTGGTACTGCTTAGGAATAACACACTTCTCACTCGGCATCCACCATCTGTTTTTAACGAGAGAGGTAATTTAAATTACCATCATGCACCTTACGGCATCTCATTCCCCAGGCACCTCTTGTTGCACCCAAAGTCAATTACTGGTGTCCTACGCAGTAACCACAGACAGTACCAAGTCGCAAACTACCAGTACCAAAGAAATCATCTCTTGGTTGTTCTCAAGTGCGTTTAGACAAACCGCCCACTGTTCCACTTACCATTCCAACATGGTTCTTGTGATGAGGTGGCCAGTCTCATCACACAACCATACTGGAATCGATCAGTCGACCAGGGCTGTCAGTCCTAACACACCCTCGACCCAACCAATTAACCAGGCTCTGATACCAAATTGTCACCACCTCCCCCGTCACACACCTTCCGGACCCGGCGGGAAGAGGTCGCCGGCCAGTGGGGCGGTGGTGGGCAAGGTGGGACCAGGATCGCGCAGCTAATGTGAGATTATTTCGCGAGCCTTCAACTAACCTAGGTGGTCCCTTTCTAAACAACAGATCAAATATGACAACTCATGCACAGAAACAGATCATGACAGCAGAAACAATGGGCTCCGCCCATAAATAGAATATCAGAAGCAGAATATCGAAATCAGATTATCAAAAGGAAGTCTGTTCTTTCACTACTGAACAGAGGCTTCCGCACGATCAGCATACTCATTCAATCAGCTCGAATGTAACGCATATATATACATAACCATATTCAATCTCAGATGAACAGACAGACCTACGATAACATGCTATCGTAAAACTACATGCCGACCGGGTATCATGCTACAGAGCTATCTACAGGCAGAAGGTGCAACCGTACAAAAGTCGGGCGTCGGATAAAGAAACCGACGAGGAGTCCGAACACAAAGTCCAGATGCTGCTAACTCCTCAAAATAGCAAACCAGACAGCCTTGCGGAAATCCTACTCCGCTGGCCCAGAATCCTTATCTCCTGAAAAATGTTAAGTAAGGGGGGTGTGAGTTTTTCTTAAAGAAAAACCCAGTAAGAGCTTAGGCAGTAGTAACGATGTTTCTTCCGACAAACCTGCAAAGATGGATCAGAGCAGATATACATACAGATAGCAAATATACAGATCAGAACATATGCAGAAACATATGATGTGTGCACAACATCCAACACCCCTATATGAAACGGACCAAGACGAGACAGGCCATGCGTCCGTTGGTCCATAACGAGACAGGTTATGCGACCCTAGTCCATAACGAGACAGGTTATGCGACCCTAGTCCATAACGAGACAGGTTATGCGACTAGACATATAGGGCAAAACAGAATGTAACGGATCATGGCTAGATCTTCCCCGACCATGGCTAGATCTTCCCCGGTCCAACCGGCATCGCCATGCATCGGCATTCGCCATGCATCCACTCACAGAACAGAACATACCGGAATGATGCGAACCATAGGCCGTACGGTCCTCAAGGGATTGTAACCCTATCTCGGACTGGTCCCCTATGCGAACGCCATCCGTTGTGCCGTATCCCAGTTAGTTCGGGTCACACAGACGCACGAACCACGACACCGAAGCAAAGCTGTACCTGCGCACCTTTACTCCTACCATGGGACTAGCCTTGGGGCTCCACTGTCCCGATCTAAGACCAACGTCAGAGATCGAGGCCCAAGACTTGCCTCAACCACCCTACATTATATTATTATAGGTAGGTCGAACCCTTACCTCGAATCGAAAACCCTTCCGTATTTGAGGTCGTGTGGGTCCCGGACGTTTCCGCCGAAAATATTTTTCTCGCGCCGGGAGTTGTCGGGGTCGTCTCGGGGCGTCTGGCGGGTTCGGTAGCGTTCTCGAGACCTCGGTTTGGAAAACCGTTTGCGGTTTTGGAATCGTGGGAACGTCCCGGAGCTTTTTACGCTATAAAATATTTTTGGGGCGGGACGTTCGCCGTGAAGGCATGTGCCCTCTCCCGTAGAAGGCATGTGCCCTCTTCCGTAGAAGGCAGGAGGCCCTCTTCCGTAGAAGGCATAGGCCCTCTTCCGTAGAAGGCAGGAGGCCCTCTTCCGTAGAAGGCATAGGCCCTCTTCCGTAGAAGGCATAGGCCCTCTTCCGTAGAAGGCATAGGCCCTCTTCCGTAGAAGGCAGGAGGCCCTCTTCCGTAGAAGGCATAGGCCCTCTTCCGTAGAAGGCAGGAGGCCCTCTTCCGTAGAAGGCATAGGCCCTCTTCCGTAGAAGGCAGGAGGCCCTCTTCCGTAGAAGGCATAGGCCCTCTTCCGTAGAAGGCATAGGCCCTCTTCCGTAGAAGGCATAGGCCCTCTTCCGTAGAAGGCATAGGCCCTCTTCCGTAGAAGGCAGGAGGCCCTCTCCCGTAGAAGGCAGGAGGCCCTCTCCCGTAGAAGGCATGGGCCTTCTCCCGAAGAAGGCATGACTTAGACAAATTTCAGATTTCTGGTGGATAAGGATAACTCTTAAGTGTTGACCAAAGGGGAAAGGACACTTGTCATGCCCATATTAATGATGTAAAGGAAAGAGGACACTTGTCATGCCCATGTTAGAGATGGAAAGGAAAGAGTTTTAAAGGGTTGTGGAAAGCGTACAGGAGCTATTTCATTTCATTTCTCCTTCTGCTTCGTTCATTTCTCCGACTCGTTGCCGCCATAGCCTCCATTTTTCTTCAAGCTTTGGGTTCTTCATTTTCTTGGCTGATTTTCACCAAGTGTGGACTCCAAAAAAATGGTAAGCTTCCTCCCTTGCTCTCTTTTCTTGTTGGAAGTAAGATTTGGATGGAAAAAGAGAGATTTGTGAAATGTGGATTTGTTCATGACTACCATCTAGGATGATTTTCTTCCTCCCATCTTTTAGTATGTTGTTCTTGGGTTGTAGGGGAGTGATAATCAAGTGTTGGATTTTGGAAAACACACCTTGGGTAAAAATCCCCAAAATGCCGAATTTATTGGAAATTCTAATAATGATGTGTGTTTGTTATCTTGATTCATGCTTCAAGTATGTTAATCCTAGCATGATTCTAAGCTTATGTATGGATTCAATTTGATGGAAAATATGTTGGGTTGGAAACCCCCATTTGGCCGAATTCATGAGATGATGTTCATTGTTGGATTTTGTTGTTTTGGATGCAATTGGATAGCATTCTTGGTTTAGAAGTGAAATTGGTGATTAGTATGATTAATTGGAAGTTTGAATGGATTGATTTGGAAGTTGGATAAAAATTGGCAAAGAAGCCGAATTTGTGGATAATTCTTTTTCCATGTTGGGGTTTGATTTTGGTTGGATTGGATGCTAAGATGGTATTGGGGTTGAATTTAGGAGTGGTTTGAAGTTTGAAGCGTTGAATTCGGATAAGAAATGGAAAAGTCACTATTAAGCGGGTTTATCGGAAAATGTCGGGTAATGAAGGATTTTTAAGGTTGGATTTGATCAATTCTGCTTATTGGATTATGTTTGACAATGTATAAGCTTGCATTGTCTACGTTGGTTCTGAATTCTGAAGTTTCTGTGGAAATCTGGAATTTTACGGAAATTCTGCCGGATTTTCGGTTTTGGGGTCGGGGTGTAGTTTGGTAGTGTGGTTGGTAAGGTTGCTTCCACAATCGTTTGACCTTTTCGGGTCCGCTACGCGTGGCGGGTCTCGATGGACCTGCCATCTTGTATTTTCCGGCTTCCGCTTCCGACGTCCCGGCGCCCCCGCCTCCGTAACCGGGTTCGGGTGGCGTGCGGTGTGATTCACTTTCCACCAAATAACCCGGATAAACATTGCCTTAGGTATATAATCGGAGCATATTTGGACAATGTTCCAGTTATCAATATTGCTCCAAACATACCCAATAACAACAATTTGGGTTCAATTCAACAATACATCACACTTCATTTCTCCACCCTAAAACCTATGAGTTTTCTCCTAGCTCATAGATTAAACCATTGTTGGACCTTTTACCAAGTATTAATGTTGTTCCAAAACTACCCAACAACACTAATTTGAGGTCAATTTAACATTCCCCCAAAATTCGTTCATCCCGGGTGACGAACCCTAATTTCCAATTTCTTCGATTCAAGCTTAATTCGTGTTGTAAAGTGTGTTTCTATCTCTAATCCAACATAGAAACACTACAACTAACTCAAATGAACCAAGAAATCACGAAAATACGAACCTCACAACTTGGGCAATTTCCCAAATTCATCCACAAAGTGTTGTTGGAGTGAAACCTTTGTTGATTCGTTGTTCTTGTAGTGATTCCCGCACGAATCCTCCGTTTCCACGCACCAAAGAGTCCAAAATCACAAGGATAGGACCAAAACCGATTTGGGAGAGAGTTGGGAGTATTTTCGGAGTTGAAATCGTGAAACTGAGGTTGAAGACGAGTTGCTCGACTTAAATAGCTGGCCCAGCGGCGGTCGGGCGACCCGATTTCCCCAATCAGGCGATCGCCTGACCCACGAAGAAAACCGTACAGGTGCCCAGGCGAAATCCAGGCGAAGCCATCCCGATTCAGGCGACCGCGACTCAGAAGACCCAAACTTGACAAGTGTCCAGCGAACGCAGCGAACCATTTCATCGTTCGTGCGATCGACTGGACCCAAAACTAACAATATTCATACTTAACATGAACTTAACAAACACCAGACCAGAACAGTCCCACTCCCACAAGAGAAACAACCACATAACAACAATTAACAAATTCCACAAATTACAGCTTTAAACATACCTTCAGAACTCTATTCACCGGAGATTATTGCCGGAAAAGGTGGGGTGTAACACATGCACTAGAGATCGATTCCAGAGGTTGTACAGCCCAAAACATATTGACCAATAGATTTCCTAGGGCCCTCTCGGTCTCTTAGTACATCTATCAATTGATTCCTAATGGTCTACAATAACAGAACCCCTCTCGCGCTTCTATCGAATAAAAATGACATACCAATGTAATTGGCTAACAAACATGTATGCTATAATGGAAATGACATAAGTTATCAGTTCCTAAGCATGATCGTGCATGATTAAACATAGATAACACCCTAGGCAAGCATACCCTACAAGAGCATGAAAACTACTCACTAGTAGACATGCTAATCAAAGAAATCAACATGTAATAAGGAAGAGACATAATGAAATAAGAAAAGAGGGATAAAGAAAATGGACTCTAATCCTTGATCTTCAAGAAAGTAAAGCCCTAGCCTTCATTCCACTCTCCAACTTGAAGAGAAATCCACCAAACTGCTAATCCTGAGTTGCTGCCTCTTCTTCCAAAAAAGTCTTAAAAAAACCTATCTGAAAATGGTTTTCATACTCCTTACAAAATACTAAAAGGACCTTAAACATGTTGGGCACCTAAAACTAGCAAAAGGAGGGCATTTGGCCTAACAAGAGTAAACAATGTGGAGGAAATTACAAGGAAACTTCGTTGTAACTGTTTACACACGGGGGACCGTTAGGCTTCAGTACGGCATCCGCTGTGTAAGCTTGGGGTCAATGTGTAGGCCATCATGCACAACATAAAGGAAGCGTTGATACTCCGAGCCAGCCCTCTCAACTTGGGCTACGCACTGACTTGAGCACTTGCCAGTGCGCCATGTGAGCACTCCAGCCTCCGAGAGTGTTCCTTCTCCCTCTTGACTTAAATTGGACTCCCTCCTTTTGACCTGAGAATTGTTGACTTGAAACTCCATTCATCAAAGTATGTTCCAAGCCTTCAATTAACACACTTTGAGCTCCATTTCACCTCTACTCCTTGCACCAAAACAAAAAGATTGACATTTGCAAGTAAAGTGCATCTTATCCATGGAAAATGAACATAATAGATGATTTATAGTGACTTAAACACGTTGAAAATGTGTATGTGTTGCACACACAACACACCCCAAACCCAAACATTGCTAGTCCCTAGCAATGCAAGCATCTAGGAAAGTAAAAACTCAATGACACCTACTCTAACCACCTACATATTTACAAAAACATTTGGTGTAGGCAAACAAAATAGAATCAAAGTGTTCATACATTCTAGGAATCTACTATCCACCCAAAGCTTGAGTACCCTTAGAGAAAGACCTAACTATCATGAATTGTGCAAGTGAACAATTTATGATAGATTACTAATGAGTTTGCATAGAACAATCAAAGAGGCACATTGGTGTTGAACACTTATTACTTCTCAAGGTTTTAAGGTTAATACTCCCCACGAATAACTAATACAGTCGAACATCAAAATGCTAAATGTAACTAATATGCATACTACGCCTACGAACCAAGCCATAAAGCGGATTATACCTCGCTAACTACTGCTGCTGCTAAACATAAACAAGAGAATTTAACGTCAGACCAAACGGATAACTTAAACCAACAGATCACAGAAGGGATCTAACGAGAAATACCCCAAACTTAATCAAAAATACCTCTCAAAAGCAGAATGCGAGCGATCACCGCGGGAGGTCTACTCCGCAGGTCGTTTGCCATGATCCCCTGAAAATGTTTAATGTGTGGGGGTGAGTTCTCGAAAGAACCCGTAAGGGAGCAGGTACGATACCGAAAAAACTTTTTAAAAAAACATTTTTCCCTGCATAAAAGGTTAGTATGCCATGAACTAGCAGATAATACAATCCTAAGTATAAACAGAATATGGTATGCAAATGTCATGATGCTCAGAAGTCCCGTCGGACTGGTGGTACTTTCCCATACAGATGGTCCCAGACCTCAGACAGCACCCTACGGTGGCTTGTTAAGCTCACACCGATTATCAGGATCAGAACGCATGGTACCAGCGAGGGGTGATCTGCCCCTAACTGTCAGAATAGGAAGCGACATAAAGCCGACACAGAACAGAAAATGGGCTCGTCGTTGACCTCCGATAAGCATACCCGATATAGCATAAGTCCAGAAAACCATAACAGAGTGGGTTCGTCATCGACCACCGATAAGCATGAAGTCCGAATAATAATAAAAACCTACAAACCGCTATGTACCATGTCACTAGCCCCGGGAGTCATTGGGCTCCACCCTCGACCCGAGTACTAGCCCTTAACTAACCTAATACATATGAGTTGAACTGCATTGTGTATTAAGAAAGCTAAACCCCTTACCTGACAGAATAAGATATCTACTATGGCCCCCGATGCACACGACAGTATCCCAGAAACGCAGATTTAATCTGCCAGAATCAGAAACACAAAATAACTCTAGTTATTTAACTAAAGTTTCTTACTTTGAGAATTTATCCAAAATTACCAATTAAGTCCTCCAACTTTTTAGAAATTTTCAATCTTGCCCAATACTTCACAAAGTTGCAAAAAGTGACAACTTTATACTTAAAATGTCCAAAATTTATTCCATAACTTAAAGTGGCTATCTTTCCTTTAACTTCTCCATAATTACACTTTTAGTCCTTAAACGTTTTAAGAACTTTCAAAATAGCCCTTAAGTTTCGCAAAGTCACAAAATACTCAACTTTGTCAACTTTTCCACACAAGTATCTTTTCCAACCAAACTTTCGGCCAAGACCATAATTTCGGCCAAAATTCCATTTTGACCCTAAACTTTCTAAACTTACACTTTAGCCACTTAAACCATACTTTCTTAACCCAAACATCATTTAAACCTCTTTCATGACAAAAGCTTGTTCAACAACCTTTAAGAGGGACTCGACAGCCCTAATCTCCCAGGTATTACCTCCAAATTGAGGCTCCAAGGTAGGTTCTCCAACAGTAGAGGTGGTTCACATCTGCACTATAAGTGTTTGTGTACGCACATTTACCTTGTCATTTTCCTCTTTCCATTTGGAAACTAATTCATTTCTTTGTTTCTTTGTTTCTTTGTTTCTTTGTTGTAGCCTCTTCTCATAAGCATCCATCCCGAACAGTCCACCAATTGAGTTTGTGACCCTCTCATAGCTTCATAAAGGTTGAATTTAATTTCCCCCTCAAGGTGAGTACTCCATTCTCCACATCAATAAGAGCTCTCCCGGTTAGTAGGAACGGTCTACCAATAATAAGAGGCATTTGTTCATCCTCTTCCATATCCAATACAACAAAATCCATCGGGATGTAAAACTTTCCAACCTTCAAAAATCACATCTTCTAATACCCCTCTTGGATAGGTGCAGGAATGGTCCGCAAGTTGAAGATATATGGAAGAGGGCTTGACTTCCCCCAAACCCAACTTCTTGCACACCGAATAGGGCATAAGATGGATACTAGCTCCAATGTCACATAGTGTTTTGTCACAATGATATGGACCTATGTCACAAGGGATCCTTTAACTTGGGAGGCAACTTAGAATCACCGCACTAGCTTCCTCTCTCACCTGGATCACCTCATTCTCAATGAACCTTCTCTTTTTGGTGATCAAATCTAGGCTTGGCAGTGGGGTGGATAGAAACCGGCAAACTCGGATAACCGCCCGTTATTGGCGGTTTTACCCGTGATTTTTATCCGTGGATTTGTGGTTGTGGGTTTTTTTGCATCTGTTTGCTTTGCAGTTGCGGATAATGGATAGGGATACCTACCATTCATAGTTTGCGGATACCCACCATCCGCCAACAAAGTTAGCCCATGAGTAACAGCCCATAAATAAGTGCAAGTTTGTTGGGAAATTTGAATATTTAAGTTTCTTAAAATGTTGGATTTGTGGTTGTTTGGATGTTATTATGTGTATTTTGATAAAATTATGAATTTTTAGGTATTTTTAATGGGTTGTAGTAATAACCATGGCTATAAACGCAAATTGTGGATATCCGAGGTTTGCGATTACGGATTTAAAGTTATAACCACAATCCGCGAATACAAAAAAAACCACGGATTGCGGATTCGAGGGTACCGTGGATAATCCGCACAGTTGCCTTGCCTAATCAAACTTTTAAGAACTTAGCATAAATACGCATTTCCTTAATAGGTTCCAAAAAATGGAATGTTTATCTCAACCTTCTTAAACACTTCAAGAAACTTCCCAAAGTGACCCTCATCAAGCTTTTTCCTCAACCGTTGAGGAAATGGAAGATTGACTTACTGTTGAGGTTCCAGAACACTCATTTTCTTGTTGCCCAACTCCTCATTGCTCGCTGAAGTCTTCTCTTTGTTACTGTTCGCAGCAAGTCGCTCCACTCCTAAGGCTGATGGCCTTGCATTGTTCGTGTGGATTTGCCTCGGTATCACTAGGAAACTTGCCTTTTTGAAGGAATTTGATCGAAGTGGCCAATTGTGACACTTGTGTCTCGATATTCTGAATTGACGCTCTAGTATTAGCCATTTCTCCTTTAACCTTCTTATCAACCTCACCAAACCTCCTAATAGTCTACTTGTTGGCACTCCTCATCACATTAACCAAAGCCTGGTGATTGCCTGAATGAAAAGTTTATCCTTTTTTATCCTCTAACTTCTCCTTTTGTTACATTCTGTTCCAAAATGACCTAAATTGCCAAACTGAATAACTTTATGAGAAAACCAACTCAATCTTCAATCAAATCCATTAAATACTTCCTCCAAATCAAAACCTAAAATGGTCTTATCAAATACCCCACACTTGAGCATTTGCTTGTCCTCAAGCAATTCCTATCTATATGCAAATCCACCAATGCCCATTAAAGTTGAGTTGTAGCTCAGCACCAATTATTAATAAATATGTAAATGATTTAATAGATTTTGAAAATTTATTCTTAATGCAAGAAATAGAGGGTTACTCCCTCTGTGTTTCTCTCTGGTTCTCAAGTGGGTGTGCATGTGTGTATAGTGATCTTGCCAAGTGTTTTCTATCCATATGGTTGCAAGTGAACCAAAACTCCTCTACTCGACTCCCTGAAGGAAGGTTGTATGCCTTAATAGTCAGATGGTCTTTCATTAAGGTTGTAATGAGGTTTGGCTTGGTTAGAATGGATTTCGATTGAAGGCCATCATTGGTAGAGCTTATATGAAACATTTAGAGCTTAGATGCATTGGGGCAACTAATAAATGCAATGTACAACAATAACCAAACTTGCTCCTTTTTTCCTAAGCAACACACCGCTTTCAACATATGAGTTTCTTTAATAACAACAAGACACATCCCGGCATAAACAATGAATACAAGTGCGTTTCTCTTGCTTTCATATACCATTCTATTCTTTTCTTTTTGTTATAAAGGCACAAAAATTTTCCAGGATGAATTCTCACCGTCTGATCTGCTCTAACATAGCACAACATTTAATTTCCCCTAAATTCAAAATTTGAACACACCGCATTTATTAGTACCTATGACAAAAAAAGCTCAAAATGTTTCATTGAAAAAAGGTAATATAGAGAAAGGAATGGCTCATGATGTGGTGATCAAAGAATTCGGTCTTTACGCTCGAAGGGGTTTATCTAATGGTATTAATGCTTAGGTTGGCTATTTTGGGAAGTAGGCTCATCCAAAAGTTACCATCGCCGTTCGAGTTAACATACAACAAATGTAGGTTCGCAACGGTTCCTGACAAGCAAGTTCTAACCCGAACACTTAGCAAGATACTCTCAAGAAAGATCAATTCACACATATTTCTTGCAATAGAAATATTTAGGCACAAAATCTCACATGGTCAAAATCTCTATTTGAAGCATGAAAATAATGTTCCACCACTTATAAGATCAGATGCATATTAATCAACACAGGTACCAAGCCATAACTCAACTCATTTTAGCATTTAAATGCAACCTAATTCCTACATTCTTCTAATTCTAAAAATCTGGAAAATAATGAAATAAACGTGATTTTATCTAATGCATAAGAGGACATGCAAATTAGGAAGTTCAAAGGTTTGAATTCCCTATACTTAGTGTTAAACACACTCCAAGAAGTGAAAAATATTACTTCAAGCTCAAGATAAAGTGTAGAGAGATAAAGTACAGCCTGATTTTGAGTGAGCTAGAGAGAAAATGAGAAGAGATGGTGAGAGATGAGGAGATGCTGCTCCTTTCGTGCATGGGCTCTGGAGGCAACACATAAAACAAACCACTAGAGCAATTGTTAGTCATGATGGGTTAGATAATACTCCCTCTGTCCCTTTATTTTCACAACATTTTGACTTGAGATGTTCAATTGACTTCAATTTATCTATATTAATTCAAGGTAAAAAAAAATTAAAAAAATATGTTTAGAAACTAGACACACTAAAGTATCATATTTTGATAATATTTATAAATTTGTATTTGAAAGTGTTTGAGAAATAAAATCATAGATTAAAAGCTGGAAAACCAAATGTTGCAATAATTAAGGGACGAGGGAAGTAACAAAACAAGAGTGCATCAAGTAAAACTACTAACCCCCCACACTTAAGCTAATCATTGCCCCCAATGTATCAAGTGTGAAAAATTTAATTTAATTTACATATACTACTACTACTAGTACTACTACTACTATTATGTTAATATGCTTGTTTAATGTCACTAGCTTGATATCCAACTTGTGCTCTCAATCTTGCTCGAGTGGAAAGAAGTGTCCAAAACCATGAACCTTCCCTCCATCATGTAAGTCCTTAACAAAGTAGTCCTTGAACCTACAAAACTATGAATGCCCTTTTTCCATGGCAAGATTAGCATCTTTACCCACAAAATGATCCATGTTTGAAAAATGAAAACACTTGAATCTAGAGTAAGAGTTAATCATGATATGTTCCCATAATTTATCACAACCACCAAAAAAGAATTTTTCATAGCAAGGCTCATAAGGGGAGTGACTAACAACATGCTTACAATCCTCTAGATTCAACCTCTATTTACCACCATTCGTACTAGCATGAGAAAAAAGAATGTTACCACACTTGGAGCTTTCTCCTTGATGTTCCAACTTGAAACTAACTGGTGTATAAATATCCAAGGTTGGTTCATCATAGATGTCCTCAATTTCAGTATCTTCTCTCCTTAGCGGGTGTTTACTTTTCTCTTGATCACTTCCTCCTTCGACGTCCTCCCATAAATATATTTCCTCACTATGGTTGCACATGAGCATGTCTCGCTTTTGCTTCACCATTTCTTCTACCGATGTGGCTAATTGAGCCATTTGTTACTTGATCCCCTCATTTTCCTTCTTCAGTTGCTCTTGCTCCAATTCAATTTCATCAAGATTTTTGTTACTCTAAGTGAGGTGGTCATCTTGAGATAGCTGTACATGCTCATATAGTTGTATGTGCTCATATGATTGCCACTTAAATGAAGATGACTCATAAGGTGAATGTGAGAGCATTTGTTCTTCAACTTTCCATGGTGGACCATCTTGAAGGTTGTATTGACTACTATGAGAGTTTCCTATATATCCATAATAATCTTGATATCCATAGTGATCTTCGGCCAAATATGAGCAGCCATAAAAATCTTGATTCTCATAGGACTCTTTTGCCATAGTTGGGTACTCCTCATAATAAGATCCAGTAGCCAATTCCCAACCTCCGTTGTTTCCATGATTTGCTTCTTCATTTCTAGCTTTGGTGGCCGTTAACTTCTAATGGAGCTCCACATTTTCCACATACACCTTTACCATTTCAAAGAGTTCTGTCATTTGAGAGGATAATTGTGTGAATTGGTCTTGTTGTAGTTAGTCTTTGGGAATGAAAGTCTGGATGCGTTCATCTTCAATCCATGACATATTCTTGAGCCTCGTCATTTCTTTTAAATTTTCTCATGGAAAACAATGAAAATATTTAAAATATGTACAATGTAAATCAAACATAAAAACACAAAAAGAACAAGTCCCCTGGAACGGCGCCAAAAACTTGATAATGACTCACTGCAAGTGTACGATGGTCGCAAGTAATAAAACCGAGAGTACCGGGTCGAACCACAAGGACTTGGATTTTTGTCTATTTTGTGTGTGAATTACAAAAAAACTACGCTAAGAAATTGATTGAGTGATGGTGAGAATTAATCTAGCTTGCAAATATGATAATTAAATTAATTAAAACAACTAAACTAGAACAAAAACTTGAGTGATTAAAAAATGCACATAACTAGATTATCTCTTAGGAATTATGGCTTCACTTAGACTTTAGGTGTGAATAGCTATAATTACCTACAACTCTTCCTTAAGTTCATTTAGGAGAATGTATTAGGTCCAAACCATGTCTCGACGTCAATTTAGAGATAAATTAGCAACGATATCTCATTTCCTAATACATTGTTCGAGTAATCTATTCTCCTCCTAGAAGCGATTATGAACTGTCGCTCCATAGTTAAATCTAGCATGCATTTCTCTATTTTCTAGTACAATTAGCTTATGTCTAAGTCTAATCATACTAACATTAACCCTCTATCGAGGTGTTTAATCAACTAATTACAGAGAAATCCAAACAAAACTATAAGTAATGATCATAGAACTAGCATAATCAACTTGCCCAAGTCTAAGTTTCACAAATTCCCAAGAGATAAAAGTCAAGTTAGCTACTAATCATGCTAAAATAATGAAATTGATGCTATAAATAAAATTAAGGGCTAAAGTGAAACAAGGAAACTTGTTGGGTGACATGGAAAAGGGTTGAGCCAAAAACATCATCTTCTTTGTTGCTTCAGTTCGCAGACGCGAACTCTACTGTGCGTCCAGCTTGCTCCTTTTGCTTCAACTTCCTCAACTCAACCGAGAGCAGCCTTCAGAGCATCGAAATGGCTAGCAGGTGCCTGGGAAAGAGAATCCCATCCCTTGGCAACTCTGTTCTGGTCTTTGATGAGCTCCACGTCAAGCTCTGATGGAGCTTTCATTTTTGGCCCAAAACCTCTCTCTTCTTCCCCTCAATTCCACCTCTCTTCTTTCAGATGAAGGCCCTATCTTTTATCTAGGGATTGGAGCAACTGATGGTTACGATTAATTCATTAAGAGATCAATGGTCTGTGTTAAATCTTGACTTAAGTTGATCATCGGTTGATCACCTGGCGTGATGATCGCCTGACGATCACCTACTCAACATCCTACAGCTTCAGAACTCCCTGAATTCTAGTCGATCAACAGGCGATCGACTCACTTCCACTGGCACTAGACTTGTTGATCAACGGGCAATAGACCGATGCAGCTCCAGCAGAGCTTGAGATCCCTGGATTCTAGTTGACCACCCGGTGATTGACTAAATGAAAAGTTCACTCCTTTTAATCCTCTAACTTCTCCTTTTGTTACATTCTATTCCAAAATGACCTGAATTGCCAAATTGAATAACTTTATGAGGAAAACAACTCAATCTTCAATCAAATCCATTAAATATTCGTCCAAATCAAAACCTAAAATGTTCTCATCTCCTGTCTCCAAAATTCCAAACTTTGACATAACCAATAACTATCCTCTCGTTAGCTTCCTTTTTCAACATGTTGATAGAGAAGAACTCATAGAATTTGGGATGGATGATCTAGTTGATTGATTAGAATAGTATAAGTTATTTGACTTCCTGGATTTTTGATTACTTGGTTATCCTCTATTGGTTGAGGAATTTTATCTGAATTTTGAGCTGGAAAGAGGTGAAGGAAGGAAGATCACAACTGTGACTTCAAATTTGAATGCCAAAGCTATAGTCTTTGGGAGATCAAAAATTGAAGAAGCTTTAGGAGTTAGTATATGTGAGAAAGAGGAAGAAGACAAGTCTGCCAATAAAAGCCTACGGTTACTCCTTCCCAGAGCTAGCACAACAGAATCCGGCTCTGATAGGTCAATGCTCTCTAAACTTGTTCACTTACTTAAGCCACAGGACCCTGCAATGGATTATCACATCCATTCTGTTGCCAAAGAAGGGCACGCAAAATGTGACTTAGAGGGATCTCACTCTCATGTAAAGGATCATACATGGAATGAGTATAGATTTTGTGCAAAGGGTATGTGAGCACATGGAGCCAGCGGCCTCAGCTAAGAAGAAGAGGAAGGAGTTGCCCTATCTTGGCTTGATTTCAAATCTGCTAGTCAAGGCTGGCATGATACTGAAGCCAAACAAGGTTGTCGGCCTAGGTTATGGACCCTTCTTGCCCAGGAATAGACGGCTAAGAGCTGGGTTTGAGTAGGATAAAGGAGTATGGACAAAAAGTGTATACAAGTAAAGAACTACACTTCAAGCTACAGTTGCTCAAGGTGAGAAAAGAAAGAAGAAGGTTACTCCTACTCCTACTCCTGAACCTGAAGAAGAGTTAGAGGCCACCACGACTAACATTGAAGCTTCCCCCTCACCAAGCCATTCAACTTCTTCTGCATCATCCTAGTCATTTCTACTTTCATAGTTGCCATGCCTTTTTGAAACTATTTCTGGGTTGCAATTATAATTTTCAAATTTCATTGTCAGCTGCTTTGGATGCACAGACACTTAGTTGATTATTTCAACCATATTTGCTCCGTTATGCTTATCTATCATGTGATCAATGCGTTGATACTTTCTTGCTAAATACAATTGTGTTTATACTTATCTATTCTACTATCTTGTGCTCTATAATCTGTCCTTCTTGACCACTTCAACTTTTCTATGAATAATTTTTGAAACCAACCAGTACTTGTTATTGGTTATGGCACCAAGTATACTCCAAGGTAAACCATACTTTTCGACAATTCTGTTGTGTTTTTTCTTGCGGTAATGTTGTTCCCTTTTTCATTATATAGTGGGGAAAGGTTGTCTTTAATTCCCAAGCATTTCAAAAAGAATGGCAGAACCTTTAATGTGCTTAAGTGATTAAAACTGAAAGCAACTATCTCTATAATTTGTTCACCATCAACGCGTTGATGAGTGGTAGGTTATACTTCTAATCTCGCTTTCTCACTTGGATTTAGAATTCCTCTTTGTTTATAACCTTTTTGATTATGCAAAATAGGGAAGAATAAATTCAAGAAGTAATGGAGAGCTTGATCTTTGATACATTTGAATCTAAGTCCTTTGTTTTAGAAAACTTGTTTAAAAATGGGAAGATCACTCTTAGGGGTAGATTACCTCAATCTTTTTGAATCATTATCAAAACTTCTTGAAATGTTTTATCTTCATCAAAAAGGGGTAGATTGTTAAGTCTCTATGTGTTTTGATGATTCCAAAACATCAAGTACTTAAGTGCAAAGTTTTTAGAAGATAAAGGACTTGTTTAGAAAAGTGTTTATCTCGATTTTAAGGCCAAAACTTGTTCAGACATAATTGAAAATATCCTCATAAAACAAGTAGCCTAAGTTTACTCTCAGAATTTTTGACATATTTGATGATATGCATGTTTGATCCATATTCAAGATTAATGTGGACTTGTTTCTTAGCTAGATTCGTAGTTAAATGTGAAGAGATTAGCAAGGAACAAGCTGAACATAAAAATCATAAGGTATCAAGCAGAATTAGAGCTGTATGGAAAGGATTAGAGTAGAATTAGAGCTCAAGCAACAAACACCTATTATGAAGGCCTGACTACTTTGGATCACAACACCATCCTCAAAAGTTCAAAGAGGAAGATGGACAGGAAGTTTACAAGTGATCAAGTATAAGAACAGATTGAAAGATAATGAGAATTGGATCAAACGTCTGAAGCCAGTCTTCATCAGTGTGTTGATGATGAAGATAGCTTTTCACAACTCAAGTCAACAGCTATCTTAGACTTCTATAACGGCTCAAAAGTCTTCAAAATGGAAAGAATTCAATTCTAACAACTATTGGATCAATCAGAGACACTCCTGTACATTTCGAGCAATCTTGAAGCCTATAAATTTGAATCATTTGAAGAAAATCAGAGAGAAGATGCATAATAGAAACATCGAGCATACAGAGCACATACTCAAGAGCTCATTATCCTACCGTGCTCTAAACACTTCAGATACATAAGTCAAGCAAGCCTCATGCTGATCCACACTAGCTTTGCTATTCTTCTGAAAAAGTGTTTTGGAGAAAAGCCTTTATGTTTTCAAACTTCTATTTCACAAAGATTTTTTTCTCCTGAGCTGTAAAGATCTCAATGCATCATTTGGTATTGGAAGACTAGTCCTTCAACATTAAGTGGTTGAAAATTCCCAAGGCATTGGAAGGTTGATAGAGTTTTTATCAACGCACTGATCATTGATCACAATCTTTTGTTTAAGTCCTGCTTGTCCGGAAAACGTTTTGGCTTAAGTCTTGTGTGTTGGGCAGCCTTGTGAAAGTCCTATGTGTCAGGCATCTGTAAAGTCCTGTGTGTCAGGCATTGGTGAAAGTCTTGTAAGTCAATCAAGAGTTTATGTCATGTGTGTCAGGCAACTCTATTTAAGTGTTGTGTTAGGCAACAATTATAGTGGATTAAACTCTATTTAAGTTTGTGCGCTGTGCAAAACTTGTGCACTGACTGCAGCAAGAGAGAGGCTTGCGATTGCAAGAAGCACAGTTGTGCGCAAGTCTATACCATTTTATTCATCATACTTAAAAAGTCTAAAGATTCTTGAAATATTTTTAAGGATGATAACAAGAAAAATAAATGATATACTCCTTGCATAACATATTAATCAAATTATTGTACTAAAGTTGATATAATTAAGATGAGTAGATGCTATGAGAATAAAAAGGTAAAATAGTTATATAAGACAAGACTATTTTTCAATGAAAATTACAATGTGAGGGCAAAAAAATAAAATATGTAGCTATAGTTTTCCTTAAATTGTAATCTACAAGTATCAATTTTTGAAAACCATAAAAAAATGAAATATGTATAAATTTTTAAGAGGGTAATAGTTATATTCATTGTGATTAGTTATAGGGGAGTGGATTGTCTCGTAGTTGTAAATGGTGGATAATCATCTTGTGACATATCCACAATCTTTTATATTTTGAAATAATGATTATAGATTAATAGTAATGTAATTATTATATTTATGTTCCAACTATACATCATATTTTTTTTATTTTCCATTTTCTGTAGTACGATGAATTCCTTAGTTTATTATCTTGGTGGTTGTACTATATTTACGATTTCACACTGACTTTTAGAATTTATTTATCAATTAAACTAAGGCTAACAAAAAAATTCGGAGTTGATTCTTCATAATTTAATAGATTAAGTGTGATCGTTCTATGTAGTGTGGTTAGACTTCCTGAAATATGTAGTGTAGTTCTATGAAGTGATGTGAATACGGAAAGACACATGGCGAAATAATACGGGGTTTCAAAGTACCATGATTTGAGGTGAGTTATCAAAAAACTCACCCCTCACTTCTCACCGTGAAAATCAAAATTTCTCACTTTTCGGACCTACCGTGAATTTTGCGGACGGGAGTTTCGACAAATCACGGTGAATTTCGGCCTCCTCTTGAATCAACCGGAAGCTTCAGCTGGATCCACAACCCACCCCAGCCCCACTGCCTGGCTGCTTTCCGGCGGCTGGGTGGGCTCCGGCAAGCACGTGAATCGACTGAGACCTCTCGTGAATTTTTCTCCCTCCCCAGTAACCGCCATGCTTTCCACCCCACCCCTCTCCTCCTCCTCTCGTCTCGGACTTTCGCCGGCTCCAGCCACCACCATTAGCTCCAGCACGATGAGACGGCGCCATACCACCTTCCCATGTCGTCGGAGGTTCGAAAACGAAGAGAATGAAGCCGGAAACCGTTCGCCGACTCGGGCGGGTTTCCTCTCCGACTGAAGCTCCTTTCCATGAACCACCACCGCCGGCGACTTCGTCGTCCACCTCCACGTCGATTGAACCCAAGTCCGCCGTGAAATGTCTCTGGACTCCGGCGGCCACCGCATCGGCAACCGTATTGCTCAGTTTCCGGCGAACCAGGCAGGAGGGAGTGATTTCGTGTTTCTCACCGTGAATTTCCAATTTATTCACCGGATTTTCTTTGTTCCATCCCCAACTTTGAACCCCTAATATACCTAATGCATAGTGAACATGTGGAATTAATGTTGCTTTTAGAATTAGAAAAATAGAAAACCATTTTATTCATCATTCTTAAAATGTTTAAAGATTCTTGAAATATTTTTAAAGATACAAGAAAAATAAATGATATACTCCCTCCATAACATATTAATCGAATTATTGTACTAAAGGTGATATAATTAAGATGAGTAAATGCTATGAGAATAAAAATGTAAAATAGTTATATAAGACAATCAGAACTATTTTTTTATGAAAATTACAATGTGAGGGTAAAAAAATAAAATTTGTAGCTCTAGTTTAAAGTATAAAATTGAGGTTAAACATGATAAACGCATGTCCTTCATCTTTACAAATCTTTGCACTTAAGTACTTGTGTTTTGGAATCATCAAAACACATTGAGAGAGTCAACAGAATCAACAATCCCCCCGTCTTTGATGATGACAAAACACTTCAAGAAGTTTTGTTCAAGATGTCCAAGTGTATAAGGTATTTCCTCCTAAGAGTGATCTTCCCTTTTTATAAAACATTTTAAAAACTTGGAACAGTATTGCAAAAATACTAATAGGCTCACCCTTACTTCTTGAATTTATTCTCCCCCTTTTTATCAGAATAAAAAAGGCTATGAACTAGAGAGGAGTGATAAACTGAACTGAGTAAGTGAGACTACAACATTAACTTATCATCCATCAACGCATTGATGGTGAAGCAGTTATACAGGTAGTGCTTGCAATTAAAACATTAAGCACAGATAGGTTCTGCCTTGTTTAAGGAGATGCTTGGGGTGTGAAAGATAGTTAGTCCCAAGGTTTAAAATCTCGTACCGGAGGTCGTACCATTTTTCTAACGCTACAAGATAATACCAGTGTAACCGATGTATCGGGGTATTTCGGACTTACCGGATTTAGTATGCCGGCTTTAATTTTATATACATACATAAATAGACATACAGATATACACACAAATAAGTAATTGGTACACTACCCAAGTAAATGCCTCCCGCATCTCGCCCCTCGCGTTATCGCCAAAGATCAACCAAGGAAACACATGGAGATGCCACCACATCGCGCAAGGCGCTCCTGTGGGGCTTCGCACTGCTGGCCTCGCCAGACCTCACGGACTCGCATCTCCCGGCCTCGCTGCACAAGGTCTTCGCACCTCCCGGTCTTCGCCATCCACCACTTGGCGACGTCACGGACTAGGAAGGGAAGCGGAAACAGCGTCTCCACGACCTACCCACGTTCTCCATTACGTCCTTAGTTTGCTGCAACTCGGGACGTGGGGAGCACTCCACTACTCTATACACGGGACGACCGCCACCTCAAGGACTCCTATAAAAGGATGACTTGGGAAAGGTACACCCTATCTACACACCTCCACTCCTCTTTCGCTCCCGAGTATTCCGTTTTACACCTTGCAGTTACTCCGAACTCAAGATCGTCGTTTCGATCATTCCTCCACCATTCAAGTATCTGGAAGTCCAGTCCAGTAAAGGAACTAGGCTATCAGTTGGCGCCGTCTGTGGGAAGCTAAACAATCCCACGAAGAACCATCGAAGATCGAAGCCATGCCTACAACAAGGAGCGCGAGCCGTCGGAATGGCCGTGGGAGGAGAAACCCACCCACCGTCGCCACAAACCGTGGAGCGTCAGTCCACTCAACTGGGGAAAGCTCATCCCATGGTGAGCGTAATGCTCCTCCCTCCAGAGAAATTGCTCAACCGGCGGGGGCGGATGCCACCGCAAGGTCAGGGCGTGTTGCCCTCTCGACGAACCATAACCAACCAGCCGGTGTGGTGGGAGCGGTGCACAATGTCATTGTTCAGAACTCGGCGGTTGCCGGTCTTGATCCCACAATTCTTGCGGCAATCACCGAGGGCGTCGTGCAAAATCTGCGCGGCGTCCCAGCCACGTGGAGGTTTCGTGCCATCCAACAGCCGGCCGAATCAACAGAAACTACCCTTCCTCCGCCACAACAGAGACCCAACCCGACCCGGCTCACTCTACCGCACTCGCCGCCATCGCCAGGCGCCTTGAACAAATAGAAAAAAGGGAGGCGAGGGAGAACACACCCTACTCTACCAACTTGGGGCTGGATCACCTTTGTACCCAGCCTTTCACCCAGAGGATCCTGGAGGCTCCGTTGCCGGAACACTTCCGCCAGCCTAAGCTAGATGCCTATGACGGTCTTTCGGACCCTGACATTCATCTCCAGTGCTACATCTCAGCGATGGCGATTGCAAGGGTTGATGACAGCACTCTCTGTAGGGCTTTTAGCTCTACCCTCACCGGAGCTGCCGCAAATTGGTACACCACCCTTCGCGGTATACTCTTAGACTCCTTTGAGGAGCTCTCACTTGTTTTCTATAACCACTTTGTCGTCTCCAAGCCTCCGCAAAATCTGCGGGCACCCGCCGAAGGTGCGGCAGAGGAAGGATGAATCCTTGAGTGACTACATCCAACGATTCCAGGGGGAATCCATCCAGGTACCAAACCTGAGAGAGGAAACTCGTCTCTTGACGGGTATACAGGTCTCCAATGGGGTCCCTATTCTTCACGGATGTGCACACCAACCCTCCCTCAACATGGAGCAGGTTCGTAGATAGGCGACTAGGTTCATGCATACCGAGAAAATTACTGCACCCTACCTCAAGGGCTCGGGGACCGACACGAGGGACAACCCTCACACGTCCGTGACTCCGTGAGGCTAGGGTTCATGAGGCAGCCCTCCACAGGCAACAGAGACAGGGTTTATTCAACCCCGCCACCACTCGTGGGACTCCCGTACAAATATCTTCCATGCCCTGGAGCAGAGAAGGGAGGTTCCCAAATGGCCTCGCCCACTACCCAAGGGCGTCGCGAGGCCAAACAACAAGTACTGCCGCTACCATCGCGACAAGGGCCACGACACTGAGGAATGCGTGGAACTTAAGCGCATGCTGGCAGAGATGATAGCCCAAGGAAAGCTCACTGAGTTTCTTGTTCACAACCCCTCCCCGCGGCGGGGTTCCCTGTGGGGTACAGCGCCAAGGCGACCGGGAGGATCGCGGTCGAGATCACCACAGCAAAACAGAGCCCCCGGGGCACCGATCGATCCCACCTGCCAGTGGTCACATAAATGTGATTACACAGTGCGAAGGCGCAGCTGCAAGGCACCGCTACATGAGGCAAATTTATCAGCTGGATCACACAGCCAGCCATCTCATTCATCGCCGAGAAGGAACTTCCGTGGCGATCCCCTATTCAGATCCACTCATCCTCACGACTCGCACCGGATGGGATATCGGCTTGATCTACATGGATACAGGGGCCAACGCCAACGTCGTATACAAGCACACACTTGTTGAGCCGAAGGTACCCCTGTCCCAAATCAAACCGGCGAAGGGGCCACTTTTGGAATTGGGAGGGACGAAATCTTGACCTTGGGGGCCATTACGCTCCGTTCATGATGGTGGGCACCACCGGGGACAACAGCAAGTCTGTCACTCAAGCTTCGTGGGCTTCATCGTCCTCGATCTCCCTTCACCTTACAATGCCAATGTTGGGCGCGCCACACGGACCGAATTTCATATCCGTTGTGACGTGCGCACCCTAACATTGGTGTTTCACACCTCAGCCGGTGACGCCTACATCTACGCCAACCGAAATGTGGCAAGGGGCAACCACGTCCAACGCGCTCGCTGGCCCCTCTCAGCTGCCTCAATGCATGGACCCAAGAGAAAGAAACCAGCTAAGGAGCTCGTGCCGAGGGCGAAGTAGCTTCGGACCTATCTCGGTGACTTTGAGGAGGTTGAAATATCGCCAGGGAAGAAGTTCCGCATCGGGAAGGACCTCCCAAAGGAAGACAAGGAAGCCCTCATTCACCTCCTCCAGCCAACATTGACGTCTTCGCATGGAGCCCAGCTGATCTCCCAGGCGTAGACCCTTCTATTATCTCCCACAAACTCAATGTACTCCCTGGCTTCAAGCCAGTTAGGCAGAGAACAAGGGGCATGGCCCCAGATCGAAAAGAGTTTGTACGCACTGAGGTGCAGAAGTTGCTTGAGGCTAATATAATTAAGGAAGTTCATTACTCTGAGTGGGTAGCTAACATTGTTCTTGCTGATAAGGAGAATGGCGAATGGCGCCTATGTGTGGACTACAAGGGTGTCAATAGAGCTTGCCCCAGATCCATACCCTTTACCTCCAATAGACCAACCGGTGGACTCAACCGTATGCGATACCGGTGCTTTCTTTCCTTGATGCGTACGGTGGCTACCATCAAATTTTCATGGATCCCGACGATGCCATGAAAACCGCATTCACAACCGGCGTAGCGATCTACCACTACATTCGCATGCCTTTTGGCTTGAGGAATGCAGGGCGACTTTTCAAAGGTTGGTAAACAGGTATTCGCAAACCAAATTGGGAGAAACCTTGAAGCCTATTGTTACACCCACCCCGACGTTATGCACTTTTCTCGTAAATCTCGTAGGAAGGTCAAATCAGTAATTTTCAGATCACATATGACTTGTGATTAATTTATTGAATCAGTATTTGAATGTTAATTATGTGGTTATATTAAGTGTTTTGCGTAGTGGGCAAACTGTTACGGTCATGGTTCCGGGTGGTCAGAAAGCTCCCGAGTCTTATCTGGGTATTATTTTTGGGAATCCTTCTGGATTTGAGGTCATACGGGTCCCCCGGACATTTCCGCGGAAAATATTTTTCCGGTGCCGGGACTTGTCTCGGGGACGTCTGGCGGGCTCGGTAGCGCTCCCGGGACCTCGGAAAAGGAAACCGTTTGCATATTTGGGATCGTGGGAACATTCCGCATCTTTTTACGGAGAAATGTTTTTGGGACGGGACGTTCGGTCCCGCGCGACTCCCGGGGCTCGTGACGGGAATCTCGGGGCTCGGGATGGAAATTTTCCGACGGCTTCAGTGTGAGACATGTTTTATCACGAGATGGATTTTATGGTAATATTTGTGGATTTTTGGCATGGCGGGATTTTGGTTCGGGCCGACATGCGTGTACGTCGGGAATTACGCGGTTGGCGTTGGCGCGGGTTAGGCGCACCAACACTTAGCCATTTCAGATTTTTTGGCTAAGTGGTGAGTCATGGGTATGACGAATTTGTCATGGGACAAGTGTCCCATGACTCACCACCTGACAAAGTATAAAAGGAGGCTTTTATGTGAAAAATGCCATTTATCACCATTTCTTCTTCTTCTCTCCTTCACATCCGCCATTATCATCATCCTTAAGCTCTCTTGTGTTCTTCATTTGGCAAGCAATCAACAAGGTGTTGGGTTCAATCTTTTGGTAAGCTTCTCTTCTTCATGTTTTAGCAAGTTTGAAGCATGAATTTTGGTTGGAGATGAGGTTTAGAAACCGAATTGAGTTAACTCTTTGCTATGTGTTGTGATGATTCTCTTGATTCCATGTTTAAGTATGTTGTTCTTGGTATGGAGGAGAGTAGGAATCAAGGTTTAAATTTTGGAAGAACACCATGGTTTAGAATACCCTAAAATGCCGAATTCATGTTGAATTTTCTAACTTGGTGATTTGTGGTGTTCTTGAATCATGCTCTTGGTATGTTGTTCCTAGCATGATTCTAAGGTGTTGTATGGATTCAATTTGGAAGTAAGCATGTTGGGTAAAAATTCCCCATTTGGCCGAATTGAATTGGTTAGGGTTTTGGTTGATTTTGGGTGATTAAGGTGAAATTGGTTAGTAAGCATGCCTAAGAAGTGAAATTGATGGTTAAAGTGTGTAATTGGAACCTTGAATGGATTGAATTGAAGTTTGGTTGGAAATTGGGGTTTAGGCCGAAATGGTTAAGGGAAGGGTTTGATTGTGTTTGTGTGTAATTGGAATGGTTTGGATGGTAATTTGGAATCGTGGATGGAAGTGGTTTGGATGGTAATTTTTGGACAATAGGAGAAAAAGTTACCTTTATGCGGGATTACGGATAATTTGTCCGGAATCTGGGATTTAATGGCTTGGATGTGTTAGTGGGTGTATGGATAAGGATGTTCCCAGCTTTCGTGGAATTTTGAGGGAAAGTGCGGGTTTGGTTTCCGGGGATTGGATTTGGTGATTTCATTGCTGTTTGGTTGTTCAGCTTGATTCAGCGTTGGTGGTGTAGTGCGGGACTTCAAAAGTCACACTACCACTTTTCGGGCCGGGAGCCGAGATTTTCCCGGGGTTTTGCTGTGGAGAGTAGGTGGCCTCAGTAGAGTTTCCGTTTGGCCAAGGTAAGGGGTTTAACTTCCTTAATGCGCATTTTATGTGTATTAGGTTAGTTAAGGGCTAGTACTTGGGTCGAGGGTGGGGCCCGGTGACTCCCGGGTCTAGTCACATGGTACGTAGTGGTCTGCAGGGTTTTTGCTTAAATATGGGTTATGGACATATATCATATCGGACTTGCTTATCGGGGGTCGACAACGGACCCATATTTATGTTCTGTACGTGAGAAGTCCGTGAGTTCGGCTGACGGAACGCCGACCTAAGCCGGTATTCCAACCGTGATCGTTACTCACGATGTTATGTGCTGACTTTGTGCCGTTTTGGGTCCGACAGTTAGGGGTGATATCCCCCTCGCTGGTACCACACGTTATGACCCGATCATCAGTGTGAGCTTAGCAAGGCGCTGTAGTGTGCTGTCGAGGGTTCGGGGAACCTTTGTATTGGTATACCACCAGTCCGACAGAGTTAAGAGCATCATCACATGTGCATGTCATAATCTGTTATACTTAGGACTGTATTATTTAGTTCATTGCATACTAACCCTTTTATGCAGGGAAATGTTTTTAAGGTTTTACCGCTAGCGTACCTACTCCCTTACGGAGTTCTTTCGAGAACTCACCCCCACTTATTATATTTTCAGGGATCGGGCAAACGACTGCGGTGTAGATCTCCGCAGATTGTCGTTGTGTATTTTTGGCTTTAAGGTAATTATCTATTAAGTTGGGGGTGTTTTCTCGTTAGATACTTTTGTGATCTTACTAAGTTGGGTTTGACATATATATTCCCCTGTTTATGTTCAACACGCAGCAGTTGTAGCTAGCAAGGTAACACTGGTTTTGGACTTGGCTCTGTAGGTAATTTTGCATATAGGATGTTTTCGGCACTTGGGTCTGTATATTATTCGTAGGAAGTTTCCGACCCTACGAAGAGGGCGGAACTTCTTCTGCCTGTATTCTTTACTATCTGCTTTTTCCTACGCGCGCGATATTCTGCAAAACCACTAACTTGTCTCGGGTGTAGGTTTAGGACTAGAAAGATGTCGTAAAATCTGAAACACGACTTAACCTTAAAACTGAAAGGAAAACGTTTTAAGGGTTGGGTTTCGGGTCCACACTAAAAACCATTTTAAGAGAACTTCGTTTTCACCCGCCGCCGACTCAGCAAGCTTCCGCAAATACTCGACAACCGCGCTTCCAGCATCCTGGGCGGTGGGGTGACATCTATGTTGACGACATAGTGGTAAAGAGCAGGGCTACCGCCCAAAGACTTGGAGGACTGAAAGAGACCTTCGACAACTTCCACGCGTATAACATGCGCTTAAACCCAAAGAAGTGCATCTTTGGCATTGGCGAGGGGAAATTTCTTGGCTACCAAGTCTCGAGAGGAGGGATTCGCGCCAATCCCAAAAAGATAGAGGCCATCGCCAACCTTCGCTTCCCAAGAGGCCTGAAGGACGTCCAACAGCTAACGGGAAGGTTAGTCGCCCTGGGACGGTTCATATCAAAGCTCGGCGACCGTTGCAAGCCTTTCTTCAACCAAATTCGGAAGAAGAAAGCCTGCAAATGGACTGAGGACTGCCAGAGGCATACGACACCATCAAGTAGCACCTACAGGAGCTGCCCATACTCAAATGCCCCAGGCCTGGCGATGACCTTGTCCTTTACCTCTCCACGACGAGCAGTAGCGTGACATCAGTGCTCATCAAGGAAGAAGGCGACAAACAATGGCCGGTCTAATACACAATCCACACCTTATAAACAGCAGAGAAAAGGTACCAACCTTTATAGAAAGCTATCTTGTCATTATTATATGCAGCCAGTAAGCTCAAGTCCTACTTCCAAGGGCACATGATCACCGTGCGCATGCCCTTCCAATCAAGGAGATCCTCCAAAGACCCGAGCACTCGTGTCGCCCGGCTAAGTGGTGCATCGAACTAAGCGGGTACGACATCAACTATGAACCTCGCAAAGCAATAAAAGGCCAGGCCCTCGCGGACTTTCTCGGCGGAATTCTCAATTCCCGAGCATGGTGTGCCTCAGGGAACAAGTACCAGCCCTCGAACCTCCACCCCGCAGTGGCAGATGTATGTTGATGGCGCATCCAAGGCAGCATCTCTAGCAGGAGGCGTCTACTTGTGCGGACCCCTAGGTATGGAAAGCACTCTCTGTGTATCCTTCCAATTCCCTGTGACTAATAACGTTGTAGAGTACGAAGCCCTCATCGCGGGCCTCAAGCTAGCCATTAAGGCGGATATTCACTGAATACACGTGCACAGTGATTCACAACTGGTGATACACCAAGTACAGGGATGCTCAGAGTGCAAGGATGCTACTCTGGTCAAATACCTGAAGCTTGTCAATCAACTGCGGACAAACTTTGAGGAGGCAATCTTCATTCATATTCCCCGTTCCGAGAACACCATTGCGGATATGCTCTCAAAGGGGAAAAAACCTTCAACGGTGGAGACCTTAGCGCGACCATCTATAGACGGAGCTGTAGACATTGGCTCGCTTGAAACAATTGATCCGGATGATTGGCGAACTCCCATCATAGCCGATCTAAAGGGGATGGACACAGACCTACGCACTCGCGCCGAGTAACGAGATTCGTCCTCGTGAACGGGCTGCCGTGGCATCGTGGATTCTCCTCACCACTCCAACGATGCCTCCCGCCAAGGAGGGACTCGTGTATTGGAAGCCATCCACTGGGGCAGCTGCGGTGCCCACATTGCAGCAGAGGCACCGGCACACAAAGCCCTTCGCCAGGATACTACTGGCCAAACTTGAAGAAAGATGCAACCTCACCGGTCGAACATGCCATCAATGGCGTATCAACTCGCGCATCCAACGACTACCATCAATGGAATCTCCCGCGCTCACAAAACCTATACCCTTTGCCCTTTAGGGCCTTGACCTTATCGGGCCAATGCCAAAGGCGACAGGCCAGTACCAGTTCTGTGTTGTCGCCGTGGACTACTTCACTAAGTGGGTTGAGGTCGAACCATTGGTGAAGATCACGTCCTCCAAAATCATCAGCTTCTTGTGGAAGAACATCGTCTGCAGATATGGCAGCCCTCGCGCCATCATCACAGACAATGGAAGCCAATTCGCTAGCCATAGCGTCCAATAATGGGCTGAAGACAACAAGATCTGTATGCTCTATGCTCCAGTAGCGCACCCCCAGTCTAACGGACAAGTTGAGGTGACCAACCGCACAATAAAGGAAGGGCTCAAGAAACGCCCGATGGCGCAAAGGGAGATGGGTCGATGAACTCCCGGCGTCCTATGGGACTACAGGGCGACAAAGAGAACACCAACAGGGGAGACACCTTTCTCCCTGGTCTATGGCACCGACGCACGCCTCCCCATGAGGCAGACTTCCCAACAATAAGGATGATCAACTTCAGCGATGAAGCCAACAATCGAGGACTCCACGCCAAACTAAACCTGCTTGAGGAACTACGCGAAGGAGCACGCCTTCGCCAATTCGCCCTCAAACAGCGTCTCAACCTGCAACACGACGCCAAGGTCAAACCAAAGGCACTCAAGCCAGGAGGCCTCTCGCTCCTCAGATCGGTCATCACCTCCTCGCGACCCAACCGGGATGGTCCTTACATCATCCACAAACAAGTCCGACCGGGCGTCTATGAGTTACAGGACCAGGATGGAAGACACCTCCTCGCAACTTCCATGGGGATGACCTCCGCCGTACTACGAGAAAACAAGGGTGAGTTTGGGTCTTCTATAAATGAATTTGTCAATATAACTTGTGTGTAATCATACACACATTTCACCCTTGATCAAATTGGCGCCGTTGCCGGGGAGTTGAGTGTAAGTTTTTAGACTTTTTGTGTTGTGTGTTGCATGTTGCATATCATGTTTATTTCCTTGCATTGAAGATTTTAGACCATGTTTACTTCCATTTCTTTTCTTGCATTGTAGGTACCATCTTTTGTGCTACTAATGGCACACCACAACATGTGGAGGAACAACCAAGACCACTATCATTGGGAGGACATGGATGCTTATGAAGATACTTGGTCAAATGGACAGCAAGACTCATGGAGAGGAAAGGGCTTCTACAATCATCAAACATTCTACACTTGGGAGCCAACATATGAAGATTATGGAGCAAACACTCATGAGTACTACTATGTCACATCTCCACCACCTCTTGTGCAACGGAATGAAGCATTGCTTTCTATGACACAAAAGTTAGATGATCTTGTGAATGAGATGAGGGCAAACAACATTCAAAGAGAGGAGGAAATGACCAAAGTAATGAAGGAACCGTCTCTTGTGCAACAAAATGAAGTGTTGCTTTCCATGAACCAAACATTGGAAGTGTAAATCATGGTAACCCCGGCTTGAATGAATGAAATTTGCTCCACTTCTTAATACTAATGCAGAATAATATCACCAACGAGCGCCCAAACGCCTTCTGCACCCGACCGGTCAGAACGGCTAAAAGCCTAACCTATTAAGGTAACGGCATCAGACCTTGTCAGGTCGCTCATACACGCAAATGAGCGTACACTACCCAAGGGCATTGCCAACGCAAACCTTGCGAGAAATCTTTGGGACCCCGATGCGAATCCTAACAGATCCCTAAGCTTGAAACAGCTTTGCAGAGGTCTCGATGGTTTCTCCCACGCGAACCTCGGACAATCCCTCGAAAGATCTTTGGGACCCCGCGATGCGAATCCCAATAGACCCCCAAGCTTGAAACAGCTTTGCAGAGGTCTCTGATGGCCTCGCCCATGCGAACCTCAGACAATCCCTCGAAAGATCTTTGGACCCGCGATGCGAACCCCAAAGGATCCTCAACGACTTAGCCTAGCAGTTCGCTAATGTCCCTTACAAAGCTATCGCGAAAATGAAAGAACGACAAGGTAAACTGAAAGCATCTTCATTTCACTGTTAAAATTATACATCCATTACAGGTACAAAACTGCAATGGCTCAAGGGCCAACCTAACTAGGGGGGTCAAACACATGACCTAAGGCCCCTTCCTAATCTAGCGAAGCATACCAGCCGGCTCCCATCTTCTTCCCTTGTTCGCCCCAGTCAAGCAGGGCGCTCGCCTCGAGATCAGCAGGTCTTAGAGGCGTCCAAGGCTCCCAAGTCTAACCCGGGATGTAGCTGCTCTAGTTGGAAACGGCACCGCAGCCAACCTTCCTCGTATCCTTGCGCTCCAACTTCACCCTGCGCCTGGAGCTCATCAATTCAATTCTCTGCCTTAGGCGAGGCCACCTATCATGGATCTTCACCTTATAAGTTGATTCATGCTCGGGGTCCTCTCCAGGATACAGCGCCAGCCCAAGATCTTGCTCGAGGTCCCACACCTCCCTCATCGCGCCCATGAGGTCTGCACAACAGTCAACATGCCGGTGCGCGATGTCCAGTCTATCAAGCTCTACGTTTTCAAGCTTCTCTGCAGTCTCCTTCAGGCAGATTTCCATTTCTGACTTTAGAGAAGAAAGCGCCATCTTCAAAACAGTGACTTCGGCTTTCTTCTCGGCGAGCTCATCTTCTTTCTTCGCCAGCTCCGCCTCGGCGGGGGACACCAAACCAGGAGTTTCTCCAGAGTGTGTCCCTCTGCCGATGCCCCATGAGGGACTCCTCTTTCTCCCCGGTAAGAGCAGCGCACTAGGTCTCCAACTCAGCCACTCTCTTGTTGGCCCTCTCCGCCTCGGCCTTGGCAACCTCGGACAGTTTTCACCTCCTTCTTGGGCGAGCGATCTCGCTAATCTGGGCATGGTCCCAAGCGTTCGCGTAGCTCAGAAACTGGTGCCACTGGCTAAGACCAGCGTACTGGTTAACGGCAGCCTGCGATGGGATGGGTCAGCACAGAAACTGGAAGACAAGAAAAACAAAGGCACAAGGAGACGACTTACCTGAAGGTTGAGTTTGGCGGCCTCCTTCAAGAACTCGAATGGGGAGTCCAGGTTTCGATCCATCAACTCCCTGTCAAAGGGAGTGCGAAGCCCCTCCAAGCAAGACATCAGCGCGCGTTCTCCCCCCAACATCAAGGAAGAATTGTTGTTCAGGAGGAAAACATGATCCCAAGCTCCTTCCAGGGACATACCCTCCTCCTTATACACTTGCGCCCTGAGGTTCTCTCTCAAGGCTTTCAAGGCAGCAGGATCCTCGGTCCACTTGGTGATCTCCTTGGCGATCACACGCTTCCTCTGGAGCCCCTTCCTCCGGGAAGCCTGGCTGCTTGTTGGAAGAGCGCCCCATCATCTCTCCCCAATCCCAGCTGAGTATCACCGTGCACGAGAGCGCCACTCTCTGCGGGGGCTGCGGACGTCTTAACTCCAGTAGAACTGCCAGCTCTCGCGGCAGATTTGGATTTCCTCCTCATGGCCAACAGGAGATCGCCGACCGAGGTTATCTTCTTTGAGGAGGGTCCCCCCACCTGGGGAGAAGCCTCGATCTGAGGAGAAGCCTCAATCTGAGGAGAGGCCTCCGCTTGGGAAGGGAGAGGCAAAAAAGCACTCTCAGAAAGAACTTCATGACTCGTCCTGGGAGGGCTCGCCAGCAATCCAGAAACAAAGGCGTCCATGCCGGCGTTTTCAGCTGCGCCACCGCTTTCAACCGGGAACCGGGGCCTCCATCACCGAGTCTCGCGAGCCCCTTTCTCCCGGTGGACAACTTCAGAGCCCCCTCCTTGGCAACTTCATCAACACCGGAGTTTCTCCTGGACAGTCCTCGCGGAGTGGCACAGTCTCGATCCGCGAGGGTTTTCTCCCAAGGCGCTGCGCCGCATCGCATGACACTTTCTTCCTCTTCGCCTCTCTTACGAGCGGCAAGCTGCGCCCGAGGTTGGCCTTTTCTTCTGCGGGGCTCAACGACACCCAAAACCTTCTCCGCGGCAGGAAGCGTTTTGCCTATACGCGCACGCGATGTTGATCTACACCGCAGCGCATGGAACCCCTTTTGCTTTTCTCCTCGCCAGGGCGAGTGGGAGCATCTGGAAAAACAGAGATCAGTACACAGATGAGAAAACAAAAGAAACACCACTCAGCACACACCTCTGGGTCCTACGAGGGCAGTACGAAGCGCATCCACCACCTCACCACGATGCGCGGGTGCCCAATCTTCATAGGGCAGAGGCACTTTAGGATCTATCAGGTGGCCAGTGCTAACACCAGCCCACCTGAGGACCACCTCATCCAGCTGGGTGAGGGAAAATGGGAAAAGTGCATCGCACAAACTCTTAGCCAACACGTCGTCCAGCCACCCAAGGAGGCGAACATATTCGCACAACCTCCACCCATCCGTGTACAGAACATGCCTTGGGGCCACACTCGCACGGCCTCTGCAGATCCTCACCATTGGGAACCTCCAAGACTCGTGCTCGCAAACGAAGAAGAAACTACCATGCCAGTCATGATGGTACTTTAAAGGAATACCAAAAGACACAGAATTATTCCCCCTAATGCTGAGGGGAGTGACATGGAAGAAATGTCCCCCTGTTCGCAGGTCCAGCCGGTAGAAGCGCAAGAAGACGTCCGCGAAAGGCTCCACCCCAGCCAACCGACACGCCACAATGAAACCGGCGATATGGATGAAAGCGTTCGGCCCAAGCTGCGACGGTGGGAGACGCCACAGAGTACACAGATCCTGGACAAGGGGGCCAGTGGATGTTAGTATATTTGACGCACCAAGATCATTTGACATGACACTTGAGCTCATGTTGCTAAGTGGGAGCTCCGAATTAGCTACATGTAGCTAACTCCAGCTCAACTTAGCTTATATCCAGCTCACGGTAGCTGGACATAGCTCAAGTCAGCTCAAGTTAGCTAGAAGTAGCTAACACAAGTTCATGTTAGCTCGTGGGAGCTCGAATGTGTGTGGTATGATAATTTTGAACATCTTTGGGATGTTTCATATTGATTCACAGGTAATTACTTCCATTTGCACCTTTTGGACAAAATAAAGGGTATTTTGGTAAAAGGGGCATCCTAGGTGCATGGTGTATGCACCTTACTACATGGGATACTTCCTAGGTGGTTACATATGAGTAGCTACACCTAGGAAGGCTGATTTAGGCGAAGAGGTGCCTCTAAGGAGGCACCCATTCGCCAAAATGGAAGTTGGAGGGAGGTTACCATGAACCTTCCCTCCTTTTGTGACCAAGAGGTGTTGGTTATCACCCTTGGCCGAAAGTACATATATTTTCGGCCAAAGGGGTGTGCCAACCACCACTTGGCACCTCTCCTTACCTATAAATAAAGGGAGAGGCACCACAACACATACACACACCAAAACCGAAATACTTCTTCTCCCTCTCTCTTTCTTGGCCGAAATTACTAAGCACATTTGTTAGAGTTTTCGGGTGGATTATTATTGTGTTTATTTCAACACAATTTCGCCTCTTGGATGCATCCCCAATTCGTCCTTATCGAGCGATTGCTGAAATTGAAGATTGCGAAGGCAGAACACACACTTCATCTTCAACATATCTCTTGGAGCACAAGGTACGCTTTCGCCTCCTTCTTCTTCTTCTTCTTCCTCGTTCTTCCCTTTCTTCTTCCGATGATGAATGTTTAAGAACGACATTATTATGAATAAAACACATCATGCGCTGTTAATTAGAATCACTATATCTAAACGTGCATGTAACATGATTGAAGTCTGAAGAACTTTAAAGTTTCAAATGGTATCGAGCTTGGTCTCGAAATTCATGTTATATGCTTACTTGAATAATGATTTCGGTTTGTTAAAAATGGTCCGGACTTGAAGAAATTCAAGAAGAAAATGATTTCGGTTTGTTAAAAATGATTTCGGTTTGTTAAAAAGGGTGGTGGAAATGGTCCGAACTTGAAGAAATTTAAGAAGAAAAGGGACGTTTCCAAACTTAAATGCTTCAATCATGGGACTAAGGGCCATTTTGCTAAGGATTGCAAGAACCCTCCCAAGGTACATTTTCCTACTTCTATTTCTAATGTATTTGTTACATCTTGTACTATGCTAACTGAGAGCAGTTCTTTGTGGAGTGTAGACTCAGGGGCAATGGACCACATAGTCCGTGATAAGTCATGGTTCGTGGCATACAGAAAACTTCCCAAGGGCGCAAAGTGTGTTGCAGTTGGGAACAATGACGTAATAGAAGTATTAGGAATAGGGACTTGTAAAGTCCCAGTGTGTAATGGATATTTGTATCTTATTGACAATTTATATGTACCTAATATTAGTAGGAATTTAATTTCTATTAGTAGTTTGTTGAAGTATCGATATAGCTTGAACTTTACTAATAGTAGTGTAACTATTTATAAAGATGACCTATTTGTTCATGAATGCTTCATTAACAATGGATTGTATGAACTTAGACCGAATTGCGATTTTAACGCATCTTCTAGTTGTCATGTGACCGAAGTCACACCTGAAATGACTTGGCATGAAAGGTTGGCACATGTGGGTCGGGATCGGTTGAAAAAGTTAGCCAAGCAAGGGCTACTTGGATCCTTGACCAAAGTTGTTCTACCAAGTTGTCAAGCATGCCTTGAAGGCAAAATGACAAGAAAGCCCTTCGGGCGTGGAGCTAGAAGGAAGAAGCGTTGGAATTGGTCCATTCCGATTTGTGTGGACCATTGAGAGTTGAATCCAGAAATGGATTCAGATACACATTTACAGATGAATATACCCGATTCAGTCACGTTTTCTTACTCCGGAATAAAGCGGAGGCTTTCACTTACTTTCAAAAGTATGTACATTGGGTTGAGAACCAAATGGGTAAGAAAATCAAGTCCTTGAGAACGGACCGTGGTGGAGAGTATAGTTCAAATGTCTTTAAGGCATTTTGTGACATGAAGGGGATTGCCAGAGAGTTCACTCTTGCTTGGACACCTCAACAGAATGGAGTGTCAGAAAGGAAGAATAGGACTCTTATGGACATGGTTAGGTCCATGATGGCTAAGGCCAATTTGGACACCATCTATTGGAGTGACGCACTGCTTTGTGCAGTTCACATTCTCAATAGAATCCCTACCAAGAGCATTAATTCTTCTCCATATGAGTTATGGAAGAAGAAGACGCCTAATTATAGCTATATGCACCCATGCGGTTCCTTGGCTTATGTGCATGTAACGGACCACCCTTTGGGGAAATTAGGTCCCCGAGGCAAGAAATGTGCATTTCTTGGTTAATGTGACCGAATCTAGGGGTTATGTGTTCTTGGATCTCAGTCACAAGAATGGTATTGTATTTGATGCAAGAAACGCTAACTTCTTGGAGAATGAATTTCCAAAAGTTGGTCAATGTGATGATTTACACTCTTTGGTACCAATCCTAGAACAGGATTAACCGGGTATTACAAGTACCGGTTGCACAAGATGCACCCATCTTAGATGGAATACCTCAATAAGAGGGAGTAGTGACTCCTAATAATGAATCTAATGAATTGGAGGATCCCATGGAATAAGATCCTAAAGTAGGAGGATCTGTTCAAGAGGGAGTTGAGGATCAACAAGAGCTGGAACAACCTCCACCCATGTTGAGAAGATCAACTAGGGAATCGAGACAACCCAAAAGGTGGGGTCTCTCGGAGGGAGAAACTTATTTGGTATCATCTGAGATAGATGAACCAAGTAACATCAAAGAAGCTCTAAATAGTGCACAAAAGGAGGAATAGATGAATGCCATGAATGATGAGTTGCATTCAATGGCAGTGAATGGTGTGTAGGAGCTTTTTGATCTTCATGTTGGCCGTAAGGCCATTGGTAATAAATGGGTTTTAAAAATAAAGAAAAACGCTGATGGAAGTATCGAAAGGTACAAGGCCCGTTTAGTGGCCAAGGGCTTCACACGAAGGAGGAGTTGATTTTAAGGATACATTCTCTCCGGTTGTGAAGTTCAATTCCATCAGTTACTACTGGCCATTGTGCCGCATCTGGATCTTGAACTCCATCGATGGACGTCAAGACAGCCTTCCTTAATGGCGATTTGAGTGAAGAGATCTATATGAGAAAACCTGAAGTGTTCGTCCGGGAAGGTCTTGAGGACAAGGTTTGTAGACTCAAGAAGTCTATCTATGGTCTTAAGCAAGCTTCAAGACAGTGGTACTTGAAGTTTCATCATGCGATCACAAGCTATGGATTTGTGATGATGTACGTAGACCATTGTGTGTACTTGTACTCAGCTGAATCCGATTATGCCATAATGACTCTTTATATTGATGACATTTTGATTACCAGTAGTGGAGTTGGTTTGATAACAACCATCAAAGAATGGTTATCCTCCACTTTCGACATGAAAGACATGGGGGAAGCTTCCTTTATTCTAGGTGTCAAAATCCACCGGAATAGAAAGGAACGCTTGTTAGGCTTATCTCAAGAACCTTATGTAGATAAGATTCTGGATAGGTTTAACCTAACCAACTCAAAACCCATGAATACACCACTTGCACATGGATGCAAGATTGGAGGGGATATGTGTCCCACAACTCCAAAAGAAAAGGAAGAGATGGCTCACATCCCATACTTAAGTGCGATTGGTTCCCTTATGTACGCAATGTTGTGTACCAGGCCTGATATTAGCCAAGCTGTTGGTTTGTTAGCACGGTACTCTTCAAACCCGGGAATTCAGCATTGGAAGAGTGTAAAGAGGGTTCTTCGGTACCTCAAAGGTACGAATTATTATTGGATATGCTATCAAGGAAAGAATCTTGATTTGCATGGCTATTCTGATGCTGATTGGGGTGGTGATCGAGATTCATGCAAATCTACTTCTGGTTATGTTTTCATGCTTAACGGAGGGGCAACTACATGGTGTAGCAAAAAACAGACCTGCAGCATTATCAACCATGGAGGCTGAGTTTATCTCATGTGCCTCAGCTGTACAGGAGGCCCTCTGGCTTGGTTATTTCCTTAAAAACTTGGAATCTAGAATTACGGTGGATAGGCCTATTACTATCTACAGTGATAGTATGGCGGCCATGGCTTACACCAAGGATCCCAAGTATCACGGGAAAACCAAACATATAAGCATGAAATATCATTTCGTTCGGGAAGCAATTGAAGAGGGTGAAGTTAAGATCGAGTACATTTCTACATACCTCATGGTGGCTGATCCTCTAACTAAGCCACATCCACCAGCTTATATTTACCCGTCATGTTAAGTCAATTGGTCTACGTAGATTATAGTTTTTTGGATGTAATTCACCATCTTTAGTGACACACATTTAATATGAATGATTGTTTAATAATGTAACTTATTTCATTCATTTCTTTTGGTTCAAATCTACTTATGTTCACAACGAAAATTAGAACATGTCAAAGTATAGACATTAGAGAGGGCTTTCTCACATGAGCCTCTCGCCCTTTGTTACGGTCACCACGAGCGGGTTGCGACCGGGTGATCCGGGGCTCCGGTTTTGGCATGCGAGTCACGTTTTTCGGCATTCAGGCGGCTCCCGAGCCTTATCCGAGTATCATTTTGGCGAACCCTTTTGTTTTTGAGGTCGTGTGGGTCCCCTGGACGTTTCCGCCGAAAATATTTTTCCGGCGCTGGGGGGTTGTCAGGGTCGTCTCGGGACGTACAGCAGGCTCGGTAGCGCTCCCGAGACCTCAGTTTGAGAAGCCGTTTGCAGATTTGGAGTCGTGGGAATGTCCCGGAGGTTTCTATAGAGAATAATATTTGGGGCGGGACGTTCGGTCCCGGGCGACTCCCGGGGCTCGGGGCCGGGAATCCCGGGCTCGGGATGGAATTTCTCCGATGGCTCCATGGTAGGTTATGTTATAATTTAAGATGGATTTTATGAGTATTTTTGTGGAATTTTGGTGTGACGGAATTTTGGTTCAGTTGACACGCCGCACGTCGGGATTCGTTCGGGTTCAGCGAGTTCGGTAGGACACTCTGGATTTGTAAATAAACTTTTGGAACATGTTTTATGAATGTTATAATATCCTGAGGATTGTGTCCAAGTTTCGTTTAATTTGGAGTACGGTAGTTGCGTTTGGGCCAAAATTGTAACTTTTGGAAAAGTTGGGAGATTAATTTGTTAGTTGGCCACAAAACTGCAATTATGGGGTATGGGCAGCAGCTGGTTTCGGCAGAAAAGGGAGGGAAATAGAGGACACTTGTCCTATTTTCATTTTAAGTTGGAGATGAATGGGAAAAAGGAAATGAATTATATAAAGAGTTATAATTTCATTTTCCTCACTTTTCTTCTTCTTCTTCTTCCTTCTCTTCACCATCCGCCACCATGGGAGCTCCTCTCAAGCTTTGAAGTTCTTCTCCTTGGCTGAAATCATTAAGAGCTTAGCTTCAATCTTGGGTAAGTTCCTTCCTAAGCTCTCTTTACTTGTTGGAATCAAGGTTTGGATGGAAAAGAGAGATTTGTGAATGATGGGGTTGTTCATGACTACCATCTAGAGTGATTCTCTTGATTCCATCTTTTAGTATGTTGTTCTTGGGTTGTAGGGAGTGAGAATCAAGTGTTAGATTTTGGAAAAACTCCTTGGATGCTAGAAACCTAAAATGGCGAAATTTTGGGAATTTTTCTAAAATGGTGTATGTTTGTCTTCTTGGATCATGATAAAATTATGTTGTTCCAAGCATGATTATAAGCTTATGTATGTATTCAATTTGATGGAAAACAATTTGGGTTAGAAACCCCCTTTTGGCCGAATTTGAATGTTGGTGTTCAATGTTGAATTTGGTTGTTTTGGATGCAATTGGTTAGCATTCTTGGTTTAGAAGTGTAATTGGTTATTAGAATGGTTGTTTGGTGGCTTGTTTGGATTGAATTGGAAGTTGGATAAAATGTTGGTATAGAACCGAAATGTTAAAGTGAAACTTTCTCTATGTTGGGGTTTGATTTTGGTTGAATTGGATGCTAAAGTGGTATTGGGGTTGGATTTAGGTGTGGTTTGGTGTTTGAAACGTGGATTTCGGGTAAGAAATGGAAAAAGTTACTATTATGCAAGTTTATCGAAAAATGTCGGGTAATGAAGGGTTTTAAGGTTGGATTGAGTTAGTCAGTGTATAATCTTGCATTGTCTAAGTTGGTTCTGAATTCGATGTTTCTGCGGAAATCTGAATTTTATCAAATTCTGCCGAATTTTCGGTTTTGGGTCGGGATGTAGTTTGGTAGTGTGGTTAGTAAGGTTGCTAATTCAGCTTGAATTGACAGATTCGCTGCTCGGAAGTTAGAAAAGAGAGGTTTTCGGGTTTCGGGTCGCGGTGTGAAAGTCGTCCGAATCGGTCAACTACTCTGGGTTTGTGAGGTAAGGGTTTGGTTCTGTTATTTTGGTAAGATAGGTATATGTTTTGTTTCACTTTCTGTTCTGCAAGTATTTCGGGATTATATGTCTTAAGGCATATTCTGTAGTCTGTAGGTGTATGCCTTGTGGCATACTCTGCCTGTTAACCCTACGACAGTTGTGGGTTCGCTACCCACCGGTGCACCATGCTTCGTAATAGCTTCGGCTTCGACTCCCTTAGAGGGAGGCTGTCGTTCCGATTTGTTATGAGGGTTTATGGCGATTTAGAATCACACATCCTACGGGATTCTGATCTGTTTTTATTACATGCACGATATTCGTATTCATTGCATATATTTTGTATATAGCTATCTTTCTGTTTTGCAGGGTTACATATGCTTATCTTACCCCAAATCCCTTACGGGTCCTTTCGAGGACTCACCCTTTTGGGTTCTGTCTTTGGGTTTCGAGTAGACTGTAAGCAGCAGCTTTACCTTGCGGGCCGGGATTTTGTTGGGGTAGTTTACACCCCACCTTTTCCGGCAACAATCGACAAGGAGGCAACCCGGGAGACGGAGAAGGATATGGTTGAACGCTACCCTCGGGAGTACTAACGCTTTAAAGAACTCTTGGAGGGCCAAGAGTCTTAAGGGGGAGGATGTTACACCCCACCTTTTCCGGCAACAATCTCCGGTGAATAGAATTCTGAAGGTATGTTTAAATTTGTAATTTGTGGAGTTTGTTGTTTTGTTGATTGATGTTGTTGTGGGAGTGGAATGGTTTTGGTATGGTTTTGGGTTAAGTCCTGTTGGAGGCTGAATTTTGTGAGTTTTGGGTCCAGGCGATCGCCCAGACGAGGAAACGGTTCGCCTGTGTTTCGCTGGACACCAGCCAAGTTCGTGTCTTCACGGAGCCAGCGATCGCCTGGACCGAGGGTGCCTTCACTGGTTCTCGCCCGGGGTACTGGCCGCTTGATTTCTTGGACCAGCGATCGCCCGCTTGAGGAACCGGGTCGCTGGTCTTCGCCCGGACACTGCCTCGGTGTTCTTGAGTCGCGATCGCTGATTGGGAATCAGTCGCCCGACCTTCGCTGGGCCGACTATTTAAGTCGAGCAGCTCGGTTTCAACCTCATTTTCGCGTTTTCAGTTCTGAAAATACGCCAAACTCTCTCCCAATTCGGTTTTGCTCCTATCTAAGTGATTTTGGACTCTTTGGTGCGTGGAAACGGTGGATTCGTGCGGGAATCACTACAAGAACGACGAATCAACAAAGGATTCACTCCAACAACACTTGGTGGATGAATTTGGGAAATTGCCCAAATTGAGAGGTTCGAATTTTCGTGATTTCTTGATTCAATTGAGTTAGTTGTAGTGTTTCTATGTTGGATTAGGGATAGAAACACACTTTATAACACGAATTGAGCATGAATTGAGGAATTTCGGATTTAGGGTTCATGACCTAGGATGAACGAATTTTGGGGGTTTGTTAAATTGACCTCAAATTAGTGTTGTTGGGTAGTTTTGGAACAACTTTAATACTTGGTGAAAGGTCCAACAATGGTTTAATCTATGAGCTAAGAGAAAACTCATAGGTTTTATGGTGGAGAATTGAAGTGTGTTGTATTGTTGAATTCAATCCAAATTGTTGTTATTGGGTATGTTTAGAGCAATATTGATAATTGGAACATTGTCCAAATATGCTCCGATTATATACCTAAGGCAATGTTCATCCGGATTTTTGGTGGATTGTAGAAGCATGTGTTTTGTGTGGTTTAAGGTTTCAAGCATGTTTAGACAATGATTTTGAGCAACTTTAAGTCTTGGAGTGAGGTCCAATTGTCAATGGATATTGATGTGTTGAATGAAAGTGTAATGTGGGAAATGTGTGAAATGCTTAGGTGATTTGTGAAGCAAGGTTTGAGGTTGGATAAGGAAGAAGGTTGGTGTGTGGTGCTTGGCTGCTACCCTCTGCGGTTGCGTCGCTTGCGTTTCGAGGTAAGGGTTCGACCTACCTATATTAGTATAATGTAGGATGGTCGAGGCAAGTCTTGGGCCTCGGTCTCGACTTCGGTCTTAGATCGGGATTGTGAAGCCCCAAGGCTAGTCCCATGGTAGGAGTATCGGTGCGCAGGTTACATTACGTGTGTGGACGCATGGCGAATGCCGGTGCGTCCCAGGGAAGATCTAGCCATGGTCCGTGATTTATGATGTTTGTTGGATGCATGGCGAATGCCGACGCATGGCGAATGCCGGCGCGACCGGGAAGATCTAGCCATGGTCGGGAAGACCTAGCCATGGTCCGTGACATATGGGGTTTCTTTGGGTGCATGGCGAATGCCGACGCATGGCGAATGCCGGTGCGTCGGGAAGATCTAGCCATGGTCGGGAAGATCTAGCCATGACCCGTTACATCCGGATGTTGTGCACACATCACACATCATTTATTTCGTATATGTTACGATCTGTATATTGCTATCTCGTATGTATATCTCGCTCGATCTGTCTTTGCAGGTTTGTCGGAAGAACATCGTTACTCGCCTAAGCTCTTCTTGGGTTTTTCTTTAAGAAAAACTCACACCCTTACTTAATATTTTTCAGGAGATAAGGATTACGGGCGGCGGAGTAGGATTTCCGTAAGGCTGCTCGGTTAGCTATTTTGAGGTTTAGCGGCTTTTGGATCTAGACTTGGGTTACTTGTCGGTTTCTTTATCCGACACCCGACTTTTGTACGGTTGCATCTTACGCTGTAGATAGCTCTGTAGCATGATACTCTGTTGGCATGTAGTATTATGATAGCATGTTATCATTAGATCTGTCTGTTCATCTGAGTTCGATTATGGTTATGTATTTATATGCGTTCTGCTCTGAGCTGATTGAATGAGTATGTTGATACGTGCGGAAGCCTCTGCTCGGTAGTGAAAGAACAGACTTCCTTTTGATAATCTGATTTTGATATCCTGCTTCTGATGTTCTGCTTATGGGCGGAGCCCATTGTTTCTGTTGTGGTGATCTGTATCTGTGCATGAATGGTTATGTTTGATCTGTTGTTTAGAAAGGGACCTACTGGGTTAGTTAAAGGCCCGCGAAATAATCTCACATTAGCTGCGCGATCTTGGTCCCAATTGTCACCACCTCCCCGTCGACACCTTCCGCACCTTTTCCGGCAACAATCTCCGGTGAATAGAATTCAAGGTATGTTTAAATTTGTAATTTGTGGAGTTTGTTGTTTTGTTGATTGATGTTGTTGTGGGAGTGGAATGGTTTTGGTATGGTTTTGTGTTAAGTCATGTTGGAGGATGAATTTTGTGAGTTTTGGGTCCAGGCGATCGCCGGATGAGGAAACAGTTCGCTGTGTTTCGCTGGACACCAGCCAAGTTCGTGTCTTCTCGGAGCCAGGCGATCGCCGGACCGAGGGTGCCTTCACTGGTTCTCGCACGGGGTACCTGGCCGGTTGGATTTACTTGGACCAGCGATCGCCCGCTTGAGGAACCGGTGCTGGTCTTCGCCCGGACACTGCCTCGGTGTTCTTGAGGGTCGCGATCGCTGATTGGGAATCGGTCGCCCGACCTTCGCCCGGGCCGACTATTTAAGTCGAGCAGCTCGGTTTCAACCTCATTTTCGCGTTTTCACTTCGAAAATACGCCAAACTCTCTCCCAATTCGGTTTTGCTCCTATCTAAGTGATTTTGGACTCTTTGGTGCGTGGAAACGGTGGATTCGTGCGGGAATCACTACAAGAACAGCGAATCAACAAAGGATTCACTCCAACAACACTTGGTGGATGAATTTGGGAAATTGCCCAAATTGTTAGGTTCGAATTTTCGTAATTTCTTGATTCAATTGAGTTAGTTGTAGTGTTTCTATGTTGGATTAGGGATAGAAACACACTTTATAACACGAATTGAGCATGAATTGAGGAATTTCGGATTTAGGGTTCATGACCTAGGATGAACGAATTTTGGGGGTTTGTTAAATTGACCTCAAATTAGTGTTGTTGGGTAGTTTTGGAACAACTTTAATACTTGGTGAAAGGTCCAACAATGGTTTAATCTATGAGCTAAGAGAAAACTCATAGGTTTTATGGTGGAGAATTGAAGTGTGTTGTATTGTTGAATTCAATCCAAATTGTTGTTATTGGGTATGTTTAGAGCAATATTGATAATTGGAACATTGTCCAAATATGCTCCGATTATATACCTAAGGCAATGTTCATCCGGATTTTTGGTGGATTGTAGAAGCATGTGTTTTGTGTGGTTTAAGGTTTCAAGCATGTTTAGACAATGATTTTGAGCAACTTTAAGTCTTGGAGTGAGGTCCAATTGTCAATGGATATTGATGTGTTAAATGAAAGTGTAATGTGGGAAATGTGTGAAATGCTTAGGTGATTTGTGAAGCAAGGTTTGAGGTTGGATAAGGAAGAAGGTTGGTGTGTGGTGCTTGGCTGCTACCCTCTACGGTTGCGTCGCTTGCGTTTCGAGGTAAGGGTTCGACCTACCTATATTAGTATAATGTAGGATGGTTGAGGCAAGTCTTGGGCCTCGGTCTCTGACTTCGGTCTTAGATCGGGATTGTGGAGCCCCAAGGCTAGTCCCATGGTAGGAGTATCAGTGCGCAGGTTCTGTTCTGTGTGTGGACGCATGGCGAATGCCGGTGCGTCCGGGGAAGATCTAGCCATGGTCCGTGATTTATGATGTTTGTTGGATGCATGGCGAATGCCGACGCATGGCGAATGCCGGCGCGACCGGGGAAGATCTAGCCATGGTCGGGGAAGACCTAGCCATGGTCCGTGACATATGGGGTTTCTTTGGGTGCATGGCGAATGCCGACGCATGGCGAATGCCGGTGCGTCCGGGGAAGATCTAGCCATGGTCGGGGAAGATCTAGCCATGACCCGTTACATTCGGATGTTGTGCACACATCACACATCATTTACTTCTGTATATGTTCTGATCTGTATATTGCTATCTATATGTATATCTGCTCTGATATGTCTTTGCAGGTTTGTCGGAAGAACATCGTTACTACTGCCTAAGCTCTTACTGGGTTTTTCTTTAAGAAAAACTCACACCCCTTACTTAATATTTTTCAGGAGATAAGGATTACGGGGCCGGAGTAGGATTTCCGCAAGGCTGCTCGGTTAGCTATTTTGAGGGTTTAGCAGCTTTTGGATCTAGACTTGGGTTACTTGTCGGTTTCTTTATCCGACACCCGACTTTTGTACGGTTGCATCTTACGCTGTAGATAGCTCTGTAGCATGATACTCTGTTGGCATGTAGTATTACGATAGCATGTTATCATTAGATCTGTCTGCTTCATCCGAGTTCGATTATGGTTATGTATTTATATGCGTTACGCTCTGAGCTGATTGAATGAGTATGTTGATCTCGTGCGGAAGCCTCTGCTCGGTAGTGAAAGAACAGACTTCCTTTTGATAATCTGATTTTGATATCCTGCTTCTGATGTTCTGCTTATGGGCGGAGCCCATTGTTTCTGTTGTGGTGATCTGTATCTGTGCATGAATGGTTATGTTTGATCTGTTGTTTAGAAAGGGACCTACTGGGTTAGTTAAAGGCCCGCGAAATAATCTCACATTAGCTGCGCGATCTTGGTCCCACCTTGCTCACCACCGTCCCACCGGCCGGCGACCGCTTCCCGCCGGGTCCGGAAGGTGTCTGACGGGGGAGGTGGTGACAATTTGGTATCAGAGCGCCGGTTAATTGGTTGGGTCGAGGGTGTGTTAGGACTGACAGCCCCGGTCGACCGATCGATTCCAGATGGTTGTGTGGTGAGACTGCCACCTCGTCACAAGAACCATGTTGGAATGGTAAGTGGAACAAGAGGCGGTTATACTTTTAGGTCATATATGTACTTCGGGAAGTATAGTTCGGGAACGTCCTTAATCTATATTCGGGTTATATGCTAGTTTTTAATGGGGCCCTTATTTCGGCTTATGAGTGGGCCTTTTGTTAGGCCTTTATGCGTATCCGGGCTCGGCGGCCATCAAGTCCCCCTGCCCTTTTGGCCGACTAAAAGGAGTCCAAAGTTCTTTTCTAGAAGATCCATTTTTTAGTCTGTGAGTCATGTTCGGGAAATTGCTTGGTTCGGGATACTGTCTTTGTTCGGGCATCTGATTCATCTTCTGTTCGGGTAACTGAGTGTATTTTTGAAAACATTGTTCGGGCATGTGGCTCCTCTTGTTATTCGGGTAACTAAGTCGTTTCCCGTACTAGTGTGTCCGGGAGACTAAAGATGTGGATTCTCCTTTTCTCAGACATGGTTCGGGTTTCCGAGTAGTCTCCCCTATCATTGTATTCGGGAAAATGAGGGTGTGGATTCCTTATTTTCTCGAACAATGTTCGGGCTTTGAATCGCTTCCCGTACTATTGTGTTCGGGAAACCGAGGATGTTCTCTCTTTTGTCTCGAACCATGTTCGAAGCTTCAATCGCTTCCCGTACTATGATGTTCCGAAACCGAGGATGTGGAGTTCTCCATTTGTCCCGAACAATGTTCGGGCTTGTGAATCGCTTCCCGTACTATGATGTTCGGGAAATCGAGGATGTGGAATCCTCCATTTGTCCGGAACAATGTTCGGCTTCAATCGCTTCCCGTACTATGGTGTTCGGGAAATCGAGGATGTGGAATCCTCCATTTGTCCGAGAACAATGTTCGGGCTTCAATCGCTTCCGTACTATGATGTTCAGGAAATCGAGGATGTGGAATCCTCCATTTGTCCCGAACAATGTTCGGCTTCAATCGCTTCCGTACTATGATGTTCGGGAAACCGAGGATGCGAGTCCTCCATTTGTCTGAACAATGTTCGGGCTTCAATCGCTTTCGCATCTTGTGATGTTCGGGAAATCGAGGATGTGGAATCCTCCATTTGTCCGAACAATGTTCGGGCTTCAATCGCTTCGGGATTTTCATATTCGGGATCTGTTGATATTCCCAATGGTTACTTTTTGAATCGACGGTGGAGATCGAATGACTTTTGACGCTTCATCTACCCGATCTTCTCTATAAATGTGAGTTGAGCGTCACTTTCATTTGTATCTCTCAAGCTCCTCTCTCCTCATAATAAAAACACGACGGACAATCCGACGCTCCGTGAAGTCCGTTAGTATCTTCAAGAGGTGGAGGACTGTTGAAGAATCTAACCCAGAAGACTTCTTCCCCCTTTCCTCGGAGAAACTCATGCGTCCGGATGGTTATAGAGGTTCGTCCGCCGTTCATCAATTCTACCGACTCCACCGCCGAGTTGTCGACGCCGCTGCCGTCATCCCGCCTTTTACTCTTCTTCCAGTAGTCGTCCTTGTCTCCTCCGGCCATTTACCCGAGGTACATGAAAATGGCTCCTACTTTTCCCACCCTTCTACTGCTCGTCCCTCCGGTTGCCTTTTAGAAACCAAGTGCGAGATTCTCAAGGTTGGTGGTCTCGAGATAGAGAACTACCGGAGCAAGGCCACTCCGAGTTAATAAAGGAGTGGCAGTCCACTCATTTTTCCCGATGACCGTTCATACTCGGGTCCCTTCCTGCAGTGTCGGGCGTACGAGCCTCGGGAAAGGGTGGTTGGTGATCTTCAAGGATCAACTCTGCGGGCTTCGCTTTCCCCGCACCCTTCGTCCGGCAGGCGGAATCCCACGGGCTAGCGGTTAACCAATTCAGCCCGAACACCTACCGCCACATAAACGCCTACCTCATTCTTTGTGCTCGTTCGAGACAGAGCCAACCATATCCACCTTCCTTCAAGCACTATAAGGTCAACGTGATCCCGAGGAACTGCTTTTTACTTCTTCTGCCCGGGGTCCTCCTACCGTGAAGTTCAATTTCGTTTGGAACTTGCCATCCAGCCGCAAGGGATGGCATCGGGAATTTTTCTTCATGAAGCCTGATGCGTCATGGGGCCTGCAAACCGCGCAGTAAAGTAGGGGACTCCGGACGCACGTAATCCTCGGCGACATCAAGGGGGCTGCTGCCAAGGAGAATTATGAACGGTTCGATAATAAAATCCGAACCATTGCTCCTTGGTGCGGGGATGGTCCGAAGGAAATCCTCCCTTTTCCTTTGTACTAGAAGCTGATTACTCAAGGGCTCCTTTCTCACTTGGGTATTATCTAGGGGGACTTGGGCGAGTTGGGCATCCGGGCTTCTCCCCCTTCGACCCGAGATATGGCCCTGGTGCACCGCCTTCGGGCGAAACGTCCTTCGAGGACTTCAAGAAAGGTTTATATCGTTCTTCTGTTTACTTGTGCATTCGTTTGATATTAACTAATTCTTTTCCTTTTCGTAGAAATGGAGCCTGAATTTGACCTTGGCGCTATCTTCCGGACGCGAAGGAGAAGTGTGTCTAAACACACTTGAGAACAACCAAGAGATGGTTTCATTGGTACTGGTTGTTTGTGACTTGGTAATGTCTGTGGTTGCTGCGTAGGACACCAGTAATTGACTCTGGGTGCTACAAGAGGTGCCTGGGGGATGAGATGCCGTAAGGTGCATGATGGTAATTTAAATTACCTCTCTCGTTAAAAACAGACGGTGGATGCCGAGTGAGAAGTGTGTTATTCCCAAGCAAAGACCACGGGTTATAAGGGATTGTTTTGTATAAGTAATTTTGAGAATTGATGTGCATCATGCATTGCATTCATGCTACAGAGCTGATAGGATTACCGACGTAGGTAATGCTAACCGTTAAGTGAACCCTTTATGTTCTGGAATTTCAGTAAATGGTCAACACTCGACGAACTCGAGCGTTGGATGATGAAGCAGGAGGAGGAAATCCTGCTCAGAATGTGAACAGAGGAAGAGGTGGAGGTCGAGGGAGACCTCAGCGAAGAGCGGCACCAGTTCAGCCGCATTTGATACCTGATCCGGAATAGATGGCCCAAGTGTTAGGGCAAATGATCTATCTTGCTCAATAACATGTGGGCAGGAACAGGAGTTGAAGAGCAAGGAAGTACACATGTTATGAGTTCTCATCCTACTGCGGTAGGATCGACCGATCCTAGCTATCAGGCTCATGAGGAGGACGTTGAGGAGTATGATGTGCAATTCGAAGAGCATGTGTATACAGAAGAGGGGAATCTGAATCTAGGTGCGGAAGTCGACCCACAGCCCCGTCGAGGAGAGTGCGGGCTAGGCCCGATTCTGTTGTTGAGATACCGGAGCCCGAGGCTCAAATCGGTTAGTGCGACCAGCTCTGATAAGCTTTCTTTGATGGAGCGGTTTGAGCGCTTCAAACCACCCCGTTTTTCGGGCAAGGGTGGAATGGATTCGGCGGAGACTTGGTATAAGGACATGGACAGGTTGCTTGGGAGACTTGGTTTTCCGGCAAACGAGATGGTATCCTTGGCTACCTTTTATTTGCACGACTGGGCATATGACTGGTGGGAGACCACTATGGCCACTCGGAAAGCCGACTTTGTGCGTAGGAAGTTGAAGGACCCGGGTATGACGTGGGATGAATTTTCTCACTTGTTTCATGAGAAGTGGATTGGTTATGCCGCGACAGATAGGCGGCAACTGGAGTTTGATACCTTGACTCAGGGAAGCAAGACTGTTGCGGAATATGGGCACGAGTTTGAACGCTTGGTGCGTTATGTGCCTCATTACAACACCAGTGAGGAGGCCAAGGCAAAGAGATTCATGAGAGGGTTGAAGCATGACATCAGGAAGTACTTGGCACCGTTGAACATTGATAGGTACCAGGAGGCTGTGCAGAAAGCACAGAAGATTGAGAATGAGGACTTGGATACAGCTTCGGTGACACAGCCACCGAGATCTACGGGGATTGTCATTGGTGGAGTTAGAGGATCCGGACGTGGTGGACCTGCACAACACCGCAGAACCGGCGGTAACTCTGGTGGGCTTGGATCGAAGGATAAGGGCAAGGGGAAGGCAAAGGTAGCAGAGCCTTGGTACTGTCAGACATGTGACCGGAGCCACACCGGCCCGGTTTGTTATAGAGAGTCAGGCATGTGTTTCAGATGTGGGTCAACCGACCACATGATTAGGGATTGCCCTCAGATGGCAACTCAGGGAGTTGCAAGGCCACAAGGGTTTCAGAGTTATGCTCCTCGTGGACGTGGTGTTCCTCAGTTTGGACCACGACCCCGACCACCACAGATGCGGCCACCACTACAAGAGGCCCCGCCGCCGCGCACCGAGCAAGGCAGGACGAGTGTTTCAGATTGAGCGGGGTGACACGGCTCGAAAGGAGCACTAGCAGGTATGGTGCTTCAATGGTATTTCTGTTCGTGCTCTTTTTGACACAGTGCTTCGATTTCTATAGTGTCACGAAGTGTGCAAAGTCTTTGCAACTTCCCGTGACTCATCTGTCTCAAGTATTCTGATACGAACCGAGTCGTGATTCTGCTCAGTAATGAGCTTATCAAGGGTTGCATGTTAACTGTTGGTGAGCGACAGATTTCTTCTGATTTGTTGGTGTTGGATACATCACATTATGATGTGATTCTGGGTATGGATTGGCTCTCGGAGCATTCCATACGGATAGATTGTGCGCAGCGACAGTTGGTGGTGTCGGATCAAGTATTACCACTTGTTCCCCCCTCAGATGTAGAGATTGTTCAGAATAGCATGGAGCTTCAGGTAATGGAGAAGTTACCTGTGACGGATGAAGGCGAGTACTTTGGACTCAATGATGCAGGTACGCGGATGGAACTTGATAAAATTCCGATTGTTAGATACTTTCCGCAGGTGTTTCCTGAAGAGTTGCCAGGTATGCCACCCGAGCGGGAGGTGGTTTGAGATAGTGTTGCAGACCGGAGCTACACCTATCTCCATTCCTCCGTATCGCATGCCGATAGTGGAGATGAAGGAATTGAAGAAGCAGTTGGATGAGTTGTTGGATAAGGGGTTTATCCGACCGAGCAGATCACCGTGGGGAGCCCCGATGTTATTTGTTAAGAAGAAGGATGGAACGCTTAGACTCAGTATTGATTACGAGAAGGTTGAATGCGGTGACAGTCAAGAACAAATATCCGTTACCACGGATCGACGATCTGTTCGACCAGCTCCGAGGAGCTAAAGTGTTCTCAAAGATTGATCTCCGATCGGGTTATTTCTAAATGCGTGTGAAGGAAGAGGACATTCCGAAAACTGCTTTTCACACGCGGTATGGTCACTATGAGTACACTGTCATGCCTTTTGGGCTGACACCCCGGCAGCTTTCATGAATCTGATGAATGAGGTTTTCCGTCCCTACCTGGACAATTTTATTGTTGTCTTCATTGATGATATACTCATCTATTCTCCGAATGAGGATGCACATCAAGAGCACTTGAGAATTGCCTTGGAAACTTTGTCTAACAACCAGTTGTATGCAAAGTTTTCAAGTGTGATTTCTGGTTACGCGAGGTAGCATTTCTCGGGCATATCATCAATGAGAACGGAATTTCGTCGACCGGAGAAGGTCAAGGCTGTACAGAGTGGAGGCAACCCCGATCAAGAAAGGATATCCGTAGTTTTCTCGGGTTAGCTGGCTACTATCGTAAGTTCGTACCAGCCTTCTCGGTTCTTGCCTCTCCACTCACACAACTGACAAAGAAGGGTAAGGCGTTTGTATGGTCGGATGAATGTGAGAAGAGCTTTCAAGAGCTCAAGTGTAGACTCGACACAGCACCGATTCTGGTTCTACCCGACCCGTCTCAGCCTTATGTCATTTATACTGATGCCTCACGAACAGGTCTGGGGTGTGTGCTTATGCAAAACCAGCAGGTAATTGCTTATGGGTCGCGACAGTTGCGACCACATGAGGAAAACTACCCCACTCATGATTTGGAGCTTGCTGCGGTTATGTATGCACTCAAGCAATGGCGGCATTATTTGTTGGGAAACAAATTTCAAATCTTCACTGATCATAAGAGCTTGAAGTACTTGTTCACGCAGAAGGATCTGAATATGCGCCAAAGAAGGTGGCTCGAGTACATGAAAGACTACGACTGTAGTATCGAGTACACCGCAGGCAAAGGGAATACGGTGGCTGATGCCTTGAGTAGGGCATACACCGGGATAGTTAGAGGTGGAGAACCTGGAAACCGAACAGAGCATACGGACCTGACTGCCTTGTGGCACCGTTGGCAGCTACAGGAGCAAAAGCAGGTATTTGTGTTGAGAGTTCAGTCTTCTTGGATCGACAGGATCCGAGAATTTCAGATGAGAGATCAGAGTTTGAAACAGGTTTCTGGAGAAGCTAAAGGAGCATTGCGTCCATTCTTTGAGTATAGGCAAGGATTGCTATACTTCAAAGGGCGTTTGTACGTGCCGAATGATGTGGCTCTTAGAGATGAGATTTTGGATCAAGCTCACAATAACAGTTTAAGTTTTCATCCGGGCGGTGAAAAGATGTATCACGATTTGAGGTCACACTTCTGGTGGCCAAATATGAGGAGGCATATTGCAAAGTGCGTGGCAAAGTGCACCACTTGCCAACAGGTAAAGGTTGAGCATCAGAAGCCCGCGGCACACTTCAGACGTTACATATCCCAGTTCGTAAGTGGGGAAACGTGACTATGGATTTTCTTACCGGATTACCCACTACGAGAGCACGACATGATGCCATTTGGGTAATTGTGGACCGTTTGACTAAGTGTGCGCATTTCTTGCCCATTAAAGTCACCGATCCGTTGGACAAGTTAGCACGACTCTACATCAAAGAGATCGTGCGGTTGCACGGTGTACCGGATTCTATAGTTTCAGATCGGGATCCAAGGTTTACAGCCCATTTCGGAATGCTTTCCATCGAGCTTTTGGTACCCGGTTACACCTCGGTACCGCGTATCACCCGCAAACCGACGGGCAATCCGAGAGGGTGATACAGTACTTGAGGACATGCTGAGGAGTTGTGCGATTGATTTCGGAGGTGATTGGGATCAACATCTACCACTCATAGAGTTCTCGTATAACAATAGTTACCAGAGTACAATCAAGATGGCACCTTACGAGGCTCTTTATGGACGGAGGTGTATGACACCTCACTGTTGGTCTGAACCGTCAGATAAGGTTGAACTTGGTCCGGAGTTGATTGAGGAGACCACAAAAAAGATCAAAACAATTCAGGCAAGATTGAAAGCGGCAAATGATAGAACCACAGCTTATGTGAACAGAAGGCGTCGCGACTTGGAGTTTGAAGTCGGCGACAAAGTATGGTTGAAGGTGGCACCAATGAAGGGAATAATGAGATTTGGTCGGAAAGGGAAGCTAGCCCCGAGGTATATTGGCCCATTCGATGTTCTAGAAAGAATTGGAAAGGTAGCTTATCGTTTGGCGCTACCGGAGAGCTTATCAGCTGTGCATAATGTGTTTCATGTAAGCATGCTCAAAAAGTGTATCATGGATCCGACGCAAACGATTCCAATTGAGGAAGTGCAATTGGAACCTGACTTGTCTTATAAAGAAGTGCCAATTGCTTTGTTGGCGAGGGATACTGCAAATTGAGGAGCAAGCTAATTCCCATGGTGAAGGTGCAATGGTCGCACCATTCTGACAAGGAGGCAACCTGGGAGACGGAGAAGGATATGGTTGAACGCTACCCTCAGGAGTACCAACGCCTTAAAGAACTCTTGGAGGGCCAAGAGTCTTAAGGGGGGGAGGATGTTACACCCCACCTTTTCCGGCAACAATCTCCGGTGAATAGAATTCTGAAGGTATGTTTAAGTTTGTAATTTGTGGAGTTTGTTGTTTTGTTGATTGATGTTGTTGTGGGAGTGGAATGGTTTTGGTATGGTTTTGGGTTAAGTCCTGTTGGAGGCTGAATTTTGTGAGTTTTGGGTCCAGGCGATCGCCCAGACGAGGAAACGGTTCGCCTGTGTTTCGCCTGGACACTTGCCAAGTTCGTGTCTTCCCGGAGCCGTGCGATCGCCTGACCGAGGGGTGCCTTCACTGGTTCTCGCCCGGGGTACTGGCCGCTTGGATTTCTTGGACCAGCGATCGCCCGCTTGAGGAACCGGGTCGCCCGGTCTCGCCCGGACACCTGCCTCGGTGTTCTTGTGGTCGCGATCGCCTGATTGGGGAATCTGGTCGCCTGACCTTCGCCTGGGCCGACTATTTAAGTCGAGCAGCTCGGTTTCAACCTCATTTTCGCGTTTTCAGTTCTGAAAATACGCCAAACTCTCTCCCAATTCGGTTTTGCTCCTATCTAAGTGATTTTGGACTCTTTGGTGCGTGGAAACGGTGGATTCGTGCGGGAATCACTACAAGAACGACGAATCAACAAAGGATTCACTCCAACAACACTTGGTGGATGAATTTGGGAAATTGCCCAAATTGAGAGGTTCGAATTTTCGTGATTTCTTGATGCAATTGAGTTAGTTGTAGTGTTTCTATGTTGGATTAGGGATAGAAACACACTTTATAACACGAATTGAGCATGAATTGAGGAATTTCGGATTTAGGGTTCATGACCTAGGATGAACGAATTTTGGGGGTTTGTTAAATTGACCTCAAATTAGTGTTGTTGGGTAGTTTTGGAACAACTTTAATACTTGGTGAAAGGTCCAACAATGGTTTAATCTATGAGCTAAGAGAAAACTCATAGGTTTTATGGTGGAGAATTGAAGTGTGTTGTATTGTTGAATTCAATCCAAATTGTTGTTATTGGGTATGTTTAGAGCAATATTGATAATTGGAACATTGTCCAAATATGCTCCGATTATATACCTAAGGCAATGTTCATCCGGATTTTTGGTGGATTGTAGAAGCATGTGTTTTGTGTGGTTTAAGGTTTCAAGCATGTTTAGACAATGATTTTGAGCAACTTTAAGTCTTGGAGTGAGGTCCAATTGTCAATGGATATTGATGTGTTAAATGAAAGTGTAATGTGGGAAATGTGTGAAATGCTTAGGTGATTTGTGAAGCAAGGTTTGAGGTTGGATAAGGAAGAAGGTTGGTGTGTGGTGCTTGGCTGCTACCCTCTACGGTTGCGTCTGCTTGCGTTTCGAGGTAAGGGTTCGACCTACCTATATTAGTATAATGTAGGATGGTGAGGCAAGTCTTGGGCCTCGGTCTCTGACTTCGGTCTTAGATCGGGATTGTGGAGCCCCAAGGCTAGTCCCATGGTAGGAGTATCGGTGCGCAGGTTCTGTTCTGTGTGTGGACGCATGGCGAATGCCGGTGCGTCCGGGGAAGATCTAGCCATGGTCCGTGATTTATGATGTTTGTTGGATGCATGGCGAATGCCGACGCATGGCGAATGCCGGCGCGACCGGGGAAGATCTAGCCATGGTCGGGGAAGACCTAGCCATGGTCCGTGACATATGGGGTTTCTTTGGGTGCATGGCGAATGCCGACGCATGGCGAATGCCGGTGCGTCCGGGAAGATCTAGCCATGGTCGGGAAGATCTAGCCATGACCCGTTACATCCGGATGTTGTGCACACATCACACATCATTTATTTCGTATATGTTCGATCTGTATATTGCTATCTGTATGTATATCTCGCTCCGATCTGTCTTTGCAGGTTTGTCGGAAGAACATCGTTACTACGCCTAAGCTCTTACTGGGTTTTTCTTTAAGAAAAACTCACACCCCTTACTTAATATTTTTCAGGAGATAAGGATTCTGGGCCAGCGGAGTAGGATCTCCGCAAGGCTGCTCGGTTAGCTATTTTGAGGGTTAAGCAGCTTTTGGATCTAGACTTCGGGTTACTTGTCGGTTTCTTTATCCGACACCCGACTTTTGTACGGTTGCATCTTACGCTGTAGATAGCTCTGTAGCATGATACTCTGTTGGCATGTAGTATTACGATAGCATGTTATCATTAGATCTGTCTGTTCATCTGAGTTCGATTATGGTTATGTATTTATATGCGTTCTGCTCTGAGCTGATTGAATGAGTATGTTGATCTGTGCGGAAGCCTCTGTTCGGTAGTGAAAGAACAGACTTCCTTTTTGATAATCTGATTTTGATATCCTGCTTCTGATGTTCTGCTTATGGGCGGAGCCCATTGTTTCTGTTGTGGTGATCTGTATCTGTGCATGAATGGTTATGTTTGATCTGTTGTTTAGAAAGGGACCTACTGGGTTAGTTAAAGGCCCGCGAAATAATCTCACATTAGCTGCGCGATCTTGGTCCCACCTTGCTCACCACCGCCCCACCGGCCGGCGACCGCTTCCCGCCGGGTCCGGAAGGTGTCGGACGGGGAGGTGGTGACGATGGCAGACTTGGTCTGAATCCCGCGAGGTATCGGCGTTTAGGCCTAGGGTTGGCTCTGTAGTTGCATGTGCATACTTTACGGATTGTTGTGATGATTGTATATATGTATATATTCATTACATTGCATGTTACGGCGCTTGGCGCTTGCTAGATACCCTAGGTTCGGGAATTCAATATGTATCTATGTTGTGTGCGTAAGAACTCGTCCACGGAGGCGGGGCTTACTTTCTTGTTAATGCATGAATCTGTATGTATGGTAATGGTGATGTGCTTGTCCGTTTTGGGGGCGAGACTCACCATGGATTTGATTTAGTATACGTATGAATTTTTCAGGTTGCTTCCACAATTATTTCTTTTTCAGGTCCGCTACGTGCGGCAGGTCTCGATGGACCTGCCATTCTGTATCATTCCGGCTTCCGCTTCCGACGTCCCGGCGCCCCCGCCTCCGCAACCGGGCTCGGGTGGCGTACGGTGACACTCTCGCCCTCTGTCTTGAGTAGATTTGAGGATGAGACAAGTTAAAGACTTAGAATATGTAGTTCTATCCAAAGAACTTGTGACTAATTGTCATATTTCTAAGTGGGAGACATGTCCAACACCGTCACCTTAACTATTTTTCGTCTTGGTTTCCTAAAATCAGGGTAAGATGAACTGGTTCATCGAGTTCGTATGATGTCCATACATCCTAGTCTATATTTTAGTAGTAGCGAGTACTTACTTGTTAACAAATTCATGGATTTGACATGTCCTCCTATTATTTGATAAGTGGAGAACACTATGGTGTTTTAAGAGGAGAAATGACACACTCCCAAATCGATCGAGTGGACATCATTCCAAGTGGGAGTGGTGTACATAAAACACCCACTAGTGTTATTTGAGAACTTACAAGTTCCATATCCATGGAAATTCGACTATACAAAGAACTTAAACAAGTTGTCTTTATTCTTATTTAATGTGAGGTTCTTTAATCCAGGACTCTTAGTGACTTTAGTTTGCTATTAGTACTTTACACTTACAACACTACTTTGATTGGATGTTGAAGGTCTTAGTTTGAAGACTGGAATATCTTCCTTTTGGGTAGTTGAGTTTGTGTAATGTGTTAAGTAGTTTAAAATTGATAGGAAAGACACGGTTTGTATGATACACCTACTCTTAATTCAATATTGGGCCCACATGCTATGCGTAGTATGAATTATTGATTGAATTGTGAGAATTTGTAATTGAGTACTCAATGGCTTAATACGACCATGATTTTTCAATAAGTTGAAATTTAGAAAAGAGACTGGTTGTGATTAAGTAACGTGTATCATGTGTCCGGGGTGCAGTAAGGCTTCATTTGATGTGATCGGATGAGCTTGATGAGTTCAAGCGAGTTTGAAGAAGTTCAAACAACACTCCGTTGCTATATGAGTTCTAGCATGTTGTTCTATAGAGGATAAGCTTTCATTGTGAGTCTAACAACCGCAATGGAGGTGATTGAGTGTGTATGCCTTGGGGTCGCACCCTTAACTCTACTTGTGTGAATGTGCTTTGTATTTTTCGGCTTATTCTTGTTTTGAGATTATATCTTTTGAGTGGGAGTTGGTTCACAAATGTATCGTTGGTGCGAGTGGGAGTTTGTTAGTATATTTGACGCACCAAGATCATTTGACATGACACTTGAGCTCATGTTGCTAAGTGGGAGCTCCGAATTAGCTACATGTAGCTAACTCCAGCTCAACTTAGCTTATATCCAGCTCATGGCAGCTGGACATAGCTCAAGTCAGCTCAAGTTAGCTAGAAGTAGCTAACACCAGTTCATGTTAGCTTGTGGGAGCTCAAATGTGTGTGGAATGATCATTTGGAACATCTTTGGGATGTTTCATATTGATTCACGTAATTACTTCCATTTGCACCTTTTGGACAAAATAAATGGTATTTTGGTAAAGGGCATCCTAGGTGCATGGTGTATGCACCTTACTACATGGGATACTTCCTAGGTGGTTACATATGAGTAGCTACACCTAGGAAGGCTGATTTAGGCGAAGAGGTGTCTCTAAGGAGGCACCCATTCGCCAAAATGGAAGTTAGAGGAGGTTACCATGAACCTTCCCTCCCTTTGTGACCAAGAGGTGTTGGTTATCACCCTTGGCCGAAAGTACATGTATTTTCGTCCAAAGGGTGTGCCAACCACCACTTGGCACCTCTCCCTTATCTATAAATAAAGGGAGAGGCACCACAACACATAGACACACCAAAACCGAAATACTTCTTCTCCCTCTCATTTTCTTGGCCGAAATTACTAAGCACATTTGTTAGAGTTTTCGGGTGGATTATTATTGTGTTTATTTCAACACAATTTTGCCTCTTAGATTCATCCCCAATTCGTCCTTATCGGCGATTGCTGAAATTGAAGATTGCGGAAGACAGAACACACACTTCATCTTCAACATATCCCTTGGAGCACAAGGTACGCTTTCGCCTCCTTCTTCTTCTTCTTCTTCCTCGTTCTTCCCTTTCTTCTTTCGATGATGAATGATGAAGAACGGCATGATTATAAATAAAACACATCATGCGCTGTTAATTAGAATCACTATATCTAAACGTGCATGTAACATGATTGAAGTCTGAAGAACTTTAAAGCTTCGGTGGAAACCTCAACCTTAAGACATCTGGGCGGTATAAAGACAGAGGGGGAAATTCTCCATGTTCTCCGGCGTCTGCAGAAGCTTCAAATCCTTGCACGGCCCAGTCCGCGCCGTGTACACATGCACGGCCTCGACAGGAAAGAAGGCCTTCTCAAGCTCCTGCTGAAGCTTATCAGGCTTCACGATAGTCTTATCCACGGCAGGAACGACTGGGCGAGCAGGTTCCCTGGCAGCCATCACTATGATAGAAAGAAAGTGAGATTCTGGAGATGAACAGTCTAAGGGCAATTTTATCGAACACCTCACAGGCAAAAACGAAAGAGTAACCTCTTACGTGAAATTGTGAAGACAAAAGCAGACCAACGCGGGAGAGGCAGTGCGACAAGGAATCAAGCACTCTACACAAGTATCAAACTCAAACGCAAAAGCGAAACCAGGAAAAATGAGAATGCGAAGTAAGTTCGAGCAAGAGAACAAAAAAGTAAAGGACAGAGATCAGTGAAAGAAGCTAGCTATTTATAGGCAAAATCCTAATGAAGCCGAAACGTCGCCTCAAACGGAGAACTAATCCCAGTAAGCCGTGTGTCGGAAGCCACTAACGGTAAGAAACGTTTGGCCTACCGCGTAGGTGACTGCTTCCCAACGGTAACTTTGAGGCAAAACGCGGAGTACGGGACCACCGCCCATACTTCGCCTCTAGGAGGAGGCACCTTGGTACACTACCCAAGCAAATGCCCCCTCGCATCTCGCCCCTCGCGTTATTGTCAACAGCAACCAAGGAAACACATGGAGATGCCACCACATCGCGCGAAGGCGGTATCAGGGGGCTTCGCACCTGCTGGCTTCGCCAGGACCTTGCGGATTCGCATCTCATGGCCTCGCAAGACAAGGTCTTCACACCTCCTGGTCTTCGCCATCCACCACTTGGCGGCGTCACAGGCCCAGGAAGGGAAGCGGGAAGCAGTCGTCCCCAAGACCTACCCACGTTCTCAATTACGTCCTGTCTGCCGTAACTCTGGAACATGGGGGACCACTCCACCACTCCAAACACAGGACAACCGCCACCTCAAGGCCTCATATAAAAGGATGGCTTGGGAAAGGTACACCCTATCTACACACTTCCACTCCTTTTTCTACTCCTGAGTATTCCGTTTTACACCTTGCAGATTACTCCAGAGCTCAAGATCGTCGTTCCGATCATTCCTCCACCATTCAAGTATCTGGAAGCCCAGTCCCGTAAAGGAACCAGGCTATTAGTAATAAAGAGCATATAAATGCATAACTTTACTTGTCTAGAAAAATATTAAAACAAAAAAATGTTATGGATCATAAAGACCAAATTAACATAGTTGGGGGAGTTAGAATTGGTTGTACATTTTCTTCAACTTCTGGAGTAATTTATATTCAGCTGATGCACCACAGCTATCCTCGACAACAATTTGATTGAACTCTTTCCTTTCCTAATACATACAACAACAAAGACTTCTAAAATTCTTGGATCTCATATTCTCTCATCACAATCCCTCTCGCCAACAATTCATCTTTGATTTTAAAACTCCCTACTATTCTGCTTCAGTATTGCATCGTAGCTCTGTGAATTGATGCCGATAGATGGTTCAGACCAAAACAAGCTTATCATAGCTTAAGAAATAGGGTGCATTAGGAAGATGGACGTTGTAGGTGGCGGAGCTCAGGTCGGTAATGACAGTAGGAGCGACGGTGAAGTGCATATCTGAACCTAAGAATACTATGATGGTAGGAGCGACGGTAAATTTTGTGGGGGTAAATTTGAAGTCATATAAAAATCTTATATATAGAAAAATTTACAAATACCCCCGAGGTTTGTCATAATGATCACTTTGCCCTCCGCATTTTCAGTATTCTCGAAAACCCCCTGAGGTTTGTGAAAATATACAAAAATCCCCTCTGGACATTAAATTCCGTTATAAAAATCGTTAGCTTTTAGGTGTAATTAGAAAATTGGACCCTAAAACTTTTAACCCTAACAATTTTACCCTTAATTATTTTATACTCCTACATTTAAACCCTCTCTTCCAATCTAGCCTCTTACGCCGTTCTCCGCCTCAAGTACCTCGGTCGCCCGCACTACAACTTCACCGGCGCTTGAGCCCTCCGGGTCACCTCTCTCTACAATCGGCACTGCGGGCGAGGCTGAGAGGCATCGGGTTCTCGCCGGCGAGTGGAAGACGACACTGGGGAAGAACTGATTCTGCCGTCGCCGTCGACGTTGGCGATTATCGCTCGGCAATCCTCGACCGTCCTCCCCTGGTTCATCCCCACGGAGGAGAGCACGGATCGGAGCTCGTCCACCGTGATGAACCCGTCGCCGTTACGGTCAAAAACATTGAATGCCTCCTTCATGTCCTCCTCCTCGTTACGCTTTCGTCCATAATCGAGTTGTACATCTCAGAAAACTTCGTCAATGTCCAAGCAATCGTCGCCGTCCGCATCGATCTTACGGATCATCCGGGTGAGGTCCTTATGCAGGATGAAAATCCTCAAATTTTCGAGCGAATCGTTGAACTCCTTCTTGGTGATTCTGCCGTCGCCATTGTAATGGAAGAGCTAAAGAGGCGCTTGAGCTCGACGGAGTCCATTATGTTCTGCGACGGCGGAGGAGGAGGATGAGAAGGAGGAACTCCGGCGGTGGCGTTCGATGAAGAGAACCAGGTGGAGGACGGGAGGAAATGAGACAATTTGCGGGGTGGGGGTTTTGTGGAGGTGGTGGTTTAAATGTTGGATTATAAAATAATTAAGGGTAAAATTGTTAGGGTTAAAAGTTTTAGGGTCCAATTTGGTAATTACACCTAAAAGCTAACGGTTTTCTAACGAAAGTTAACGTCCGGGGGTTTTTGCATATTTTACGTCACGAATCCACTCCTAGGAGATGGACCGTTCAACTTCGGCGGATCTAGCTTGTTGAAGATAACAAAATAAGAACGTAACGGGGTCGGCTCCTAAGCACCTCAATCCTCAACGAGAGAGCAATGGAAATGTTAATTGCCTAGGAGTGAGGGATCTAGCACCCCACTTCTCAAATGAAGAGTAACACTAGATGTCAAGCTTGAATCCACTTCAATGGAAATCAAGGGGATGATGGAGATAAAAGGAAGAGTTCAAAGTTGAACCAATATCCTCACAATGAGAGATAAATTCTGAAAATCAAGTTGTACTACAAATGTCTGGGACTCTAGCTTAAATGGAGAGGGGTTGTGTGAAAGAAGGCAAAACGGCGCCTACATCCCTGCATGCATGCCAAAAGCATAAAGTACTTTTGCATGCATGTCAGCCTAAAAGCTTCCAAAAAGGAGAAAAGGTAAAGTTATCCTAAAAGTAATCTCATGTCCTTTGCACGTAAAACTGACATTTGTCTTCCCGAGTGTCTTCAGAAAAGGGAAGGGTCTTCTCAGGTGGTGTAGATAGTTGAACTGACTAAGAGTAAGAAGGAATCACTGGGGTGACTTCGCTTGTGGATCTGGCCTTCGTCGGGATTTCGCAGGAACGGCTTCGCTTCGGGGGGTTTCGCCTGCTTCTAGCGGCTTAGCAAGGATGGCTTCGCCGCGGGGCTTCGCCTGCATCTGGAATTCTTATGCAGAGGCCTCGCCGAGAGGCTTCGCATAGGTAACTTCGCCTTAGGACTTCACCTGTGTTTGGAATGTTTGCATGTGGGCTTCGCCGCTGCCTCCTCCGAGCGTACTCAGGTTCAAGGCTCCCAAGGGCTTCGCATGTTCTTCCTCCATGGTGATGTCGAGTTGGCGAAGCTGTAAGGTCCGTTCTCAAGCTTCCTCTTGTTTTTCCGACGCCATGAGCCTCATGAAAGCATTGAGATTTGCTTGAATTTGTTTCAACCGGGACCTTGTCATGGGTCCGCCAAGGAATTCAAGAGGATTGGGAGGTGGCGAGGTTGAGCTTGGGTACCTCCTTGTTCCTTGTTTGGGCGGTTGGGTTGATCCATGGTGATGTCCTCATCATTTTCACAAACCTCGGGGGGGTTTTTCGAGAATACTGAAAATGCGGGGGACAAAGTGATCATTATGACAAACCTCATAGGGTATTTGTTAATTTCCCATATATATATATATATATATATTAAACAACAAGCACAAAATAACAAGTTTCATATTTTAAACCTATTATGGAAACTCTTTAATTATCTCAAATAAACAAAAACAAACTACATATAAAAACAAGCTTTTTTCCTCTTTGAGTCTCCCAATTCGATGATGTCCTTCTTTCCTTTCTGTTTTGATATTGGTACTGGGTACAACGTTTAATTTATCAGTTTATATACATGGGTGCGGTTAAGTGATTGAATTGTAGTTTTTATAAGGTTGGGGGATTAAAGGGATTCTAGGTATAGTTTAGGAGGATGTGTGAAATAAGGTTTTAGTAGGAATTTGGTGGGGACATATTACAGAGATGGGGTTCATATTTATGAAAAATATACATATATACCCTATACTTTTCAAAAGTTTAGTAGGGGCACTTGCCCCCATTGCCCCCACTTTTAGTCCGCCTCGGTATCCGGTACAGACGAAATGGCAGGTACAGCAGAGACAAGCCGGTATCATGATCGCGATGAAATTGCTACGAGAGTACCGTTTACGGCCGATACCGGTATAAGATGAATATACCGACCGAGACAATACGAGATTTAAAACCATTTTGGTTCCCAAACCATAAAGAAATGAAGCTCGATACCATAAGAAAATATAAAATAACATGTTATCAAAAGATTAGGGTATTGCCCCTTTTAAAGTAGATAAACATGCATGAGAGCACAATATAGAAGTGATTAATTCATTCAAACAATGCATTGTGATTTAGCAAGGGTTTGACAGATCATGCATACAAGCTGACTTTGAATATATGAAAAGAAGAGAGTGTCGAAGACCTCATCAAAGTCGAGCATGAGTCGAAACACCAACCACATTACATTTTTATTTTCTCCACTACAACCAACTGGGATGTTGATTGTTCTTCACCTTTGAGAACTCAACAAACATCAAGGTAAACTCACAAGTAGTAATAATTGACATATATGAAAGAATGTATCAACGTGTTGATACATCTACGAAAAATGTAACTTAAAGATTTAAACGAAATGTATGTGCACCCCAAGAGTTTTAAAAACAAACTAAAAGAAATTCAAATTATAGCCCAACTAGAAGTCTTAGAAATGAAACAACTAGATCATCTAAGATACGAGAGGATGAGGCTGGAGCAGGCTTGGTTTGGGATAAGGATTTTCCAGACTTGGTTCTTTCTGAATCTTCTTCTTACTCTTTTTCTTCTTCTTCTTCTTCTTCTTCTTCTTCTTCTTCTTCTTCTTCTTCTTCTTCTTTCAAACCTTCTTAGAGTTAGAAGACTTCTTGAGATCCCTCTTTTCAGCAAGAGCAGTAGCACAGATAGCAGTTCTATGCTTGTACACGCTCTTTACCCAACTGTTTATGTTCTCTTCAAAGCCAACCTTTAGAAGTCTATCTCTTAGATGGAATGGACCACATCCTAAGCCTACAATCTTGTATAACCTTCATACAGCTTGTGTTGGAATTCTAGGGACACCAAGTTCTTTTGAGGTGGTACTTGAGCTTGTGAAACTAAGTATGAGCTCAAAGGAAGCTAGAAGTAGCTTGCTTTAGCTCAATGTAGCTAGAAGTAGCTAAACTAAGCTCATCCCTAGCTAGAAATAGCTAGATACAGCTCAAGTCAGCTCAAGGAGCTCAACTTGAGCTCACACTAGCTAGATGTAGCTAGACTGAGCTCAAAGTGAGCTCACTCTAGCTAGAAGTAACTATACGCAGCTCAGCTCCAGCTCAAGTTAACTAGTAGTAGCTAACACTAGCTCAAGTTGACTAGAAGTGGTCAACTTCAGCTCATGGTAGCTAGAAGTAGCAACCCTCAGCTCAAGATAGCTAACCCTAGCTCATGTTGACTAGAAGTAGTCAACTTGAGCTCAAATGAGCTAGTCTTGATGGAGAAGTAATTTTCAGCTCACGATGAGCTGAAATGAGTTCTTTGGAATTCAATTATGTGAATTGTGGCTATATGAAACATTTGTGATGTTTCATAACTGTTAACTACCTATTAGTATCCTTTTATATAAAATAAGGGTCTATTGGTAAAAGGACATGGCTTTGGTGGTTGAGATGCATGCTGTTTGCACCAGTGCATGTGTGCACATCTCTTGGTAGTTACCAAGTGTAAACTGGCCATGAGAGCCTTGAATTGCCGAAATGGCACCTCCTTGGGAGGCACCCTTTCGCTTAAGAGGTGATTACCAAGCCGTCAAGGCTTAATTGTGCATAAGGGTGGGATAACTCCCTTAAAGGCCGAAAGTATGTGTACTTTCAGCCATAGGGAGGTTACAGGTTTTCCTCTCCATGTAGCCACTCCCTCCATCTATAAATAGAGATGGGATTTCGGTCACAATACACACCGGCATCCAAAAATCTTCTCCATTTTCTTCTCTCTTTCTAGCCAAAACTTTAAGCCTTCCTTGCAGCATTTCGGGTGAACTTATTTTGTGGCCATTTAACACAAAACAGCCCCTTCATCTCACATGCAATCGGCCCTCTTGCAACAACTTGAGCACTTGAAGATTCAAGAAGATCCTCCACCATTCTTGAAGGAGTTAGAAGGTGTTCTTGAAGATACAAGTGGAGCATACGTTTGGAGCAAGGACATAAGTTCCTTTTCTGTCTTCAAGGGTGCAAGGTACGCTAGCTCCAATCTCATTCTTCTTTTCCTCCTCCTTCTCCTCTTTCTTTTTCATGAAAGTGGAGAGGCATGATTATGATAAAACACATCATGCTATGATTCTCTAAAATGAAAGATGTAATCCGCATGTGTATACACATGAATGAGATTAATGAACATCTAAAATCAACAACTTGAGTGTTCATCAACATCTTTGATATCATACAAAGATAGGAAGCTTCGTTCTGTTACGATACAAGAATTTTGTTGGGGGTATACAAGAATACAAGAATACAAGAATACAGGAATTTTTTGCCCTACCTCCTGCTCCCGAAGACATTCCAGACCTTCCCATCACTGACGAACTTTACAAGCTCAGGGAACTGGGCATCACAGCACACATGGAGGACGCGTGGGCCAGAAAAAATGGGGTGCGTGTTCTGATCGCCAAGACTCTACCACCGAAGGTTCACGCCTGGAATTGGTTCACCCATAGGAGCATCTTACCATCCACCCAGGAGTCAAAGGTCCAACCCGACCGGTTGGAAGTGTTGCGACGAATAGCCCTCGGCGCTTACATTGATGTGCCACAGCTAATCTTTTCATCCATTTGCACTATCGCCGAGGTCACCAACCGAAACCGCATCTTCCGGCAGTTCCTCTCTCGGTTGATGGTTGAAGCGGGGTTCCAGTGAGTGAGGCTGAGTATGTCTCGGTGGCGAGAAACCCATCACTGTTCAGCGCCTCATTTCTTTGGGTAGTGCCCGAAATAATCCCGCCTTGCCATGCGAGCCACCTGCACGTAACCCGAGCCTCGGCCGGAGGATATGGCCACAATGACTATTGAGCGGTGGTGGAGTTCTTGCTTCGCCCTAACCGGAAGGGACAGACTCGGTCGGGCGCTACTTTGCTCGGGATAATTACCAACTAGGTGCGGAAGAATTCCTGCCATCTCGACACCGATGCAGAGGAGCGCGCCATTAATAGAGAGGACCGTCGACGCCTTCATGCTCGGCTCGATGCGGAGGCAGTTGAGCGCCAAAGGACAAATGACCTCCTCACCCGCATCGAGGCTCGGTTGAGTGGAGCTTCTTCTTCCGCCACCGGTCTCGAGACTAGTGGCTCCACCATGGATGTCTAAAAGGGGGCCTAACTTGGCCCCTGGTATGACTCACTTCTACTCCTACCTTGTTTCGCCCCATTGAGGACAATGTGGATTTTAAGTTTGGGGGTGTTGTATTTTGATGTATGGATTTGACGTATGGATGTATGGCGGGATTGATTGCCTTGTGATGGTTTCCGTTGTTACACGTTTTGGGTGCCTCCTGAACCTTTTTGTTTAGAATAGGAGCATGATGACTAGTGTATTGACGTAGTAGATGCATGTGCGTAGTTACGAAACCATCTCCTAGTTCAAGTGTTTTATGAGTTGAAATGCGATGTTGATAATTCGGTGTGAATCCTATGGAGTATGAAGGATTGCTTTCGATGTTATAGTCGGATTTTTGTTTAACCATGTGAGTTTTGAGCCTTGATTCTTCATTTATGTGGTTTGTGTGAGAAGTTGTTCTTCACGAGAGAATCTCGGATTACTCAAACTAGAACTTGCGTGACTTGACCGCTACAAACTCACAACTGTTGTATGCAATTTATGATGATGATGATGGCCCCAAGGTATAGCTACTTTCCCAAATAGCCAACCCGTTACAATTTCTCCAATAGTTCACCTCCGTTGAGTCTTATAGACTTATTCTTTGGAACCCACATTTTAAGCCAACCACTTTATCTATCCATTCTTGTCCATGAAACTTAGTGAGCATGACTTAAGTTGTGTTTAGGTGCAAATTGTGGGTCGGAATGAGAAACAAGTTTGGGGGAATTATGTGTATTCTTGTTGGAAGCAAATGAAAATTTTTTTGGCAAACACGGAAAATGCGTGTGTTGTATTCGTGAGCTAACCATGGAAATAGCGATCCTATTCTCTTGAAATTTTTACACCATCTAAAAAAAAAAAAAAGATACTCCATAAAATCATTGCGGAGAGTTGAGATGTAGCATCTATGCTTGTTTTGTAATTCCATGGTTAGTGAAACCTTGTTGAGAGAGAAGTCTGATTCTTGAGATTGTGGTTGCTTTTGAACTCACGCTTAATAGATATAGTTCAAGCGAGCGTTGGATGGGTTGTGTTCTCTGTATCTTGAGTACCCATAAGTCTTTCATGCTTGCTAGGTTTTATTTATCTCCACTAAAAATGGCCTTCAACCGACTTCCACACCTAACCAAGCCAAGCCACATTACAACCTTGCAAGACCATTGTCGCTTAAGTTGTATGCAACTCCCTTAGGGGAATTTAGTGAGGGCGTTATGGGTCGTTTCTCAAGCTTATGGTGCAAGTAGAAATCTCGAGATCACTTCACACAATGGCATGTCCTTTCTCTAAATTGGAGAGTAAACACTAAGGAGTGGCCTTCCGGTTGTAACATTGTAAGCAAGGTTTCGTAAACCCTGGGATTTGCACCTCGAGTTGTTAACTAGAATTTTTGGCTTGTGGCACACTTGATGTGGAGTTGTAATTGTATATACATTAGCGTCCTTGCATCTAGCTACTGAGTTGTTTATAGGTAGTGTATTTGCTAGGGACTAGCAAACATTTAAGTTTGGGGGTGTGATAATTGTGCATTATTCATATGTTTTACCTCCATATATGTACCATTAATTGAGTTTTGCTAGTACTTAGTGTGGGCGCAAGTGTATTTTGCAGGTTTTCGTTGTTGGATGTCAAAATCGGTGGATTCGGACGTAAAAACGCCTTAGAAAGAAAGGGGAGAACCGAATTGAAGAACCTAGAAAAGTTCAAGAAATGGTGAAGAAAAGAGGCCCGGGCGATATCCATGCGACCCAAGCCCTTGGGTCAGCGATCGCCGGACCTAAAGAAATCCCTCGAAAGTTTGGACTCGGGCGGACTCCGGGCGAACCCCTCCTAGATCGGGCGGTCGCCTGGCCCTTCTTTCAAGAAACACCACACCGGGCGAATGGTCGGGTGACCCGAACCTTGAAGCGGCGGTCGCCTGGCCTAATTTCTGAAATGTTTCACCTCTATAATTAGACTTCCAAACCCGTTTTGTTTCATTTCTCTTCGCCAACTCCCGAATTTTTGCAGTTCGACCTGAAATCTCACGAGGAAACCCATCCAAGCCATCTTCCCATGCTTCTCAATGATTTGACATGTTGATTGGAGGTTTGAGCAAGCTTGTAAGCCCTCTTTGTATACTCTCTCCCCTTCTTCTCAGTTTTCAGTTCTTGGCTAGGGTTTTGAGCTTTCAATTTCAGACTTCTCTCTCTAATTCGGATTTGACTTGTATTTTGGAGGATTGAAGGATTCTACATCATTTCCTAAGCCTCTTTCTATCCTATTTACTTCCATTTTGTATTTGAACTCACATTGATTATGAAAAACATGTTGAACATGAGTAGGGAGTAGTTTTCCCTTTCCTTGGTTGTTTAGGTAGTTGCATGATTATTGGATGATGTAGTATGTTGGGTGGACGTTCTTGCATGATGTGTGAGCTTTTCTTGGGCTTTAAGAAGGTGTAAATGGAGGTGGAAGCTTACATTTCCGTATCACCCACCAAGTGTTCGATGAAATGCTTGAGAAAGCATTTCATTGAATTTACCATGAGAAAAGTTTAGGTATTCTAGGATTACTTGAGCAAGGTAATTTAGATTATTAGGAGATTATAGTTGGGTTGCTTAAGGCTTCCATAGATGATGCAAATGAAGAGATTTCATTTGGTCATTTATGGTGAGGAAGACTCTAGCTTAGTAAGCTAGAGTTTGAGAATAATCCAACCTCCTCCATCATCGCATTAATCTCTACCTAGCATGTCATCCAATGTCATCAACCTTAGGCAACAAAAGGAGCCTTTAGTAATCGAATTTCATCACGAACTCATCTCCATTGCATGCTAGTTGTGCTCCGCCACAATTCTCACTTTAGTTAATTGTCTCCATTTAGATTAAATTCACTTGCCATTGCGCTTGAACGATTCATTTGACATATCACTTGCTTAATTCTCTCATATTAAAAATACCCAAAACATTGCATTTAGCTAGATTCTACGACTTACACTACAATCTCTTGGGTTCGACCCCACTCTCCCAATTACAATTGCAAACCTTGCGCTTGAGGTAGAATGGGTTTTATTACTTGAAATGTGCGTAATTTATAGACATGTAAAACACCCGTCAATAAGCTATTCATGTATATCTACATGCCTTGAAGGAAGGCAACAAGAAAGCCTTTTTGTGCATGGAACTACAAGAGAAGAAGCATTAGACTTAGTTCATTCGACTTGTGTGGACCTATGAGAGTAACATCTAGGAATGGTTATAGATATTTCATTACATTTACTGATGATTATACTCGATTTACACATGTTTTCTTACTCAAGAATAAAGTGAGGCTTTATCATACTTTGAGAAGTATGTACATTTGGTTGAGAACCAATTGGGTAAGAAAATAAAATCCTTGAGAACAGATAGAGGTGAAGAGTATAATTCAAATGCTTTCAATTCCTTTTGTGACATGAAAGGAATCCATAGGGAGTTCACTCTTTCTTGGACACCCCAACAAAATGGAGTGTCTGAAAGGAAGAACAGAACCCTAATGGATATGGTAAGGTCCATGATGGCTAAGGCTAACTTGGACATTATCTATTGGAGTGATGCACTGCTTTGGGTAGTTCACATCCTTAATAGAGTACCAACTAAGAACATCGACTCTTCTCCATATGAGTTGTGGAAGAATAGGTCGCCTAATCTAAGCTACATGCACCCTTGGGGTTGCCTTGCTTATGTGCATGTCTCGGACCATCCTTTGGGAATGTTGGGTCCTCGGGGAAAGAGATGTGATTTCCTTGGATATTGCGTTGATTCGAAAGGTTATGTGTTCTTAGTTATCAGTCACAAAGAAGGATTGGTATTTGATGGCAGAAATGCCAACTTCATGGAAAGGAGTTTCCTAAAGTTGGTGAATGTAATGATCTTAACTCTTTCGGTCCAATCCTTGATGAGGATCAACCTAGTACTTCAGAAGTACCAGTTGCACAAGGTGCACCTACTCCACAAGGAGTACCTCAACAAGAGTGAGTTGTGACTCCTAATAATGAATCCAATGTGTTGGATCACATGGAACAAGATCCTGAACAAGGAGGACCATATTGAGAAGATCCTGAACAAGATCCTGAACAGGGAGTCGAGGAACAACAAGAGCTGGAACCACCTCCGCCCATGTTGAGAAGATCAACTAGGGAATCGAGACAACCCAAAAGGTGGGGTCTGTCGGAGGGTGAAACTTACTTGGTGTCATGTGAAATAGATGAACCAAGTAATATTAAAGAAGCTTTTAATAGTGCACAAAGAGAAGAAAGGCTAAATGCCATAAATGAAGAATTTCATTCTATGGTAGTGAGTGGTATGTGGGAATTGTCAGATCTTCCTATTTGTCGGAAGGCCATTGGTAATAAGTGGGTGTTAAAGATAAAGAAAATTTTTGATGGAAGTATCAAAAGGTACAAAGCCCGTGATGGCCGCCAGACCCAATCCGCACAAAAGGCCTAACAAAAGTACCATACATAAGCCCGAAATAAGGGCCCCATTAAAAAACTAGTAAATGAGTAACCGAATAAAGATTAAGGACGTTCTGAACCATACTTCCCGAAGTACTTATACGACCTAAATACGATCACCTTATATTGAGATATTACGATAATACCACTCAGACCTGGAACTATAAATACATTCACTATTCATACCTAAAGGGGTAACGTTTTACAACTACTCGACGCGACTCGTCAAAACACAACCTCAGAGGACCTCTCTATTTCTCGACAATCGTGTCCTAATACGAAAAGTCGACCTAATGACGTCAGTCAACATCAGGACACGTAAGTCAAACCGTGATATTCTCGTTCTGGAGTAGGAGTGAAATCCCGGTTGAGTGGTTGATGAAGATGGTGTTCTTGAGACTCAAGCTTGTTGTTCGAGTAATCTGTAAAAGATAAGGAGAATACTCAGAAGTAGCAAGAGAGGAGTGGGGGGGGCGTGTAGTAGCTTACCCGATTTAAGGTGGACATCCCCCTATTTATAGGGAGATGCCAGGAGAAGAGCCTCCCCTAGTTGAAGCCTTGGACAGGCTGTGAGACAGGACTGACAAGTCTGTCAGATTTGGAGAGATAAGTCTGTGTCAGACTGATTGGAGATAAGGCGGCTGTGATGATGAAGATCTCAGCAAACCACCTTAGAAGATTCACCTGTAAGGGAATGTTTGGCGTACAAATCTGGTGAAGATCACTCAGGCTCGTGCTGGCCTCCTTATTGGCTGATTGATGTCAGATGACCAAGTGGTCTGTTTCCAAGTGGAGCAAGTGGCGGGCGAAGGCTGCAAGGGCGAAGGCCCGAGATAGAATATGGCCAAAGAAGGAGTGAGGGTCGCACGAACCTGAGTATAAGCGCCTTATCTAGGCGAGGCCAGCATAGGCAAGAGAGTCCTCGCGAAGGCGAGTTGAGGTCGCGGGAGTAAGACCCGTGAAGGCGAGTGAGATCGCACGGGCGATACCTGAGACCGCGAGGGTGACCCGCGCAGGCCCAAGAGACGCGAAGGCGAGTATGAGACGTCGCCCGGGCGAGACTCGAGGCCCGCGAGGGCAAGACCTCGCGCAGGTGAGACTGGAGATCCCGCGAAGGCGAGACTGGAGACTGCAAGGGTGAGGCCTTGCTTTAGGCGATACTGGAGACCACAAGGGTGAGACCTTTTCAAAAGGCCTTGTATGATTCTGATGCGACGCGAGGACGCGTTTGCTTGGGTAGTGTACCAAGATGCCTCCTCCTGAGAGCAGAGTATGGGCAGGGTTCTGTACTCCGTTTTTTGAAATTACTTTGCTATGGACTGATGTGGTAGCCACAGGTGAAGACCTTTTATGATCCGATAGTTCATGTTGGATCCTTCATGATCCTTGTGAGTTTTTGAGGGGGCATTTGCTTGGGTAGTGTACCAAGATGCCTCCTCCTGAAGGCAGAGTATGGGTAGGGTCCCGTACTCTGTTAAAATCCCAAGTCCTGGAGCTGGCAAAGGCGCTATGCTGTTAGTGGGCTGTTTGGAGTGCAATCGGCAGTGAAGGGTCCCCTCAGCATTTAAAGCATGAGAGATAATGGGAGATGGGAGGTTTACTAACCGTTACGGGCCGCGGCACGTGGCGCCTCATGAGTCGATTACGCTTTTAAAAAGTGTTTCTTCATTTCCACACGGAAGGTGAGGGGTTTACTAACCGCTAGATGTTGGCACGTGGCGCCTCAGGAGCCAATTACGCTTAAAAGCATTTTTTCATTTTGGCGGGCTTATAAAAGCGTACTCGAGAAGTTTGAAGCTTTTCATCTTCATTCTCGCATTTCCTTGCTTTCGCCTGAGCGGCGTATTCCGCATTCTTGCGTTCTTGAACCGTTTATCGGCAGTTGAAAGCTTTCTTGCGGTGGTTCTCTACTTTTCGCCCAAGATTTTGTCGTTCATCCATTCACTTGTCGACTGTCCTTTCCACTTTCCCTACCGGAAACGAGTCAGGTAAGATCTCACTCTCCAGCACAGTGAGTGCTTCAAGTTTTTCTGAGCACACTGAGTGCTTGAAGAAATGCCTCTTTTAGGCCGTTTTGATTTATATGCTTGTTGCTCGGTTTCTTTTTTGCAGAGATGGAATCCAAAGAGGCCGTTCGTCCAGTTCGCTCCGTAGAAGACCACGGTGAAGTTTGAGAAAATCCATCGGGATTTGGTGGAGGCCTTCGGCCTGTGAAGAAAGTGCCGGTGTTTTCATCCCGCTCGGGCATCTGCCGGGTGATGGGTTGGCCCGCCACCGAGGAGAACATGGAGAACCGGGTGTTGTGCCTGTTCACGGCACAGCTTGCGGCGGGGCTGCGTTTTCCCCTTCCGCAGCTGGTGCAAGATCTGTGCGCCGATTGGGGGATGCCACCAACACAGTTGGCACCCAACACCTTTCTAACCATAGCAGGTTTCATTGTTGCTGCCATATGGCCGGCGTGAAGCCCTTTGCTGCGTCTTCAACCGTTTCTACCGGTGGAGCCGAGGAGTGGGAGTGCGTTCTTCACGTTACTCCCATAAATGTTAGAGGCAACCATTCCATTTCCTTCACTGCCTCGCCCAAGTCCTACCACAACTGGCACGAGTCCTTTTTCTTCCTGCCCCGTGACAACTCATGGGACTTTCCCTGCGCGAGGACACAGCTACCCGTGCACAGCATTGCGCGGAGGCCGGAACTGTCTTGAAGGTGATAGTCTCGTTCTAAGGAAGGTCCAGACTCTCGGTTGAGTGGTTGATGAAGATGGTGTTCTTGAGACTCTAAGCTTGCTGTTGAGTAATCTGTAAAAGATAAGGAGAATACTCGAAGTAGCAAGAGAGGAGTGGGGGCATGTAGTAGCTTACCCGGTTTAAGGTGGACATCCCCTATTTATAGGAGATGCCAGGAGAAGAGCCTCCCCCAGTTGAAGCCTTGGACAGGCTGTGAGACAGGACTGACAAGTCTATCAGATTTGGAGAGATAAGTCTGTGTCAGACTGATTGGAGATAAGGCGGCTGTGATGATGAAGATCTCAGCAAACCGCCTTAGAAGATTCACCTGTAAGGGAATGTTTGGCGTACAAATCTGGTGAAGATCACTCAGGCTCGTGCTGGCCTCCTTATTGGCTGATTGATGTCAGATGACCAAGTGGTCTATTTCCAGGTGGAGCAAGCGGCAGGCGAAGGCCCAGATAGAATATAGCCAAGTAAGGAGTGAGGGTCGCACGAACCTGAGTATAAGGGCCTTATCTGGGCGAGGCCAGTATAGGCAAGAGAGTCCTCGCGAAGGCGGCCGAGGCTGCGGGAGTAAGACCCGCGAAGACGAATGAGATCCAAGGAGAGACTGTGACCGCGAGGGTGACCCGCGAAGGCCCGAGGAGACGCAAAGGGGAGTGTCAGACATCGCACATGGGAGACTAGAGGCCCGCGAGGGCAAGTCCTCGCGCAGTGAGACCGGAGACCTTGCGAAGCCGAGATCGGAGACCTCGCGAAGGCGAGATCGAGACCGCAAGGATGAACCTTGCGAGGGCGTCTTGGAGACCACAAGGATGAGACCTTTTCAAAGGGCTTTGTATGATTCTGATGTGACGCGAGGACGCGTTTGCTTGGGTAGTGTACCAAGATGCCTCCTCCTGTGAGCGGAGTATGGGCAGGGTCCTGTACTCCATTTTTTTCGAAAGTACTTTGCTGAGGACTGATGTAGTAGCCATAAGTGAAGATCTTTCATGATCTGATAGTCTGTGTTGGATCCTTCATGACCCTTGTAAGTTTTTTGAGGGGGCATTTGCTTGGGTAGTGTACCAAGATGCCTCCTCACGAAGGCGAGTATGGGCGAGGTCCTGTACTGCTTTATATTCCAAGTCTTTGGAATTGGCGAAGGCACTCGGGCCTTTGCGGACCGTTTGGGTACAACGGCGGTGAAGAGTCCCTTTAGCATTTAAAGCGGGAGAGATAGTGGGAGATGGGAGGTTTACAGACCATTATGGGAGCAACACGTGGCGCCTCAGAGTCGATTACGCTTTCAAAAGCGTTTTCTTTTCGCACGGAAGGGGAGAGGTTTACTAACTGGATGTTGGCACGTGGTGCCTCAGAGCCATTTACGCTTAAAAGTGCTTTTTCATTTTGGCGGGCTTATAAAAGCGTATCCGAGAAGATTGAAGCCTTTCACTTTCACTCTCGTATTTCCTCATTCTACTCGAGTAATCTCTTCGCATTCTTGCGCTTCTTGAATCGTTCATCGGCGATTGAGAGTTTTCTTGCGGTGGTTCCCTGTTTTTCGTTTGAGATTCCGCCGGTTATTTGTTCGTTTGCCAACCGCTCCGTCCGTCGTACTCACCGGTAACGAATCAGGTAAGATTTCGTTTTCCGGCACACTGAGTGCTTCAAGTTCTCTGAGCGCACTGAGCGTTTGACGAAATGCCTTTGCTAGGCTGCAGAGATGGAATCCAAGGAAGCTGTTCGCCCAGTGCTCGCCCCTTTGGAGAAGACCACAGTGAAGTTCGAGAAGATTCACCAGGACATGGTGGAGGCCTTCTGGCCTGTAGAGAAGGTGCCGGCATATACGTCCCGTGCGGGCGTTTGTTGAGCAATGGGTTGGCCCACCACCGAGGAGAACATGGAGAACCGGTGTCTTGTGCACACGGCGCAGCTCGTGGCGGGATTGCGGTTTCCCCTTCCGCAATTGGTGCAAGACTTATGCGCCGAGTGGGGATGCCACCAACTCACCGGCACCCAACACTTTCCGACCATAGCGGGCTTTATTGTCGCCTGTCACATGGCCGGTGTGAAGCCATTCGCCAACGTTTTCAACCGCTTCTACCGGTTGGAACGAGGAGTGGGAGTGCGTTTTCTCGTCACTCCCATAAATGTTGAGGTAACCACTCCATTTCCTTCACCGCCTCACCCAGATCCTACCACAACCGGCACGGGTCCTTTTTCTTCTTGCCCTGCGAAGGCTCATGGGACTTCCTGTGGCGCGGACGCAACAATCCGTGCAAAGCATTGTGCGGAGGCCTGAACCGACTCATGAGGAGTGCGGTGGCAGGCATATGTCCAAGCTGCTGGGGTGGTTGGACGATGTTTTTCAAGGAGCGCGTGCGGCGAGCTCTTCCCCTTCTCGGCTGCCCAATCGGATGAGACCACCCCGAGGTGGGCTGGGATCGCACGGGCTTCGTCTTTGGACCACGAGGTGCCTCCGCCGTACGAGGATGGGCCCCGTCCATCGCGGGACGATGATGACTCCTTCTACACCGCCTTGGTGGGGCCCAAAGGTACGTTTCACATATATATAAACATACTTGTATAATTGAGAGGTCAGTAGAACACAGTCTGAAGACTTTTCTTTATGTCTGTAGATGCCTTCGCAGAGTCTGGCGAAGCCCAGGGCAAGAAAGCATCCATGCGCATTGCACAGCGAGTGCACCTGGCTTGTGCTTTTGGGAAGGATGCCCCTGCTGGGGCAGTCAAGGTGTTGGGACGCATCATCCCTAAGTTGCCCAAGAAGGCGGGCGGCATCAAGCCCTCGGTGTCTTCTCAGCCGAGAGAAGAAGAAGAGAAGAGTGGGCTGCTGCGCAGCTGGAGAAGGAGTGCCTCCGCTGTTGTTGAGGGGGCAGCAGCGGAGCCGCCATGAGGCCTTCGAAGTAGAGGGGCCATGAGGAAGCCGAGGAGTGGAGGTTGAAGTGCCTCCCATCTTTGTGAAGAGGCCGTGCCTTCGCAGAGAGGAGGTTGAGGGAGCGCATGCTGAAGCGGCCGTGCTCCCATAGAGGCTGTGCCCATCTCAGTGGTGCAGCCTATTTTTTCTGAGGAGGCTGCTGCCGAAGCCTTTGTGTCTGGGCTCTTCGCGAGCCCTTCGCCAACCCAAGGTGAAGACTTGCCCGGTCATGTGGCCGCGGCAGAGATCCTCACCAGAGGAAAAGTGCCTCCTCCCAAGGGCAAAATGTCAGCGGCTAACATCCTGATCTCCATGAGGAGGAGGGTAGCCAGCTGCCCGAGGCCATTGGTGGTTCCGGCCAACAGCAGACAACAGTCACTCTGTGGAGGAGGAGGTGGAAGCCACTGTTGCAAGGGAGGAGATCCCTGCAGCAACCCCTTACGGAGAGGGGATCCACAAGTGGCTCCTTCAGGGGAGAAGGCCCCCGCAACAAAGGGGAAGAGGATCACGAGGATTGAGAGACATCCTCCTCTTACGAGAGTGAGGCCCCGGGGAGGGGGTGCAGTAACACGGTCCTCTGCGAGGACAAGTGGTTGGGAGATAGCCCAACCTTCCGGCCAGTGGAAGTCGGTGGATAGGGGGCGTCCTTCTGTGGTAAGTCTTTTTGACTTGATAGTATTTTCTCACCTTTGCGTTTATACTTCCGTTTCCCGATTCTTGATACCTGCAACTTTGTAGAGTCTTGAGCCCTTCAGGCAAAAGCTTAGTTCCCGCGATGTCCCAGTGGACCAAGGGACCCCGACAGAGATCCCTGTAAACCTGGGGTCCAGAACTGAGATCCTTGAGGAGACCGGGTCTGGCCCCATTATTTGGAGCGAAGGCGCGTTGCTGCCAAGTCGGTCCCCAAGTGATCGAGGAGCCGGACCTCCCGAGGGTCAAGAGGCACCGAGACCGAGGCTCGGGGTGTACAGGGAGCAAGGAGGCTCTGAAAGATGCATGGGATCCGGTCTTCCTTCTCGGGAACAACAATTCACTCCTGAAGGGAGGAGCAAACCCTCCTATCCCGCCTGGAGGGCTGCGCACCCCTACGACAGGAGGTGACAGAGCGGAGCTTGGACTCCCTACTGAATTCATGAGGAGGCAGCTCAACAGAGTCTGCAGGTAAGACAGCTTTCCGGTCTTTACGCATAAGTTCAGTTTAGCCTTTTTCGCCTTTGCTTAAATAGAACTGGGATGTAGGCGGCCGTCAAAGGATATGCTGCTGCTGAGCAATGGCATGACTTCCTGAAGTATGCCAACAAGCGGGACAACGCCCAGATAACAGAGATTGCTTCTCTCAGGAGGGAGCTGGAGGCCTCAAAAAAGAGGGAGGAGGAGCTCAAAGAGGAGCATGCCAAGCGTGTGGCCCAACTAGAGAGTTGGTGCGACTACGTCAACAAGGAGCGGACAGCCAGCGGGTTGTACTGGTGTGAGCAGGCCAGCCTTATTGGTGCATTCAAGCACCGCTTTCTTCAACAGGCCGCAAGCTTAGAAGCCCAGCAGATTGAGGTTGTTGCTCTGAAGGAGTCCGTTCAATCAGCGAAGGCTGAAATTGAACAGGCAAAGGCTGCGACCAAGGAAGTGGAGCGCCAGGCCATCGCCCAGGCTCATCTGGCAGACAAGAAGATAGAAGAGGGCAGGCTTGCTGCTGAGGCTGCCATGAAGGCACGCCTGGAGGTCGCCACTAACCTTGAGAAGGCGGTGGTCTCAGTAAAGGGGATGGAGAAGGCTTTGGGCCTCCCTCCCTTTGCAGATGAGGATCCTGAGTCCTCTTCCTCCATCAAGGTGCCCATCCCTGAGCGGATGCCCCGACTGATGGAGAAGCTTGGTGAGATCCAAGCTCTGGGCGAAGCGGGGGCGCAGGCCTACGAGGAGGGCTGGCTGCGATGCCGCTTCCAAGTGGAGAAGGCGTTCCCAGAGCTGGGTCTTGGGATTCTGGATGCTGCTAACACCAGCGATCCAACAGTGGAGGCCCTGCTGAACTGGGGGGAGCAGGGAAAGACGTCCTTTATAAGCGACTCTGGTACACACTGTTATACTCGAATGCCCTTCGGACTTAAGAACACCGGAGCAACTTACCAAAGATTGATGGACAAGGTATTCTCCGGACAGATAGGAAGAATTCTAGAAGTTTACGTTGATGATATCATCGTCAAGAGCAAGGAGGAAGTGGACCTCGTCCGCGATATTGAAGAGGTGTTCAGCAGATCCGAAAGTATGGACTCGATTGAATCCGGACAAGTGCGTTTTCAGACTAACATCCGAGAAATTTCTCGGATTTATGTTGTCCGAGCGGCATCGATGCAAATCCAGCAAAGATCGAAGCTCTCCTAAACGTGAGGACACCTTCATCAATAAAGGACGTGCAAAGGCTTCTCGGGAAAATTACGGCCCTAAGCCGCTTCATATCTCGTTATGGAGACAAGTGCCGCCCTTTCTTCAAACTCTTGATCAAGGAAGGTGCGGAGCCCCATAGAATTGGGGTAAGCAAAGGAGAGAAGAAGTCTAAGGAAGAGAATGCAAGGGACCGAGCAAGATTCAGTTGGAATCCCGAATGTCAGAAGGCTTGGGAGGAGATCAGAGCTTACCTCTTGGAAATGCCTACGCTTCGGCAACCAACCGAGGATAGACCCCTCATTGTATACTTGGCAGTAGGAGAGAAGGCTGTAAGTTCAGTACTTGTTCAAGAAGACGATCAAGGAAAACAGTGGCCAATGATCCGAGCGCTTTACTCTCTTGTCCTCTCAGCCCGAAGACTAAAGCCGTACTTCCTCGGATTTTCCATTGTTGTCCGGAGTAACATCCCTATCAAGGACATCCTAAAGCGGGTAGATCACTCCGGAAGACTGTCAAAGTGGTGCGTAGAATTAAGCGAGTATGAGATCAAGTATGAACCACGGAGAGCGATCAAGGCGCAGGCGTTGGCGGACTTCATCGTCGAGTTGCCCCAAGAATCCGAGAGTGAAGATTCGTTGAACGGAGACAGCCTGGTCTGGACCCTGCATGTAGATGGAGCTTCGGGATCAGACAAACAAGGGGCCGGGTTAGTTCTCGAAGACCCAGAAGGAATGAGGACAACAAAGTCAATCAAGTTCACTTTCCCGGTAACGAACAACGCGGCCGAGTATGAAGCCCTAATTGCCGGTTTAGAACTGGCCAAGAAAGCGGGAATCCGGTCACTAAAAGCATGCAGCGACTCAAACCTCCTCGTTCAGCAGATGAATGGGGAGTACGAGATCAAGGAACCGAGTCTCAAAAAATACGCCGAGGTGGCTAGAAGACTGGCCGCGGATTTTGAGAAGTTGTGTATCGAAAAGATCCCGCGGTCGCTCAATTCAGAGGCCGATCAGCTTTCGAAGTCAGCTTCTTACGATGAAGTAAGAAGTGAACCTTGTGTCGACTACTCCCGGATATGCAACATTACCTCAGGATGGAGGGTCCCTTATTGGAAGTACCTCGGCGAAGGAATCCTCCCGAACGATCCCGTCGAAGCCGCGAACGTCAGGAGAAAGGCAAGTAAATTCATGATAATAGGTGGTAATCTATACCGAAAGGGATACTCTTCCCCGATGCAAAAATGCGTCTGAGAAGGAGACACCGAGGACATTCTGACAGAAACTCACGAAGGCACCTGCGGGTCGCACATTAAATCGGATGCGTTGGTTGCTGTCATCGAGACAAGGGTTCTTTTGGCCCACCCTCAAGGAGGACGCAAGGAAGCTAGTTAACAAATGCAAGAAGTGTCGGGAACACGCTCGAATACGAGAATTCCCTCGAGTACGTGTCATCTTGGACTACCCCATACCGTTTGTCGTATGGGGAATCGATCTGATTGGGGCCTTGCTGCGGCACCGGAGGACTGAAGTATTGCGTAGTCGTCGTAGACTATTTTACCAAGTGGATAGAAGGCTGAACCACTGGCGACAATTATGGCTGAGAACATACGGAAGTTAAATGCGGAAGAATGTCATTTGCAGATTTGGATGCCCGAAGGTTCTTGTGGCGGATAACGGTACTCAATTCAGCGATGGTGGATTCCAAGATTTCGCCGAGGAATTCGGGATCAAAATCCATTTTGCTCCGGTCGCCCATCCATGAGCAACGGTCAAGTTGAAGTATCTAACCGAGCGTTGAAAGATGGGTTAAAAACGAGACTCGGGAAAGCAAAGGGAAATGGCCGGAGAACTCCCCATGTTTTATGGAGTTACCGGACCACGCCCCGTAGGTCGACCGGAGAAACCCCGTTCTCCTTAGCGTACGGAACCGAGGCACTCATCCCCATTGAAGTAACGAACTCTTCTCTTCGAGTAGAAGTGTTCGAGGAAAAAGCAAATGAGCAAGGCTTGCGGACAAATTTAGATTTGCTTGAAGGAAGGAGAGAAGAAGCAGAGCTTCGAAGGAAAGCGTTCCAACAGAGGACCGCATCCGCGACAAATTGCAAAGTGAAGGCAAAGAATATCAAAGTGGGTGACTTGGTCCTGCGGCAAACAAAGCTTGGATCCCGAAGGTCAAAGGGGGCGCATTCGCCCGAACCGGGAAGGCCCATTCGAGGTCGTCGCCGAAGAAAGGAAAGGAGTCTACAAGTTATTAGATCCCGAAGGAAGGGAACTAGCAAACTCTTATCATTCCGAGGCACTAAAGAAATACTTTGTATGACCGAAGAGTAATAAAGCGCAATTGACTGGAAATAAGTGTTATACCAATCCCTCAAATATTTTCATTAACAGAGCCCGAAGCTGGGATTACAAAAATAGATGCAGAAAGAAAATTACATCAGTGAGGATTCGCAAAGTCATCCACAGTGACTGGTTCGGGCGGCTGTAAAAACTCCTCGCCGTACCAATTAAGATCTTCTTCGGGCTCGTCATTCCCATTAAGCCCGGATAGGTCAGCATGAGTGTTGCGCTCGACAATTTGCTTCTGGTCGACGTAACCCGAAGGTAAATTTGTCGACCGCCATCCCTACGGAATCCTACAGCTCTGGCGAAACCTCGGGATACATTCCCGAGCTTTTGTTAGCTCATCCCGAAGTCTCTGGATTTCATCATCCTTGGCCTTCAAATCTTGCTCCTCCCGAAGCTTGCGGATCCCTTCATCCTTGACATTCATGTCTTGCTCATAATGGTCTTTCAGGTTGGCAAAGTCAACCTGAAATTTCTCTTTCTCGGCCTCGAGCTTCCGAACATCTTCCCGGAGAGCTTCCTCAGAGTTGCGACATTCCTTGACCGCACTTAGGAAAGAGACCTCAGCAAGGGCGAAGTCGTCAGCTTCGGTCGGGCTGAGGTTCTCCCGAATGTGACTGCCCTCGGGAAGCGCGAGTACGGATGTGGTACGGGAGTGCCGCAGCAGCTGCTCATAGTGGTGAACTCGCTGAATTAGTTTAGCCAAAACAGCTATGGCTTTTGTCACCCGCTGCTCAGCTTCGCTCATTGTTGCCATCTGCACGCCCAAAAAGGATTATCTCCCTATGGTATCGCCCCAAAAGTTCAAATAACAAATTAACCAAATGATTACCTGGTACCCGAGGACGGCCAATTTTGAAGAAGCCACATCCAAGTCTGGGTAGAAGTGTTCTAAGGTTTCCAGAGTTCGAGCGGTGGTTGTCCCCTCCCATAGCTCGGGAGCCATATCTTTGGCATCTTCGTCGTTTAGGATGTTCTGATCCTCATGGATCAGCCACCCAGGCTCCCGGGGAATGAGATCATTCCCGAAGCGCGAGAGCTTATCGTCCCGCAGCCGCCTCTTCTCCTCCTGGGACTCTTTCCAGTCCGGACCTAGCGTACAAAAATGAGATCGAACCACGTCATGCGGCGGGTCTTCACCGAACATTCGGAAAAGATTCCCGAATAAGTTCCAAAAGCGAGATTACGTAACTTCACAAATTGGTTACCTAGCTGAAACTCAATTGGTTCGACCTCGGGGACGCCCGCTTAGTCACCGTTGCAGCCGTGAACTTTCCTCGAGTCCTTCGATTCGTTCGGGAGAATTTTGCAGCAACTCATAAACGTCATCCCGAGTAGGTTCACCTTCAATGTGAACCGGAGATGGAACTTCCCGAATGCTTTTCCGGTAGGCTGGTCTCCGGCCTCAACATCGGCGAATCAGCCCTCTTCAGCAATCGCCGAGGATTACGCACGTCCGGGAGCCCTCCTACTTTTAGCGCAGTTTGCAGGCCCCATGACGCATCAGGCTCCATGAAGAAAAATTCCCGATGCCATCCCTTGCGGCTCGTTAGGTAGTTCGAGGCGAAACTGAATTTCATAGTAGGAGGACCCCGGGCACTGAAGAAGTAGAAACAATTCCTCGGGATCACGTTGACCTTGTAGTACTGGAGGAAAGTGGATATGGTTGGCTCTGTCTCGAACAGAGCATAAAGAATGAGATAGGCGTTAATATGGCAGTAGGTATTCGAGCTGAACTGGTTGATTGCTAGCCCGTGGGATTCCGCCAGCTGCCGGACGAATTGGTGTGGCGGGAAGCGTAGCCCGCACAGTAGCTGATCCTTAAAGATCACCAACCAACCTTTCCCGGGCTCGTACACCCGGCACTGGGAAGGAACCCGATCTGGACTGTCATCGGGACAAAAAAGTGGATTGCCACTCCTTTATTAACTCCGGAGTTGCCTTGCTCCGGTAGTTTTCTATTTCGGACCACCAACCTTCGGGAACATCACCCTTGGTTTCTAAAAGGCAACCTGAGGGACGAACAGTAGAAGGGGTAGGAAAAGCAGGATCCATTCTCATGTACCTCGGGTAAAGGGCCGGAGGAGACAAGGTCGACCCGCTGGAAGAAGACTGAAGGACGGGCTGACTGCAGCAGCGTCAACAACCCGACGACGGAGCCGATAGAACTGGTGGATGGCAGACGAACCTTTGTAACCTTCCGGTACGGTGGCTACACTGAGGAAAGGGGGAAAGAAATCTTCTGGGCAAGATTCTTCAACAGTCCTCCACTTCTTGAAGATGTTAACCGCCTCCTGGAGCGTGGGATTATCCGTCGTGATTTTATTAGGAAAGGAGAGCTTGAGAAGAAAAAACACGAATGAAAGTGAGACGCTCAACACTCTTATAGAAGAGACCCGGCACACGAAACGTCAGCCATCTAATCTCCACCGTCGATTCAAAAAGTAGCAGTTGGGAATATGAACCGTTGCGGATCCCGAAGGCAAGAAACCCAGAACCGACCTCAATTTCCCGGACATTACAGTACGGGAAACACTTCAAAAGCCCGAACATTGTTCGAGACAAAAGGAGGACTTTGCATCCTCAATTTCCCGAACAACATTGTTCGAGACAAAAGGAGGACTTTGCATCCTCAATTTCCTAGACATTACAAAAGATGCGGAAATGCTTCAAAAGCCCGAACATTGTTCGAGACAAAGGAGGACTTTGCATCCTCAATTTCCCGAACATTACAGTACGGGAAATGCTTCAAAAGCCCGAACATTGTTCGAGACAAAAGGAGGACTTTGCATCCTCAATTTCCCGGACATTATAGTACGGGAAATGCTTCAAAAGCCCGAACATTGTTCGAGACAAAAGGAGGACTTTGCATCCTCAATTTCCCGGACGTTATAGTACGGGAAATGCTTCAAAAGCCCGAACATTGTTCGAGACAAAAGGAGGACTTTGCATCCTCAATTTCCCGGACGTTATAGTACGGGAAATGCTTCAAAAGCCCGAACATTGTTCGAGACAAAAGGACTTAGCATTCTGGACGGTAAAGTCTTGGAAACAAGATGCAATCCTTTCATCTCGAACGCGTTTGTTCGGGCATTTGAAATCTTTTTTCCAAAAAGCATTTGCACAATCAGATCTACCATAGACTTTTGTCAAGAAAACATCTTTATACCATCTAAAATCATGTAATTTTGGACATTTCAAATTCATTAGAATTTCAGAATCCTTTGACCAATTATCTCTGGTTTTCCCTGAAAATACATTAATATAGCCCAAAGTAAAGTTTCAACAGCGTTACTTTCTTCCGTAACAGTTTCTATGCCGTTTATGATTACTGTTTTAGTGCTATTATTAATTTGATCTTTACTTTCTTGACTTAAATAATTATTCCACCACCCTCTCAGTTGTCCTGTAAATCCATTTAGAAGATGGAGAGCTTGTTGATTGGTGTGGTTATTACACATATAGGCATTAGCTGTCATTTCCATTTCACAGACATATTGCAAAATTTGGTATTCTGAGAATCCATCTAAATTGCACACATTTATGGAACTTCCATCATAACTTACGTTTTCATTAGATATTTCTTCAAACATAGTATTAGGAGGGGTAGGCTTTCCATACCATGCTTTTGATTTATAAACATCTGGATTTTTGATCTTGGAATTCCTGATTCTATTAATGTTGGGGGAAGGTGCATCAATATTTATTTGACTAAACTGATTTTCTAATTCTTCTACTTCTGAGATAACATTTATATTCTTATCCTTAGCTATTTGTCTATTAATTTTATCAATTTCTAACTGAATTTTTGATATAGAATTATTAGTAGAGAATCCTTTTAATTTAAAATCTTTATTTATAGGGACAAAGCTACCTACCAAGGCTGAATTAGTAGAAGGAGGTATCACTGTTTTAACAAGAGGAGGAACTGCAATTTTGCTGGTTGAAGGAAAACTAGGGATTCTAGATTTATTCACAATAGCTGGTTCTGATCTATCTAATTGTTCTCTGATAGTAATTAAAGATTGATTTGTATAGTTCAGTTGGGAATTTATTGTAATAAAAGGCATTTTTGAAGAATCTTCTATTTCCATTTGAGGAACAGATTTGAATGGTTGAGCTACACATTTATCTTTATCGGTGTGATGGGAATAATATAAACACTTTCAGGAGGAGGATGAATTGATATAATCTCTTTATTATTGATAGTGGTCCATTTTTTTGTGACTTCAGTTACGGGAGTGATATTTAAAAAAGGATAATCAATTTTTTCCTTTTGAGCATAAGATTCAAACCAAGTAAAAAGTGGAATTTGTATTCTTTGATTTTCCATCACAGCAAACCATTTTTCTTTGAAACTATCTATTTCCTTTTTAGAAAATGTTTTGAAGTACCAAGTAATTTTTTCATGGTTTTCAGATTTTAAATCTTCTTTTAGAAATTCCTTATCAATTATAAATTCTTCAATTATGATGTTAACAAAGCCTTTTGTAGTAAAAACTTCCATCTCGCTTGGAGTGGGATTTATACTAGAAGAAGCTTCATCTTTTAAATCATAAACAGGATGAGGAATTTCATCATTAAAGTCAACATTTCTTAATTCTGTAGAAACAGAAACATTTTCAAAAGAAAGCGATCTAGGGATTTGATTTTGAAAGGACTGAATAGGTTTATAAATTGAAGGTCTAGATGCCTCAGATTGGCTGAATTTTGATTGAGGAAAGTAATTTGAAAAATCTATTCTAACTGAACCATATGTGGCTTCAGTGATCAAAGCCTTTTGATTTATTATTTCTAAAGGTTGATGAGGGATTAGATTTTCTAAATCCCATTGATTAGATTTTGAAATATCATTCCATTTTAGTTTCTTAGGAACATGAATAAATGAGTTTTGGGAATTAGCTTCAAAGACTATGGTTTCATCTCTTAAAGAACTAAGCCTAGCTCTTGGCTCTATCGTTGTAGTCATTACTTTATAATAAACTCTCGATATATGACACAAATTGATTTGGCGTTAGTCGCGAAATTCGTATTCTTAGTTTTGATTGTTAAACTTAAAGTATCTAATATATGAGGATCATAAAGAGATACTGAAAAATTTGGGTAACAATTGAAAAGACTGGACCATTTGCAAGATTTGATTCTGCCATGGCTAACAAAGAGTTATTAAAGTTCAAATGTTTGGCGTCTCTAAGAATCATTATTAGGGGGATATCTATTCCTATTCGGAACAGGGTTTTTATAGCAATTTGTACCATTCTTATGTGCATAAATTTATATTTATTTCTTTTGTGATGATTGATAGCCTGATTACTTATTAATCGAATAGTTTCTATTTCTTGATTAAGATGAATAGTTTGTTCTGTTTGTTTAATAGAATAGCTGGATGAAAAATCGAACGTTCCTATTTTGTAAATTGTTTTTGGATCTACCTTAGGGATAGATCAATTATGTAACTTTTGTTCTATGTCGGCAATATTGATTTCTGCAGAATTAAAGTCTTCATTACCATCTACTTGTTGATCTGGAAATGAAACCGTTTCTTTACCAGAAAAGAGTTTTGTCATTCTATTCATTTTAAAGTCTATGTCAAATCTGCATATGAAGACACAGAATAATTGTGAAAGGTTACAGAATAACAATAAACTACGATAACATGGTTTAGAAAATAAACTATAACTGCACCTAGATGTATAAGCAACACATGAAAAACTGAAAAGACCCTAAACATGGATCTTCAAAAAGAATAAATTAAATAGAGAGAGCTCTTAATTCTTCACGTTGAAAAGAACATGTAAACAGATGAATGCTACTACAATATTAGGAACTCACGTCTGAAATCGATTAGAAAATGCTGTGTTTGCTTCGCATGAATCAAAGCGTTCAGCCAACGTTATGTTTTCTGCATCAACTGTGAGATAACAGAATAGCACACATATAGCTTAAGCTTTGTTCATTGGTTTTAATACAATGAACCAGTCAGTTTAATAAAGAAAGCAAACCTTGATGGTAGCTTTGAACCTGAACTTCCTCCATTGGGCCACCATTGACATAACATTCATCCACCTCATCTAGACTCTACATGAAAGTAAATGTATGTACTCTTGTCAAGAACAAAGTTGTAACAAATTGGAATAAATCATAAACATTCAGATCATAAGCTTTGGGAACAGATTTCACGCACCACTTCAGTTCATAAGTAACATGAGTCTCTTAGCAAGAAGAATTTTGTTCTTTCTTTGGTCGGTTACTCTTAGGGGTGAAGCATTTGAATCAGACAAGAGAAATAGTATATGCTCTCCAATGTGTTACAGACATTTGAGGCTAAACCTTACTTGATCAGAAGACAAAAGGAAGGCACATAAATTGTCCCAAATCCACTAACTGTTTTTTAAGATATCAAATCCAGAGAAGGGCATATAAAATAAGATCACAAATGAAACTAAGAAATGAAGAATTGGCAGCTAGCCAGTAGACTAAAATTTTCCATAGAAGCCAGAGTGTATATAGAGTATATAGAAACTCCTTGTTATAATGCAAGCATAGTGTTGAAAGGAGCAAATTACTAACCACATAAGCCAATGCGTTTATTCTCCTTCTAGACAAATATACTTGGTTAAATGGTGATTAAAACCCTATAATTACGGTCTAATGTGTTTGATAGGGGACGAACCTAATTTGTAATAAAAATAGAAGTTATAGGACTAACATGGCAGTATATCTAAAATCTTGGAACTGATGTGGGATTTGTCCCACAATGAATCATGCGTTTATTCTCCTTCTAGACCAGGCTTTGAGGGCAAGTTTCAATCCTAATCTGGGAACTCAACAGCTAACATACATCAGACAATTACTAACCACATAAGCCAACGCAGAATGATTTGACTTTATACCATTGGGCCCATTAAAATGGGCCGTCATTACTCTTCAGACACCTTTCATTAATAGCAACTAGATAAATATCCCAGTAGTATTTCTTTCTTCCGATAATAATGAAGATTGAAGAAATAACCATGGCTATATAGGCAGATCGTTGAAATTCCATGGTTGGGATGGCATTGGCATATGTGTAATTCATCGACTGTTCAATCTCTTCGATATCTGCCTCTTCTTGAATTGGAGGCAGAGTAACGGCTTCTCTCCTGCAAATGTCAAAAGTTCTAAATCAGCTTACCATAAAATCCTGAATTCTTAACAAGACCCGGATTCTACGGCCATTTGAATTAGGTATGAGAAGTCGGAGGGTATACCTGGCCTGGGATTTTCCTTTGGGAAGCAGAGTTGGGTCTGGCACGGATTTTACCTTCCAGGCTTCGTTAATCTCAACCTAATGACACGAACCATCCGAGGGCTGATTTGATGAATTCTGAGTGTGTATTCGTATTATGTGGATCAATTGTGTACAAGGAGTGTGCAGAAACGTAGCCGAAACTCTGCCGAAATTCATACCGGGACGTCTGAACGGGAATTTTGATTCAGACTTGTGTGACAGGTAAGGGTTCAGTGTGTCTCTCGATACTGCATTTTAAGGTATGCGTGTCAAAGTATATTGAGGCTAGGTTTAGTCCGAGGGGTGGCCCTAGTGACGCCAAACCTAGTCACATGGTATAAGCATTGGTGTACAAATTAAGGAGCAGCGTTCGGGGTGTGTATCTACACCTAAATGGTGTAAGTCTGTGATACAACTTTAAGGTGTTTGTGATATGAAGGTGGGGATCATGACCCCGAGCTGGTCATGCTCATGTGTGTGATTATATGTGTGCCTCGTTTAAGGCCGGAAGACCGTCATTGTGTCTAACTCCATCATAATTCGTTGTTTGACTTTCATTGCATTTGGTTGAATCTGCATTGGTTGAGAATGTGTATGCATTTATATAAATATGTATATTCTTGTATATCTGTGGTTTTCTTTGGTTGCAAGGTTCATGTACATCAAGAAAACCATGCTTATACTTCAGCCCTTACTAAGTTCACTACGAGAACTTACCCCTTATTTTATCATTTTAGGAGGATCGACAAGCAACCCGCTGAATCGTGTTTAGGTATATTTGTGTGTTCGATCAAATCTGATTATGTTCTCGTGTGTGTGGATAAAGGGTAAGGTCCAATGTGTGTGAAATTGTGTGATCAGTGTGAAAGGGGTTTTCTGATGAATATGATCAGTTCCGGGTTGTTCCGATATGTGCGAATGCAGTCAGTTATGAATTTCAGCTATATATGAGCACTACGGTTTTCTCACGTCGAGGATTGTGCTTGGACCTAGGAGCACCACCCCCTCGCACGTTCTGTATGTATTGCAAAATAGATATTTTTGTGGCTCTGGATAGTGTAGATGTATACATGTAATAGTATTATATTATGGATTTCTGCTGGAAACCATATGTTACACCCCACCTTTTCCGGCAACAATCTCCGGTGAATAGAATTCTGAAGGTATGTTTAAGTTTGTAATTTGTGGAGTTTGTTAATTGTTGTTGTTGTTGTTGTTGTGATGGGAGTGGAATGGTTATAGTATAGTTTTGGTTAAGTTCATGTTAAGGTTGAATTTTGTGAGTTCTGGGTCCAGGCGATCGCCCAGACGAGGAAACGGTTCGCCCGCACTTCGCCTGGACACTTGCCAAGTTCGTGTCTTCCTGGAGCCAGGCGATCGCCCGGACTGAGGGGTGCCTTCGCCTGGTTCTCGCCCGGGGTGCCTGGCCAGTTGGATTTACTGGACCAGGCGATCGCCCGCTTGAGGAACTGGGTCGCCTGGTCTTCGCTGGACACCGCCTCGGTGTTCTTGGTCGCGATCGCCCGATTGGGAATCTGGTCGCCCGACCTTCGCTGGGCCGACTATTTAAGTCGAGAAGCTCGGTTTCAACCTCATTTTCGCGTTTTCCGAAAATACGCCAAACTCTCTCCCAATTCGGTTTTGCTCCTATCTAAGTGATTTTGGACTCTTTGGTGCGTGGAAACGGTGGATTCGTGCGGGAATCACTACAAGAACAACGAATCAACAAAGGATTCGCTCCAACAACACTTGGTGGATGAATTTGGGAAATTGCCCAAATTGAGAGGTACAAATTTTCGTGATTTCTTGATTCAATTGAGTTAGTTGTAGTGTTTCTATGTTGGATTGGAGATAGAAACACACTTTATAACACGAATTGAGCACGAATTGAAGGAATTTCGGATTTAGGGTTCATGACCTAGGATGAACGAATTTTGAGGGAATGTTAAATTGACCTCAAATTAGTGTTGTTGGGTAGTTTTGGAACAACATTAATACTTGGTAAAAGGTCCAATTATGGGTTAATCTATGAGCTAAGAGAAAACTCATAGGGTTTAAGGTGGAGAATTGAAGTGTGTTGTTTTGTTGATTTCAATCCAAATTGTTGTTATTGGGTATGTTTAGAGCAATATTGATAATTGGAACATTGTCCAAATATGCTTCGATTATATACCTAAGGCAATGTTCATCCGGGTTTTTGGTGGAATGTGGAAACATGTGTTTTGTGTGGTTTAAGGTTTCAAGCATGTTTAGACAATGAATTTGAGCAACTTTAAGTCTTGGAGGGAGGTCCAATTGTCAATGGATATTGATGTGTTAAATGAAAGTGTAATGTGGGAAATGTGTGAAATGCTTAGGTGATTTGTGAAGCAAGGTTTGAGGTTGGATAAGGAAGAAGGTTGGTGTGTGGTGCTTGGCTGCTACCCTCTACGGTTGCGTGCCTTGCGTTTCGAGGTAAGGGTTCGACCTACCTATATTAGTATAATGTAGGATGGTTGAGGCAAGTCTTGGGCCTCGGTCTCTGACTTCGGTCTTAGATCGGGATTGTGGAGCCCCAAGGCTAGTCCCATGGTAGGAGTATCGGTGCGCAGGTTCTGTTCTGTGTGTGGACGCATGGCGAATGCCGGTGCGTCCGGGGAAGATCTAGCCATGGTCCGTGATTTATGATGTTTGTTGGATGCATGGCGAATGCCGACGCATGGCGAATGCCGGCGCGACCGGGGAAGATCTAGCCATGGTCGGGGAAGATCTAGCCATGGTCGGGGAAGACCTAGCCATGGTGCGTGACATAGGGGGTTTTCTGGGTGCATGGCGAATGCCGACGCATGGCGAATGCCGGTGCGTCTGGGGAAGATCTAGCCATGGTCGGGGAAGATCTAGCCATGACCCGTTACATCCGGATGTTGTGCACACATTACACATCATTTATTTCGTATATGTTCGACCTGTATATTGCTATCTCGTATGTATATCTCGCTCGATCTGTCTTTGCAGGTTTGTCGGAAGAACATCGTTACTCTGCCTAAGCTCTTACCGGGTTTTTCTTTAAGAAAAACTCACACCCTTACTTAACATTTTTCAGGAGATAAGGAGTCTGGGCCAGCGGAGTAGGATTTCCGCAAGGCTGCTCGGTTAGCTATTTTGAGGGTTTAGCAGCTTTTGGATCTAGACTTCGGGTTCCTCGTCGGTTTCTTTATCCGACGCCCGACTCTTGTACGGTTGCACCTTCTGTCTGTAGATAGCTCTGTAGCATGATACTCTGTTGGCATGTAGTATTACGATAGCATGTTATCATTAGATCTGTCTGTTCATCTGAGTTTGATTATGGTTATGTATTTATATGCGTTCTGCTCTGAGCTGATTGAATGAGTATGTTGATCTGTGCGGAAGCCTCTGTTCGGTAGTGAAAGAACAGACTTCCTTTTTGATAATCTGATTTTGATATCCTGCTTCTGATGTTCTGCTTATGGGCGGAGCCCATTGTTTCTGTTGTGGTGATCTGTTTCTGTGCATGAATTGTTATATTTGATCTGTTGTTAGAAAGGGACCTACTGGGTTAGTTAAAGGCCCGCGAAATAATCTCGAATTAGCTGCGCGATCCTGGTCCCACCTTGCTCACCACCGCCCCTCCGGCCGGCGACCGCTTCCCGCCGGGTCCGGAAGGTGTCTGACGGGGGAGGTGGTGACAATTTGGTATCAGAGCGCCGGTTAATTGGTTGGGTCGAGGGTGTGTTAGGATTGACAGCCCTGGTCGACTGATCGATTCCAGTATGGTTGTGTGGTGAGACTGGCCACCTCGTCACAAGAACCATATTGGAATGGTAAGTGGAACAGTAGGCGGTTTGTCTAAACACACTTGAGAACAACCAAGAGATGATTTCATTGGTACTGGTAGTTTGTGACTTGGTACTGCTGTGGTTGCTGCGTAGGACACCGATGAATTGACTCTGGGTGCTACAAGAGGTGCACAGGGGATGAGATGTCGTAAGGTGCATGATGGTAATTTAAATTACCTCTCTCGTTAAAAGCAGACGGTGGATGCCGAGTGAGAAGTGTGTTAGTCCTAAGCGGTACCACGGGTTATAAGGGATTGTTTTGTATAAGTAATTTTGAGAATTGATTTGCATCATGCATTGCATTCATGCTACTGAGCTGATAGGATAACCGATGTAGGTAATGCTAACCGTTAAGTGAACCCTTTATGTTCGGGTATTTCAGTAAATGGTCAACACTCGACGGACTCGGCGTTGGATGATGAAGCAGAGGAGGAAATCCTGCTCAAGATGTGAATAGAGGAAGAGGTAGAGGTCGAGGACACCTCGGCGAAGAGCGGCACCAGCTCGGCCGCATTTGAGACCTGATCCGAACAGATGGCCCAAGTGTTGGGGCAAATGACTGTACTGCTCAATAACATGTGGGCAGGAACAGGAGTTGAAGAACAAGGAAGTACACATGTTATGAGTTCTCAGCCTACTGCGGTAGGATCGACCGATCCTAGCTATCAGGCTCATGAGGAGGACGTTGAGGCGGATGATGTGCAATTTGAAGAGCATGTGGATACAGAAGAGGGGAATCTGAATCTAGGTGCGAAAGTCGACCCACAGCCCCGTCGAGGAGAGTGCGGGCTAGGCCCGATTCTGTTGTTGAGATACCGAGAGCCCAGGGCTCAAATCGATAGTGCGACCAGCTCGATAAGCTTTCTTTGATGGAGCGGTTTGAGCGCTTCAAACCACCCGTTTTCGGGCAAGGGTGGAATGGATTCGGCGGAGACTTGGTATAAGGACATGGACAGGTTGCTTGGGAGACTTGGTTTTCCGGCAAACGAGATGGTGTCTTTGGCTACCTTTTATTTGCGCGACTGGGCATATGACTGGTGGGAGACCACTATGGCCACTCGGAAAGCCGACTTTGTGCGTAGGAAGTTGAAGGACCCGGGTATGACGTGGGATGAATTTTCTCACTTGTTTCATGAGAAGTGGATTGGTTATGCCGCGACAGATAGGCGGCAACTGGAGTTTGATACCTTGACTCGGGAAGCAAGACATTTGCGGAATATGGGCACGAGTTTGAACGCTTGTGCGTTATGTGCCTCATTACAACACCGATGAGGAGGCCAAGGCAAAGAGATTCATGAGAGGGTTGAAGCATGACATCGGGAAGTACTTGGCACCGTTGAACATTGATAGGTACCATGAGGCTGTGCGAAAGCACGAAGATTGAGAATGAGGATTTGGATACAGCTTCGGTGACACAGCCACCGAGATCTACGGGGATTGTCATTGGTGGAGTTAGAGGATCCGGACGTGGTGGACCTGCACAACACCGCAGAACCGGCGGTAACTCTGGTGGGTTTGGATCGAAGGATAAGGGCAAAGGGAAGGCAAAGGTAGCAGAGCCTTGGTACTGTCAGACATGTGACCGGAGTCACACTGGCTCGGTTTGTTATAAGGAGAGGGGTATGTGTTACCGATGTGGGTCTACTGACCACATGATTAGGGATTGCCCTCAGATGGCAACTCAGGGAGTTGCAAGGCCACAAGGATTTCAGAGTTATGCTCCTCGTGGGCGTGGTGTTCCTCAGTTTGGACCACGACCCCGACCACCGCAGATGCGGCCACCACTACAGCAAGCCCCGCCGCCAGCGCACCAGCAAGGCGAGGGCGAGTGTTTGATTGAGCGTGGTGACGCGGCTCAGAAAGGAGCACTAGCAGGTATGGTGCTTCTGAACGGTATTTCTGTTCGTGCTCTTTTTGACACAGGTGCTTCAATTTCTATAGTATCACAGAAGTGTGCAAAGTCTTTGCAACTTCCTGTGACTCATCTGTCTCAAGTATTCCTGGTACGAACCGCTGGGAGTCAGTATCTGTTCAGTAATGAGCTTATCAAGGGTTGCATGTTAACTGTTGGTGAGCGACAGATTTCTTCTGATTTGTTGGTGTTGGATACATCACATTATGATGTGATTCTGGGTATGGATTGGCTCTCGGAGCATTCCATACGGATAGATTGTGCGCAGCGACAGTTGGTGGTGTCGGATCAAGTATTACCACTTGTTCCCCCCTCAGATGTAGAGATTGTTCAGAATAGCATGGAGCTTCAGGTAATGGAGAAGTTACCTGTGACGGATGAAGGCGAGTACTTTGGACTCAATGATGCAGGTACGCGGATGGAACTTGATAAAATTCCGATTGTTAGATACTTTCCGCAGGTGTTTCCTGAAGAGTTGCCAGGTATGCCACCCGAGCGGGAGGTGGTTTTTGAGATAGTGTTTCTGAACAATTTTATTGTTGTCTTCATTGATGATATACTCATCTATTCTCCGGATGAGGACACACATCGGGAGCACTTGAGAATTCCTTTGAAAAGTTTGTCTAACAACCAGCTGTATGCAAAGTTTTCGAAGTGTGATTTCTGGTTACGCGAGGTAGCATTTCTCGGGCATATCATCAATGAGAACGGAATTTCTGTCGACCCGGAGAAGGTCAAGGCTGTACAGGAGTGGAGGCAACCCCGATCAGTAAAGGATATCCGTAGTTTTCTCGGGTTAGCTGGTTACTATCGTAAGTTCGTACCAGCCTTCTCGGTTCTTGCCTCTCCACTCACACAACTGACAAAGAAGGGTAAGGCGTTTGTATGGTCGGATGAATGTGAGAAGAGCTTTCAAGAGCTCAAGTGTAGACTGACACAGGCACCGATTCTGGTTCTACCTGACCCGTCTCAGCCTTATGTCATTTATACTGATGCCTCACGAACAGGTCTGGGGTGTGTGCTTATGCAAAACCAGCAGGTAATTGCTTATGGGTCGCGGCAGATTGCGACCACATGAGGAAAACTATCCCACTCATGATTTGGAGCTTGCTGCGGTTATGTATGCACTCAAGCAATGGCGGCATTATTTGTTGGGAAACAAATTTCAAATCTTCACTGATCATAAGAGCTTGAAGTACTTGTTCACGCAGAAGGATCTGAATATGCGCCAAAGAAGGTGGCTCGAGTACATGAAAGACTACGACTGTAGTATCGAGTACACTGCAGCAAAGGGAATACGGTGGCAGATGCCTTGAGCAGGGCATACACCGGGATAGTTAGAGGTGGAGAACCTGGAAACCGAACAGAGCATACGGACTTGACTACCTTGTGGCATCGTTGGCAGCTACAGGAGCAAAAGCAGGTATTTGTGTTGAGAGTTCAGTCTTCTTGGATCGACAGGATCCGAGAATTTCAGATGAGAGATCAGAGTTTGAAACAGGTTTCTGGAGAAGCTAAAGGAGCATTGCGTCCATTCTTTGAGTATAGGCAAGGATTGCTATACTTCAAAGGGCGTTTGTACGTGCCGAATGATGTGGCTCTTAGAGATGAGATTTTGGATCAAGCTCACAATAACAGTTTAAGTTTTCATCCGGGCGGTGAAAAGATGTATCACGATTTGAGGTCACACTTCTGGTGGCCAAATATGAGGAGGCATATTGCAAAGTGCGTGGCAAAGTGCACCACTTGCCAACAGGTAAAGGTTGAGCATCAGAAGCCCGCGGGCACACTTCAGACGTTACCTATCCCAGTTCGTAAGTGGGGAAACGTGACTATGGATTTTCTTACCGGATTACCCACTACGAGAGCACGTCATGATGCCATTTGGGTAATTGTGGACCGTTTGACTAAGTGTGCGCATTTCTTGCCCATTAAAGTCACCGATCCGTTGGACAAGTTAGCACGACTCTACATCAAAGAGATCGTGCGGTTGCACGGTGTACCGGATTCTATAGTTTCAGATCGGGATCCAAGGTTTACAGCCCATTTCTGGAATGCTTTCCATCGAGCTTTTGGTACCCGGTTACACCTCAGTACCGCGTATCACCCGCAAACTGATGGGCAATCCGAGAGGGTGATACAGGTACTTGAGGACATCTTTGAGGAGCTGTGCGATTGATTTCGGAGGTGATTGGGATCAACATCTACCGCTCATAGAGTTCTCGTATAACAATAGTTTCAGTACAATCAAGATGGCACCTTACGAGGCTCTTTATGGACGGAGGTGTATGACACCTCACCGTTGGTCCGAACCGTCGAGATAAGGTTGAACTTGGTCGGAATTGATTGAAGAGACCACGAGAAAAGATCAAAACAATTCAGGCAAGATTGAAAGCGGCAAATGATAGAACCACGGCTTATGTGAACAAGAGGCGTCGCGACTTGGAGTTTGAAGTCGGCGACAAAGTGTGGTTGAAGGTGGCACCAATGAAGGGAATAATGAGATTTGGTCGGAAAGGGAAGTTAGCTCCGAGGTATATTGGCCCATTCGATGTTCTAGAAAGAATTGGAAAGGTAGCTTATCGTTTGGCGCTACCGGAGAGCTTATCAGCTGTGCATAATGTGTTTCATGTAAGCATGCTCAAAAAGTGTATCATGGATCCGACGCAAACGATTCCAATTGAGGAAGTGCAATTGGAACCTGACTTGTCTTATAAAGAAGTGCCAATTGCTTTGTTAGCGAGGGATACTCGCAAATTGAGGAGCAAGCTAATTCCCATGGTGAAGGTGCAATGGTCGCACCATTCTGACAAGGAGGCAACCTGGGAGACGGAGAAAGATATGATTGAACGCTACCCTCAGGAGTACCAACGCCTTAAGGAACTCTTGGAGGACCAAGAGTCTTAAGGGGGGGAGGATGTTACACCCCACCTTTTCCGGCAACAATCTCCGGTGAATAGAGTTCTGAAGGTATGTTTAAATTTGTAATTTGTGGAGTTTGTTAATTGTTGTTGTTGTTGTTGTGATGGGAGTGGAATGGTTTTAGTATAGTTTTGGTTAAGTTCATGTTAAGGTTGAATTTTGTGAGTTTTGGGTCCAGGCGATCGCCCAGACGAGGAAACGGTTCGCCTGTGTTTCGCCTGGACACTTGCCAAGTTCGTGTCTTCCTGGAGCCAGGCGATCGCCCGACCGGGGGTGCCTTCGCTGGTTCTCGCCGGGTACTGGCCGATTATTTCTTGGACCAGGCGATCGCCCGCTTGAGGAACTGGGTCGCCTGGTCTTCGCCTGGACACCTGCCTCGGTGTTCTTCAGGGTCAGGCGATCGCCTGATTGGGGAATCTGGTCGCCTGACCTTCGCCTGGGCCGACTATTTAAGTCGAGCAGCTCGTTTTCAGCCTCATTTTCGCGTTTTCAGTTCCGAAAATACGCCAAACTCTCTCCCAATTCGGTTTTGCTCCTATCTAAGTGATTTTGGACTCTTTGGTGCGTGGAAACGGTGGATTCGTGCGGGAATCACTACAAGAACAACGAATCAACAAAGGATTCGCTCCAACAACACTTGGTGGATGAATTTGGGAAATTGCCCAAATTGAGAGGTTCACATTTTCGTGATTTCTTGATTCAATTGAGTTAGTTGTAGTGTTTCTATGTTGGATTAGAGATAGAAACACACTTTATAACACGAATTGAGCACGAATTGAAGGAATTTCGGATTTAGGGTTCATGACCTAGGATGAACGAATTTTGGGGGAATGTTAAATTGACCTCAAATTAGTGTTGTTGGGTAGTTTTGGAACAACATTAATACTTGGTAAAAGGTCCAATTATGGGTTAATCTATGAGCTAAGAGAAAACTCATAGGGTTTAAGGTGGAGAATTGAAGTGTGTTGTTTTGTTGATTTCAATCCAAATTGTTGTTATTGGGTATGTTTAGAGCAATATTGATAATTGGAACATTGTCCAAATATGCTTCGATTATATACCTAAGGCAATGTTCATCCGGGTTTTTGGTGGAATGTGGAAACATGTGTTTTGTGTGGTTTAAGGTTTCAAGCATGTTTAGACAATGAATTTGAGCAACTTTAAGTCTTGGAGGAGGTCCAATTGTCAATGGATATTGATGTGTTAAATGAAAGTGTAATGTGGGAAATGTGTGAAATGCTTAGGTGATTTGTGAAGCAAGGTTTGAGGTTGGATAAGGAAGAAGGTTGGTGTGTGGTGCTTGGCTGCTACCCTCTACGGTTGCGTCTACTTGCGTTTCGAGGTAAGGGTTCGACCTACCTATATTAGTATAATGTAGGATGGTTGAGGCAAGTCTTGGGCCTCGGTCTCTGACTTCGATCTTAGATCGGGATTGTGGAGCCCCAAGGCTAGTCCCATGGTAGGAGTATCGGTGCGCAGGTTCTGTTCTGTGTGTGGACGCATGGCGAATGCCGGTGCGTCCGGGGAAGATCTAGCCATGGTCCGTGATTTATGATGTTTGTTGGATGCATGGCGAATGCCGACGCATGGCGAATGCCGGCGCGACCGGGGAAGATCTAGCCATGGTCGGGGAAGACCTAGCCATGGTCCGTGACATATGGGGTTTCTTTGGGTGCATGGCGAATGCCGACGCATGGCGAATGCCGGTGCGTCGGGAAGATCTAGCCATGGTCGGGAAGATCTAGCCATGACCCGTTACATTCGGATGTTGTGCACACATCACACCTCATTTATTTCTGTATATGTGTTGATCTGTATATTGCTATCTGTATGTATATCTGCTCTGATCTGTCTTTGCAGGTTTGTCGGAAGAACATCGTTACTACTGCCTAAGCTCTTACTGAGTTTTTCTTTAAGAAAAACTCACACCCTTACTTAATATTTTTCAGAGATAAGGATTACGGGCCGGCGGAGTAGGATTTCCGCAAGGCTGCTCGGTTAGCTATTTTGAGGGTTTAGCAGCTTTTGGATCTAGACTTCGGGTTCCTCGTCGGTTTCTTTATCCGACGCCCGACTCTTGTACGGTTGCACCTTCTGTCTGTAGATAGCTCTGTAGCATGATACTCTGTTGGCATGTAGTATTACGATAGCATGTTATCATTAGATCTGTCTGTTCATCTGAGTTCGATTATGGTTATGTATTTATATGCGTTCTGCTCTGAGCTGATTGAATGAGTATGCTAATCTGTGCGGAAGCCTCTGTTCGGTAGTGAAAGAACAGACTTCCTTTTTGATAATCTGATTTCGATACTCTGCTTCTGATATTCTGATCATGGGCGGATCCCATTTCTTCTGTTTTTGTGATCTGTTTCTTTGCATGAATTGTTATATTTGATCTGTTGTTAGAAAGGGACCTACTGGGTTAGTTAAAGGCCCGCGAAATAATCTCGAATTAGCTGCGCGATCATGGTCCCACCTTGCTCACCACCGCCCATCCGGCCGGCGACCGCTTCCCGCCGGGTCCGGAAGGTGTCTGACGGGGGAGGTGGTGACACCATATGTGTTTGGTGGTTGTGGCTGTGTGCATGTGTTTGTAGTATCGGATGTGTGTTGGATTTTAGTTAGTGTATGTTGGAATTCTTGCGCACCAAGATGACTGGGCTAGCTAAAGTAGCTAAGCACTCCTGAATAACCGTTAACTCAACTCATCTCAATCTGAGTGTTTGAGCTAGAGAGATGTGTATCTGCTCTTAGTGAGCTGATATGAGCTCAAGGAGCTCAATGGATGATTTAATATGTCTTGGACTAGCTCTATGTGAGCTCGGTACAAATGTGTCTAGGCACCTTTTGGCGAAGAGACGTGTCTCTTGGCGGAAAGGTGCGTAAATTGGTGAAAAGGTGTCGGAGAGGGCCAAGCACACCTTCGGCTTAGGCCGAAGGGTGCGTAGCACCCTTGGGTGCCGAAAGGGCACCCTAAGGTGGCCTTACACCCATTCGGCCATGGGCCTAGGGGTGTGAGTGCCCCTTCGCCCTAGGTGCCTCTAGGCACGGGGTGCACCCCATGCCTTGCACCATTCGGCCAAAGGGACATGTCTCATGTCCCATGGCCGAATGGGCAAGGGGCATGGGTCACCTCCCTTGCCTCTTCACCATATTTGGATAATTAATTAATTAGTTAATTAATTTCCTATTAGACACAATTATTTATTTATTCCTTTTCTAATTAATTAGTTAATTGAAAAGGCAAAGGCATGAGACATGTCTCATGGACCAAGGGCATTGGTTGCAGCCCTTGGCCCTAGAGACATGTTACTTCGCAAATGAGGAGGCATTGTGCCCTCTCATTGGCAGCCCATCCTCCTCTATAAATAGAGGGAGGGTGGCGCCATTTCCATCATCCCACAACCAGCATTGGTTCTCTCTTCTCTCCTCATACTTCCTCTTCCAAGCTAGAAGGCATTCTAGGAGCATTGTGAGTGGAACTCACTTTGGAGACAAATCCTCTCCAATCCGCCCTTAAGGTGTTCCCCGAGCCGAGTCTTCTACATCAACAAGGAGCAAGAATCTCTAAGATTCTTAAGCTGCGTCCGAGAAGAAAGGTACACATCCTTAATCCTTTCTTCAGTATTATAGAATGCGAACATGAGAAGCATGTTAAAGACGATCCTAAAATCATCAAATGGTATCAGAGCTTTCGGTTTCTCTTTGTAATACATGCTTACTTGTTCGACATGTTTATATGAAGTATGATACATGAGATCCCCGGTTAGGTTATTCGAAGGGGTCATATTCGTTTAAATGGAAAAGGGAAGCATGAATGTTGTATGATGAAAATGGTTGTATAACATGTTGACTTGCCTATTTGTTCCATGAATGATTAAATGAACCTAAAGAAAATGTGTGCCAAAGTTCTATATCACATTATACCTTGAGGTAATTGCCGGAATGTGCTCTGTCTAGGAGGTGGGTTTTAAGTGGGACCGTCTGTGACCCCTCCATCTTTCCTAGGAGCGCTCCTCTCGTGGTTCCTAAGGTCCATGTGTGACGTAGACTTGGCATGCATGTGACATTTATTCTTTACCTAATTTAAGAATTTCAGCCCCTTGATAGTCTTAATCTGGTTTTGTACCACTATCATGGACTTGAGGGAATTGAAGCTTAAATTAAGTGAGGGAACATACGTCTATTGAAACAAGAGATTCTACCTTAAGATAGTTCAAGTACTTGTACGGTGAACTTGAAGGACTTGAAACTTGATTCAATTGATGAGACACTTCATTAAACTAAGGTCTCTAGGGACCTGTCAAGCTGATATAATCTTTGTCTAAGGAAGTGGTACTTAAGTGAGACCGTTTGTGACTCCACCAACGACACTGGGCATTGTATTAAGGAGACTTATGGGTGATGAGACTAAGGTTTAAGTGAAGTGCTATGGTTGTTACGATAGCGCATGAGTGCGTGATTCAGGCCTTCTTGGAAGGTCAAGTGAGGTTATAAACTGATGTATGCTTGGTTGCCCTTGATTGATTGAATGTATAGGCTTGTTAAGGGTATGTTCATAAAATGGCAAAGTTATGCTTAGGCGTTTCTGATCGGATGCTATATGCATACCTTTTGCTACGTCAGGTATAAACTAAGTTATTTCATGAACATATTGCTTGAATAAGTCTAATTGTGTGAATTGGAATCTAAAACATGTGAATTGCATATTTGTAGATGGCTACTAAGAACATAGTAGCGAGTTGAACCGTGACCTCAAATTGGATGGTGAAAACTATCTAATTTGGCAGCAGAAGGTCAAGTTCATCTTAAGCGAGCAAGAGACACTTGAGGTGCTCGATGCTTTGAGGTCAACCCCGCGGGAAGGGGAAGTAGGGTGGCTTATGAAGCCTACCTTAAAAAGAACTCTATGTGTAGAGTCACACTCTTGTCCACAATGGTGGATGAGATCATGGTGGAGTTCTCCATGCTACCCTCGGCCAAAGGCATCGGGATCTTTGTGAAGGCCAAGTATGGAGATGTTTCCGTGGAGAAACAACGCTCAATGATACTAAGGTTTGAGAACTATGGTAAACGAGCAGATCACCCCATGAGTGCCCACCTTCGTGAGATGTCACGAATGATTCATCAGCTTAAACAAGCTGGGCACGACCTCACCGACGAGCGGCAGTGCAAGCAATAATAAGGTCCTTACGATGAGGAGTGGCAGTTGATGAAGGTCAACTTACGCCACAACCCTCAGATTAAGACCTTTGATGACATCGCCCGTCACCTTTTACTTGAGGCTGAAGTAATGGCTCTCAAGGACCACTCCAAGGCATATGTTGCCAATACCTCCGATAACAACGGGGGTAAAAAGAAGAAGTGGTTCAAGGGTGGGAAAAGGGCGGCTTCAAAGGCAAGGGTAAGGGAAAGGGAAAAGGAAACGGGCCGGAAAGAAGAAAAGGGGCGTTTGAAGCTCAAGTGCTTCAACTGTGGCAAGAAAGGACACTTTGCAAAAGATTGCAAAAGTGCACCTAAGGTACATTTTGAACCTTCTACTTCAATAGCACATGTGACGTCATGTACTATGCTAATCGAAAGCAATTCTTTGTGGATTGTAGACTCAGGAGCAACAGTCCAAATAGCTCGTGACTAGTCCTGTTTTGTGGCGTACCGCAAGCTGCCAAGTTGTGTGAAGCACGTCTCGGTGGGGAATGATGCTAAATTAGAAGTAGTTGGATTAGGAAACTGTAAGGTTCCCTTGTGTAATAGATATTTGTATCTTGTGGACACATTATATGTACCTAATATTTGTAGAAATTTAATTTCTATTTCTGCCATGTTGAAGTACAATTATTGCTTTCAATTCTTTAATGATAGTGTAACTATATTAAAGGATAATCAAGTTCTCACAAAATGCTTAGTTAATAATGGACTGTATGAGTTAAGGCCCGATGGCCATTCTGTTGCAACTCCTAGTTGCCACGTGACTAAAGTCATAGATCAAAATCATGGCATGAGCGGTTGGGACATATAGGACAAGATAGGATGAATAAGTTAGCCAAAAGTGGCTTGCTTGAATCCTTGACCAAGGTTGTCCTGCCAACTTGTCAACCTTGCTTAGAAGGCAAGGCAACGAAAAGCCCTTTGGGAGGGCAACTAGGAGAACCGAGGCACTAAGTTTAGTCCATTCGATCTTTGTGGACCTATGAGAATTGAATCCAGAAATGGGTTCAAGTACTTCATCACTTTTACGATGACTGTACACGATTCACCCACGTCTTCTTACTCAAATCAAATTCAGAGTCCTTAGCATATTTTCTGAAATATGTAAACTTGGTTGATACCCAAGTAGATAAGTAAGTGAATTCCTTAAGGACTTACAGATGTTGTGAGTACTTTTCACTTGCATTCAAGGCCTTTTGTGAGTCAAAAGGCATTGCTAGAAAGTTCACCCTTTCTTGGACACCCCAGCAAAATGGTGTGTCCGAAAGAAAGAACCGAACTTTGATGGACATGGTACGTTCCATGATGGCTAAAGCCAACCTGGATGTGACCTATTGGAGTGATGCGCTGCTATGTGCGGTGCACATTCTCAATAGGGTACCTACCAAGGACATCGACTCCTCTCCATATGAGTTATGGATGAAGAGGACCCCGAACTTAAGCTACTTGCGGCCTTGGGGTTGCTTAGCTTACGTACATAATCCCGACCATCCGTTGGGAAAATTGGGACCAAGAGGAAAGAAGTGTGCTTTTCTCGGATATTGTACGGAATCCAAGGGCTATGTGTTCTTGGATCTCGGTTTAAAGAAGGGTTTGGTGTTTGATGCAAGAAACGCCAAGTTTGTGGAAACGGAGTTTCCAAAAGTTGGCGAAAGTGATGATTTAGCCTCAATAGGCCCGATCCTAGAAGAAGGTCAACCGGGCACTTCACAAGTGCCGGTTACAAGGCTGTACCTACTCCGGAGGAGTACCTCAACCTGGAACAAGCGAGGCTTTCCAGAATGAGCCCATAAACATGGACTCGAATGAGCAGGATCCACAGGCGGGGATCTGTTCAAGAGGAGTTGAGGTACTTCAAGAGCCAACACCTCCCCCCAGTTGAGAAGATCAACTCGGGAGTCCAAAGCACCTAAAAGGTGGGGACTATCGGAAGGTGAGACATACTTGGTCTCGTGCGAGATCGATGAGCCAAGTAATGTCAAAGAAGCTCTTGAAGGGGCACGAAAGAAGAGTGGCTAAAGGCAATGAATGATGAGTTGCATTCAATGCATGAAAATGAGGTATGGGAATTGTCTGATCTTCCTCGTGGCAGCGATCGGCAATAAGTGGGTTCTTAAAATAAAGAAGAACTCGATGGGAGTATCGAAAGGTACAAGGCCGGTTGGTGGCCAAAGGCTTTACAGAAGGAAGGTGTTGATTTCAAAGACACTTTCTCTCCTGTGGTTAAGTTTAATTCCATCAGATTGCTACTTGCGATAGTGGCAAACTTGGACCTTGAGTTGCATCAGATGGATGTAACCACAGCCTTCCTCAACGGTGAGTTGAGTGAAGAGATCTACATGAAACAACCCGAAGGGTTTGTACAAGTAGGTCAAGAAGACAAGGTATGTAGACTAAAGAAGTCTATATATGGTCTCAAACAAGCTTCAAGACAGTGGTACTTGAAGTTTCATCATGCAGTCACAAGCTATGGTTTTGTGATGATGCATGAAGACCATTGTGTGTACTTGTTCTTCAAAGAGTCCAGTTTTGCCATTATGACATTATATGTCGATGACATTTTAATTGCAAGTAGTAGCTTGGAGTTGTTGCTCGCCATCAAAGGATGGTTGTCCTCCACCTTCAAAATGAAGGACCTGGGGGAAGCTTCTTATATCCTAGGTGTTAAGATACATCGGGACAGAAAGAAGCATATGTTAGGACTTTCACAAGAGCTTTATATAGATAAAGTTCTTGAGAGGTTTAACTTGACCAACTCTAAGCCAATGAACACCCCACTTGCATATGGTTGCAAAATTGGAGAGGACTTATGTCCTAAGACTCCAAAAGACAAGGAAGAAATGACTAAGATACCTTACCTTAGTGCCATTGGTAGCCTTATGTACGCCATGATTTGTACACGGCCAGACATAAGTCAAGCGGTCGGTTTACTTGCTAGATATTCTTGAACCACGGCATGGAGCATTGGAAGAATGTCAAGAGGATCCTTAGATACCTTAAAGGTACTAAGGATTATTGGCTATGTTATCAAGGAAAAACCCTTGGTTTACACGGCTATTATGATGCCGATTGGGGAGGAGATAGAGATTCTAGCAAATCTACAAGTGGTTATATTTTCTTGCTAAATGGGGCGCTACTACTTGGTGTAGTAAGAAACAAACTTGTACAGCCTTATCAACCATGGAGGCAGAATTCGTTTCTTGTGCCTCGGCTGTCCAGAAGCCACATGGCTTGGTTATTTCCTTAAAAACTTGGAGTCAATGGTCAAAATAAGTAAGCCCATTACTATCTACGGTGATAGTATGGCAGCTATGGCCTACACCAAGGACCCCAAGTATCATGGAAAAACCAAACACATTAGCATGAAATATAATTTCGTTCGAGATGCGATTGAAGGAGGTGAAGTCAAAATTGAATACATCTCAACAGACCTTATGGTGGCAGATCCTCTCACTAAGCCATTGCCACCCATTGTGTTTGCTCGTCATGTCCGAGCAATGGGTCTTAGGAGATTGTAAATATGCTAATTGTTGTATGACTTTCACCACTTTGGTGTCACACATGTATATATGTATAATGATGATCAATAAAGTAATTATTTGATGTCATTTACTTAGTTCCATTAATAACACACAATGAACAAATGAACATGTCCACCATAGGCATTGAGAATGACTTTCTCACACCAAGTCATTCGCCCTTGATCTTAAGTAGACCAAGGATGAGACTACCAAAGACTCAAATAGTGTGTTGTTTCTTCAGGAAACATGTGACATGCAATGTTACTCTATTGAGTGGGAGTCATGTTACAACACATGACACTTTGGTATACTTTTATGTCGCCTTGATCTGAATAATCAAGATGAGGTGCTCTGCACTGATTTTGTATGACACTGATACATTCTAGCCTATGTGTGAGTGTAAGCTCGGGCTTGCACAGAAATTTCATGGCTTGTGACATGTCCTCCTTTTATATGTTAGAAGGAGCACACTCTGAGGTGTTTTAAGAGGGAGAAATGACACACCCCTAATTCTAAGTGATATCACTCCAAGTGAGAGTGGTGTTTGTAAAACACCCTAAGAAGTGTTAATAGAATCTTTGAGTTTGTTGCAAAGATCCTATGACCATGAAATTCGACCAAAAGAAGAATTTAAGCAAGTTGTCTCTAACCTTGCGTAGTGTGAGAATTCTTCGATTGGACCCTTAATCACTTTAACTCGCTGTTAATGATTCACATTGACAAAGTTACTTTGATTGGTTGTCGAAGGTCGCAGATGAATGCGGCTGGAGTATCCTCCTTTTGGGTAACTAAATCTATATGGATCATTAAGCAGGTAGAGTGTAAAGGAAAGACAAGTGAAACTTGGTACGTGAGTCCTAAATTCAACCTTTGAGCTCACATGTTGCATTGGTACAACATGATAAGGTCTGAATTGGGGATAATACGAATTAAAGAGTACTCGACACTTAACACAGTCATCATTTAAATGAAAGAGACTGTGTGGTTAAGAATATGTACCATATGTCTTGGGGTTCTAAAGGCACTACTTGAAGTAGTTCAAGGAAAGCTTGAAGATGTTCAAGCATGTCTTGTTAAGTTCAAGAAAATTTGAATAACACACAAACACTTGAAGTGTTCAAGTGAGTTTGAGAGGACAATCTTCCATTTGAGAGTCTAACAACCTCAATGGAAGAGTGCAGTGTGGATGCCTTAAGGTCGCACTCACAACTCCTTTTATATAGTTTGCCAAAGTGTTTGGTTTAGTATGAGAAAGTGTTTTATTCGAGTGGGAGCTTGTGCTCAAAGATCATCATTGGTGCGAGTGGGAGTTTGTTGGAATTCTTGCGCACCAAGATGACCTGGGCTAGCTAAAGTAGCTAAGCACAGCTCAACTCAGCTCAATCTGAGTGTTTGAGCTAGAGAGATGTGTATCTGCTCTTAGTGAGCTGATATGAGCTCAAGGAGCTCAATGGATGATTTAATATGTCTTGGACTAGCTCTATGTGAGCTCGGTACAAATGTGTCTAGGCACCTTTTGGCGAAGAGACGTGTCTCTTGGCGGAAAGGTGCGTAAATTGGTGAAAAGGTGTCGGAGAGGGCCAAGCACACCTTCGGCTTAGGCCGAAGGGTGCGTAGCACCCTTGGGTGCCGAAAGGGCACCCTAAGGTGGCCTTACACCCATTCGGCCATGGGCCTAGGGGTGTGAGTGCCCCTTCGCCCTAGGTGCCTCTAGGCAGGGTGCACCCCATGCCTTGCACCATTCGGCCAAAGGGACATGTCTCATGTCCCATGGCCGAATGGGCAAGGGCATGGGTCACCTCCTTACCTCTTCACCATATTTGGATAATTAATTAATTAGTTAATTAATTTCCTATTAGACACAATTATTTATTTATTCCTTTTCTAATTAATTAGTTAATTGAAAAGGCAAAGGCATGAGACATGTCTCATGGACCAAGGGCATTGGTTGCAGCCCTTGGTCCTAGAGACATGTTATTTCGCAAATGAGGAGGCATTGTGCCCTCTCATTGGCAGCCCATCCTCCTCTATAAATAGAGGGAGGGTGGCGCCATTTCCATCATCCCACAACCAGCATTGGTTCTCTCTTCTCTCCTCATACTTCCTCTTCCAAGCTAGAAGGCATTCTAGGAGCATTGTGAGTGGAACTCACTTTGGAGACAAATCCTCTCCAATCCGCCCTTAAGGTGTTCCCGAGCCGAGTCTTCTACATCAACAAGGAGCAAGAATCTCTAAGATTCTTAAGCTGCGTCCAGAAGAAAGGTACACATCCTTAATCCTTTCTTCAGTATTATAGAATGCGAACATGAGAAGCATGTTAAAGACGATCCTAAAATCATCATCTCATGCATACTAGTATCGCTTATAATATATCGTACCATGATTATAGCCCATCCTAAATACCTCAAGCCAATAAGACATATAAAAGATAAAAGAAAAAGTCTCTTGAGCTTTCTCCTTTTGGTCCCTATTTTATGTCCAGACCGCCTTTCCTTCAATTTTCAAGTCCTCCCTTTTCTTCACTTGGAACTCCGTTATTTTTACAATATAATTACATTATATAAACCTCTTTTACATAGAGGCGAGTGGATAAGAAGAGAATGTTACAACCAGAAAATATAGGAAGGCACGATGCACAGGTCGTATTTAAAATTACAACCATTCTTTAAAAAGGGACTAAAGGCTATAACCATGTACCATGCATCAAACAACAAACAATAATGTCAAAACAACTTTTAACAATTATTTTTGTCCATTTAATGACATTAGAAAAGTTTGCGTTACTTTTGGATGAAAAACATAAATTTTGGACGTTTCTTTATTATTCAGAAAAATCCTTTATGAAAACTGTTCAAAACAGCAACTTAAGGACTTCTTTGAATATTAAAAGAAAGTCTCTGGTTCTGAAATCAGTGGTTTGGAAATCTTACTTATAGGGCTACAAAATGGACTCTTGAAATGCTTCATTTGGAGTCCCGAGCAGCAAGATATAGCCCTCAAAAGTTGGTGCATCTTGCTGGCCATCTTGACGGTATGTCATTTCTCCATGCTTGTGGCATTAGTCTTCGAGCACAATCTAGGGTTAGGTTTTATGCTCTTTTGAGATTGTGAGATCACATCATAACCACTTACATTCTTTCAGTTAGATATTCTTATATGTATTACTATTTCTAACATTGAGATCGTGAAAGGTTGTTTGAGTCTTTTCTATGTTTTAAACGAACAAGGATAGTTGTGAACGCATTGATGACAACTATCTTTCTTTGTTCAGTGAAGCTGATGAATCTAAGAGCAGAAATTAAAGTGGTTTAAAGTGGAGTTGGTTAGTAAACATGCTTAAAATGTGGAATTGGTGGTTTAAGTATGTCTTTGGAAGTTTAATTGAATTGAAGTTTGGTTGAAAATTGGACAAAAGGCCGAATTGTTAAGGAGGGATTTTATGTATGTTTGTGTTGAATTTGGATTGGTTTGGATAGTGTTTTGGTATCGGGGATGGAAGTAGGTTAGTAACGATGTTCGAATCACGGTCACCAGCGGGTTGCACCCCGGGCGGGTTTTGGCTGCGGGTCACGATTCAGGCGATTATTTGACTCTCGGGACTTATCTCGAGCTTTATTTCGAAATCCTTCGGGATTTGAGGTTGTGTGGGTCCCCCGGACGTTTTCGCCGAAAATATTTTTCGGGGCCGGAGGGTTGTCTCGGGGCGTATAGCTGGCTCGGTAGCGCTCCCTGGACCTCGGATTGGGAAACCGTTCGCATATTTGGGATCGTGAGAACGTCCTGCATCTTTTTACGGAGTATATTTTCTGGAGCGGGACGTGCGGTCCCGGGCGACTCCCGGGGCTCTGGGCGGAATCCCGGGGCTCGGGATGGATTTTTCCAGACAACTTCGGTGTGAGGTATGTTATATTTTAAGACGGAATTTATGGTAATATTTGTGGATTTTTGGTTGTGGTGTGATTTTTGATTTGGGTTAGCACACGTGCACGTCGGGACTTACTCGGGTTCAGCGGGCCCGGTAGGACACTCTGATTTTCCAAATGGACTTTGGAAACATGTTTTGGATATTTTATGATATTCCGGGGGTTGTGGTCAGTTTTGGTTCCATTTGGAGTGCATTACTTATATTTGGGGTTTAATTGCAAAGATTTGGAGAATTGAGAGGTTAAGTTGTAATTAACCCAAAAGTTATTAATATTTGGGCCTAATTTGGGCCTAAGTCGGCTGCAGCAAGTGGGAGGACACTTGTCCATTTTTATTTAAGTTGGTAAAGTAGGATAAATATATAAGGTTAATATTATTACATGAAAAATAAAATCATTTCATTTTCTTCTTCTTCCTTCTTCTTCTTCTTGCCGCCATTCTCCCTCTCTTCCAAGCTCCATGTTCTTCCATTTTCTTGGCTGATTTCTTCAAGGTTTTGGCTCCAATCTTTGGTAAGCTTCCTTCCTTCTTCTCTTTTCTAGTTAGAAACAAGTTTTGGTGAAGAAAGAGAAGGAAAACCAAAATCATGGTTTGTTCTTGTCTACATGAATGAGTGATCCTCTCCCTCCCATCTTTTAGTATGTTGTTCTTGGGCTTGAGGGGAGTAGGAATCTAGGGTTGGATGTTGGAAAAACTCCATGGAAGATGGAACCCTAGGGGTGCCGATTTTGTGAAGAATTTTCCAAAATTGTGTGTGTTTGTGTTCTTGAATCATACTTCAAGTATGTTGTTCCTAGCATGATTCTAAGACAATCTATGGTTTCAATTTGATGGAAAGCATGCTAGGGAAGAAATCCCCAATTGGCCGAAATTATCATGTTAGGGTTTGTGATGATTTTGGTTGTTAAAGGTGAAATTGGTTAGTAATCTTGCTTAAGTTATGTGATTGGTGATTAAAGAGTGCAAATGGAACCTTGTTTGGATTGAAATGGAAGTTGGGTGAAAATTGGGTGAAGAACCGAAACTAGAAATGATTCTTTTTCCATGTTAGGGTTGTGTTTTGGTTGTGTTGGTTGGTGATTTGGTATAGTGGATGGAAGTAGGTTCGTTTTGATGTTTGAAACGTCGTTTTCGGACAATGGTAGCAAAATTCACCTTTATGCTTAATAGCGGGTGAAAGTGTCTGGAATGCGAGTTTAAGGTTGGAATGTGTTTTGTGGGTGTATGAATAACAATGTTCAGGCTCGGTTCGTGAAACCGAGCTTTCTGTGGATTTCTGCATGAAAGTGCGGGTTTGTGCGGGGATTGGTTTCTGGGGTTTGTTTGGGTGTGTTCTGACTTAATTATGGTTGTACAGCTTGTGCGTGGTTGGAGTAGCGTGGGACCGTAAGAGCCAAGTTTTACGTTTCGGGCCGGAGCCGGATTTCCCGAGTTTTGTCTTTGCGGCGCGTTTGAGGTAAGGGCTCAACTTCTCTCGTTATACATTACGGGAGTTATTTGATGTGTATCGGTTTAGTTGAGGCGGGTTCCGGTGAGGACGGTGGTTCGGTGATCCGAGACCCGTCATATGGTAAAACGTATGTTTGTTCTGTCTCAAGGCCGGATGGCCATGGAGGCCCCGGGTTCCTATTCTGCTCGTATATGTATATCGGTGATAATACTTCATTTACATCATGCGTTATTGTTGTATGGTTACATTACTGCGACATGATCCGGATGGTCTTAGAGGCCACGAGTACTCCTTGGATCTGCATTCAGAGTGTACGCCCGGAGGGTGCCGACATTCTGTGTATATCCGCACTTGGGGTGCCGATATACTTCCGTGACCCTACGACAGTTTGGGGATCGCGACCCCAGCCGGTACCGTGCTTTCTGTTCTGTTCTGTTCGTATATTCTGACCTCTGTGAGAGGGCTGTCGTTACGGGTCGTTCTGGCGGTTGGACCGCATATGATTGGGATTTCGGTTTACCTTATGTTATATGTTCATATGTGTATATATATGCTTGTGATATTCTGATTTGCAGTTCACTTGTTGCCACTTGGGCAAACCACGTTTACCTTAGCCCTCATCGGGTCCTTTCGAGGACTCACCCTATTATTTGTTTACCACTTTCAGGCCGTCCTGACAAGCAACCAGCGAAGTAGAGATCCGCGGTGCTTCCTACGTTTTTGGGGTATCGGTTGCAGCAGCAGTTCCACGTGCGGAGATCCTCGAGTGAGAGGCTTCTGACTCCGCGCTTAGGTATTTATAGGATTTTGTTTATTGGCTCTGTAGCTGTAGCTGCATGCATGTAGATCAGATCATGGTTCTGTATATGTTGTGTATACTGAGATATATTCCGCTTTGTTTGTCTTCTGAGTCGTGGGCGGAGCCCCGACTTGCCTATATTGGAATTGTTATATTCAGACTTGGTGTTTTCGGTGTTGGTAGTGATGATTGATGGTTGACACACCATGAACTGCATGTTTGGTAGAAGTTAGACTTTTATGTATGCTTGCCTTGTGTAAGTTGTAGGTTGCTAGTCGTTACATCGATTATTATGCTGTTTGAGCTCGATGCTCCGCTGCCGCGTTTTCCACCGTAATTCCTGTTTCCGACGTCGCGGCCGGCTCCGCCTCCGCAACCGGGCGGGGTGGCTGTGACACCGTAACCCCAAGACCATCCATTCCGTTAGAAACAAAACCGTGAGGGGGAAATGGCTGGGCCGTAACCCCAAAGCGGACAATATCTTGGCACTGTACACGGTCTGTGACAATTTGGTATCAGAGCCCGGGTAGTACAGTGCACATGTGCCAGCGAGGACACTGGGCTCCCTGGGGGGGTGGATGAGTCCGGATGCATGGCGATGCCGACGCATGGCGATGCCGGTTGGACCGGGGAAGATCTAGCCATGGTCTGTGACATGTTATATCCAACATGGAAGGTTTAAAGGAGGATTATGGTGTATATAATGTACATCACCCTCCTTCCCTTCAAGAGGCCTTTTAACGGATGTTGGATTGAGGGGGAAAAGGCTGGGCCGTAACCCCAAGACCATCCATTCCGTTAGAAACAAAACCGTGAGGGGGAAATGGCTGGGCTGTAACCCCAAAGCGGACAATATCTTGGCATCAGACACGGTGCAGTGACAGAACGCGTCATTTTCGGGTGTTAAGAGAAATACCAACCAACTTGCTGGTTTACGGGTAAAATGTCCGGAAAGTGGGATTTAAAGGTTTGGGTGTGCTTGTGGGTGTATGAATAAACTGAGCTTCCTGTGGATTTGTGCGGGAAAGTGCGGGATTGTGCGGGTTTGATTTCTGGGGGTCTGTTTTGGTGAGTTCTGACTTGTGTGTGGTTGTTCAGCTTGATTCAGCATTGGTGGAGTAGTGCGGGACCTTAAAAGGCACATTACCACATTTCGGGCCGGGAGCCGGGATTTCCCGGGGCTTTTGCTGCGGAGCGGTTTTTCTGAGGTAAGGGCTCAACTTCTCTCGTTATGCATTCTGGAATGAGACTTTATGTAAATCGGGTTTAGTTGAGGCGGGTTTCCGGGTTGAGGACGGTGGTTCGGTGATCCCGGGACCTGTCATACATATGGTAAGATATAAGTTTGTAGTTTGTTCGATTCAAGGCTCGGGTGGTCTTGGAGGCCACGGGTTCCTTATACTGCTCGTATATCCGCACCGGGTGCCGATATTCTGCATATACCTATTGGTATATTCTGCTCGTGACGAGACCTAGGATGGTCCGGAGACCACGGGTGCTCCTTGGTTTGGTTGTGTCCGCACCGGTGCCAACATTCTCTGTATACTTGGAGTATACTTCTGAGACCTTACGACAGTTTGGGGATCGCTACCCCAGCAGGTATCGTGCTTTGCTTCGACCTCTTGGAGAGGGTTGTCGTTCGAGGCTTATTTTTATTTTAAGGGTCACATTCGCGGTTCGCACCGCATCCTTACGGGAACGTCCTTCGGGACCCTGACTTTATATCTGTATATTATCCTTACGTTTGTTTTGCAGGTACAGCTCAGTAGCACCTTTGCAAACTGTATCTTACCTTAGCCCTTACTGGGTCCTCCCGAGGACTCACCCCTTTTTGTTTACCACCTTTCAGGTCGACCTGACAAGCCGCCAGCGGACTAGAGATCCGCGGTGCTTTCTGTGTTTTTGGATTTCAGGTATCGACAGTTCCATTTTGGAACCTCTGTTTTTTTTCAAGGGGTAGTCTCGGTAGAGGTTTCGGTTGGTATATCATACTTCGGTTTTATTGGTTCACGGTTAACTGACTCTTTTCTCTCTCTTTTGGTTGGGTTTAGCAGCAGCAACAATACCACGTGCGGGAATCTTCTGGTCGTGAAGTTTCCAGATTCCGCACCTACGTATTCTAGGGTTCTTGTTTTGGCGGCTCTGTAGATGTAGTTGCATGAATGTTAGAACAGATCATGTTGTATATGGTGTATATTCTGGAATATGTTCTGATTCTATACTTCCTTCTGAGTCGAGGGCGGAGCCCGAGACTTGCGTATATTGGATATGTATATGGTATGGATTCGTGTTCTGTTTGTTATGATCAATGAATGGTATTCCATGAACTGCTTGTTTGGTGATGGTCGGGTGGTCGCCTATTTCGTTAGGCTCACCATGGATAGTTAGGATTATCTTGTATACTTGCCGTGTTTGAGTTTTGTAGGTTGCAGATCGTGGTACAACCAAAGCTGTTCGATGAGCAAAGTGTTCTCGGGCGTGTCGGGCCTTTGAGAACGAGACTTTGCAGGCCGGGTCAAGGGACAACCACACTCAGGGGGTTTCGGTAGTACCGATTCCGCGCTTTTCGCCATAGTTTTCGCTTCGACGTCGCGGTCGGCTCCGCCTCCGCAATCGGGCGGGGTGGTTGTGACATGAACACTATTTGATGTTTTACTTGCACCACTCCCACTCGGAATGGTGTCCACTTAAAGAATGGGAGGTCAAATAAAAGAATGGGAGGTGTGTCATTTTTCTCCCTCTTAAAATACCAAAAGTGTACTCTCCTTATCAAATAAAAGGAGGACATGTCACAATCCATGAAATATTATCAAGTAAGCCAACGCTTACACCAATCATAGGCTAGGATGTACGGTGGTCATACAAGCTCGATGAAACTTAGTCATCTCATCTTGATTTACATAATCAAGGCAACAAGCGGCTAAGGTGTCATGAGTTGGTTCATGACTCTCACTGAAGTATTACTTTACCAAGTAACATCTTTCATTTCAGAAACAACATACATTGAGTCCTTAGCTAGTCTCATCCTTAATTCTACACAAGATTAAGGGAAAAAGGTTCGTGTGAAAAAACCCTTTCTAATGCCTAAGTTTGACATGTTCTAATTTTTGTTGTTAAATCATAAATATTGAACAAATTAGATGATGACAAACAAACAACTTTATTAATTATTCATCATATAATACATGTGTGACACCAAAATGGTAAAGTACATCCAACTTAATTACAATCTACAAAGACCCATTACTTTGACTTGTCTAGCAAATACAAGTGGTGGCAATGGCTTAGTTAGAGGATCTGCCACCATTAGGTCTGTAGATATGTACTCAATTTTGACTTCACCCTCTTCAATTACATCCCTCACAAAATTGTATTTCATACTTATGTGCTTGGGCTTTCCTTGATACTTGGGATCTTTAGTGTAAGCCATGACCGCCATACTATCACTGTAAATAGTAATAGGCCTTTCCACCATAATCCGAGATTCCAAGTTCTTAAGAAAGAAGCCAAGCCAAAGGGCTTCTTTTACAGCCGAGGCACATGAGATAAACTCAGCCTCCATGGTTGACAACGTTGTACAAGTTTGTTTCTTACTACACCATGTAGTAGCCCCACCATTAAGCATAAATACTTAACCAGATGTAGATTTGCTGGAGTCACGATCTCCACCCCAATCAGCATCACAGTAACCATGCAAATCAAGCTTTTTGCCTTGATAGCATAGCCAATAATCCTTAGTACCTTTAAGGTACCGTAGAACCCTCTTCACACTCTTCCAATGCTGTATTCCAGGGTTTGAAGAATATCGAGCCAATAAGCCAACTACTTGGCTAATGTCAGGCCTTGTACACAACAAGGCATACAATAAGGAATCTATAGCACTTAGGTATGGTATGTTTTCCATCTCTTCTTTTTCTGCTGGAGTCGTGGGACACATGTCCCCTCCAATCTTGCATCCATATGCAAGTGGGGTATTTATGGGCTCGGAGTTGCTTAATTTAAACCTTTTCCAGGATCTTATCTATATAAGGTTTATGGGAGAGGCCTAACAAACGTTCCTTTCTATTCCGATGTATCTTGACACCTAAAATAAAGGAAGCTTCTCCCATGTCTTTCATGTCAAAAATGGAAGATAACCATCCTTTGATGGTTGTCATTAACTCAACTCCACTACTTGCAATTATTATGTCATCTACATACAAGGTTATTATAGCATAATTGGATCCAGAAGAGTACAAGTATAAACAATGATCTTCATGCATCATTACAAAGCCATATCTTGTAATTGCATGATAAAACTTCAAGTACCATTGTCTTGAAGCTTGCTTAAGACCATAAATAGACATTTTAAGTCTACATACCTTGTCTTCAAGAACTTCTTGGACAAACCCTTCTGGTTGCCTCAGATAGATCTCCACACTTAAATCACCATTGAGAAATCTTGTTTTAACATCCATTTGATGTAATTCCATATCCAAGTGTGCCACAAAGGCAAGTGGTAGTCTGATGGAATTGAATTTCACAACGGGTGAGAAGGTATCTTTGAAATCAATACCTTCCTTTTTTGTGAAACTCTTAGCCACCAACCGGGCTGGTGGCGGATCTGTGCGTGTAACCGCCACGTTCTGGTTTGACTTACGTGTCCTGATGTTGACTAACGTCATTAGGTCGACTTTTCGTATTAGGACACGATTGTCGAGAAATAGAGAGGTCCTCTGAGGTTGTGTTTTGACGAGTCGCGTCGAGTAGTTGTAAAACGTTACCCCTTTAGGTATGAATAGTGAATGTATTTATAGTTCCAGGTCTGAGTGGTATTATCGTAATATCTCAATATAAGGTGATCATGTATTTAGGTCGTATAAGTACTTCGGGAAGTATGGTTCGGGAACGTCCTTAAGCCTTATTCGGGTTACTCTTTTACTAGTTTTTTAATGGGGCCCTTATTTCGGGCTTATGTGTGGGCCTTTTGTTAGGCCTTTTGTGCGTATTGGGCCTGGCGGCCATCAACCATAATTATGCAGAAATTTCAGAAGCTCACGGTTTCTAAACGGAGCTGAATTTACAACATCTTATCCTTAATAACTTCCTATCTCTTCACAAAGATCAGTTTGATATGCTTACCTCGAATGTCACGACCACCCCGCCCGGTTGCGGAGGCGGAGCCGGCCGCGCGTTCGGAAGCGAAGCTACGACGGAAAGCGCGGTAGCAGTACTACCGAAACCCACGGCGTGAAGTGGTCCCGTGACCCGACCCGCAAAGTCTCCCTCTCGAAGGCTCGGTGCACGAGAGCACTTTGCTCACTTAACAGATTGGTCGTACTCAGATAAGTCTCGGGAGCTGTCTGATCGTCCAAAAACATGACCCGCAGGCCAAAACCGGAGCCCCGGGTCACCCAAGTCACAACCCGCTCGGGGTGACCGTAACATCAAGCTTCTTCAAGTGTCGGAGAAGATCAGTTTTGAGCTCAACTTGTACAAAAATTCTGGCCATGTTTCGGCTGAAATAAGAGCAGGGAAGAAGAAGAAAGAAATCCTGCTGGTGTAGTTATGGAAATCCTGACACTAGTTTGCACAATTCTCACTTCTCTTTCCCTAATATACTCGGACCACCGTTGGTGGTGCGGCGGGAGTGGTAGTTTAGACTACCATCATGAGCCTCTCAGCGGCGTCTCAACCCTCAGGGTGCATCTCGTTGCGCCCCGAGTCAGTTGCCGGTATTTCTACCTGACAACCCCAGACAATCGAATCTATACCCAACTGACCCTCATAGGTCATCACGGAAGACATCACGTAAACAGACATAGTCGGGGATAAAGCCAATCTGCCTACTCACTCCAGAATCTCATACGAACCGATATAACTTGGGGTAACTAGCCCCGCCTACTAACTCTTACTGTCCCTCTGATCGGTGCTTCCTCCAGTCAAACTCTGTCACCAATCTCAAATTCTAAGTCCTGTGAAGTTTGTTCACACATTAGGTGGTGCGGTCAATCGCGGTTTCCATCCTTGCCTGAATCATCCTGATATTTGCTGTCGTCTCCTCACAATCTGAATCATCCGCTCGATTTCCCATCGGGTTGGGGATGATAAAGCGTACCAGATGGAATCGCGTGCCCAAAACCCCATGAAAAGTACTCCAGTCGTGCGGTAAAATGCAGATTACGATCGGATACAATGGACTCGGTACTCCATGCAATGGCACAATTTCCCTGCCTGCACTGAAACGCCGGTAGTAGTGCTCCTTTGTCCTTTCCAGACAACTTCCTCAAACCCGGATCCTTCCCTTGTCCTTCACGCACTCTGTCCAACCACTCTGAATGAATAGTCAAGTGTTGACCTTAGTATGCTCCCAAAGCTCCCACTTGTGCCACAGGCACGTCAAACCATTCTCCTCGGTCCGATCTTCCGTGTTGCCTCCCTTGACTAACCCGATACACTCTCTACGCGGAGTATCGGCAATTGCATTGCCTTTGCCAGCAGTGCACTAGATACTACCATCATAATCCTTAATGTCCTCGAGCCACCTGCGCGACCTCATGTTCAGCTCCTTATCTCGCGTACTGAGGTTGGCTGCCTCCAATCCTGTACAACCTTAATTCTCTCGGAATCTGAAAACCCATGTTCTCCAATGATGTGTCCCAGAAAGGCAACTTCTCGAATCTAGAAGTCACGCTTCGAAACCTTTGTGTAAAACCGATGTTCCCAAAACGTCTACAGAATAACCCTTAAATGCTCCTGGTGGGAGCCTTCATCCTAAGAGTAAATCCAAACTTTATCGATGAACACTTCCACAACCGAATCCAGATATGACCGAAACACCCGGTCCCTCATGTCCAAGAACGCTACCGTTGCGTTGGTCAGACCAAATGGCATTACCGTATATTTATAGTGCCCATAACAAGTCCAGAAAACAGTCTTCGGCATATCCTTTTCCTTTACCCGCAGCTAAAAGTACCCTAATCACAGATCAATCTTAAGCAGTGGGTACTTATTCTTAATAACGAGGGCGTCCAGTCGTCTGTACTTCATACCCAATCGGAATGATCCATCCTTTTCCTTGACAACCAGAACCGGAGCACCTCTCGGTGAAGTGCTTGGCGAATGAAACCCTTCTCCTGTAGTTCCTCCTACTGCTTCTTCCAGCTCAACCATCTCCACTATCGGTCTCCGATAAGGAGGAATAGAAATTAGAGTGGAATCCAACTGCAGACGAATTTTTAAACATGATTTCCCGCTCTAGTGTCATCTGGAGAAATCCTCCGGAAATACCTGCGGAAATTCTCGAACCGCTGGAATCCTATCCAGCTCCAACCGAGTATCTGCCATGACCAGATCGTAGTACTCCTCCGAATCCACTATCGGAACCTAATCCAAAACCTGCAGCTCCATGCTGCTCCTTACCACCTCTACCCCATCAGAACCCATGAGAGATAACAACTCTCCAGAAACCGTAATACTACGGTTAACATAGTCAATGGGCATGCAATTCTTGAACAGACCAACCATCCCAATAATAACGCCATCCTTCGGTGTGTCCAATACCAACAGATCTGCTGAATCACGTGTCTGTCCAAAGATAGCACGCATCATGTGCCATCTCATAGGAAAACAAAACCGGCTCCCGATCGTTTGTACCAGAATCATTTGGCAGCTCACTGCTAGCCAAATGTAGAAATTCTGCACACTTATGTGCGAAACAGACTCTCGAGTGCCAAGTAACTCACGAAGATGGATGTGTTGCTTAGAAACGAATACCATATAATACCCCACGCTGCAAAATGCCTCCCTGCTCAATCTGGAAAACACGTCCAGCTCTAGGCTGCTGTGGCGGAGGGGGTGGCTGAAACGAAAGTCGCCGCGGTGGTCTCGGAACGCCCTCCCCCACGAATCACACCCTCGGGGTGTGTTGGGCTAGAACCAAGACTGCGGACGTAAAACACTGCTGGATCCCTATCCCAGCGTCAGAGAGCAATCCCGTATCCAGTGGTTATCTGCCCCACATCGCAATGACTGCCACGCCTGCCTGTAGCATGGCCGGCCGAGGTGCTGCCTATCACAACTCAAACAAATCTGAACTATCACAGTCACTCAGCTGCCCTTGCCACTCGGCCCAAACTCGCCTGCCTTACCTGTAAACCTTGACGAACTCTGCTGTACATAACCCCTCCTTCGATCTTGAGGTCGGTGGGGGACGTACCGACTCTCAATCTCCTCTCGCTCCATGCTGTAGTACTGTGGTATGTAGCGAACCAACCAGTCAAACTCTCACTCATACTCTCCGACAGTCATGGTCCCCTGCTCCTGATCATCAAACTGCGCCTGTCGGAGGTCCTTGGCTACATCCCCGCTGCATTGTCGGTGGAAAGTGTAGCCTCCCCAAGAGTTTGTCAACATCCTGCAAACCAAGTCTCTACTACCTCCGGCCCTTCTCGGTCGTTGAACCTCGGGGGGTTCAAATGCTGAAACCTCTCCAGAAGTCTGACCTCGTCAGACTGGTGCCTCAGATCTCCCCGTCGTTGATGGGATCGACGAGAAGTCTCGGTGTCGTAGTGACCATCCTCTTCGGAGTCACTCACTTACCAATCCCAAAGCTGTGGCGAGCAGTGGCCTAAGTCTCGCTATCAGAATGCCCTTACTGTGGCATGATCAGATCTTCCCTTGCCTACCGTCGCCCGAACCAAATCAGAAAGGGGTCCCTGCGACCGCTAAACCTCGGGGGTGGTGAGTGTGGTTGTTCAGGTCCTGGGTTACGCTGAACCCGTCTCCTATCCTCGGAGGTGTGGGATCCCAGTCCCGACCCTCCAGTACCCGATCACGCTATCCGCGTGTAGTAACCATTTCCTTAAACCAATCCAGCCAAATACCAACTTAAACCATAACCAAATATCCAAATTAAATAACTCTCTCTCTCTCTATCCAAAAGCTAGCAGCAGTATTCTAAGGCTCTGTAGTGTAATGCAATGCATGATGCAAAAATTCATTTCAGAATCACAATACTAAATATCACAACCTTAAACACAGAATCAGATCATGTTCATAACACAAATCACATCATAATCAACCAATAATCATAAAAGTACCCGGATTACGTGGAAGCCCGCACTCGAGCTTCGCACCTCCGAATCCAAAACCTGTCCGAGTACCCCACACCTTCCGAATGCTTCAAAGAACCGCTCGCTGCTCCACACCCATTCTGAAGTGGTTCAAATAAAGAGGTGGCCAGACTCGTAATGAACCGCCCTGCAATAGTACACAGAACAGCAGCCCGCACTTCGAAGTCATCTCTCACAAACCCTTATCCATGACTGCTCCAAAAGTCCACTCCTAGACTTGTATACTTGCCTCCACAAACCATACTGAAACTGATCATACTCCACCTCTCGGGTCAAACCGACCCAACCTGCTATGATACCAACTTGTCACGACCACCCCGCCCGGTTGCGAAGGCGGGGCCGGCCGCGACGGTCGGATCGCGGAAGCTACGGCGGAAAGCGCGGTAACGGTATTACGAAACCCGCTGCGTGCAGTGGTCCCATGACCCAGCCCGCAAAGTCTCGATCTCGAAGGCCCGGTGCCTGAGAGCACTTTGCTCGCTTAGTAGATTGGTCGTACTACGACTTGCAACATACAAAAATCCAAACGCGGAAAGTATACAAAGTAACCTCAACCAACACCAACCATGCAGATCATGGAAAAATATTCATTGATTATGATAAACAGAAAAACAACATCCAACCCATAACATATCCAAAACAGGCAAGTCGGGGCTCCGCCCTCGACTTAGAAGGAAATACAGAAACAGAATGTATTCCAAAATATTCACCATATACAAACTTCATGATCTGATCTACATGCATGCAACTACAACTACAGAGCCATCAAAGTACACCCTAGAATACCTAGGTGCGGAATCAGGAAACCTCTCGCTCATAAGATTCCCGCACATAGTACTGCTGCTGCTAAACCACAACCAAGGAGAGAAAGGAGAGTTAGTCAACCTTAATATCCAACAGAACAGAAATATGGTACACCAACCGAAACCCTCTACCGAGACCACCCCTTATAACAGAACAAAACGGAACAGAAGTTCCTCAAAGGAACTGTCGATACCTGAAACCAAAAACCAAAAGCACCGCGGATCTCTAGTCCGCCGGCTGCTTGTCAGACCGACCTGAAAGGTGGTAAACAAATAAGGGGTGAGTCCTCGGGAGGACCCAGTAAGGGCTGAGGTAAGATACAGTTTGCAGATGTGCTACTGAGCTGTACCTGCAAAACAGAACAAACACAAGCATATACATGTATATATAAACATAAAGCATAAGGTGAGCCGGAATCCCATCACATGCGGTCCAACCGCCAGAGTGACCCTTATAATAAATCACAGAACGACAGCCCTCTCCAAGAGGTCGAATATCTGAAGCACGGGGGTATCGGTCGCGATCCCCAAACTGTCGTAGGGACATACAGTATATCGGCACCCCCAAAGCGGATATACACGAATGTCGTCACCCTCCAAAGCGGACATACGAGCAGAATGTCGGCACCCCAGTGCGGACACAACAGAACCAAAGAGCACCCGTGGTCTCGGGTCTCGTCACAGAGCCATATCAACCATATCACATAAGAGTAAAGAATATAATATCGGCACCTAGTGCGGATATGCAGAACAGAACATGAAACCCGTGGCCTCTAAGACCATCCGGGCCTTGAACAGAAAGCAAACAATACCTTACCATGTGACGGGTCTCGGGATCACCGAACCACCGCCCTCACCCGGAACCCGCCCCAACTAAACCCGATATACATACAATTATGCCCAGAATGCATAACGAGAGAAGTTGAGCCCTTACCTCAGAAAACTGCTCCGCAGCAAAAGTCCCGGGAAATCCCGGCTCCCGGCCCAAAACGTGGCAGTGTGCCCGTAAGATCCCGCACAACTCCACCAACGCAGAAACACACCGAACAACTACACACAAGTCGAACTCACCAAAACAAACCCCGAAACCAAACCACACACAAGCCGAGCTAGAAGATCGTTATTCATACACCCACAAACACATCCAAGCCATTAAACCCCACATTCCAAACACTTTACCTGCAACCAAGCATAAAGGTGAATTTTGTTCCCATTACCCGAAAACGACGTTCCGAACATCGTTATGCACCTAGTTCCATCCTCGATACCAAATCACTATCCAACCCAATCCAATTCAACCCAAACATACACCAAATCCTCCCTTTACCAATTCGGCCTCTTGCCAAATTTTCACCCAAACTTCAAATCAATCCAATTAAGGTTCCAATTACACACTTTAACCACCAATTACACTTCTTAAGCTTTATTACTAACCAATTACACCTTAATCAACCAAAATCATTCACAAACCCTAACCCTTATTTTCGGCCAAAAGGGGTTTCTTACCCAACATGATTTCCATCAAATTGAAACCATACAATGCCTGAGAATCATGCTAGAAACAACATATCCAAAGCATGATCCAAGAACACAACTATACACCATTTTAGAAATTCACCCTTAAAATCGGCACTTCTAGTGTTTTGCCTCCATGGTGTTTTTCGAAAACCTAAACCATGATTCTTACTCCTCTCCAACCTAAGAAGAACATACTAAAAGATGGGAGGAAGAAGATCAACACAACTCATAGTAAAGAGTAAACCCTAATTCGGTTTTCACCCTCTTTTCTACCAAAACCATACTTCCAAGTTACAAACTCATGGAGAAGAGAAACTTACCAATTTTTGGAGATCAACCTTAATGATTTCCAGCCAAGAAATGATGGACAAGAAGCTTGGAAGAAGGAGGCTATGGCGTTTTGAAGAGAGGAGAAGGAAGAAGAAGGAAACAAATGTCTTTCATGAAATATCTCTCCCTTTTATACCTCTTTCCTTTTCCATCTTCCACCAAAAATGGACAAGTGTCCTATCCTCCCCTTACCCGCCGACCTTCTCCCTTTCTTTTTCAAAAGAATTTCTGATTTTATGCTAAATTGCAATTTGGTCCCCGAACTTCCCAAATCTTTGCAATTTAGCCCAACCGCAACTTTCAAACCCCAATTGAACAAGAACTGAACACAACTCTCGGGACATCATATCACACACAAATCCTTTTTCACATGTTCAAATATAAATCCAGAGTGCCGTACCATACCCGCTAAACCCACGCAGATCCCGACGTGCGCGTGTGCTAACCCGGACCAAAAGTCACACCATGCCCAAAATTCCGCAAATATTACCATAAAATCCGCCTCGGGATATAGTATACCTCACACCAAAGCCATCGAAAAATTCCATCCCGAGCTCAACTTTCACACAAACGGTGGCCAAGTTTCGGCTGAAACAAGAGCAGGGAAGAAGAAGAAAGAAATAATGCCATTTTGGCATTTTCTCCCCTTTTATATATATATTTATTGTTTTTATCTTTTTATAAAATGGGACACTTGTCCCATTCTTTCCCACTATAGCCGCCTCATCCTTGCCCCCTTCTCCTATCATTGTGCAATTTTTTTCCTTTTTACCTTTTAGCCCCCAAACTTTCAAAAGTTGCAATTTAGTCCAACCTGAAAATTACAACTTTCAAACCGCTTCTTCGATCGGAGCGAAATTTGAACACAACCATCAGGACATCATATCACACACAAATCATTGTTCACATGTTTAATTATAACCCCCGAGCCACACAAAATTCACTAATCCTGGTATTAGCGCTTAATCGCGTGATTAACTTAAGCACTCACCGGGTGTCGGTAACAATTCTCCCCCCTTATGACCCTTGGTCCTCCAAGGCCGTCTTAAGTCTCTGATATTCATCTGGGTAGCGCTCCATCACATCCTGCTCAACCTCCCAGGTTGCCTCACGCTCGGAATGATGGGACAACCGAACTAGGATCATCGGGATAAGATTACTCCGAAGCTTCGCACATCCTGCCTAGAATAACCACATATACCTCTCGGTATGACAAATCCGGCTCGATTGCACATCCTCTACCGCAATCGTCGAATCGGATCCATAATACACTTTTTCGGCATACTCAAATGAAACACATTGTGCACTGCTGACATACTCGGTGGCAAAGCTAGCCTGTAGGCTACCTTGCCCACTCGCTCCAGAATCTCATACAGACCTACATATCGCGGAGCTAACTTCCCTCTCTTTCTGAATCTGATAGTTCCTTTGGTTGGTGCTACCTTTAACCACACCTTATCTCCAACCTTGAAATCTAGATCCCATCTCCGCTTATTCACATAAGAAGTCGTCCTATCATTGGTGGTCTTCATGCGTTTTTGAATCTTCTTGATCTTATTTGTCATTTCCTTGATTAATTCAGGACCCAACTCAACTCACGGTCACCCCGAGCGGGTTGCGGCGGGAGACCCGGCTCGGTTTTGGCTCGCGGTCACGTTTTCGGCGTTCAGACGGCTCCCGAGCCCTATCCGAGTATCATTTTGGCGAACCCTTCCGTATTTGAGGTCGTGTGGGTCCCCCGGACGTTTCCGCCGAAAATATTTTTCTGGCGCCGGGGGGTTGTCGGGGTCGCCTCGGGACGTACAGCGGGCTCGGTAGCACTCTCGAGATCTCAGATTGGGAAGCCGTTTGCAGTTTTGGAGTCGTGGAGACGTCCCTGTGATGTTTGTGGAGTTTAATATTTGGGGCGGGACGTTTGGTTCCGGGCGACTCCCGGGGCTCGGGATGGAAATTTTCTGACGGCTTTGGGGTAAGTTGTGTTTGAATTTAAGATGGAATTTATGGGAATTTTTATAGAATTTTGGAGTGACGGAATTTCGGTTCGAGTTGTCACGCTCATGCACGTCGGGTTTTGGTTCGGGTTCAGCGAGCTCGGTAGGACACTCTGGAATTGTAAATGAATTTCTGAAAAATGTTCTGTGAATGTTATAATATTCTGAAGATTGTGTCCGAGTTTCGTTAATTTTGGAATCCGATAATTATTTTTGGGCAAAAGAATTGGAACTTTCGGAAAAATTGGGAGTTAAATTGTAATTGGCCACAAAATTAAAGTATTTCAGCATGGGTGCAGCAGCTACTTTCGGCAGCAAGTGTGTGAGTGTGTGATTTATAAGAGACACATGGCTAGCTCTTATTAAAGATGGAATGGTATGGGCAAAAGTCTTGGAAAATATATAAGGCATATAATTTCATAAAAGTGGGCTTATTTTCATTTCTTCTTCTTCTTCCTTTGTTCTTGCCGAAACCACCATGGATGAGCACCTCCAAGCTTGACTTTCTTCTTCTTTGTGGAAATCAAAGAGAAATTGGTTGCTAGTTGTGGTAAGCTTCCTTCCTTCTACTCTTTTCATGTTGGAATTAAGGTTTGATGAAGAAAAGAGGAGATTTTGAGAATTATGGGTTTGTTCTTAGCTACTAGCTAGGATGATTCTCTTCCTCTCAATTTTTAGTATGTTGTTCTTGGGTGGTAGGAGAGTGATAATCAAGTGTTGGATTTTGGAAAACACATCTTGGATGAAGATTTCTTTTTTGGCCGAATTTATGGTGAAATTCCAAAATGGTGTGTGTTTGTTATCTTGTTTCATGCTTCAAGTATGTTAATTCTAGCATGATTCTAAGCTTATGTATGGATTCAATTTGATGGAAAACAAGTTGAGGTGAAAACCCCATTTTGGCCGAAATAATCAAGGTTGGGGTTTTGTTGTTTGGGTGCAATTGGATAGCATTCATGGTTTAGAAATGTAATTGGTGATTAGTGGGATTAATTGGTAGCTTGAATGGATTGAATTGGAAGTTGGATGAAAAGTTGATTAAGAACCGAAATCTTGGAATGATTCTTTTTCAATGTTGGAGGTTCAGTTTGGTTAAATTGGATGTTAATGTGGTGTTGGGCTTGAATTTAGGAGTGGATGGAAGTTTGAAATGTTGAATTCGGTTAAGAAATGGAAAAGTTACAATTAAGCGGGATTATCGGAAAATGTTGGGTAATGAAGGGTTTGAGGTTGGTTTGATCAGTTCTGCTTGTTGAATGATGTTTGTCAATGTGAAATCTTGCATTGTCTAGGTTGGTTCTGAATTCTGACGTTTCTGTGAAAATCTGGAATTTTACGGAAGTGCAGCCGGATTTTCGGTTTTGGGGTCGGGGTTGTAGTTTGGTAGTGTGGTTGATGAGGATGCTAATTCAACTTGGTTTGGCAGATTCTGAGTTTCTGTGGTTAGGAACATAGGATTTCTAAGTTTCGGGGCTCGGTGTAGGTGTTATCCAGAATCGGTCCAATACTCTGGATTTTGAGGTAAGGGTTTGGTTCTGCTATTTTTGGTAAGATAGGTGTATGTATAGTTTCATTTTCTGTTCTGCAGGTATTTCAGTATTATATGCCTAGAGCATATTCTGTAGTCTGTAGGTGTATGTATTGTAGCACTTCTGTTTTGCAGGTATTTCGGAAATTTCTGCTTTAAGGTAAGTTCTGTGATCTGTAGGTGTATGCCTTGTAGCATACTCTGTATGTTAATCCTACTTTTGTAGGAGTATGCCTTATGTTATACTCTGACTGTTAAAAATACCACCTATGTGGGTTCGCTACCCCAGCTGGTGCACCATGCTTCTGTAATAGCTTCGGCTTCTGACTCCCCTTAGTGGGAGGCTGTCGTTCTGATCTGTTATAAGGTTTATGGCGATTTGGAATCGCACATCCTTCGGGATTCCGATTTGTTTCTGGTACATGTATGTTATTCTGTATTCTGTTGCGTATATTGCTATCTTTCTGTTTTGCAGGGTTGCATATACTTATCTTACCCCAAATCCCTTACGGGGTCCTTTTAGGACTCACCCTTCTTTGGGTTCTGTTTTTGGATTTCAGGTAGGTCTGGTAAGCAGCCAGCGGGGTAGGTTTCCGCGAGGCTTCTGCCTTGGGTGTGTTTTGCAGCAGTTGCACCTTGCGGTCCGGGATTGTGTACTTGGTGTGAATCCCGCGCAAGGTATTTTGTTACTTAGATTCTAAGGTTGGCTCTGTAGTTGCATATGCACACTTTCTGTATTGCTATGATGGTTGTATGTCTGAATATACATTGGTATATTCTGTTCTATATCTGTTCTCAGCGCTTGGCGCTTGCTAGACATTTTAGGTTCTGTGAATTCTGTATGTATATGTGTTTTGGTGCGTAAGCACTCGTCCACGGAGGGCGGGGCTTACTCTGTTTTTAGTGCATGAATTGCATGTTTTGGTTTTATTTTCAGTTATATGCGCGAAATGTTTGTAGGTTGCTTCCACAATCTTTCCGTTTCCGGGTCCGCTACGCGCGGCAGGTCTCGATGGACCTGCCATCTCTCGTTTTCCGGCTTCCGCTTCCGGCGTCCCGGCGCCCCCGCCTCCGCAACCGGGCTCGGGTGGCGTGCGGTGACAAGTTGGTATCAGAGCAGGTAAGTGACCATATTGGTCGTCAGTGGTGACTTGTAGTGACGACTATTGTTGCACATTTTATTTTAGAATGGTTTGGTACGGAGATTGGCCACCTCCTTACTCGAACCACTTCAAAATAAAATTGTGGAGCAAAGTTGATCCTTCAAGTTATCCTGATAGTTGCAGATTTCGGCACTTGGGATTTCTGGAATTCTGGTAAGATTATTACGAGTAAGGGGATTGTGGAAAAGTTTCAGGTACGTAAAATTGTGTGTTAGGAAAAGATTTGGTGAAATAAGCATGAACTGCTTCTGTGATTCTGTGAAATGCATGATTTTATCATTCTGAGAAGTAACTTCTGTGTCAAGTACTGCATTGCACTACAGAGCCTTAGAAAACTGCTGCTAACTTCTGTAGAGAGTAGGAGTGACCGATTTCTGTCTGGACTCTGTTTGGTCTGAAATTTTTGAGATATGGTTATCACGCGTAGATAGCGTGATTTGGTACCGGAGGGGCGGGACTGGAATCCCACACCTCCGTGGAATAGGATACGGGTTCGGTGTAACCCAGGGTCTGAACAACCACACTCACCACCCCGAGGTTTAGTGGTCGTAAGGACCCCTCTCTGATTTGGTATTACCCGCCAGCTTAGCTAGTTCAGGGGCGGCAGTAGGCAGGGGAAAATCTGTTTATGCCACGGTAAGGGCATTTTGATTAGGTGGTGATAGCGAGACTTAAGCCACTGCTCGCCATAGTTTTGGGATCGGTAAGTGAGTGACTCTGACAAGGGTGGTCACTACGACACCTAGACTTCTCGTCGGTCCTATCAACGACGGGGAGATCTGAGGCACCGGTCTGACGAGGTCAGACTTCTGGAGAGGTTTTAGAGTTTGAACCCCCCCCGAGGTTCAATGACCGAGAAGGGTCTGGGGTAGTAGAGACTTGATTTGCAGGAATTGACAAACTCCTGGAGGGAGGCTATTCTGAGCCGGTTGGCCGCCGGGGCCAACGGCTACTCCGGTCAGATTGCTTCCAGATTCTGAACCGGAGTTCGGATTGACCCGATATCGATTTCTAGTGTCTGGCGATGTACCGGACATTTCCGCGGAAAATATTTTTCGGGGCCGGGGGGTTGCCGTTGGACGTTTTCAGGGATTCTGGGCGGAGAAACGGCTCCCGGGAGTGACCCGGGACTCAGATTTGTAGTTTTGAGGAAGATCTGGAGTCGGGGATATAATTTACATTTTTCTGTGAAGAAAAATGTTCTGGGTCGGAAATTACGGTTTCGGGCAGTTTTCGGGCTCGGGGCGAGCCAAGCTGTGACACTTGGCGAAATGTGATTAGTGGAAAGTATTGGACTTGGTCTCTTGTTATTTCTAGTGATTATGATTCACTATGATGTCAAAAGGATGTCATGTGCAAAGCACATGACTTATTATTACAAGACTTAAGTTTTGGCAGTCTTCAGCGTCCATAGTCTCGGACGCAACCCAACGCGCCGCGAGGGCGTGGGTTTCAGCAGGGTGGCCCGAGACCTCAGTGGCGACAGCAGCTTCAGCCACCCCCTCCGTCACCGCAGCTCAGAGCAGGACGGGTTTTCCTTTTTCTGAAGGGAGGCCCTGGTTATCAGGGAGAACCTAGTTAGCATGCAGGCACTAGTCAGCAGGGAGGCTTGAGTCAGCAGGAAGTTCTGTAAGGTACTATATTTCCGAATGAGATACCGGTTCATGCATTATTTGATACGGGAGCATCTGTTTCCATTGTAACACAGAAAGGTGTTACATCTCTGCATCTGTCTGTTAGTGCTTTGTCTCAAACGCATTTAGTAAAAACTGCAGGAAGTCAGTTTCTGTTTTCCAAGGAGATGGTTCGGGGTTGTACGATATCTGTAGGCGGACATCGGGTGGTATCGGATTTATTGGTTTTAGACACGCCGAACTATGATATTATTCTTGGGATGGACTGGCTATCCAAGAATTCTGTGCACATTGATTGTGCAGCCCGTACCATTATGGTTTCTAGAGAGGTACCACCTCTCACGACTCCGACTGGTTTGACTATCGCACAGCACGGTACAGTGTTGTAGGTTCTGGATCATCTGTCGATAGTTGGTGTTGGGGGAATGTTATGGTCTGAATGAGGCTGGTACTAGGTTGAAGTTAGATAGTATACCTTGGTTCTAGATTTTCCGCGGGTATTTCGGAGAAGTTGCCGGATTACCACCAGAGCGGGAAATTGTGTTTGACATTTATTTGCGGTCGCATCTTGCTCCGATATCTATTCCTCCTTATCGGGTGCCTATTTCGAGATGCGGGAGTAGACGAAGCAAGCTGGAGGAATTACAGCAAAGAGTTTCGTCCGACCGAGCACTTCAGCGTGGGGTGCTCTGGTTTTGTTTGTTAAGAAGAATGATGGGACACTCGACTTTGTATTGATTACGGGACGGTTGAATGCTCTTATTGGGAAGAATGAGTATCCGTTACTAAGGATTAACGATCTTTTTGATCAACTTCGGGTTTGAGGGTTTTCTCAAAGATTGATCTCTGATCTGGATATTTTCAGCTTAGAGTGAAGGAAGAGGACATACCTAAGACTGCTTTCCACGTCCGATTTGGACACTTAGAGATTACGGTCATGCCATTTTGGCTGACCAATGTTCCGGTGGCATTCTTGGATCTGATGCATCGGGTGTTCCGACCGTACTTGGACTCATTTCTGGTGGTTTATTTGATGATATTCCGATATATTCTCGGGGTGAGGATTCGCATTGGGATCATCTGAGGGTAGTTCTGCAGATACCTTGGGAACATCAGCTTTATGCCAAATTCTCAAAGAGTGAGTTCTGGATTCGGGAAGTCACCTTTCTGGGACACATTATATCTGGGCATGGTCTGTCTGTGGGTCCAGAGAAGGTGAGGGCGGTTCGGGATTGGAAACAACTTACCACGGTACGGGAGATCAAGAGCTCCCTGGGGTTAGTAGGATATTATCAGAGGGTTGTACTGGGATTTTCTATTCTGGCATCTCCGCTTATGCAGTTGACTAAGAAGGGTCAACTGTATGTCTGGTCTGATAAGTGTGAGCAGGATTTTCAGAAGTTGAGGCGGTAGTTGACTAACGCTCCGATTCTGACTCTTTCGAGATCCGATCTTACCGTATGTGAATTATACGGATGCTTCCACATCTGGTTTGGGATGTGTGTTGGTGCAGGAGCGTTTTGTGGTAGCTTATGGGTCGAGGCAGCTACGACCGCATGAGCTGAACTATCCGACACATGATCTGAAGTTGGCTATAGTAGTTTATACGCTGAAACATTGGAATCAATATCTGTTTGGTAATAAATTTCAGATTCTTACCGACCATAAGTCTGAAATATCTGTTTACACAGAAGGAGCTTAGCATGAGGCAGCGCAGATATCTCGAATACATTAAGGACTATGATTGTAGTATCGGGTACATCTCTGGCAAGGGCAACGCGGTTGCCGATGCTCTGAGCAGGAAGTATACCGGCTTAATTAAGAGAGGAAATGTTGGTGACCGATCTGAGAAGATTGATCGACGTGCCTTTGGCACAGGTGGCAGCTCTGGGAGCGTGCTCAGGTTATTACACTTATTATACATTCTGAGTGGCTTGATAGGATGCGCGAAGCGCAAGGTAGAGATTTGGTATTGAAGAAGTTATCTGGGGAAGATAAGGGTTTATGTGTTACCGACGTTTCAGTATAGGCAAGGATTGCTATACTTCTGAGATCGCCTTTATGTACCTGAGGATCAGGAGTTCTGGAATGAGATTTTCGAGGAGGCGCACTCGAGCAGTTTGAGCATCGGAAACCGGCAGGGACACTGCAGACTTTGCCCATTCCAGTTCGGGAGTGGGGCAATGTTACTATGGACTTTCTGACTGCACTGCCCCTGACACGGTCTCGCCATGATGCTATCTGGGTTTTGTGGATCGGCTGACAAAGTGCGTACACTTTCTGCTTATTCGGGTCACAGACCCTCTGGAGAAGCTTGCCGGCTTTACATCAGGAAGATTGTACGTTTGCATGGAGTACCAGACTCCATTGAATCTGACCGTAATCCGCGTTTTACAGCACGGTTCTGGATTGCTTTTCATGAAGCATTGGGCACGCGACTCCGTCTGAATATAGCTTATCACCCACAGACGGACGGACAGTCGGAGCGGGTGATTCTGATATCGGAGGATATGTTGCGAATCTGTATTTTGGATTTTGGAGGAGTTTGGGACTAGCAGTTAGTTTGATAGTGTTCTCGTACAACAATTGCTTTCAGACTACGTTTGATATGGCACCATATGAGGGGTTGTACGGGAGGTGTATGACACCATGCTGTTGGACAGATGCGTCTGATGGGGTTAAGCTGGGACCCGAGCTTTTTGAGGAGTCTACGGCAAAGATCAGATTGTTATAGGCGCGGATTAAAACCGCGAATGACTGCACTACCGTTTGTACGAACCGTCGCCGTAGGGCTCTTGAATATGAGTTTGGTAATAGAATTTGACTGGAGGTAGCACCGTTCAGAGGGACAGTAAGATTTGATAGGCGGGGCAAGTTACCCCGAATTTTATCGGTTCTCATGAGTTTCTAGAGTAAGTTGTTAGATTGATCTTTCCCCCCCCAACTATTTCTGTTTTACGTGATGTCTTCCAGGATAGCCTGTTGTGTATCGGTTAGATTTAGGTTCGGTACAGTCATGGGTTGTCTGGTAGAAATACCGTCAACTGACTCGGGGTGCAATAAGATGCACCCGGAGGGTGGGACGCCGTGAGGCTCAGTATGGTAGTCTAAACTACCACTCCCGCCGCACCAGTACGGTGGTCCGATTGTTCTGGGTTAGAGTAGAGGAATGTTTATATTTTCTGGTTAGTAGCGACACCTGTCTGGTTGGTTCAGGCTACTCTTGGAGGACCAAGAGTTCTAAGGGGGGGAGAATGTTACGGTCACCCCGAGCGGGTTGCGACCGGGTGACCCGGGGCGCCGGTTTTGGCCTGCGGGTCACGTTTTTCGGCGTTCAGACGGCTCCCGAGCCCTATCCGAGTATCATTTTGGCGAACCCTTCCGTATTTGAGGTCGTGTGGGTCCCCCGGACGTTTCCGCCGAAAATATTTTTCTGGCGCCGGGGGGTTGTCGGGGTCGCCTCGGGACGTCTGGCGGGCTCGGTAGCACTCTCGAGATCTCAGATTGGGAAGCCGTTTGCAGTTTTGGAGTCGTGGAGACGTCCCGGTGATGGTTGTGGAGTTTAATATTTGGGGCGGGACGTTCGGTTCCGGGCGACTCCCGGGGCTCGGGACGGGAATCCCGGGGCTCGGGATGGAAATTTTCTGACGGCTTTGGGGTAAGTTGTGTTTGAATTTAAGATGGAATTTATGGGAATTTTTATAGAATTTTGGAGTGACGGAATTTCGGTTCAGGTTGTCACGCTCGCACGTCGGGTTTTGGTTCGGGTTCAGCGAGCTCGGTAGGACACTCTGGAATTGTAAATGAATTTCTGAAAAATGTTCTGTGAATGTTATAATATTCTGAAGATTGTGTCCGAGTTTCGTTAATTTTGGAATCCGATAATTATTTTTGGGCAAAAAGAATTGGAACTTTCGGAAAAATTGGGAGTTAAATTGTAATTGGCCACAAAATTAAAGTATTTCAGCATGGGTGCAGCAGCTACTTTCGGCAGCAAGTGTGTGAGTGTGTGATTTATAAGAGACACATGGCTAGCTCTTATTAAAGATGGAATGGTATGGGCAAAAGTCTTGGAAAATATATAAGGCATATAATTTCATAAAAGTGGGCTTATTTTCATTTCTTCTTCTTCTTCCTTTGTGCTTGCTGCCGAAACCACCATGGATGAGCACCTCCAAGCTTGACTTTCTTCTTCTTTGTGGAAATCAAAGAGAAATTGGTTGCTAGTTGTGGTAAGCTTCCTTCCTTCTACTCTTTTCATGTTGGAATTAAGGTTTGATGAAGAAAAGAGGAGATTTTGAGAATTATGGGTTTGTTCTTAGCTACTAGCTAGGATGATTCTCTTCCTCTCAATTTTTAGTATGTTGTTCTTGGGTGGTAGGAGAGTGATAATCAAGTGTTGGATTTTGGAAAACACATCTTGGATGAAGATTTCTTTTTTGGCCGAATTTATGGTGAAATTCCAAAATGGTGTGTGTTTGTTATCTTGTTTCATGCTTCAAGTATGTTAATTCTAGCATGATTCTAAGCTTATGGGTGGATTCAATTTGATGGAAAACAAGTTGAGGTGAAAACCCCCATTTTGGCCGAAATAATCAAGGTTGGGGTTTTGTTGTTTGGGTGCAATTGGATAGCATTCATGGTTTAGAAATGTAATTGGTGATTAGTGGGATTAATTGGTAGCTTGAATGGATTGAATTGGAAGTTGGATGAAAAGTTGATTAAGAACCGAAATCTTGGAATGATTCTTTTTCAATGTTGGAGGTTCAGTTTGGTTAAATTGGATGTTAATGTGGTGTTGGGCTTGAATTTAGGAGTGGATGGAAGTTTGAAATGTTGAATTCGGTTAAGAAATGGAAAAGTTACAATTAAGCGGGATTATCGGAAAATGTTGGGTAATGAAGGGTTTAAGGTTGGTTTGATCAGTTCTGCTTGTTGAATGATGTTTGTCAATGTGAAATCTTGCATTGTCTAGGTTGGTTCTGAATTCTGACGTTTCTGTGAAAATCTGGAATTTTACGGAAATTCTGTCGGATTTTCGGTTTTGGGGTCGGGGGTTGTAATTTGGTAGTGTGGGTGGTAAGGATGCTAATTCAACTTGGTTTGGCAGATTCGAGTTCCGGTGGTTAGGAAAAGAGGAGTTCTAAGTTTCGGGGCTCGGTGTAGGTGTTGTCGAGAATCGGTCCAATACTGGATTTTGAGGTAAGGGTTTGGTTCTGCTATTTTTGGTAAGATAGGTGTATGTATAGTTTCATTTTCTGCTCATGCAGTATTTGAGTATTATATGCCTAGAGCATATTACGTAGTCTGTAGGTGTATGTATTGTAGCACTACATTTTGCGGTATTTGGAAATTTCGCTTTAAGGTAAGTTCGTGATCTCGTAGGTGTATGCCTTGTAGCATACTGCATGCATTAATCCTACGTTTGTAGGAGTATGCCTTATGGTATACTGCATGCATTAATACTACGGCGGTTGTGGGTTCGCTACCCACTGGTGCACCATGCTTCGTAATAGCTTCGGCTTCTGACTCCCCTTAGTGGGAGGCTGTCGTTCCGATCTGTTATAAGGTTTATGGCGATTTGGAATCGCACTTCCTTCGGGATTCCGATTTGTTTCTGGTACATGTATGTTATTCTGTATTCTGTTGCGTATATTGCTATCTTTCTGTTTTGCAGGGTTGCATATACTTATCTTACCCCAAATCCCTTACGGGGTCCTTTTAGGACTCACCCTTCTTTGGGTTCTGTTTTTGGATTTCGGTAGGTGCAGTAGCGATCGGCGGGGTAGGTTTCCGCGAGGCTTCTGCCTTGGGTGTGTTTGTCAGCAGTTGCACCTTGCGGTCCGGGATTGTGTACTTGGTGTGAATCCCGCGCAAGGTATTTTGTTACTTAGATTCTAAGGTTGGCTCTGTAGTTGCATATGCACACTTTCTGTATTGCTATGATGGTTGTATGTCTGAATATACATTGGTATATTCTGTTCTATATCTGTTCTCAGCGCTTGGCGCTTGCTAGACATTTTAGGTTCTGTGAATTCTGTATGTATATGTGTTTTGGTGCGTAAGCACTCGTCCACGGATGGCGGGGCTTACTCTGTTTTTAGTGCATGAATTGCATGTTTTGGTTTTATTTTCAGTTATATGCGCGAAATGTTTTTAGGTTGCTTCCACAATCTTTCAGTTTTCGGGTCCGCTACGCGCGGCAGTCTCGATGGACCTGCCATCTCTTGTTTTCCGGCTTCCGCTTCCGGCGTCCCGGCGCCCCCGCCTCCGCAACCGGGCTCGGGTGGCGTGCGGTGACATCAACTCTATCGAAAGTCTCGCCCAACAATGGGGCGTCCCACAACGTCGGCCATATAAAGTGATGTGGAACAGGCCCAACCTAAGCCAAAAATCAAGATCTGCTCGATGGCCTTGGTGGACCTATGACAAGGAGCCGGACCAAGAAGGCTAAGGAAGCTCTCAACCTTGTTGATGCACGGTTTTGCAAAGTGTGAGGAGCAAAGTGAAGATATCCACAAAGATGAAGGAAAAGTGCAAGCACTCCTCAATTTGGGCCAACCCAATTCTCAAATTGTGCAAACAATTTTCAACATGTCAGTTTGGGCTCAACAAAATGACAATTTGGTCCAAGTGCATGGTTCATGAATTTCTCAACCTGTTGAGTTTCCAACTCACGCATTCCATGCATTTCCAAGGCTTCCAACCGTTCACTTCTCTTCCAGGACGAACTTCAGCAGCCTTGAGGACTCAAGAGTCATCCAACATCATCCAGAACCCATTAGTGAAGAAGGAGTTACAAGCGTTGAAGCCCCCAACAAGAGCACTTAAATGAGGATCATTTACTCCTCATTTATTTGGCCAAAACTCATCCCTCATCTTCCAACTCAATTTCCATCATTTTATTTCAGTTTTTAGATATATCTTGTCTAGTTCTACCCTTAGCTAGCCTAGAATAAGTTTAGAAATAATTGTTTTAAATTCTCATATTTACATTTCCTTTTAATTTCCATCATTAAGAGTGGAGATGAAGGGACTTGTAAATTGATTTGGATGTCTAGCTTCCTTGTCCTTTAAAAGGAGGCCTAGGTTAGCTTGCAAGACACAATTCAATCATCAAATATATTTCACCTTTTTCCTTGAAATTGAGAGTGATTCTCTTTTCAACCTATCTACCTTTTTCCACTCAATTCTTGTTGAGTTTTCTTGACAAGTCTACTAAGACCAATATTGCCTTCTCATTGGAAGAAGGAGGTGTTGGCCCCATCATCATTCCCCCTCAATTTTGGCAATGAAAGCTTTCTTTTCTTGGACCTTTTTTGGTATCAAGGAGGAGGAGTCGCCAAAGGCATAACACCATCTTTGCCTTGGCAAGGATCCGGGAGGAGTCGGCGGCCATATCCGTTCGTTTCACAAGCTTCCGCATTGTTTTGTTTTTGTGCATTCGGATCCACAACCAGATTGACATTTTCGCCTCATTAATCATACCTACCGCATGTTGCTCCTTTGTTAGCTAAATCTGCTCCTCGTGTTTCAGGATACCCTCCGGAATCACATCAATTGGTATCGAGCCAATTGCTCAACAAAGAGAAGTTTTTCTACCCTTTTCTTTTTATACATAACATATATCATTTTTGTTATCATTGTGTTTTTCTCAGTTGTTCTTGCCATTTTTAATTTCTTGTTCCAGTGTTCTCCAATCTGCATAGAAAAAAATAAAAAAATCGCATCTTATTTGCATTGAAAAACAAGTCGACATTGGTTCAACTTTGTTGTGATTCGAGAAAAGACAATTTGAAGAATTCTTGGAACAATTTCAAACAAATGGAAAGAAAAAGAACAACCTCGAGCCTTTTCAAACTGTTCTTTCAAAAGTTGCGGAATATCCTTTTCCAAAACCCACAAAAGAACCGTTTTCCTTCAACTGTTAAGGTTTGTTTGAGGTTTTATTTTATTGTGTCTTTTGTGTCTTGTTTTGAATCACTTTTTCAAGAATTGTTTAGCAAGAAAAAGTTGCTAGGTTTATAAAGAGAATCTGTGAGTTTTTAGAGAAAAAATGGTTGATGAAGCATTGCTAGAACAATTTCGAAGAATGTTGCAAAAACAAATGGCTCCACTAAATGCAAGGCTTGCCAGTCTTGAAGTTGGTCGAAGAGAGGAGGAAGAGCGGGAATCTCGAAATGAGGAAGATGACCGCCAGTCAAATATTGATCAAGAAGATGATGTTCCACCTCACAACAATCAAAGGCAAAGAGATATGGCTCATTAGGTTTACCGAAACTTCAAATTGCAAATTCCACCTTTCTATGGAAAAAGCAACCCGGATGAGTACCTTGATTGGGTAAAGAAATGTGAATTGGTATTTAATTGCTTTGATTATACCACTGAACTCAAGGTTAAATGGGTCGTTGTTGAGTTTCATGGTTATGCCCTCACATGGTGGAATCAAGAAAATCGCCTTGGATTAGGTCCTCAAATTTGGGAAGAATTGAAGATCCAAATGCAAGAGAGATTTGTGCCATCATACTACACTCGAGAATGTTTCCAACGCCTTCAAACACTTGTCCAAGACACTAAATGTGTTGAGGACTACCAAAAAGAGTTGGAATCTGCCCTTTTGAGAGTCGATGTTATTGAAAAGGTGAAGCAAAAATGTCTAGGTTCATTCAAGGACTTTTACGACATTGTGATGACCTTGGAATTATGTGAGTACAACAATATTCACGAGTTGTTACATAAAGCCAACCGAATTGAAAGAAAACTCAAGAAATGGAGCACTTACAACATGGCTAAAAGATCAAACCAGTTGCCGAAAGATTCACAAAGTACACCCCCACATCCAAAAAAAGGTACCCCTTCCAAATCTCCCACATCTACCCCTTCCACTTCCCAGAATCGCTCCCAAATCCATCCCCCTTCCAAACCCCTTCATGAATTTCACTGCTAGAAATGCACAGGTATGGGTCATTATGCTCATCAATGTCCAAATCCGAAAGTTATACTCATGAGAGATGGAGAATGGTACAGTGAGGATGAAGAAAATGATGAGACCGAATCTGCTCAACTGTTGAGGACGAGTATGCTCAACTTGTTGAGGAAGAGTTTGGTCTTCCGGTTGAAGGCACTCTCCTAGTAACAAGGCAGTACTACAGGTGCAACCAACCCTCAATCATGTCAAAGGGAGAATCTCTTCCATTCAAAAGCACTTGTGAATGGTAAAGTATGTTCACTCATTATTGATTCCGGTTCTTGCACTAATGTTGCTAGTTCTCATATGGTGAATAAGTTAGGACTTGCTACTCACAAGCATCCTCTATCCTACCTTCTTCAATGGATGGATGACACAGCTCATGCCAAGGTAAATTGTCAAGTTGAAGTACCCCTCAAAATTGGCAATTATGAAGACAAGGTACTTTGTGATGTTGTACCTAAGATGATTGTTGCCCCTGGTAGTATGATAAGCAAGTTGTGCATGATGGTGTGACCAACTGATACACCATTCAACACGTTGACTGAAAGATTACCTTGGTGCCTTTAACACCCCAACAAGCCCACGCCGATCAGATCCAACTCCAAAGTGAGTCCGAGGGTAAGGATGGTAAACTTAAGGGCAAAGTTGAAAATAAAAAGAAATCCCATGTGGATTTGCAAGAGTCAAAAGTCTCTTGGGATGGTGAAGGAATAAATAGCGAAAAGAGTGGTAAAAGAGAGAATGAGAGAAGACAAGAGTGTTTCCTTTCCATAGACAAAGAAAAACACATCAAGAAAGCTCTTTTGAGTCAAAAATGTTGTTCTCTTTTTACATAACAGCTGTCTTCTAACAATGGATCAAGAGGAAGAAATTCCTTCTTTTATTTATTTGTTGTTGCAGGAATATCAAGACCTTTTCGAAGATCTGATTGGTTTACCTTTATACCGAGGTATTGAGCATCAAATCGATCTTATCCCGGAGAACCATTACCAAATCGGTCCCATTATCGAACCAACCCCGAGGAAGCTAAAGAGATACATAGGCAATTCCAACAGCTTCTTGCAAAAGGGTACATCCGAGACAGCTTGTCCCCTTGTGCCGTACCCGTGCTTCTGGTACCTAAAAGAGATGGTTCAAGGCGGATGTGCATGGATAGTCGCCCCATCAATAAGATTACCATCAAGTACCGACATCCCATTCCACGCCTTGATAACATGCTTGATGAACTTTCAGGTGCTAAGGTATTTTCTAAGGTTGATCTTAAGAGTGGTTATCACCAAATTCGCATGAAAAAGGGTGATGAGTGAAAAACCGCCTTTAAGACCAACATTGGTTTATGTGAGTGGCTTGTCATGCCATTTGGATTAACCAATGCCCTTCTACTTTTACGAGACTCATGAACCATGTTTTAAGGAAATTCATTGGAAAATTCGTTGTGGTTTATTTTGATGACATTTTGATCTATAGTCATACTTTATCTCAACACGTTGAACATCTGCGGTTATTGTTTGAAACTCTTCAAGAGAAAAGCTTTATGCTAATCTTAAGAAGTGTACTTTTGCTTCTAATCAGATTGTGTTTCTTGGATATGTTGTTAGTGAGAAAGGACTAAGTGTTGACGAATCCAAGGTGCAAGCCATCAAGGATTGGCCAAACCCTACTAGTGTGACCGAGGTTTGATCTTTTCACGGTCTTGCTAGCTTTTACAGACGTTTTGTGAAGGATTTTTCCACTATAGCCACCCTACTTAACGAACTTGTCAAGAAAGAAGTACCATTTGTTTGGGGTGACAAGCAAGAGAAAACGTTCAACCCGTTGAAAGAAAAGTTGACACAAGCTCCAGTCCTTTCACTACCTGATTTTGGTAAGATCTTTGAAGTTGAGTGCGATGTGAGTCGCATAGGTATTGGTGCAGTTCTCACTCAAGAAGGTAAACCTATTGCATACTTTAGTGAAAATTGAGTGGTGGTCCTTTGAATTATTCAACATATAACAAAGAATTATATTCTCTTGTGAGAAGTCTTGAGGTATGGTCTCATTATCTCTTGCCTAACGAATGTTTCATTCATACTGACCATTATTCATTAAAGTATTTGCAAGGTCAAGGTAAACTTTCAAAAAGACATGCAAAATGGATGGAATTCGTTGAATCTTTTCCTTACTTAATTAAGTTTAAGAAAGGTAAAGAAAATGTAGTGGCAGATGCATTGTATAGAAGGTATGCTTTATTCAGCATGTTGAACAGTAAGGTTTTAGGATTTGAACAGATGAAGAACATGTATGGTGAAGATATTGACTTCGGATCTGTTTACAAAGCATGTTTGTCTCAACCTGTTGACACTTATTGCATATTTGATGGATATCTCTTTAAAGCTAACAAGCTTTGTGTTCCTAGGGGTTCCATCCGAGAGCTACTTGTAAGGGAAGCCCATGGAGGAGGACTTATGGGACATTTTGGTTAGCTCAAGACCTTGGAAGCTCTCAAAGAGCATTTCTTTTGGCCGAACATGAAGAAGGACATGGACAAATTTTGTGCTCACTGTGTTACATGCAAAAAGGCTAAGTCTAAACTTGAGCCTCACGTGTTGTATACTCAACTCCCTACTCCTTCTGTACCTTGGGTTGACATATCAATGGATTTTGTTCTGGTCTTCCTAGGACTCAAAATGGGCATGATACTACAAATGTTGCAAATTTATTCTTTAAGGAGGTTGTTAAATATCATGGATTGCCTAGGACAATAGTAAGTGATAGGGACACCAAATTCCTAAGTCACTTTTGGAAGACATTATGGGCTAAACTTGGTACTAAGCTATTGTTTTCAACATCTAGTTACCCACAAACTGATTGGCAGATCGAGGTAGTTAATAGAACAATGATACAATTTCTTAGAAAACTCCTTAGGAAGAATTTGAAGCAGTGGGAGGAGTTTATTCCACATGTTGAATTTGCTTACAATAGGGTTTTTCATACTTCAACAACTCATAGCCCTTTTGAAATTGTTTACGGTTTCAACCCGTTGACTCAATGGACATATTGCCTTTACCTTTTAATGATGCAGCTCATAAAGATGGAGCATTGAAAGCAAAACAAATGAAGGAGTTACATGAGAAGGTGAAAGAAATGATCTCCAAACAAAATGAAGCATATGCAATTAGGGCAAATAAAGTTCGAAAAAACATCACCTTTGAAGTTTGTGATTGTGTATGGTTACACTTGAGAAATGAGAGATTCCCTCAAGAAAGGAAGAATAAACTCGTCCCAAGAGGAGATGGTCCCTTCCAAGTGGTTGCAAAAAGGAGAGATAATGCCTAAACTATAGATGTTCCTAGTGGTAAATATGGAGTACATGCAACATTTAACGTTATAGATCTTTCCCCTTGAAGGTACTATGGAAGATGAGATTACGAGGTCGGAATCTTTTGAAGAAGGTGGGAGTGACGTGGAATAGGCCCAACCCAAGCCCAAACATCAAGATCCGCTCGTTGGCCTTGGTGGACCTATGACAAGGAGCCGGACCAAGAAGGCTAAGTACGCTCTCAACATGTTGATGCACGCTTTGCAAAGGTGAGGAGCAAAGTGAAGATATCCACAAAGATGAAGGAAAAGTGCAAGCACTCCTCAATTTGGGCCAACCCAATTCTCAAATTGTGCAAACAATTTTCAACATTTCGGTTTGGGCTCAACCAAATGACAATTTGGCCCAAGTGCATGGTTCACGAATCTCTCAACCTGTTGAGTTTCCAACTGGCGCATTCAATGCATTTCCAAGGCTTCCAACCGTTCACTTCTCTTCAAGGACGAACTTCAGCAGCCTTGAGGACTCAAGAGTCATCCAAAATCATCCAGAAACCATTAGTGAAGAAGGAGTTACAAGCCTTGAAGCCCCCGTCAAGAGCACTTAAATGAGGATCATTTACTCCTCATTTATTTGGCCAAAACTCATCCCTCATCTTCCAACTCGAATTTCCATCATTTTATTTCAGTTTTTAGATATATCTTGTCTAGTTCTACCCTTAGCTAGCCTAGAATAAGTTTAGAAATAATTGTTTTAAATTCTCATATTTACATTTCCTTTTAAATTCTATCATTAAGAGTGGAGATGAAGTGACTTGTAATTTGATTTGGATGCCTAGCTTCCTTGTCCTATAAAAGGAGGTCTAGTTTAGTTTGCAAGACACAATTCAATCATCAAATATATTTCACCTTTTTTTCCTTGAAATTGAGAGTGATTCTCTTTTCAACCTATCTACCTTTTTCCACTCAATTCTTGTTGAGTTTTCTTGACAAGTCTACTAAGACCAATATTGCCTTCTCATTGGAAGAAGGAGGTGTTAGCCCCATCATCATTCCCCCTCAATTTTGGCAACGAAGGCTTTCTTTGTCTTGGACCTTTTTTTTGGTATCAAGAAGGAGGAGTCGCCAAAGGCATAACACCATCTTTGTCTGGGCAAGGATCCGGGAGGAGTTGGTTTCCATGTCCGTTCGTTTCACAAGCTTCCGCATCGTTTTGTTTTTGTGCATAACATTCGACTAGGGACATTTAAGAATCTTTGTTATTCCAGGGTTATCATATTATATTAGTTTATTATTAATGCACAAATATAAACAAACATAATAACTTGCACAATTCATTTGATGAATATAGTTTAAATGTTCTATGTCCAAAACCAACTCACACATCGATTGCCTTTTGGGCACAACTCCTACAGACTCCCACTTGCACTAAAGTCAATCTTCCACACATTTTATCCCTATGGATCTAGAGTGGCCCTCACGCTTTTGTTGCGTTAGGGGTTTTGTAAGAGGATCTGCCACATTGCTATCTGTGTCTACCATTTGTATGCTTATGTCACCTCGCTCAACTATCTCACGGATGAGGTGATATCGTCGAAGAATGTGTTTGGATCTCTGATGAGACCAGGGTTCCTTTGCTTGCTGGCACTAGGAACCACCCCAAGTTAAGTTACAAACTTCTTGATCTAAACAACCTCCTTCGCAGCATCCTAGGAGGCTATATACTTAGCTTCGCTTGTCGAGTCACTACTATCTACCGCTTGGAGCTCTTCCAACTCACAGCATCACCATTTAAGTAAAACACATATTCTGATTGCGATCTAAAATCATCAATGTTAGTTTGAAACTTGCATCTGTGTAACCACATCATTGGAATTAGTCATGAGAAATCCATATCTCTCTAGTTTATTCCGAATCGACAACTTCTACATAATTCATGTGTTACTTGAACAGGTTCCCTAACCACAACTTCTTGTAGTTCTGTCCTCGCTCCTCCTCAGGTTCAAGTTCCCAAACTCTCATAAATGACAAGTAGAGACGTTTCCCATTCCATATCTCATATGGTGTCATTTGAACCATCTTTGAAGGAACTCAGTTATGTGTGAACGTTGCCGTTTGTAGAGCATAGCCCCAGAAAGAGACTGGAAGATCAGTATGACTAATCATCGATCGAACCTTGTCCAACAGAGCTCGATTTCTCCTTTGCAACACACCATTCATTTGTGGTGTTCCTGGAGGAGTGAGGTGTAAGAAAATGCCATATTCCTTAAGATAATTAAGGAATTCATGGGTGAGGTATTCCACACATCGATTAGATCGAAGTTTTTTAATCCTCTTCCCAAGTTGATTATCTACTTCATTTTTGAATTTTTTGAACTTTTCAAAGGATTTAGACTTGTGTGCCATAAGGTACACAAAACCAAATCTACTGTAATCATCAGTAAATGTGATGAAGTATTGGTACCCTCCTCTAGCATGATTGCTCATTGGTCCAGATACATCATTATGTATGTGTTCAAGTAACTCAGTTGTCCTTTCTCCTTTTCCGGTGAAAGGCATTTTTGTCATCTTTCCAAGTAAATAAGCCTCACACGTCTCATATGATTTATGATCAAATGAGTCCAAATGTCCACTACGGTGGAGCTTGGATATGCGTTTCTTATTTATATGGCCCAAACGAAAGTTCCAAAGGTATGTATCATAAGAATCACTATGCTTGATCCTTTTGGTATCAATATTCAAGATTGGACTTTCAAAATTTAGAACATATAAACCGTTGTCTAGTCTCGCACTGCCATAGTAAATCTCATTCAAATAAAATGAACCTCAATGGTCTTTTATCATAAATGATAATCCTTTCTTGTCCAAACAAGAGATAGAAATCAAATTTCTAGAAATGGTAGAAACATAATAACAGTTCTCAAGTTCCAAAATAAGTCCCGAAGGTAATGTTATGAAACACGATCCTATAGCAACAGCCGTAACTTTTGCTCCATTGCCAACTCATAGATCAACATCGTCCTTTGCCAGCATCCTATTTCTCTTTAGTTCCTGCACATTTGAACAAATGTGAGAACCACATCCAGAATCTAAAACCCAAGATGTAGAAGTGGAAACATAATTCTCAATGACGAAGATACCTGAAGTCAAAGGTTCCATAGCCTTCTTCTTCCTTTCTTCCAGCCAAAGCTTGCAGTTGCGCCTCCAATCTCCCAGTTTCCCCCATGGAAGCATTCCTACTCTTTCTTGGTAACAACCCCAGTAGGCTCCAGTGCATGGGTAATCCCATGGGTAACACTTCTTTTACCCTTCCCCTTTTATATCTTGGCATCCTCAATCATACTCTTCTCAAAGTCATCCTCAAAATTTTGTATCATTAAGAGCATGACTGAGAGTGGAGTATCAACATCTATCCTAATGAAATTGTGGGTGAGGTCATTTTATCTCTCTGGGAGAGCAACTAGGATGAGATTATTTTCCAAGTCGTGTGGCAGTGGTGACCCGAGATTCTCCAGTTCCTCGATATATCGAATCATTTTCATCAAGTAAGGAACAACTTGGTCTCCCTCTATCATCAAATCACACTGAAACCATGCACTGGTTGCCACAAACCTCTCTTGGGATTTTGCGCTTTCCAGTATGTCAAATGCATCCCTCTTGTCTTGTAGCACTTGCATAATAGGGTGCATTGAGGAAAGCATGAGTTCTGCTACATCACCGGCATCTACTCGATGCTTATTGTAAGCATCCCACTCCTCTTGTGGAACACTGACGGCTAGCCTCTTAGGCAAAGGCTTCTCGAGGACATAAAATTTCCCTTCCTCTTTGAGAACGTTTCTTAACTTGTAGTACCAGGTGTGGAAATTAGTCTCATTAAGCTTTCCTTTTTCAAGGACAGATCGCAACAATATTTTCAAAGCGTTATGCGTCATGGTTATCTACAACATGTAAACATACTTAGGTAAGAACATAATTAGGACTTTTATTAAAATTACTCCCACTATTTTCGTAAAGATAATAGCCCTCACCAGTATCTCGGAATACCTGAAGCGCATAGGTATTCTAGTGGTCTCAATTGTTACCGACACCCGGTGAGTGCTTAAGTTAATCACGCGATTAAGTGCTAATACCGGGATTAGTGAATTTTGTGTGGCTCGGGGCTTATAATTAAACATGTGAAGCATGATTTGTGTGTGATATGATATCCTAAGGGTTGTGTTCTGATTTCGTTTCGATCGGAGAAGCAGTTTGAAAGTTGTAATTTTCGGGTTGGACTAAATTGTAACTTTTGAAAGTTTGGGGGCCAAAATGTAAAAGGAAGATCTGTTTGGGTAGCCACCATCTTTGCCACGTTTCGGCCATGATGGCTAAGTTAAAATAGAATTGTAAGATTAAAACCTAAGTGTCTGACTTAGTTGTTATTGGACGTCATAATGTTAGTGACGGATCTGTTAATTCATAATTTCGAGAGGGGAAATATAGGAGAAATAGAGGGGGGGTCCTCTATTTGTATTTAGTGAGTATTGGGAGATTCCGGTGATAGTGGACAGTTTTTGTTAAACGTTACCCTTTTTAGGTGTGGATAATGAATGCATTTACAGTCCAAGATCAGAGTGGCATTATTGTAATATCTCGATATAGTGTGATAGCGTGTCATAAGAGCACGTGTCCTTAATACGTTCGGGAGTATAGTGCCCGGGGTCATTCCTTGGTATGTTCGGGTCCATTATGTCTGGTGATGTCCTTGTGCGGGTTTATGAATTTTTTAATGGGGCCCTTGTTTTGGGCTATTGTTTGGGCCTTTATGTAGTTTGGGCTTGGCGGCCACCAAGTCCCCCCTAGTACTTTGGGCGACTGTAAGGAGTCCAAATTTTTCTAAGTAGTTTTTGACTTTGGAATGACAACATTCGGGTACTTGAACCCCTTCCCGAGATACATAGTTCGGGCTTTTGAATCATTTCCCGAAATACATAGTTCGAGGTTTTGAATCACTTCCCGAAATAAATAGTTCGTGGTTTTGAATCATTTCCCGAAATACATAGTTCGGGGTTTTGAATCATTTCCCGAAATACATAGTTCGTGGTTTTTGAACTATTTCTCGGATGATAATGTCCGAGAAATTGAGGATGATCCTCCTCTCGTATTGAACAATGTTCGGACGTTTGAGCTTTTTCCCGGATGATAATGTCCGGGAAATTGAGGATGTAATGTCCTCCTTTCGTCTCGAACAATGTTCGGGCTTTTGAATTATTTCCCGGATGATAATGTCCGGGAAATTGAGGATGTAATGTCCTCCTTTCGTCTCGAACAATGTTCGAGCTTTTGAGCTATTTCCCGGATGATAATGTCCGGGAAATTGAGGATGTAATCCGGTTCCTTGTCTTGAGGATGTAACCTCGAAGCCCCGTCTACGTATAGAGTCTAGACCAGATTTTCCTCGCTTCGAGCATTCATCTACGGACTTTTGGGACAATTCAGCAATGAAATCAACCAAAGCCTGTGCCTTCATCGCTCTCCTTGGTTCATACTTGATCTCATATTCACTCGAGCTTCGATACACCATTTTGATAATCTCCCGAGTGATTTACGCGCTTCCGGATGTCCTTGACAAGGAGGTTACTCCGTCACGACAATGGAGAACCCGAGGAAGTATGACTTCAATCTTCTGGCTGAGAGGACCAAGGCCTACACTACTTTCTGAATCATCGGGTAGTTAAGCTCGGCTCCATGCAGTGACTTGCTCACATAGTAGACCAGCCACATGCTTTCCTTAGTCGTCTCGGTCGCGACTGATGAAAATTTTCCGCGACGACTAAAGTCACGGCCTTCTCTCCTACCGCTAAGTATACGAAAATGGGCCTATCCTCGGTTGGTTGCCGAAGGGTAGGCATCTCCAAGAGATAAGCCTTGATTTCCTCCGAAGCCTTCTAACAATCGGGATTCCAATTGAATTTCACTCGATCCTCTGCGTTCTCTTCCTTTGATTTTTTCTCCCCTTTCTTCACACCAATTCTTTCGGGTTCCGCACCATCCTTAATTACGAGTTTGAGGAAAGGGCGGCACTTGTCCCCGTACCGTGATATGAAGCGACTAAGGGCTGTAATTTTTCCGAGAAGCCTCTGCACGTCCTTTATCGATGAAGGTGTCTTTGAGTTCAGCAGAGCTTTGACTTTTGCCGGATTCGCATCGATGCCACGCTCGGACATCGTGAACCCGAGGAATTTCCCGGTAGTTACTCCAAAAACACACTTGTCCGGATTCAACCGAAGCCCGTACTTCCGAATCTTACTGAACACTTCCTCTATATCCCGGATGAGATCGGTTTCCTCTTTTCTTTTGATAACAATGTCGTCGACGTATACTTCGAGAATCCTCCCTATCTGCCCGGAGAAGACTTTATCCATCAATCTTTCGTAAGTTGCTTCGGCATTTTTTAGTCCGAAGGGCATTCTGATGTAACAATGTGTGCCAGAGTCACTTATGAAAGATGTCTTCTCCTCATCTGTTGGGTTCATTTAGATCTAATGATATCCGCTGTAAGCATCAAGGAAGGAAAGCCTCGCATGTCCGGTCGTAGAGTCCACGAGCCTATCGACCGGTGGAGTAGGATACAAATTCTTCGGGCAAGCGTCGTTCACATTCGTGAAGTCTATGCACATGCGTAGTTTGTCGTTATCTTCCCGGGTTGCCACTACGGGATTACTCAACCATTCGGGATACGAAACATCTCTTATGACTTATGGATCGAGAAGCTTCGAGATTTGTTCTTTGATGAATGCCCTTTTGAGCGGGGTGTTGTTTCTTTTCTTGTCTTACGTGTCTAGCGTTCGGTCGACGTGTAAACTGTGTTGGATTACTTTCGCGTCAATCCCAAGCATATCACTTGGAGAGTAGGCGAATAGATTTTTATTCATTTCAAGGAGATTTACAAGTTTTGCCTTACGCCCTTTGGCATGTCTTTGCCAATTCTCGTAGTTCGGTCTCTTTCGAGCGACTTCGCGGTCGCCGTCGTTTCCTCCTCGTCCTCCTTCGAGCAACTCGGCCCTTCCGAGCCAAAGTCATGACGTCCTTTGCCTCCCTCGGCTCACGAAAATCGAGGTATCGCCTTCATTGGTTTCAAAAGTGACCGTGAGGTCCTTCACGTCACTTCTCATATGAATTGCCCCACGAGGTTTTGTCACGACCACCCCGCCCGGTTGCGAGTCGGCCCGTTCGGAAGCGGAAGCTACGACGGAAAGCGCGGAATCGGTACTACCGAAACCCGCTACGTGCAGTGGTCCCATGACCCGGCCCGCAATAACAGAGTGGTCGTACTACGACCTGCAACCTGCAGAACACATACATGGCAAGTATACACAACAACCTAACAATCCAACATGCAATTCATGGAATACCTTTCATTACTCATGATAACCAAATGACAGAAACCAATTCGTACATAAAACCAAAACAAGCAAGTGGGGCTCCGCCTCGACTCGAAAAGCGAATACTGAGAATCAAAACATATTCCGTCATATTCACCATATACAAACTTCATGATCTGAACTAAATGCATGCACCTACAACTACAGAGCCATCAAGTACACCCTAGAATACCTAGGTGCGGAATCAGGAAACCTCTCGCTTAGAAGATACCCGCACGTAGTACTGCTGCTGCTGGTAAACCACAACCAAAGAGAGAAAGGAGAGTTAGCCAACTGTAAATCCATCAGAACTGAAATCAGATACATCAACCAGAACCTCTACCGAAGCTACCCCTTATAACAGAACAGAAGTTCCTCAAAGGAACTGTCGATACCTGAAACCAAAACCAAAAGCACCGCGGATCTCTAGTCCGTCGGCTGCTTGTCAGTCCAACCTGAAAGGTGGTAAACAAATAAAAGGGTGAGTCCTCGGAAGGACCCGATAAGGGCTGAGGTAAGATACAGTTTGCAGATGTGTTGTTAAACCGAACCTGCAAAACAGAACAAACACAAACACATATATATATACGTATGCATGTATGCAAAGTCAGAGGTGAGCCGGAACCCATCATACGCGGTCCAACCGCCGAGCGACCCAAAACGACAGCCCTCTCTAAGAGGTCGAATGTACGTAATGCAATGCGAATGAAGCACGGTACCGGCAGGGTCGCGATCCCCAAACCGTCGTAGGGTCACGAAGTATACCGACTCCCGGTGCGTGTATACGTAAAGTGTCGGCACCCTCCAGCGGACACACGAAGCAATACTGCACTCCGGTGCGTGTACAAACAGAATGTCGGCACCCTCGGTGCAGACAACTGCGAAACGAACCAAGGAGCACCCGTGGCCATCCGGGTCTCGTCACGAATGTAACCACATGATAATAATGCATATGCGAAACAGAATATAATATATCAAAACATATAAACAGAAATATCAGCGCCTAGCGCGGATATGCGTAACAACATTTACACCGTGGCCTCCAAGACCACCCGGCCTTGAAATGTAACAAGTACAAACATGTACCCTACCATATGACAGTCCCGGGATCACCGAACCACCGTCCTCAACCCGGGAACCCGTCTCAACTAAACCCGTATACATAAAGTCCCATACCGGTATGTAACGAGAGAAGTTGAACCCTTACCTCGAAACAACGCCTGCAAAGACAATTCCCGGGAAATCCCGACTCCCGCCCGTAAAGTGCAAATCTGAACTCGATGGTACCACACTTTGCTCCACCAACGCAGTAATTAAGTCAAGAACCATAAACCAATCAAAACACGTCGAATACAACCCCGAAACCAAATCCGCACAATCCCGCACTTTCTGTAAAAATCCACGAAAGCTCGGTTTCACGAACCGAGCTAGAACATCCTTATTCATACACGCTTAAACACATCCAAGCCATTAAACCCCATTTTCCGGACATTTTACCGATAAACCCGCATAAAGGTAACTTTCCCATTTATTATCCGAAACCGACGCGTTTCAAACACCATACCGCACCTAAATCCAACCCCGATACCAATTTACCATCCAATTTAACCAAATTACAACACCAACCTAGAGAAAGATTCCATGGAACAATTCGGCCCTTTACCAACATTTTACCTAATTTCCAATCCAATCCATTCAAGCCACCAAACAATCATTCTAACCACCAATTCCACTTCCTAACCTTGATTACTAACCAATTTCATCCAAATCACCAAAATTCAACATAAACCCTAATTACACTATTCACTCAATTTGGGGCTTTTCTTCTCAACCAATTTTCCACCAAATTGAAACCATAGAAAGCCTTAGAATCATGCTAGGAACCACATATCCAAAGCATGATCCAAGAACACAACAGATGATCTATGTCACCGCACGCCACCCGAGCCCGGTTGCGGAGGCGGGGGCGCCGGGACGCCGGAAGCGGAAGCCGGAAAACAAGAGATGGCAGGTCCATCGAGACCCGCCGCGCGTAGCGGACCCAAAGAGCGAAAGGATTATGGAAGCAACCTACAAATATTTCGCGCATATAACTGAAAATAAAATCCAAACACACAATTCATGCATTAACAACAGAGTAAGCCCCGCCCTCCGTGGACGAGTGCTTACGCACCAAAACATATATACATACAGAATTCACAGAACCTAAGGTGTCTAGCAAGCGCCAAGCGCTCAGAACATATACAGAACAGAATATACAAATATATATATACAGACATACAATCATCATAGCAATACAGAAAGTGTGCATATGCAACTACAGAGCCAGCCTTAGAATCTATGTAACAAAATACCTTGCGCGGGATTCACACCAAGTACACAATCCCGGACCGCAAGGTGCAACTGCTGCAAAACACACCCAAGGTAGAACCCTCACGGAATCCTACTCCGCAGGCCGCTTATCAGGTCTACCTGAAACCCAAAAACAGAACCCAAAGAAGGGTGAGTCCTAAAAGGACCCGTAAGGGATATGGGGTAAGGTAAGTATATGTAACCCTGCAAAACAGAAAGATAGCAATATATGCAATGAACACGAATAACATGCATGTACGAGAAAATAGATCGGAGTCCCGAAGGACGTGCGATTGTATTTCGCCATAACCCTTATAATAAATCGGAACGACACCTCCACTAAGGGAGTCGGAAGCCGAAGCTAATCTGAAGCATGGTGCACCACCGGGTAGCGAACCCACAATCGTCGTAATGTTAGCAGACAGTATGCCATAAGGCATACTCCTATAAACTACGAAATATGCCCAAAGGCATAATATTCCGAAATACTAATGTAGCAGAAAATGAAACCAAAACATATACTTAGCTTACCAAAACAACGTAACCAAACCCTTACCTCAAAATCCAGTGTTGGACCGATTCTGGATAACACCTACACCGTGCCCGAAACTTAGAACTCCTCTTTTCCTAACCTCTGAACCTCAGAATCTGTCAAACCAAGTTGAATTAGCATCCTTATCAACCACACTACCAAATTACAACCCCCGACCCCAAAACCGAAAATCCGGCAGAATTTCCGTAAAATTCCAGATTTCCACAGAAACTTCAGAATTCAGAACCAACCTAGACAATGCAAGATTATACATTGACAAACATCATACAATAAGCAGAACTGATCAAATCCAACCTTAAACCCTTCATTACCCGCCATTTTCCGATAATCCCGCTTAATTGTAACTTTTCCATTTCTTAACCGAATTCAACATTTCAAACTTCCATCCACTCCTAAATTCAACCCCAACACCATATTAACATCCAATTTAACCAAAATGGAACTCCAACATTGAAAAAGAATCATTCCAAAATTCGGTTCTTAACCAACTTTTATCCAACTTCCAATTCAATCCATTCAAGCTACCAAACAACCATTCTAATCACCAATTTCACTTCTAAACCAAGCATGCTATCCAATTGCATCCAAACAACAAAATCCAACATGAACACACACCTAAACAAATCGGCCAAAAGGGGGTTTTTACCTCAACTTGTTTTCCATCCAATTGAATCCACACATAAGCTTAGAATCATGCTAGGACTAACATACTTGAAGCATGAAACAAGATAACAAACACACACCATTTTGGAATTTATTCCCTAAAATTCGGCCAACACAAGTTCTTCATCCAAGATGTGTTTTCCAAAATCCAACACTTGATTAACACTCTCCTACAACCCAAGGACAACATACTAAAACATGGGAGGAAGAGAATCATCCTAGCTTATAGCTAAGAACAAACCCAACATTTGCCAAAACTCCTCTTTTCACCACTAAACTTCAAAACTAAAGAGAAAAGAGGAGTAGGGAGGGTGCTTACCACAAGTAGCATCCAATTTCTCTTTGATTTCTACCAAGAAGAAGAAGTTCAAGCTTGGAGGTGAGCAACAATGGAGGCGTCGGCAGACTTGGAGAAGATGAAGAAGAAGAAGAAATGAGATAAGTCTCATTTTATGAAAATAATAGCCTTTAAATAATTTCCTCACTTTAAGCCCATCCCTCTCTTCCTAAATTAAAACAAGCCATGTGTCCCTTCCCCTTTCCAAAATTCTGCCGAAAAAAACAAATATTGCCCATGCTGATTTTTATTAAATTTGCACCCAATTGCAAATTAACTCCCAATTTTTCCGAAAGTTCCAATTCTTTTTGCCCAAAAATAATTACCGAATTCCAAAATTAACGAAACTTGGACACGATCTTCAGAATATTATAACATTCACAAAACACTTTTCAGAAATTCATTTACCATTTCGGAGTGTCCTACCGAGCTCGCTGAACCAGAACCAAAACCCGACGTGCGAGCGTGTCAACCTGAACCGAAATTCCGTCACTCCAAAATTCTATAAAAATACCCATAAATTCCATCTTAAATTAAAACACAACTTACCCCAAAGCTGTCAGAAAATTTCCATCCCGAGCCCGGGATTCCCGTCCCGAGCCTCGGGAGTCGCCCGAACCGAACGTCCCGCCCCAAATATTAAACTCCACAACCACCTCCGGACGTCTCCACGACTCCAAAACTGCGAACGGCTTCCCAAACTGAGATCTCGAGAGTGCTACCGAGCCCGCCAGTACGTCCCGAGACGACCCGACAACCCCGGCGCCGGAAAAATATTTTGGCGGAAACGTCCGGGGGGCCCACACGACCTCAAATACGGAAGGGTTCGCCAAAATGATACTCGGATAGGGCTCGGGAGCCGCCTGAACGCCGAAAGACGTGACCCGCAGACCAAAACCGGAGCCCCGGGTCACCCGGTCGCAACCCGCTCGGGGTGACCGTAACATCCTCCCCCTTAGGACTCTTGGTCCTCCAAGAGTTGTATCAACCGGCCCAATCTTGCTCGGGGTATCGGTCCTGAATATCCTTCTCTGTCTCCCAAGTCGCATCCCAGTCGGTATGATGTGACAACTGAACATTGACCATGGGAATCAACTTGATACGGAGTCTCCTGACATCTCTATCCGTAAAGGCTACCGGTACCTCCCGATAAGAAAGATCGGGTTCATTTGTACCTCCTCCACCGGAATCGTCCGAGTCGGATCCGAATGCACTTCTTCAACATGCCGACATGGAAGACATTGTGCACAGCAGAGACTAGGAGGTAACGCCAACCGGTATGCCACCCTACCGACCCGCTCCAGAATCTCATATGGGCCGATATACCGTGGGGCCAACTTGCCCTTCTTTCCGAATCTGACTGTCCCGCGGATAGGTGCTACCTTGAGCCAAACCCTATCCCCAACCTCAAACTCCAGAGCCCTACGGCGACGGTTCGCATAAGTAGTGGTGCGGTCATTCGCGGCTTTGATCCGCGCCTGAATCAATCTGATCTTCGCCGTAGTCTACTCAATAAGCTCTGGTACAAACTCAACCCTATATTACGCATCGGTCAAGCAATGTGGTGTCATACACATCCTACCGTACAACGCCTCATATGGTGCCATACCAATCGTAGTCTGGAAGCCGTTGTTGTACGAGAACTCAATCAAAGGCAACCGCTGGTCCCAATCTCCTCCAAAGTCTAAAGTACAGCTTCGCAAAGATATCCTCCAATATCTGAATCACCCGCTCCGATTGCCCGTGCATGCATGGGTGATAAGCTGTACTCGGATGGAGTCGCGTGCCCAGACTTCATGAAAAGCCCTCCGAACCGTGCCGTGAAACGCGGATCACGGTCGAGATACAATGGAGTCTGGTACTCCATGTAATCGTCATTTGATCTCCCTGATGTAAAGCCGGGCAAGCTTCTCCAGAGGGTCCGTGATCCGAATAGGCAGAAAGTGTGCGCACTTTGTCAGCCGATCCACAATAACCCAGATAGCATCATGACGAGACCGTGTCAGGGGCAGTGCAGTCAGAAAATCCATAGTAACATTGCCCCACTTCCGAACTGGAATGGGCAAAGTCTGCAGTGTCCCTGCCGGTTTCTGGTGCTCAATCTTCACCTGGTGACAAACGGCACACCTAGACACATGTGTGGCAATGTGCCTCCTCATCCCAGGCCACCAGAAGTGAGTACGCAGATCCTGATACATTTTCTCACTCCCGGGGTGAATGATCAATCTGCTCGAGTGTGCCTCCTCTAAAATCTCATTCGGAGCTCCCGATCCTCCGGTACATAAAGGCGGTCTCGGAAGTATAGCAATCCTGCCTATCTTGAAATGCCGGTAGCAAAGACCCCTTATCCTCCCCAGATAACTTCTTCAGCCCCGGATCTCTACCTTGCGCCTCGCGCACTCTATCAAGCCACTCAGAATGTATAGTAAGTGTGTATACTTGAGCACGCTCCCAGAGCTGCCACCTGTGCCAAAGGCACGTCAGATCACTCTCCTCGGATCGGTCACCAACATCTCCTCCCTTGACCAACCCGGTATACTTCACCTTTCGGTGCATCGGCAACCGTGTTGCCCTTACCGAGAGATGTACTCGATACTACAATCATAGTCCTTAATGTATTCGAGCCATCTGCGCTGCCTCATGTTAAGCTCCTTCACAGAAACGAGATATTTCAGACTCTTATGGTCGGTAAGAATCTGAAATTTGTTACCAAGCGAGATAATGTCTCCATTGTTTCAGCGCATAGATCACTGCAGCCAACTCCGGATCATGTGTCGGATAGTTCAGCTCATGCGGTCGCAGTGCCTCGACCCATAAGCTATCACATTCCGATCTGCATCGGCACACACCCCAAACCGGATGTGGAAGCATCCGTATAGATCACATACGGCCAGCTCGGATCCGGAAGAGTCAGAATCGGCGCATGAGTCAACTGTTGCTTCAATTCCTGAAAATTCTGCTCACACCTATCAGACCAGATAAACGGTTGACCCTTCTTGGTCAACTGCGTGAGCGGATATGCCAGAATAGAAAACCACGGTTCGAACCTCCGATAATATCCTGCTAATCCCAGAAATCTCATGATCTCCCGTACCGTGGTAGGTAGTTACCAGACCTGAACTGCCCTCACCTTCTCTGGGTCCACAGACAGACCATGCTCAGAAATAACGTGTCCCAGAAAGGTGACCTCCCGGATCCAGAACTCACACTTTGAGAACTTAGCATAAAGCTGGTGTTCCCAAAGTGTCTGCAGAACTACCCTCAGATGCTCCTGATGCGAGTCCGCATCCCGAGAATATATCAGAATATCATCAATAAAGACCACCACAAATGAGTCCAAGTACGGCCGGAACACCCGATGCATCAGATCCATGAATGCTGCCGGAGCATTGGTCAGCCCAAATGGCATGACCGTAAACTCAAAGTGTCCATACCGGGTGCGGAAAGCAGTCTTAGGTATATCCTCCTCCTTCACCCTAAGCTGAAAGTATCCAGATCGTAGATCAATCTTCGAGAAACTCTCGAATCCCGAAGTTGATCAAAAAGACCGTTAATCCTCGGTAACGGATACTTATTCTTCACAGTAAGGGCATTCAACCGTCTGTAGTCTATGCAAAGTCGGAGCGTCCCATCTTTCTTCTTTACAAACAGTACCGGAGCACCCCACGGCGAAGTGCTCGGTCGGATGAAGCCCTTCGCTGTAATTCCTCCAATCGCTTCTTTAACTCCTGCATCTCGAAATGGGCATCCGATAAGGAGGAATAGATATCGGAGCAAAGGCCCGATTGCAGTAGATCTCAAACACAATTTACCGCTCTGGTGGTAATCCGTGCAACTCCTCCGGAAATACCTGCGGAAAATCTCGAACCACCGGTATACTAGATAGCTTCATCCTAGTATCCGCCTCATTCAGATCAAAACATTCCCCTACACCAACTACCGACAGCTGGTACAGAATGCAACTCTGTACTATGCGTGCGATAGTCAAACGATCCGGAGTCGTGAGAGGTAGTACCTCTCCGGATACCATAATGGTACGGGCTGCACAATCAATGTGCACGCAATTCTTGGATAGCCAATCCATCCCAAGAATAACATCATAGTTCGGCGTGTCGAGAACCAACAAGTCCGATACTATCGATGCCCGCCACGGATATCGTACAACCCCGAACCATCCCATTGGAAAACAGAAACTGACTCCCAGCAGTTTTTACTAAATACATCTGCGGCAAAGTACTAACAGGCAGGTGTAGAGATGTAACACATTTCTGTGCTACAATAGAAATGGATGCTCCCGTATCAAATAACGCATGAACAGATGTATCGTTCAGAAATACACTACCTTGCAAGACTCCCTGCTGAGTCGAGCCTCCCTGCTGGCTGGGGCCCGCCGCCGACCGGGTCCTCCACGATGACTAGGGCCTCTCGCCGACTAGGACCTCCTCGCTCTATCTCGAAAACGCGTCCCGCCCTAGGCTGCTGCGGTGGAGGGTGGCTGAAGCCGCGGTCGCCGCCGAGGTCTCGGGCCACCCACAAAACCCACGCCCTCGGCGCGTTGGGCGGTGCCCGAGATCGCGGACGCTGAAAACTACGTAACCACGCCCCACCGTCGGGGGGCAGTCCCGTACCCAGTGAGTATCCGACCCACATCGCAAACATCGGCCCTCCTACCGGTAACAAGGTCGACCCGGGTGATACCCACCACAAGTCGGACAAGGTCGTGAGGGTGGTGCTCCCCTGCCTCCGCTAGACTGCCCGGGTGCATTCTCGCCGTCCCGTAACTCTGCGGGGTCCTGCTGTGTGGAACCCCTCGAAGTCCCCTGACCCCTCTGCGAGGTGAGGCGACTCTCAACGTCCTCCTGCTCGAGGAGTTGAGCCTTGTGAACTGCCTCCCCATAAGTAGTAATATCCAACGGCCTCAGAGCCCATCTGTACTCGGGGCGCAGTCGACGGATAAACCTCTTCGCCTTCTCCTCCTCCATACCGTGGTACTGCGGTACGTAGTGGATAAGCCTGTCAAACTCCCTCTCATACTCTGCGGCAGTCCTGTCTCCCTGCTGAAGCTCATCAAACTGTGCCTGTCGCAGATCTCTAGCTGCAGCCCCGATGAACCTCCGATGGAACAGCTGTGTAAACTGCTCCCAAGTGACATCCACCTCCTGATCGGGTGCCAACCCCGCATTCGCCCTCAGATTGCCACAAGGCTCCTCCACCAATGATCTGCTCCCTCCTGCAGTTGAACGTGGCAAGGGATACCATCACCGTGGAAGGTAAGTGTAACCTCCCGGGAGCTTGTCAATCTCCATAAACCAGGTCTCCGCTGCCTCGAGACCTCCCTTACCATCAAACTTCCTAGGGTTCAACCGCTGGAACCTCTCCAACAAACGGACATCATCAGAGTCAGAGTGATGCCCCGAACCTCCCCGTCGTCGGTGGGTCCGACGGGTGGTATCAGAATCCAGCTCAATAATCCTCCGTCGCTGTCGAGGGGGCTGATGAGTCTCCTGGTCAGAACGATCGGAGCGAGCCGTGGAGCTACGCTGCAGTCGTACCCTTCGAGATCGCGGGTTCCTGCGCTCCGCGTCCTCCTCAGACTCACTCTCAGATCGGGCCCGTACATGAGTGTGGGTGGTAGTCCGAGTGTGACTACTCACTCTCCCATCAGTATGCACAGACGGTGCCACAACCGAATCCTCTCACACTTGTGGATCGCACGGAACCTGTTCGGTACTAGTGTCTCAACAACTGCTGGACCTGCTCCAGCACATGAACCAAAGCAGTGGTAGACCCCTGACCCTGCTGTACAACCGGTGGCGGGGTATGTACCCGCTCTGGCCCAGAATTCCCCTGTCTCTGCTCTCTACCTCTCGGAGGTGTGGGATTACGGTCCCCTCCCTCCGGTCGCAAATCACGCTGTCGGCGCGTGTTAACCATTCCTGAAACATTTCGGACCAAACATAGTCCAAAACAATCAGTTACCTCTAATCCCTATAGAAACTAGCAGCAGATTCCTAAGGCTCTGTAGTGCAATGCAGTACTTAACTCAGAAGTTATTTTGCAAAACAATAGAATCATGCATTTCACAGAATCACGGAAGCAATTCATGCTTATTTCACCAAATCTTTTCCTAACACACAATTTTACGTACCTGAAACTTTTCCACAATCCTTTACTTGTAATACTTTTACCAAAGTCCCGAAATTCTGGATTCCGTACTCTGCAACCACCAGGATAACTTGAAGGACCAAACTTTGCTCCACAATTTTATTTTGAAGTGGTTCGAGTAAGGAGGTGGCCAATCTCCGTACCAAACCATTCTAAAATAAAATGTAGAACAATAGTTGTCACTACAAGTCACCACTGACGACCAATATGGTCACTTACTCGCTCGATAGCAACTTGTCACCGCACGCCACCCGAGCCCGGTTGCGGAGGCGGGGGCGCCGGGACGCCGGAAGCGGAAGCCGGAAAACAAGAGATGGCAGGTCCTTCGAGACCCGCCGCGCGTAGCGGACCCAAAGAGCGAAAGGATTATGGAAGCAACCTACAAATATTTCGCGCATATAACTGAAAATAAAATCCAAACACACAATTCATGCATTAACAACAGAGTAAGCCCCGCCCTCCGTGGGACGAGTGCTTACGCACCAAAACATATATACATACAGAATTCACAGAACCTAAGGTGTCTAGCAAGCGCCAAGCGCTCAGAACATATACAGAACAGAATATACAAATATATATATACAGACATACAATCATCACAGCAATACAGAAAGTGTGCATATGCAACTACAGAGCCAGCCTTAGAATCTATGTAACAAAATACCTTGCGCGGGATTCACACCAAGTACACAATCCCGGACCGCAAGGTGCAACTGCTGCAAAACACACCCAAGGTAGAACCCTCACGGAATCCTACTCCGCAGGCCGCTTATCAGGTCTACCTGAAACCCAAAAACAGAACCCAAAGAAGGGTGAGTCCTAAAAGGACCCGTAAGGGATATGGGGTAAGGTAAGTATATGTAACCCTGCAAAATGAAAGATAGCAATATATGCAATGAATACGAATAACATGCATGTACAGAAAATAGATCGGAGTCCCAAGGACGTGCGATTCTAAATCGCCATAACCCTTATAATAAATCGGAACAGCAGCCTCCACTAAGGGAGTCGGAAGCCGAAGCTAATACAGAAGCATGGTGCACCAGCTGGGGTAGCGAACCCACAACTGTCGTAATGTTAACAGACAGAGTATGCCATAAGGCATACTCCTATAAACTACAGAATATGCCCAAAGGCATAATATTCCGAAATACTAACAGAACAGAAAATGAAACCAAAACATATACTTAGCTTACCAAAACAACAGAACCAAACCCTTACCTCAAAATCCAGTGTTGGACCGATTCTGACAACACCTACACCGTGCCCCAAACTTAGAACTCCTCTTTTCCTAACCTCCGAACCTCAGAATCTGTCAAACCAAGTTGAATTAGCATCCTTATCAACCACACTACCAAATTACAACCCCCGACCCCAAAACCGAAAATCCGGCAGAATTTCCGTAAAATTCCAGATTTCCACAGAAACTTCAGAATTCAGAACCAACCTAGACAATGCAAGATTATACATTGACAAACATCATACAATAAGCAGAACTGATCAAATCCAACCTTAAACCCTTCATTACCCGCCATTTTCCGATAATCCCGCTTAATTGTAACTTTTCCATTTCTTAACCGAATTCAACATTTCAAACTTCCATCCACTCCTAAATTCAACCCCAACACCATATTAACATCCAATTTAACCAAAATGGAACTCCAACATTGAAAAAGAATCATTCCAAAATTCGGTTCTTAACCAACTTTTATCCAACTTCCAATTCAATCCATTCAAGCTACCAAACAACCATTCTAATCACCAATTTCACTTCTAAACCAAGCATGCTATCCAATTGCATCCAAACAACAAAATCCAACATGAACACACACCTAAACAAATCGGCCAAAAGGGGGTTTTTACCTCAACTTGTTTTCCATCCAATTGAATCCACACATAAGCTTAGAATCATGCTAGGACTAACATACTTGAAGCATGAACCAAGATAACAAACACACATCATTTTGGAATTTATTCCCTAAAATTCGGCCAACACAAGTTCTTCATCCAAGATGTGTTTTTCCAAAATCCAACACTTGATTAACACTCTCCTACAACCCAAGAACAACATACTAAAACATGGGAGGAAGAGAATCATCCTAGCTTATAGCTAAGAACAAACCCAACATTTGCCAAAACTCCTCTTTTCACCACTAAACTTCAAAACTAAAGAGAAAAGAGGAGTAGGGAGGATGCTTACCACAAGTAGCATCCAATTTCTCTTTGATTTCTACCAAGAAGAAGAAGTTCAAGCTTGGAGGTGAGCAACAATGGAGGCGTCGGCAGACTTGGAGAAGATGAAGAAGAAGAAGAAATGAGATAAGTCCCATTTTATGAAAATAATAGCCTTTAAATAATTTCCTCACTTTAAGCCCATCCCTCTCTTCCTAAATTAAAACAAGCCATGTGTCCCTTCCCCTTTCCAAAATTCTGCCGAAAAAAACAAATATTGCCCATGCTGATTTTTATTAAATTTGCACCCAATTGCAAATTAACTCCCAATTTTTCCGAAAGTTCCAATTCTTTTTGCCCAAAAATAATTACCGAATTCCAAAATTAACGAAACTTGGACACGATCTTCAGAATATTATAACATTCACAAAACACTTTTCAGAAATTCATTTACCATTCCGGAGTGTCCTACCGAGCTCGCTGAACCCGAACCAAAACCCGACGTGCGAGCGTGTCAACCTGAACCGAAATTCCGTCACTCCAAAATCTATAAAAATACTCATAAATTCCATCTTAAATTAAAACACAACTTACCCCAAAGCCGTCAGAAAATTTCCATCCCGAGCCCCGGGATTCCCGTCCCGAGCCCCGGGAGTCGCCCGGAACCGAACGTCCCGCCCCAAATATTAAACTCCACAACCACCTCCGGGACGTCTCCACGACTCCAAAACTGCGAACGGCTTCCCAAACTGAGATCTCGAGAGTGCTACCGAGCCCGCTGTACGTCCCGAGACGACCCCGACAACCCCCCGGCGCCAGAAAAATATTTTCGGCGGAAACGTCCGGGGGACCCACACGACCTCAAATACAGAGGGGTTCGCCAAAATGATACTCGGATAGGGCTCGGGAGCCGCCTGAACGCCGAAAGACGTGACCCGCAGGCTAAAACCAGAGCCCCGGGTCACCCGGTCGCAACCCGCTCGGGGTGACCGTAATAATCTACTTTAGAAACAACCCTAACTTTCGCCAAAGTATGTTTCTATCCTCCATGATGTTTTTCCAACTTCTAATCATAGATTCTTACTCCCTTCATCCCAAGAACAACATACCAAAACATGGAAGCAAGAGGATCATCAAAACCCATAGCAAAGAACAAACACAAAATCCTCTTTAAACCCATTTTCCACCAAAACCTAGGCTTCCAACTTGCAAAGAGAAGAAGAGAAGAAGCTTACCTTTGATTTGCACCCAAAACCTTGTTGATTACTTGCCAAAAATTGAAAAACACTTGGAGCTTGAAAGAGAGCAAGCATGGCGGCACCAAGGGAAGGAAGAAGAAGAAGAAATGAAAGAAAAATCCTATTTCCTTATATATTTTCCATTCTTTTTCATTTCTTTTTCCCTTTTCTTTTCCATCTTTAGCCACAAAATGACATGTGTCCCTTATCTCATCTCATTTAACCGACTTCAGCCTTCCTCTTTGACCATATATTGCCAAATTTTGGGTTAATTGCAACTTAGTCCTTAAACTTTCCCAACAGCTTGCAATTTTAGCCCCAAACGCAACTTCCTAACACCAATTGAACCCAAAGCTGAACACAACCCTCGAATATCATAAAACACCCACATCCTGTTTCCAAGGTCCATTTGGAAATCCAGAGTGTTCTCTGGGCCCGTTGAACCTGCAAATCCCGACGTGCGCGTGTGTCGACTGAACCGAGAATCCCGTCATGCGAAAATTCCACAAATATTACCATAAAATCCGTCTTAAAATATAACATACTTTACACTGAGCCGTCGAAAGATTGCCATCCCGAGCCCCGGGAGTCGCCGGGACCGAACATCCCGCCTCAAAAATATACTCCGTAGAAAGCTTCGGGACGTTCTCACGATTCCAAATATGCAAACGGTTTCCCAATCCGAGGTCCCGGGAGCGCTACCGAGCCCGCTGTACGTCCCGAGACAACCCCCCAGCCCCGAAAAATATTTTCGGCGAAAACGTCCGGGGGACCCACACGACCTCAAATCCAGAAGGATTCCCAAAAATAATGTCCAGTTAAGTCTCGGGAGTCGTCTGATCGTCCAGAAACATGACCCACAGGGCAAAACCGGAGCCCCGGGTCACCCGAGTCACAACCCGCTCGGGGTGACCGTAACATTCTCCTCTTAGGACTCTTGGTCCTCCAAGAGTCACTCAGAACCATACAGATGTCGTTACCAACCAGAATATACATACTCTTTTACCGAGTATAATCGAACCACCGTCATCAGTGCGGCGGGAGTGGTAGTTTAGACTACCATCCAGAGCCTCTCGGCGGCGTCCCACCCTCGGGTGCATCTTGTTGCGCCCGAGTCGGTCTTGCCGGTATTTCTATCTTACAACCCCAGCAGTGCATCAATCTCTACCTAATCGACCCTCTACAGGTCATCCTGGAAGACATCATGTATAACAGACATAGTCGAGGGGTAAAGCCAACCTGCCCACTCGCTCCGTAATCTCTTAAGGACCGATATTCTTTGGGCCCACTACAATTGCTCTGCGCACTCGATCCTCCTCCAAATCCACGATCGGGACACATTCTGAACCTGCAGCTCCATGCTGCTCCTTACCGCCTCCAACCCATCGTAACCCATGAGAGGTAACACCTCTCCAGAAACCGTAAGGCTACGGTTAGCACAACCAATGTGCACAAAATTCTTCAACAGCCAACCCATCCCAATACCTATACCAAATTGGGAGGGGGTCCCTGGGCTGCGGAAACCTCGGGGGTGGTGAGTGTGGTTGTTCAGGTCCTGGGTTACGCTGAACCCAACTCCTAAACCTCGGAGGTGTGGGATCCCGATCCCGACCCTCCGGTACCCAATCACGCTGTCTGCGTGTGGTAACCATTACCTTAAATCAAATCCAACCAAAAACCAACTTATCCCATAATCAAAAATCCAAACCAAATAACTCTCTCTCTCTATCCAAAAGCTAGCAGCAGTATTCTAAGGCTCTGTAGTGTAATGCAATGCATGATGCAGAAATTCATTTCAGAATCACAAAACCAAATATCATAACCTTAAACACAGAAGCAGATCACGTTCATAGCACAACAATCACATCATATACCAATCAACAAAACAAAGGTACCCGGATTATGTCAGAAGCCCGCACTCGAGCTCCGCATCTCCCAAAGTCCACAATCCATCCGAAGTACCCCAACTTCCCAGAATTCTTCAAAGAACCGCCCACTGCTCCACACTTATTCCAAAGTGGTTCAAATAAAGAGCTGGCCAGACTCGCATGAACCGCCTCGTAATGAACGTAGAACAAGAGCCTGCACTTCGAAGTCATCTCCCGCAGACACTTATCCATGAACTGGCATGACTGCTCCAAAAGTCCACTCCTGGACTTGTATACTTGCCTCCAGAAACCCATACTGAAACTGATCATACCTTGCCTCTCGGGTCACACCGACCCGACCTGCTCTGATACCAACTTGTCACGACCACCCCGCCCGGTTGCAGAGGCGGGGCCAGCCGCGAGGTACGGAAGCGGAAGCTACGGCGGAAAGCGCGGAATCGGTACTACCGAAACCCGCTACGTGCAGTGGTCCCATGACCCGGCCCGCAATAACAGAGTGGTCGTACTACGACCTGCAACCTGCAGAACACATACATGGCAAGTATACACAACAACCTAACAATCCAACATGCAATTCATGGAATACCTTTCATTACTCATGATAACCAAATGACAGAAACCAATTCGTACATAAAACCAATACAAGCAAGTCGGGGCTCCGCCCTCGACTCAGAAGGCAGATACAGAATCAAAACATATTCCGTCATATTCACCATATACAAACTTCATGATCTGAACTAAATGCATGCACCTACAACTACAGAGCCATCAAGTACACCCTAGAATACCTAGGTGCGGAATCAGGAAACCTCTCGCTTAGAAGATACCCGCACGTAGTACTGCTGCTGCTGGTAAACCACAACCAAAGAGAGAAAGGAGAGTTAGCCAACTGTAAATCCATCAGAACTGAAATCAGATACACCAACCAGAACCTCTACCAAGCTACCCTTATAATGCAATGAAGTTCCTCAAAGGAACTGCGATACTGAAACCAAAACCAAAAGCACCGCGAATCTCTAGTCCGTCGCTTGCTTGTCAAGACAACTGAAAGGTGGTAAACAAATAAGGGGTGAGTCCTCGGGAGGACCCGAGTGGCTGAGGTAAGATACGGTTTGTACAAGTGTCTTGAACCGAACTGCAAAAGCAGAACAAACACAAACACACAGATATATATATATATATATATATATATATATATATATATATATATATATATATATATATATATATATATATATATATATATATTATGCATGTATGCAATGTCGAGGTGAGCCGGAATCCATCATACGCGGTCCAACCGCCAGAACGACCCAAAACGACAGCCCTCTCTAAGAGGTCAGAATATACAGAACAGAACAGAACAGAACAGAAGCACGGTACCGGCAGGGGTCGCGATCCCCAAACTGTCGTAGGGTCACAGAGGTATACCTGCACTCCCGGTGCGTGTATACGTAAAGTGTCAGCACCCTCCAGTGCGGACACACAGAACAGAAGTACCTGCACTCCTGGTGCGTGTACAAACAGAATGTCGGCACCCTCAGTGCGACACAACTGCACGTAACCAAGGAGCACCCGTGGACTCTAAGACCATCCGGGTCTCGTCACATAACAGAACCACATGATAATAATGCATATGCGAAACAGAATATAATAGATCTAAACATATAAACAGAAATATCAGCGTCTAGCGCGGATATGCGTAACAACATTTACACCCGTGGCCTCCAAGACCACCCGGCCTTGAAATGTAACAAGTACAAACATGTACCCTACCATATGACAGGTCCCGGGATCACCGAACCACCGTCCTCAACCCGGGAACCCGCCTCAACTAAACCCGTATACATAAAGTCCCATACCAGTATGTATAACGAGAGAAGTTGAACCCTTACCTCAAAACATCGCCTCGCAAAGACAATTCCCGGAAATCCCGACTCCCGCCCGTAAAGTGCAAACTAAACTCGATGGTCCCACACCGCTCCACCAACGCAGAATTGTGAACAACCATAAACCAATCAAAACACGTCGAATACAACCCCGAAACCAAAACCGCACATTCCCGCACTTTCCCGCAAAAATCCACAGAAAGCTCGATTTTACGAACCAAGCTAGAACATCCTTATTCATACACCCACAAACACATCCAAGCCATTAAATCCCAGATTCCAGACATTTTACCGATAAACCCGCATAAAGGTAACTTTTCCATTTATTATCCGAAACCGACGTTTCAAACACCATACCGCACCTAAATCCAACCCCGATACCAATTTACCATCCAATTCAACCAAATTACAACACCAACCTAGAGAAAGATTCCATGGAACAATTCGGCCCTTTACCAACATTTTACCCAATTTCCAATTTAATCCATTCAAGCCACCAAACAATCATTCTAACCACCAATTCCACTTCCTAACCTTGATTACTAACCAATTTCACCCAAATCACCAAAATTCAACATAAACCCTAATTGCACTATTCACTCAATTTGGGGCTTTTCTACTCAACCAATTTTCCACCAAATTGAAACCATAGAATGCCTTAGAATCATGCTAGGAATCACATATCCAAAGCATGATCCAAGAACACAACAGATGATCTACTTTAGAAACAACCCTAACTTTCGCCAAAGTATGTTTCTATCCTCCATGATGTTTTTCCAACTTCTAATCATAGATTCTTACTCCTCCATCCCAAGAACAACATACCAAAAGATGGAAGCAAGAGGATCATCAAAACCCATAGCAAAGAACAAACACAAAATCATCTTTAAACCCATTTTCCACCAAAACCTAGGCTTCCAACTTGCAAAGAGAAGAAGAGAAGAAGCTTACCTTTGATTTGCACCCAAAACCTTGTTGATTACTTGCCAAAAATTGAAGAACACTTGGAGCTTGAAAGAGGGCAAGCATGGCGGCACCAAGGGAAGGAAGAAGAAGAAGAAGAAATGAAAGAAAAATCCTATTTCCTTCCTTATATATTTTCCATTCTTTTTCATTTCTTTTTCCCTTTTCTTTTCCATCTTTAGCCACAAAATGACATGTGTCCCTTATCTCATCTCATTTAACCGACTTCAGCATTCCTCTTTGACCATATATTGCCAACCTTTGGGTTAATTGCAACTTAGTCCTTAAACTTTCCAAAAAATTGCAATTTTAGCCCCAAACGCAACTTCCTAAGACCAATTGAACCCAAAACTGAACACAACCCTCAGAATATCATAAAACACCCACATCCTGTTTCCAAGGTCCATTTGGAAATCCAGAGTGTCCTACCGGGCCCGCTGAACCCGTGCAAATCCCGACGTGCGCGTGTGTAGACCTGAACCAGAATCCCGTCATGCCAATATTCCACAAATATTACCATAAAATCCGTATTAAAATATAACATACTTTACACCAGAGCCGTCGGAAGATTTCCATCCCGAGCCCCGGGATCCCGTCACGAGCCCCGGGAGTCGCCCGGGACCGAACGTCCCGCCCCAAAAAATATACTCCGAAGAAAGCTTCGGGACGTTCCCACGATTCCAAATATGCAAACGGTTTCCCAATCCGAGGTCCCGGAGCGCTACCGAGCCCGCCAGACGTCCCCGAGACAACCCCTACCGAAAAATATTTTCGCGAAAACGTCCGGGACCCACACGACCTCAAATCCGAAGGATTCCCAAAAATAATGTCGATTAAGTCTTGGGAGCCATCGATCGTCCGAAACATGACCCACGAGGGTCAAAACCGAGCCGGGTCACCCGAGTCACATCCCGCTCGGGGTGACCGTAATGTTTTCTCCCGATGATTGCGTTGTAGGCGAAGGGATATCGACGACCAGCCATTTGACTATTAGTTTTGTGTATCGGGATTGTCCTTTGGGCCGGTTCCTAGGAACATGGCCGGGAGCTCGATGGACCAGAGCTGCCGTCGGACCGGGTTCACCCACTCGACTTTAGCTTGAGCCTTTCATACACCTTGGCGAACAAAGACATCAAAGATTTAAGACGTCGTCACAAAGGACCCTTTTGACATCTATGGTTCCAATCCGGAGGGTGATGATGAGCGGGTCATAATGCGGGAATCGGCAGACTTATCTTCAATCGATCGACACGGACTTATCTCTCCAAATCGGACAGACTTGTCGACCCCGTCTTACACTGTGTCCAAGGCATCAAGCTGGGAGGCTCTTCTCCCGGCATCTCTCTATAAATAGGGGATGTCCACCTTAAACCGGGTAAGCTTCTACACGCCCCCACTCCTCTCTTGCTACTTCGAGTATTCTCCTTATCTTTTACAGATTACTCGAGCAGCAAGCTTGGAGTCTCAAGAACACCATCATCATCAACCATTCAATCGGGATTCCGCTCCTATCCTCGGGAGCGAGAATATCAGTTTGGCGCCGTCTGTGGGAACGAAAGAAACAAAGAAAGTTCTTCTCGTAAACCCATATTACAAACCACAAGTAGTAAGCTATGCCAACTACCCGGAGTGCAAGTAGGCACAGTCGTCAGGGACGGAGGAATCCTCCCACGACAAACACAAACAACGATCTACGATCGGAACCATCTCCAAGTAATGTTCCCCACAAAGGGGAGAACTCTGTTCACTCAACGGAGGAAAGCTCCTCCCACATGAACCGTAACGCACTTCAGGAGCGCAACACTCCACCACCAAACACTCCACCAACGAGCCTTGATCCGGCCGTTCTGCAAACAATCACTGATGCGGTTGCTCTCAACTTGCGCGAAACGCTCGCCACCACTCTTAGGGGCGTTCTGGATAGCGTTGGAACGCTACGGACTAATCAGCCTGAACGCCCTGCTACTCCTCCTCAACAAGTAAGTAACCCTGACCCTTCTTCATCGTTACTTATCGCACTTACTAGACGATTAGAAGAAGTGGAAAATAGGGACGAAAGAGCCGGTGTTCATAATGTTTCCGAATGGGTCCGGACCACCTCTCGACCCAACCTTTCACCCAACGGGTTTTGGAAAGCCCTCTTCCATAATAGTTTCGCCAGCCTAAGCCGGACGCTACGATGGTCTCTTAGACCACGATATTCATCTCCAGCGTTACGCTTTCGCGATGGCCATCGCAAGAGCGGACGATAACACGCTCGTAGAGCCTTCACTCCACGCTCACGGAGCCGCCGCCAACCGGTATACCACCCTCCGTGATAAGCGGTTTAACTCCTTTGAGGAACTCTCCGCAACTTCTCCAACCACTTTGTGGTATCTAAACCTCCCCCAAAACGGCGGGACACCTCCTTAAAATACGGCAAAAGAAAGATGAGCCCCTCGGGAGTATATCCAGCGTTTCCAGCGTAATCTATCCAAGTCCCTAATGCGGGGAGGAAGCCCGCCTACTTGCAGCCATTCGTGGCCTCCGCTGGGAATCCCTTTTCTTTGTGGATGTGCACACTAACCCCCACCAACATGGAACAGCTCTTGAGCACCGCCTTACGGTTTATGAACACGGAAGAGGTCACTCGACCACTCGCCAGGGCCGCCGTGGCAGATCCAAAGGGTCAGCCCTCACGACCGGACTCCAGTGTCCCGAGACAAGACTTCTACGCCATGCAACAGAGAGGGGCGTATTTTACTCTTCCCCACTAAGGGATACTCGCACCAACATACTCCATGCCTTGGAACAAAAGAGGGAGGTTCCCAAGTGGCCCCGCCCCCTCTCCCAGGAAGTCGTCCGGTCTAGCACCAAGTATTGTCGTTATCATCGTGACAAGGGACACGACACTGAGGACTGTTTTGAGCTTACACGCATGATTGGGTAAATGATCGCCCAAGGCAAACGCAGGGAGTTCTTGCTCCATGATGATGGGGATCGCAGACGGGAAAATAACCGGGAGGACCACCGCTGTGGGACCGCAGACGGGTCGCTCCCAGAACCCGGATCGAGAAGGTCTGGTCGAAATTCCCCACCGAGGGGACACATCAGCGTAATCACACAATGTGAAGGCGCATCGGCGAGACGCCGTCATATGTGTCACTGCACGCCGCCCGAGCCCGGTTGCGGCGGCGGGGGCGCCGGAAGCGGAAACCGGAATGGAAAGGAATGGCAGGTCCATCGAGACCCGCCGCGCGTAGCGGACCCAAAGAGCGAAAGGATTATGGAAGCAACCTAACAAAAATTTCGTGCTTATAACCGAAAGTAAAATCCAAACATACAATTCATGCATTAACAACAGAGTAAGCCCCGCCTCCGTGGACGAGTGCTTACGCACCAAAACATAAATACATACAGAGTTCACGTAACCTAAAGTGTCTAGCAAGCGCCAAGCGCTCGAACATATACAGTAATGAATATATAAATATATACAGACATACAATCATCACAACAAATACGTAAAGTGTGCATATGCAACTACAGAGCCAGCCTTAGATCTATGAATCAAAATACCTTGCGCGGGATTCGGACCAAGTAGACAATCCCGGACCGCAAGGTGCAGCCGCAAAACACTACCAAGGTAGAACCCTCACGGAAACCTACTCCGCAGGCCGCTTATCGTGTCTACTCAAACCCAAAAACAGTAACCCAAAGAAGGGTGAGTCCTAAAAGGACCCGTAAGGGATATGGGGTAAGGTAAGTATATGTAACCTGCAAAATGTAAAGATAGCAATATATGCAATGTAATACGGAATAACATGCATGTACAGAAAATAGATCGGAGTCCCGAAGGACGTGCGATTCTAAATCGCCATAACCCTTATAACAAATCGGAATGACAGCCTCCACTAAGGGAGTCGGAAGCCGAAGCTAATACAGAAGCATGGTGCACCAGCTGGGGTAGCGAACCCACAACTGTCGTAATGTTAATGCAGACAGTATGCCATAAGGCATACTCCTACAAACTACGTAGAATATGCCCAAAGGCATAAAATTCAAATACTAGCGTAATGTAAAATGAAACCAAAACATATACTTAGCTTACCAAAACAATGTAACCAAACCCTTACCTCAAAATCCAGAGTATTAGACCGATTCTGACAACTCCTACACCGTGCCCCGAAACTTAGAACTTCTCTTTTCCTAACCTCCGAACCTCGAATCTGCCAAACCAAGTTGAATTAGCAATCCTTATCAACCACACTACCAAACTACATCCCCGACCCCAAAACCGAAAATCCGCAAAATTTCCGTAAAATTTCAGATTTCCACGTAAACGCGTAATTCGTAACCAACTCGTGCAATGCAAGATTATACATTGACAAACATAATACAACAAGCGAACTGATCAAATCCAACCTTAAACCCTTCATTACCCGCCATTTTCCGATAATCCCGCTTAATTGTAACTTTTCCATTTCTTAACCGAATTCAACGTTTCAAACTTCCATCCACTCCTAAATTCAACCCCAACACCATATTAACATCCAATTCAACCAAAATGAAACTCCAACATTGAAAAAGAATCATTCCAACATTTCGGTTACTAACCAACATTTCACCCAACATCCAAATCAATCCAAACAAGCTACCAAACAACCATTCTAATCACCAATTTCACTTCTAAACCAAGCATGCTATCCAATTGCATCCAAATAACAAAATCCATTATTGAAAATCAACCCATAATTTCGGCCATTTGGGGATTTTTACCTCAACTTGTTTTCCATCAAATTGAATCCATACATAAGCTTAGAATCATGCTAGGACTAACATACTTGAAGCATGAAACAAGATAACAAACACACACCATTTTGGAAAATCTCCAAAAATTCGGCCATAATAGGGTTCCTCATCCAAGATGTGTTTTCCAAAATCCAACACTTGATTAACACTCTCCTACAACCCAAGAACAACATACTAAAAGATGGGAGGAAGAAAATCATCCTAGCTTATAGCTAAGAACAAACCCATCATTCACCATAAATCCATATTTCTTCACTAATCTCCAATTCTAACAAGAAAAGAGGAGAAGGGAGGATGCTTACCACAAGAAGCATCCAATTCCTCTTTGATTTCTACCAAGAAGGAGAACTTCAAGCTTGGGTGGAGCTCTCTAATGGAGTCGGCAGAAAGAATAAAGAAGAAGAAGAAGATGAAGAAAAGAAAAGAAAATGAGAGTAAACTCATTTTATGGAAATAATATGTCTTATATAATTTCCCTTCACTTTATAACCCATGCCTCTCATCTTAAATAGAAAATGGCCAAGTGTCCCTTATCACACACACATGCTGCCGAAAAAACAGATTGCTGCCCATACCCATTTTAATAATTTTGCAACCAATTGCAAATTAACTCCCAATTTTTCCGAAAGTTCCAATTCTTTTTGCCCAAAAATAATTACCGACTTCCAAAATTAACGAAACTTGGACACAACCCTCAGAATATTATGACATTCACAGAACATTTTTCAAAAGTTCATTTACCATTCCGGAGTGTCCTACCGAGCTCGCTGAACCCGAACCAAAACCCGACGTGCGAGCGTGTCAACCTGAACCGAAATTCCGCTCACTCCAAAATTCTATAAAAATACCCATAAATTCCATCTTAAATTATAACACAACTTACCCCAAAGCCGTCAGAAAATTTCCATCCCGAGCCCCGGGATTCCCGCCCCGAGCCTCGGGAGTCGCCCGAACCGAACGTCCCGCCCCAAATATTAAGCTCCACAACCACCACCGGGACGTTTCCACGACTCCAAAACTGCAAACGGCTTCCCAAACTGAGATCTCGAGAGTGCTACCGAGCCCGCTGTACGTCCCGAGACGACCCCGACAACCCCCCGGCGCTTTAAAAATATTTTCGGCGAAACGTCCGGGGACCCACACGACCTCAAATACGGAAGGGTTCGCCAAAATGATACTCGGATAGGGCTCGGGAGCCGCTCGAACGCCGAAAACGTGACCCGCAGCCAAAACCGAGCCCTGGTCACCCGGCCGCAACCCGCTCGGGGTGACCGTAACATCCTCCCCTTAGGACTCTTGGTCCTCCAAGAGTTGTATCAACCAACCATACATCGCTCGGGTATCGGTCCCGAATGTCCTTCTCTGCCTCCCAAGTAGCTTCCCGGCCAAGATGATGTGACCACCGAACCTTGACCATGGGAATCAACTTACTACGAGTCTCCCGACATCCCTATCCGTAAAGGCTACCGGTACCTCCCGATAAGAAAGATCGGGTTCCACTGTATTCCTCCTCCACCGGAATCGCTCGAGTCGGATCCGTAATGCACTTCTTCAACATGCCGACATGGAAGACATTGTGCACAGCAGACACTAGGAGGTAATGCCAACCGGTAAGCCACCCTAACGACCCGCTCCAGAAACTCAAATGGGCCGATATACCGTGGGGACAACTTGCCCTTCTTCCCGAATATTACTGTCCAGCGGTTAGGTGCTACCTTGAGCCTAACACTATCCCATACCTCAAAATCCTGAGCCCTTAGGCTGCGGTTCGCATAAGTAGTGGTGCGGTCGTCGCGGCTTTGATCCGCGCCCGAATCAATCTGATCTTCGCCGTAGTCTCCTCAATAAGCTCGGGTCCCAACTCAACCCTATCGACGCATCAGTCCAAAGAATGTGGTGTCATACACCTCCTCCCGCATAACGCCTCATATGGTGCCATACCAATCGTAGTCCGAAGCCGTTGTTGTACGAGAACTCAATCAAAGGCAACCGCTGGTCCCAATCTCCTCCAAAGTCCAAAGTACAGCTTGAAGCATATCCTCCAATATCTCGAATCACCCGCTCCGATCGCCCGTCCGTCTGTGGGTGATAAGTCATACTCCGATGGAGTCGCGTGCCCAAAGGCTTCATGAAAAGCCTCGTAACCGTGCCGTGAAACGCGGATCACGGCCGATACAATGGAGTCTGGTACTCCATGTAATCGCATAATCTCCCCGATGTAAAGCCGGGCAAGCTTCTCCGAGGGTCCATGACCCGAATAGGCGTAAAGTGTGCGCACTTTGTCACCGATCCACAAAAACCCGAGATAGCATCATGGCGAGACCGTGTCGGGGTAGTGCAATCGGAAAGTCCATAGTAACATTGCCCCACTTCCGAACTGGAATGGGCAAAGTCTGCAGTGTCCCCGCCGGTTTCGATGCTCAATCTTCACCGCCATACTCAATCTGCTCGAGTGTGCCTCCTCTAAAATCTCATTCCGTAACTCCCGATCCTCCGGTACATAAAGGCGGTCTCGGAAGTATAGCAATCCTCGCCTATACCGAAACGCCGGTAACAAATAAACCCTTATCTTCCCTGATAACTTCTTCAACCCCGGATCTCTACCTTGCGCCTCGCGCACTCTATCAAGCCACTCGTAATGTATAGTAAGTGTATACACCCGAGCACGCTCCCGTAGCTGCCACCGTGCCAAAGGCACGTCGAATCACTCTCCTCGATCGGTCACCAACATTTCCTCCCTTAACCAACCCGGTATACTTCCTGCTCAGTGCATCGGCAACCGTGTTGCCCTTGCCAGAGATGTACTCGATACTACAATCATAGTCCTTAATGTATTCGAGCCATCTGCGCTGCCTCATGTTAAGCTCCTTCACAGAAATGATATTTCAGACTTTTATGGTCGGTAAGAATCTGAAGTTTATTATCAAACAGATAATGCCTCCATTGTTTCAGCGCATAAGTCACTGCAGCCAACTCCAGATCGTGTGTCGGATAGTTCAGCTCATGCGGTCGCAGCTGCCTCGACCCATAAGCTACCACAAAACGCTCCTGAACCAACACACACCCCAAAACGGATGTGGAAGCATCCGTATAAATCACATACGGTAAGCTCGGATCTGGAAGAGTCAGAATCGGAGCGTTAGGCAACTGCCGATTCAACTCCTGAAAATTCTGCTCACACCTATCGGATCAGATAAACGGTTGACCCTTCTTGGTCAATCTGCGTGAGCGGAGATGCCGAATAGAAAACCCTGCACAAACCTCCGATAATATCCTGCTAATCCTGTGAAGCTCTTGATCTCCCGCATCGTGGTAGGTTGTTTCCAATCCCGAATCGCCCTCACCTTCTCTCGGATCCACATGCATGACCATGCTCGATATAATGTGTCCTGCAAAGGTGACTTCCCGAATCCGTAACTCACACTTTGAGAATTTAGCATAAAGCTGATGTTCCCAAAGTGTCTCAGAACTACCCTCGATGATCCCGATGCGAATCCTCATCCCGAGAATATATCAAATATCATCAATAAAAACCACCGTAAATGAGTCCAAGCATGGTCGGAACACCCGATGCATCAGATCCATGAATGCCGTTGTAGCATTGGTCAGCCCGAATGGCATGACCGTAAACTCAAAGTGTCCAAATCGGGTGCGGAAAGCAGTCTTAGGTATGTCCTCTTCCTTCACCCTAAGCTGAAAATACCCAGATCGGAGATTAATCTTTGAGAAAACTCTCGAACCCTGAAGTTGATCAAAAAGATCGTTAATCCTCGGTAACGGATACTTATTCTTCACAGTAAGTGCATTCAACCGTCTGTAATCAAGACAAAGTCAGAGTGTCCCATCTTTCTTCTTAACAAATGTAACCAGAGCACCCCACGCTGAAGTGCTCGGTCGGATGAAGCCCTTCGCTGTAATTCCTCCAATTACTTCTTCTACTCCCGCATCTCGAAATAGGCATCCGATAAGGAGGAATAGATATCGGAGCAGATGCCCGACCGCAGTGGATGTCAAACACAATTCCCGCTCTTATGGTAATCCGGCAACTCCTCCGAAATACCTGCGGAAAATTTCGAACCAATGGTAAACCATCCAACTTCAACCTAATACCAGCTTCATTCAGATCATAGCATTCCCCTACACCAACTATCGATAGCTGATCCGAATCAGTAACTCAGATCGTCAGTGCGATAGTCAAACCAGCCGAGTCGTGAGAGGTAGTACCTCTCCGTAAACCATAATGGTACGGGTTGCACAATCAACGTGCACAGAGTTCTTGGATAGCCAGTCCATTCCAAGAATAACATCATAGTCCGGCGTGTCTAAAACCAACAGATCCGATACTATCATGTCCGCCTACAGATATCGTGCAACCCCGAACCATCTCATTGGAAAACAGAAACTGACTTCCTGCAGTTTTTACTAAATGCGTTTGAGGCAAGGTACTAACAGACAGATGCAGAGATGTAACACATTTCTATGTTACAATGGAAATAGATGCTCCTATATCCAATACTGCATGAACCGGTACCTCATTCGGAAATATAGTACCTTACAGAACTTCCTGCTGACTCAAGCCTCCCTGCTGGCTAGTGCCTGTCTGCTAACTAGGTCCTCCCTGATGACTAGGGCCTCCCCTCAGAAAATGGAAAACTCGTCCTGCTCTGATTGCTGTGGTGGAGGGGGTGGCTGAAGCTGCTGTCGCTGCCGAGGTCTCGGGCCACTCTGCTGAAACCCACGCCGCGGCGCGTTGGGTTGTGCTCGAGACCGTGGACGCTAAAGATCGCCAAAACCCCGCCCTAAAGTCGAGGGCAATCCCGCACCCAAAGAGTGTCGAACCGCAACGTAAACATCGGCCCCCCAGCCGGTAACTAAGTCAACCGGGGTGATACCTACTGCAAATCGGACAAGATCGTGCCGGTGGTGCTCCCACTCTACCTCTACTAAATCGCCTGTGCCTGCTCGGCCATCCAGAAATCTGCCGGGTCCCCGCTGTGGAACCCCTCGTACTCCCTCGACCTCTCGGCGAGGTGAGGCGACTCTCAACCTCCTCTTGCCGAGGAGTTGAGCCTTAATAACCGCTTCCCGAAACAAAGTAATGTCTAAAGGTCTCAAAACCCACCTGAACTCGGGGCGCAGTCGACAAATAAACCTCTTGGCCTTCTATTCTTCCATTCCATAGTACTACGGTACGTAGTAAACCAACCGATCAAACTCTCACTCGTACTCTCCGACAGTCCTGTCTCCCTGATGAAACTCATCAAACTGTGCCTGACGCAGATTCCTGGCTACATCCCCGCTGCACTGCTGGTGGAAAATGTAGCCTCCCCCAGGAGTTTATCAACTCCTGCAGACCAAATCTCTACTACTTCTGGCCATTCTCGGTCATTGAACCTCGGGGGGGTTCAAACTCTGAAACCTCTCCAGAAGTCTGACCTCGTCAGACTGGTGCCTCAGATCTCCCCGTCGCTGATAGGACCGACGAGAAGTCTAGGTGTCGTAGTGACCATCCTCCTGAGTCACTCACTTACCAATCCCAAAGCCGTGGCGAGCAAAGGCTAAAGTCTCGCTAACACCACCTGATCGTAATGCCCTTATTGTGGCATAATCAGATCTTCCCTTGCCTACCGCCGCCCCCGAACCCACCTAGGCTGGCGGGTAATACCAAATCGAGAGGGGTCCCTACGACCGCTAAACCTCGGGGCGGTGAGTGTGGTTGTTCGCACTCGGGTTACGCTGAACCCGTATCCTATTCCACGGAGGTGTGGTATCTCAGTCCCGCCCCTCCGGTACTAAAACACGCTGTCTACGCGTGTTAACCAAACCTGAGACATTTCAGACCAAACAGAGTCCAGACAAATCGGTCACTCCTAATCCCTACAGAAGTTAGCAGCAGTTTTCTATGGCTCTGTAGTGCAATGCAGTACTTAACACAGAAATTATTTCTCAGAATGATAAAATCATATATTTCACAAAATCACAGAAGCAGTTCATGCTTATTTCACCAAATCTTTTCCTAACACACAATTTTACGTACCTGAAACTTTTCCACAATCCCCTTACCCGTAATACTTTTACCGTAATCCGTAAATCCCGAGTTCTGAAATCGCAACTATCGTGATAACTTGAAGGATCAACTTTGTTCCACAATTTTATTTTGAAGTGGTTCAAGTAAGGAGGTGGCCAATCTCCGTACTCAAACCATTCTAAAATAAAATGTACAACAATAGTTGTCACTACAAGTCACCACCGACGACCAATATGGTCACTTACTCGCTCGATACCAACTTGTCACCGCACGCCACCCGAGCCCGGCCATGAGGCGGGGGGCGCCGGACGCCGGAAGCGGAAGCCGGAATGGAAAGGAATGGCAGGTCCATCGAGACCGCCGCGCGTAGCGGACCCAAAGAGCGAAAGGATTATGGAAGCAACCTAACAAAAATTTCGTGCTTATAACGAAAGTAAAATCCAAACATACAATTCATGCATTAACAACCAAGTAAGCCCCGCCTCCGTGGACGAGTGCTTACGCACCAAAACATAGATACATACAGAGTTCACGTAACCTAAAGTGTCTAGCAAGCGCCAAGCGCTAAGAACATGCACGTAATGTAATATATAAATATATACACATACAATCATCACAAAGAATACGTAAAGTATGCATATGCAACTACAGAGCCAGCCTAGGCCTAAACGTCAAAATACCTCGCGCGGGATTCAGACCAAGTAGACAATCCCGGCCGCAAGGTGCAGCCGCCGCAAAACACTACCAAGGTAGAACCTCACGGAAACCTACTCCGCAGGCCGCTTATCGTGTCTACTCGAAACCCAAAAACAGTAACCCAAAAAGGGTGAGTCCTAAAAGGACCCGTAAGGGATATGGGGTAAGATAAGTATATGTAACCCTCGCAAAATGTAAAGATAGCAATATATGCAATATATACGGAATAACATGCATGTACAGAAAATAGATCGGAATCCCAAGGATGTGCGATTCTAAATCGCCATAAACCCTTATAACAAATCGAACGACAGCCTCCACTAAGGGAGTCGGAAGCCAAGCTAATACCACTGAAGCATGGTGCACCACGTAGGGTAGCGAACCCACAACATGTCGTAATGTTACGTAGACAAAGTATGCCATAAGGCATACTCCTACAACTACAGAATAATATGCCCAAAGGCATAAAATTCCGAAATACTAGCAGTAATGTAAAATGAAACCAAAACATATACTTATCTTACCAAAAATAGTAGAACCAAACCCTTACCTCAAAATCCAGAGTATTAGACCGATTCGACAACTCCTACACCGTGCCCCGAAACTTAGAACTTCTCTTTTCTAACCTCCGAACCTCGAATCTGCCAAACCAAGTTGAATTAGCATCCTTATCAACCACACTACCAAACTACATCCCCGACCCCAAAACCGAAAATCCGGCACTTCCGTAAAATTCCAGATTTCCACGTAAACGCCGAATTCAGAACCAACTTAGACAATGCAAGATTATACATTGACAAACATAATCCCACAAGCAGAACTGATCAAATCCAACCTTAAAACCCTTCATTACCCGACATTTTCCGATAATCCCGCTTAATTGTAACTTTTCCATTTCTTAACCGAATTCAACGTTTCAAACTTCCATCCACTCCTAAATTCAACCCCAACACCATATTAACATCCAATTCAACCAAAATGAAACTCCAACATTGAAAAAGAATCATTCCAACATTTCGGTTCCAACCAACATTTCACCCAACATCCAAATCAATCCAAACAAGCTACCAAACAACCATTCTAATCACCAATTTCACTTCTAAACCAAGCATGCTATCCAATTGCATCCAAATAACAAAATCCATTATTGAAAATCAACCCATAATTTCGGCCATTTGGGGATTTTTACCTCAACTTGTTTTCCATCAAATTGAATCCATACATAAGCTTAGAATCATGCTAGGACTAACATACTTGAAGCATGAAACAAGATAACAAACACACACCATTTTGGAAAATCTCCAAAAATTCGCCATAATAGGGTTCCTCATCCAAGATGTGTTTTCCAAAATCCAACACTTGATTAACACTCTCCTACAACCCAAGAACAACATACTAAAAGATGGGAGGAAGAAAATCATCCTAGCTTAAAGCTAAGAACAAACCCATCATTCACCATAAATCCATATTTCTTCACTAATCTCCAATTCTAACAAGAAAAGAGGAGAAGGGAGGATGCTTACCACAAGAAGCATCCAATTCCTCTTTGATTTCTACCAAGAAGGAGAACTTCAAGCTTGGGTGGAGCTCTCTAATGGAGGCGGCAAGAAGAATAAGAAGAAGAAGAAGATGAAGAAAAGAAAAGAAAATGAGAGTAAACTCATTTTATGGAAATAATAGCCTTATATAATTTCCTTCACTTTATAACCCATGCCTCTCATCTTAAATAGAAAATGGCCAAGTGTCCCTTATCACACACCCACATGCTGCCGAAAAAACAGATTGCTGCCCATACCCATTTTAATAATTTTGCAACCAATTGCAAATTAACTCCCAATTTTTCCGAAAGTTCCAATTCTTTTTGCCCAAAAATAATTACCGAATTCCAAAATTAACGAAACTTGGACACAACCCTCAGAATATTATAACATTCACAGAACATTTTCCAAAAGTTCATTTACCATTCCGGAGTGTCCTACCGAGCTCGCTGAACCCGAACCAAAACCCGACGCCATGAGCGTGTCAACTCGAACCGAAATTCCGCTACTCCAAAATTCTATAAAAATACCCATAAATTCCATCTTAAATTATAACACAACTTACCCCAAAGCCGTCAGAAAATTTCCATCCCGAGCCCCGGGATTCCCGCCCCGAGCCCCGGAGTCGCCCGAACCGAACGTCCCGCCCCAAATATTAAACTCCACAAACACCTCCGGGACGTCTCCACGACTCCAAAACTGCAAACGGCTTCCCAAACTGAGATCTCGAGAGTGCTACCGAGCCCGCTGTACGTCCCGAGACGACCCCGACAACCCCCCGGCACCAGAAAAATATTTTCGGCGGAAACGTCCGGGGGACCCACACGACCTCAAATACGGAGGGGTTCGCCAAAATGATACTCGGATAGGGCTCGGGAGCCGTCTGAACGCCGAAAAACGTGACCCGCAGCCAAAACCGAGCCCCGGTCACCCGGCCGCAACCCGCCGGGTGACCGTAACAATAAGAGACAGATCTACCAGTGTCAATCACTCTTCTACTCACTTACCGCATCGCGCGATGGCACTCGGTGGCGGTACCGCACGCGGACCCTTTGGTTATCACCGCCCCATCGTAGGATGGGACATTGACAGAGTCTACATGGACACCGGGGCGAATGCCACGTAATCTTCAAGCACACTGGTTGAGGCCAAGGTACCTTTGTCACAAATTCAACCTGCCAAAGGAGCTACCTTTGGAGTGGGACGGGATGAAATCCCAACTTTGGGGTCAATCACGCTCCCCTACATGATGATGGGGACCACTAAAGAAAAGAAGCAAGTGTGCCACTCCAGCTTTGTGGACTTTATCGTCCTGGATCTTCCTACACCATACAACGCCATCATTGGGCGCCACACTCATACTGAGTTCCACGTCCGCTGTGATGTGCGGGCTTTGACTTTGGTTTTCCACACCGCGGTAGGGGATGCCTATATCTTTGTCAACCAAAATGTAGCCAGGGGCAATTATGTCTCTGCCTAGCGGGACCTCCCCGCTCCCAAGCCGTCTCGAGCCTAAAAGAAAGGCGCCCATGGAAGAGACTGACCCGCGGGCGAAGTCGCTCCTGACTTGTCCGGGGCCTTTGAGGAGGTTGAAATCTCCCCTGGCAAGAAATTCCGGGTGGGAAAAGACCTTGAAGAGAAAGACCAGCAAGCACTCATCCATCTCCTCCAGGCCAATGGAGATGTCTTCGCATGGACTCCTGAGGATTTACCAGGTGTGGATCCTGCTATCATTTCTCACAAGTTAAGTGTACTCCCCGGCTTTAGCCCAGTTAGACAAAAAACAAGGGGCATGGCCCCTGACTGTAAGGACTTTGTACGCACAGAGGTTCAGAAATTGCTTAAGGCAAATATAATCAAGGAGGTTCACTACTCGAGTGGGTTGCAAATATAGTCCTCGCCGATAAAGAGGGTGGTCGATGGCGACTTTGCGTAGACTACAAGGGGGTTAATAGGGCCTGCCCAAGGGATCCCTATCCCCGCCTTCTATCGATCAATCTGGTTGACTCAACCGCTCATCACTGCCTTCTCCTTCCTCGACGCATACAGCGGGTACCATCAAGTTTTTATGGACCCAGAGGACGCGGTAAAACCGCCTTCACTATTGGCGAAGCCGCCTACCATTATATCGAATGCCCTTCGGCTTGAAAAATGCAGGGGCTACTTTCCAAAGGCTTGTAAATCAGGTCTTCGCAGACCAAATCGGCCGAAACCTTGAAGCTTATGTCGATGACATTGTGGTCAAAAGCAAGGCCACCTCCACACACCTCGCAGACTTAGAGGAAACGTTTGCCAACTTCCGCAAGTATAATATGCGGTTGAACCCAAAGAAGTGTATCTTTGGCGTTGGCGAAGGTAAATTTCTGGGTTACCAGATCTCCAAAGGAGGAATTCATGCAAATCCCAAAAGATTAAAGCTATCACCACTTTGCGCACCCTAGGGGGCTCAAAGACGTTCAAAGAATCGGCAGGAAAGCTGGTTGCCTTGGGACGGTTTGTCTCCAAACTCAGCGATCGCCGCAGACCTTTCTTCAATCAAATCCGCAAGAAAAAAGCTTGCAAGTGGATGTAAGAATGCCAGAGGCATACGATTCAATCAAGCAACACTTACAAGAGTTGCTCGCACTCAAGTGCCCTAAACCAGGCGATGACCTGGTCCTCTACCTTGCCACCTCTCGATAGGAGCGTCGCCTCTGTCCTTATCAAAGAAGAGGCTGCCAAACAATGGCCGCCTACTACACCACCACACCCTCCGTGATACGGAAACAAGGTATCCTCCTCTCCAAAAAGCTATCTTATCTCTTGTATATGCGGCAAGGAAGCTCAAGCCCTACTTCCAAGGGCACACAATTATAGTCCGAATGGACCTGCCAATCCAAGATATTCTGAGGCGGCTCGAACACTCAGGGCGCCTTGCCAAATGGTGTATAGAGCTCGGTGGCTTTAACATCAACTATGAGCCTAGAAAGGCAATCAAGGGCCAGGCCCTCGCCGACTTCATTGCGGAATTTTCGGATGTCGACGTCATCCCGGCCCCTGAGCAGGGTCCCGCACCACAACCCATTCCCCCGGAATGGGACATGTTCGTGGATGGCTCATCCAAGCTTGGATCCCCCGCATGGGGCGTATATTTGCGTGGACCCCTAGGTATGGAAGTATCCCTTCGTGTCTCTTTCCAATTCCAAGTAACTAATAATGTTGCAGAATATGAGGCCCTCATCGCGGGACTCAAACTCGCCATAAGGGCAGGCATTCGCCGCCTTCATGTCCACAAATGACTCGCAATCGGTGATTCACTGTGTCCAGGGTGCGCTGAATGCAAAGACGCCACTCGACCAAATACCTCAAATTGGTGAACGCCTTGCGGACCAACTTTGAGGAGACTATTTTTCTCCACATTCCTCGTTCTGAGAACACCACAGCAGACATACTATCCAATGGAAAGACTCCCTCCACCATGGCCACCCTGGCCAATCCCTCCATTTCGGAGGCTATTGATATTGCCTCAATGGCAACGCAGGATCCGGTCGTAGACCGGAGAGACCCTATTATTGCTGAGCTGAAAGCCAGTACCACGGATCCCCAAGCTCACACAAGGGCCATCCGTTTTGTTCTCATTGATGACCAATTATGGCATCGCGGGTTCGCAGCACCCCTCCAACGATGCCTCAAAGACCCTCGAGGGACACTCGTCCTAGATACTTCCACCAAGGCAATTGTGGTGCACACATTGCTGCGGAGGCACTTGCCCACAAAGCCCTTCGTCAAGGGTACTACTGGACTACCTTGAAAATGGACGTCGCTGCACTGGTCAAAACATGCCACCAATGCCAGATCAATTCTCGCATCCAGCGACTGCCATCTACGGAATCTCCAAAGATCGACAAACCCAAAGGCCCTTGGCCCTCTGGGGTCTTGACCTCATTGGTCCGATGCCGACCGCTCCAGGTCAGTACGGCTTCAGTATGGTTGCATTTGAGTATTGTTCTAAATGGGTCGAAGTAGAACCCCGGGTCAACATCACTTCCGCCCAGATCAGCAAATTCCTATGGAAAATCTTGTCTCGCAAGACGGCAGCCCTCGTGCTATTATTACGTATAATGGCACCCAGTTTGCCAGTCACATCGTCCAACAATGGGCCCAGGACAATAATGTCCGCATGCTTTTCGCCCCTGGCGCACCCCCAGTCTAATGGGCAGGTTGAGGTCACCAACCGTACCCTCAAGGAGGGCCTCAAGAAGCGCCTTGAGGGGGCCAAAGGCCGCTGGGTAGATGAACTCCCAAGTGTCTTATGGGACTATCGCACCACAACGCGAACCCCAACGGGCGAAACGCCTTTCTCTCTGGTATATGGCGCAGATGCGCTCCTGCCTATTGAGGCGGACCTCCCTACGATCCGCATGATCAACTTCACCAGTAAAGCCAATGCTCAGGGGCTCCGTGCCAAACTTGACTTAATCGAAGAATTGCGCGAGGGCGCTCGCCTACGCATGATTGCCCTCAAACAGAGGCTCAGTCTTCACCATAATGCCAGGGTCAACCCCAAGGCACTACAACAAGGGGGCCTTGCCCTGCTTAAATCGGCCCTCACCGCTCGCGACCCCAAACAGGGTGTCTTGCGACCTAACTGGGATGGACCCTATATCGTTCATAAACAGGTCCGCCCAGGAGTCTATGAACTATAGGACCATGATGGTCGCCTTCTTCCCCGCAACTTTCATGCGGATGACTTACGTCCATATTACGTGTAAGTCCTCAGTCTTACGTCTTCAATTCAATAAAATACATGTGTATTTCTCCCTCTTTGCAGCATCACATAGCATTACAAATGCCCTCCCAATCGCCCTCTCGCACCCAACCGGCCGACTGGCCACTCACCTAAATCACGGCATCAGACCTTGTCAGGTCTCACTTGCGCACCCACACAAAGGGAAGCCCGCTACGGTCGTGCCAGGTAGTTGCGGGTCTCATCCCCAACTGACCTTCAACTCACCCTGCCCGAAGGGTAACCCCCTTGCGCCGCGGAAGGGTAACCCCCTTTTGGCTCCTTCAGGGAGGTCTATGTGTAAGTCGCCCTCGCGCGCCACAGCAGACCTCCCGCAAGGACTCCTCCACACAGTAGTTGCGGGCCTCATCCCCAACTGACCTTCAACTCGCCCCGCCCCAAGGGTAACCCCTTGCGCCGCGGAAGGGTAACCCCTTTTGGCTCCTTTAGTGATGTGGACATCAGCCTCATTTCGTGACAAAGGGCAATCTTTCCTCCAGAGGGTCCAAAGGACCCTTGGCGAAGGCTCGGATGAAGAGGAAGCCATTTTCTGGGCACCGGCGAGGCCCCAAGGCAATTCCGTGCTCGCAAGGTTCTTGGCGCACCCATACCCCATTGGCGAACCCTTGGCCTTTGGCGAGGCCATGCCCCAACGGCGAACCCGTGGCTATTGGCGAGCCCATTGACCCTGGCGAACCCATGGTCCTTTTGGGCGAACTCAAGGCCATTTGCGAAGCCAAGACTCTTTGCGACCCCCATGGTCGATGGCGAAGACCCCGTGCCTCATTTCCAAAAACAAGCGAAGCCTGTGTGTTCGCCAAGCGTAAGAGGCTTCCATACACAAGTCGCGAACCCTTCAACTTGTGCAGAGGCCCTCTTCTTTCCCTTTTTCCCGCCAAATGCAATTCGGGGAATTGGGAGCCGCAAAAGGTGTAGCCTACAATGTCACATCAGCCGCCACCTCTCATTTCGCCTACCATAGATCCAGAAGCCGTTCCCTTGTCAAGACATTCTTTATTATTTACTTCTTTCTTTCTCCTTCTATAAAAGGAAGCTGTAACCTAAGTATTAGGTAGAACTCATTTTGTAAGAACACATATTTGCTGAAAACGCATATTGTTCTTCGTGGGTCTCAAATCTTGCTCCACCAATCCATTAGTGATCCATTGCAAGAGGATCCAATATAATACCTAGCATTGTTTGATCTCGTAGTCAAAAGGTTCTAGGTCCCATTTTCCTTTCACAGGCATTTTCAAGGGCATTGCCTCACCTCGTAGTGAGGAGGTTCCCTTGGCCGACTCTGTTTCCTTCGTGTTCTTCCTCTGTTTCGTTTCCATTCTTGCTGGAAACCGCCTCCAACGAGCTAGATCCGAGCGCGTGATCACTCACTTCCCCCGTGATCACATCAGTTGGTATCAGAGCCAAAGCGCTCACTGGAGGTATCGTATCGTACCGTATTGTTTGTTTGATTTTCTTCAAGTTAAAACCTTTGTTTTCTTTCGAAACTTGAAGAAAAGTTATCGGTTAATGATCTCTTGAGACAAACCGAATAGTTGTTATCCCTTGTTTAAAGTTCTTGAAAGGTTTATGAATCTGTGAGTGATTTCGGATTTGAAAAGAAAAGAGTTTCCCTGTGTGCAAAAGAACAAGAGTTTTACAGAAAAGAGATATTCAAACCAGTTCATAAATTCTGGGAAAAATTCTAAGTGTTCTTGAAGAGTTCATCACGAAACTCAAGTGAACAGTACTCAGATCGGAAATAATTTCGAAACCCTGAACTTCTAGTGTTTATATTGGTAAAAACCTTTTCTACATCATTACCAACTTCTTTCGACCACCGACCAACTTCAAAAGCTAGTTTCAAGTAACTAGAACTTTGTGCTTAACTTGTTTCGGACATTGCTAAGATTTCATTGGATATTCTTTGCGTGTTTGCATTTGATCTTAATTGTAGATTGGTGGTAAGTTTTGAAACTTGTGAGAACAATTTTGTTCTAAACACGAGAGAAGAGAGTAAACACTAAGGGAGTGTGGCGAGGCCTCACAATACTGTCCACATGTGCAGAACTTGAGTCTCATGGAGTATGTGGAAGAGGAATGCTACCCGGAGTCGGATCCTTGTTACCAAGAGTCTGACTTCTGGGCGGAGGAAACCCTCGACCATACATACCAAGGGAACTATTCAGAGTACCCCCTTGACCAAGAAACCTGGCCAGAACCGACCCCATACTCTGAGTTTGATCATCCATACCCTACTGCACATGAATATTACTCAGGCCCAGAACTTGAACGGTTAAGGGCGAACCCTTGCCATCACCAAGATAACCCTCCTCACTATCGCTATCCCACGTCCCGGAGGACGTACCCCCCCCACGCGGCTTACTCCCCCATTTCGGCGTATCCTAGCTGTACCCCGCCCCGCGTTGAGCCACCTCTCAGTCGCGGTTCCCCACCCATCAACCGCAAGCCAAGAAGGACCCCCCCGTACAAGATTGTTTCGTCCGCGCCAATCACCTTCTGACCGACAGGGCGAAGCAACACCAGAAGTGCCTCAAAGATCTAGCTCCTCCACCATCATTGATGAGATAAAACAACTTGTACTTATGGTCCAAGACCAGATGTTACAAGGGCCCGTGGGGGAAGTTGCAACCAATGGTAAGGTTGAGAGAAAGGCAACCGAGGGGAAAGAAGGAATTACGAGGGGAGAGGGAAGAGAGAAAAGTGAGGCGGTCCAAGAGACCTTGAGAAAGAAAGAGAGCGATCCGAGAGGAGAGTCTGAGAAGAAAGTGGAGAGAAAACAAGAGGGAAACTCCATGACCCAAAATAGTGGAAGTAAGGACAACGTGCCCTCAACCGACCAAACTTTTCCACTAACTTCTATCTTGCAACCCCCTTGTTTATCTTCTTTGAATGTACAGGTCGCTGAGGAAAGAGAGGCTGAAAGGGGCCTTAAACAGTCCGGGAAGGAAGCGTCACCCCTCTCGGTAAGGAAGAAAAGAGCAAGAGGGAGAGAGCGGACATGGGTAACTATGCTTCTAATCTCTCATCTCTTAACATTAAATATGAATTGGGTGATATAATCAGCGATCCCATGCCTGTTTTGGGATATGGTTTAGACCCGTTGCATTGGGACCATGCCCATGAATGGCCGAGGCTTATATTTGATCCCGGAATAACTATGTGGGCTTGTTTAAAAGCTAAGTATAAAAGTGAAGTGAAGAGAAAGGGCGGATTGTCCATCTCATTCCTTCAGACCATTTTTGGGGGGACTTTGATGTCTAACGCTTTTAGTTCACTAACCCTTGATGCCTCTTCAAGTTTGTTATGGTGTCTTAAGATTTGTAGGGACAATTTCCTTATGAATCCGAGGACGGATTCTTCTGAAGAGGGAGGGTATGATGTGGACATCAGCCCCATTTTTGTGACCAAGGGCAATCTTTCCTCCAGAGGGTCCAAAGGACCCTTGGCGAAGGCTCGGATGAAGAGGAAGCCATTTTCTGGGCACCGGCGAGGCCCCAAGGCAATTCCGTGCTCGCAAGGTTCTTGGCGCACCCATGCCCTATTGGCGAACCCTTGGCCTTTGGCGTGGCCAAGCCTCAACGGCGAACCCGTGGCTATTGGCGAGCCCATTGACTCGCGAACCCATGGTCCTTTGGGCGAACTCAAGGCCATTTGCGAAACCAAGACTCTTTGCGACCCCCATGGTCGATGGCGAAGACCCCGTGCCTCATTTCCCGAAACAAGCGAAGCCTGTGTTCGCCAAGCGTAAGAGGCTTCCATACACAAGTCGGCGAACCCTTCAACTTGTGCAGAGGCCCTCTTCTTTCCCTTTTTCCCACCAAATGCAATTCCTGGGGAATTGGGAGCCGCAAAAGTAGGTAGCCTACAATGTCACATCAGCTGCCACCTCTCATTTCGCCTACCATAGATCCAGGAAGCTGTTCCCTTGTCAAGACATTCTTTATTATTTACTTCTTTCTTTCTCCTTCTATAAAAGGAAGTCAGTAACCTAAGTATTAGGTAGAACTCATTTTGTAAGAACACATATTTGCTGAAAACGCATATTGTTCTTCGTGGGTCTCAAATCTTGCTCCACCAATCCATTAGTGATCCATTGCAAGAGGATCCAATATAATACCTAGCATTGTTTGATCTCGTAGTCAAAAGGTTCTAGGTCCCATTTTCCTTTCCTGCATTTTCAAGGGCATTGCCTCACCTCGTAGTGAGGAGGTTCCCTTGGCCGACTCTGTTTCCTTCGTGTTCTTCCTCTGTTTCGTTTCAATTCTTGCTGGAAACCGCCTCCATCGAGCTAGATCCGAGCTCGTGATCACTTACCCCCCCGTGATCACATCAGGTTGCGGGTCTCATTCCCCAACTGACCTTCAACTCGCCCCACCCCAAGGGTAACCCCCTTGCGCTGTGGAAGGGTAACCCCCTTTTGGCTCCTTCAGGAAGGTCTATGTGTAAGTCGCCCTCGCGCGCCACAGCAGACCTTCCGCACGGACCCCTCCACATAGGTAGTTGCGGGTCTCGTCCCCAACTGACCTTCAACTCGCCCCGCCCCAAGGGTAACCCATGCGCTATCCTTCAGGGAGGTCTATGTGTAAGTCACCCTCGCGCACCACAGCAGACCTTCCGCACGGGCTCCTCAACACAACTACGGGTCTCACTCCCCAGAACTCCACTTGGCTCTCCACTTAGTACTCCATTGCCTTCGCTGTCATGCGACTTCAGGCTCGAGGTAACCTGAGTTTTTACTTCATTCTTATCATAAGTGATGAGCATTCTGCAGGTATCTCCTACTTGGTACACTGTACACTACCCAAGGGCTTACTCCCTGAAAAATCACCAGGAAGGTCTCTGTATGAGCCGCCTTCGTGAGCCCCAGCAGACCTTTACATGGAGGAATCTCATCCATGGTCCTCAAAGGCATCGCCTCTCCAAGCCCAAATAGGGGCCTTAACTTGTCCCAACAAGGGGTCTCTATCTTAGCTTGTCTCAACAATCGAACCCACAAAGTTATCTGAAAAGATATGTGTGGCTCCACCGTTGCGGACTTCAAAGTACCTCATCACTATAAACTAAAGCTGAGTCTTCAGCATCTTAACAAATAATCTCTGTGGCTTCGCCGTTGCGAACCCCAGTAGACTTCTCGCCCCAAACAGGACCTAGCCTACGGTTGTTAACCTAGCTAGCGTGCCCTATACTGCTATCGTGAAATAAAAGCAAGGCTACAAGACAATGAAGGTAAAATGAAATTTTACTTCATCTACTGTTATCAAAATAATGCATGAGCGCAGGTGTCCTTTATGCACAAAAAGGAGGGGCGTCCACATGTTAGAGCCTCCACTTAGCCCAACAGGGCATACCAAAGCTTCCCCATCTTCTTTCCTTGCTCCCCAGCCGAGCAGGGGCCTCCACCGTTGGATCGCCGGTGTTAGCAAAGATCCGTAATCCCAAGACTCAACTCGGGAACGCCTTCTCCACTTGGAAGCGGCATTGTAGCCAGCCTTCCTCATAGGCTTGCGCCCGCTTCACCTTGAGCTTGGATCTCACCAAGCTTCTCCATCAGCCGAGGCATCCGCTCAGGGATGGGCACCTTGATGGAGGAAGAGGACTCATGATCCTCATCTTCGAAGGGAGGAAGGCCCAAAGCCTTCTCCATCTCCTAGACTGAGGCCACCGCCTTCTCATGGTCAGTGGCCACCTCCGTGCGTGCCTTCATGGCAGCCTCGGCAGCAACTCTGCCCTCCTCTACCTTCTTCTCTCGCCAATCGGGCTTGGGCAATGGCCTCGGCGCCCACTTCCTTGATCGCAGCCTCGCGTGTTCAACTTCAGCCTTCGCTGCTGAAGGGACTCCTTCAGATAGCAGCCTCGATCCGTAGGGCTTCCAATCTTGCCGCCGCCAAGGAAGTGTTGCTTGAACGTATCAATCAGGCTAGCCTGCTCAAACCGGTACACCGCTAGCCGCCACTCCTTGTTGCCATAATCGCACCAACTCTCCGGTTGGGCCACACGCTTGGCATGCTCCTCATGGAGCTCCTCCTCCCTTTTTGGGCAGCCTCCAGCTTTCCCCGAGGAACGCCATCTCATCTATCTGGCACCGTCCCGCCTGTTGGCATACTTGAGAAAATCCTGCCATTGCTCCATGGCAGCAGTACTTGGATGGCGGCCTGCATCCGTGCTTATTCAAGCAAACTCGAGAGAATACTAAAGAATATTAATAGAGACCAGATGTGTCTTACCCGAAGATTCGCTTAGCTGACTCCTTCATGAGTTCAGCAGGGACTCTAGACTTCGCCTAACACCTCTTTGTCAACAGGTACGCAGCCCTTCCAGACATGATAGGAGGGTCTCCTCCTCCCAACAACAATGAGTTGTCGTTGTTAAGGAAGAAGACTGGGTCCCACGCATCACGCAACGACTTCCCCTCTGCCTTGTACGCCTTGGCCCTGAGGTTTTCCCTCGTGACCCACAGGGTAACCGGCTTCTCAGACCATTTGTGGGCCTCCTGGGCAGCAATGCGCCTCCTCTCCAAGTAGTGGTGCCATACCCCGGACTTCACCAGGATTTCAGCCATGGTCCCTGTGTCCGCTGGGATCTCGCGGGACCAAGCGCTTGCCTAGAAGGGCCCGTACTGCAGAAGTTGCTGGTATCGGCACAACTGAGAAACTGAAATATAAACTCAAAGCAAGAGAAAGAACTGCCAAGATAAGTGACTTACCAGCAGAAGGACAACCCCATCCACCGGCCTCCAGCTGGCTGCTGGAAGGTTGGGCTATCTCCCAACCACTAGGCCTCTCGAGAGGACCATGCCACCAGGCCCCCTCCCGGGTCCTCGCTATCGAAGAGGAAATGTCTTGAACTTGCAAGACCCCCTTCCCCTTCACCACAAGGGCCTCCTCCCTTGAAGTAGTTATTGCGGGGGCCTCTTCCCCAGAAGGGATTGCTACGGGGACCTCCTCCCCCACATTAGTGGCCGCCACTTCCTCCTTCATAGGAGCAACCACTGCCTCCTGCGGGCCATATTTACCAATGTACTTAGCAGCTTTTTGGACCTTCCTCCTCATGGTGATCAGGATCTCCCCTGCAGACATCTTGCCCTTGGGAGGAAGTACCTTTCCTCTGGTAATGATCTTCGCCGCAACCACATGCCCAAGCAAGTCTTCACCTTGGGCTGGGGAAGGGCTCGCAAAGAGCCCAGACACAAAGGCTTCAGCAGCAGCCTCCTCAGGAGAGATAGGTTGCACCACTGAGATGGGCACAGCTTCTATGGGAGCAGCATTGCCTGCCTGCACTCCCCCTAAGCCCTCCACTAAAGGCATGGCTTCTTCAGTAGTGGAAGGAACTTCCACCTCCACTTTCCTGGCCTCCTCAGCAACAGGCTCCTCGGCCTCCTCCACAACACTGGGGGCTTCCTCCCCAACAGGCTCCTCAGCCTCTTCAGTTGAAGGGACTGCTGCAGACCCCTCTGTTTCAGCAGACCCCTTGGCCTCTTCAGCCGGCCTTGCCGCCTCTTCAGTAGAAGGGATCGCAGCAGATCCCTCTGCCTCCGCAAGCTCCCTGGCCTCTTCAGCAGCAGAAGAACTCCCCTCATGATAGTCTCGCTCCTAAGGAAGGCCCGGACTCTCGCCTGATGTGGTGGAGAAGATGATGTTCTTGAGACTCCAAGCTAGCTGTTCAGAGTAATCTGAAAAAGATAGGAAGAAAACTCAGAAGTAGCAAGATGGGAGTGGGGGGGCGTGTAGTAGCTTACACGATATAGGATGGACATCACACTAATTATAGAGTGATGCCGTGAGAAGAGCCTCCCGCTTGAAGCCCTTAGACAGTTGTTTGAGATAAGTCTGTGTCGATCGATTGGAGATAAGGCGGCTGTGATGATGAAGATCTCAAAGAAACCGCCTTAGGTGATTCACTTGTCGAGAATGTCCGCGTATAAATCTGGTGAAGATCTCCTGTGCTCGTGCTGCCCTCCTTATTGGCCGGTTGATGTCAGACGACCAAGTGGTCTATTTTCAAGTGGAGCAAGCGGTGGGCGAAGGCCCATAGGGGCGAAGGCCCCAAATAGAATATAGCCAAATAAGGGGTGAGGGTTGCACGAACCTGGGTACCAAGGCCTTATCTGGGCGGGGCCAGTATAGGTAGGAGACTGGGAGTAAGACCCATGGAGGCGAAGGAGATCACGAGGGCTCGCCCTAAGACCGCGAGGGGGCCCGCGCAGGCTTTAGAAACGCAAGGGTGAGTATGAGACGCCGCCCGCGAGTCCGGGAGGCCCGCGAGGGCGAGACCTCGCGCAGGCGATACTGGAGACCACAAGGATGAGACCTTGCGAAGGCGATACTGGAGACCACAAGGATGAGACCTTGCGAAGGCGATACTGGAGACCACAAGGATGAGACCTCTCCAAAGGCCTCGTATGATTCTGATGCAACGCGAGGGCGCGATTGCTTGGGTAGTGTACCAAGATGCCTCCTCCTGAGAGCGGAGTATGGGCAGGGTCCTGTACTCCGTTTTTTGAAAGTACTTTGCTGAGGACCGATGTAGTAGTCACAAGTGAAGATCTTTTATAATCTGATAGTTTGTGTTGGATCCTTCACGACCCTTTACTCTGTGTTGAAGATACTGTTTGAAAATACCATGTTGAGGGCGTGAGCGCCGCGTAACCGAGTTTGTGTGGAGCGCGATGACCTTTTATGGTCTGATATTCTGTGTTGGATCCTTCATGATCCTTGTGAGTTTTGAGGAGGGGGGCATTTGCTTGGGTAGTGTACCAAGATGCCTCCTCCCGAAGGCAGAGTATGGGCAGGTGGTCCCGTACTGCTCAAATTCCAAGTCTTTGGAGTTGGCGAAGGCGCTTGGGCCGCCATGGACCGCTTGATTGCGAAGGCAGCGAAGAGTCTCTTCAACATTTAATGCAGGAGAGATAAAGGAAGATGAGAGGTTTATCGACCGTTATGGGACGCAACACGTGGCGCCGTAGGTCGATTACGCTTTGTAAAAGCGTTTCTTCTTTTGTACGGCAGGGAGAGGTTTAATAACCGCTGGATGCCGGCACGTGGCGCCTCAGAGTCATTCACGCTTAAAAGCGCTTTTTCATTTTGGCGGGCTTATAAAAGCGTACCCGAGAAGATTGAAACCTTTCTTCTCTACTCTTGCATTTGTTCGCTCTGCTTCGAGTAACCCTTTCGTATTCTTGCGTTTCTTGGCGATTTCATCGGCAGTTGAGAGGTGATTTGCGGTGGTTCCTCCTTTTCGTTCGAGATTCCTCCGGTCAACTGTTCATTTGCCAACCGCCTCCGTTCGTTCTGCTTACCGCTTTAAACCACTCGTAAGTTTTTTCTTCCCGCACACTGAGTGCTTCAAGTTCTCTGAGCGCACTGAGCGCTTGCCGAAATGCCTTTGCTGGGCTGTTTCGATTTATATGCCTATCTGTTCTTCCTTTTGCAGAGATGGATTCCAAGGAAGCTGTTCGCCCAAAGGGTGGCTCCTCTCGAGAAGACCACGGTGAAGTTTGAGAGAATTCACCAGATATGGTGGAGGCCTTCTGCCCGTGGAGAAAGCGCCGGTATATGCGTCCCGTGCGGGTGTTTGTCGGGCGATGGGTTGGCCCTACATGAGGAGAACAAGGAGAACCGGTGTTGTGCTCAGACACGGCGCAGCTTTCGGCGGGATTGCGGTATCCCTTCCCGCAATCGGGTGCAGATCTTTGTGCTGATTGGGAATGCCTCAACTCGCTTGGCGCCAATACTTTCCCGAGTATTGCGGGCTTTATCGCCGCCGCCATATGGCCGGCGTGAAGCCATTCGCCGATGTGTTCAACCGCTTTCTATCGGTTGAGCCGAGGAGTGGGGTGCGTTCTTCACGCTACTCCCATAAACGCTGGAGGTAACCACTCCATCTCTTTCATCGCTTCGCCCGATCCTACCACAATCGCACGGATCCTTTTTCTTCTTGCCGCGCAAGGCACATGGGACTTTCCCGTGGCGAGGACGCGACAATCCGTGCAAAGCATTGCGCGAGGCCTCGTGGCCGACTCACGGGGAGTGCGGTGGCAGGCATACGCTCAGCCATCGGGGTGGTTGGACGATGTCCTTTCGAGGAGCGCGTGCGAGGCGTTCTTCCCCTTCTCGCCTGCCCAATCGACGAGACCACCCTAAGGTGGGCTGGGATTAGCACGGGTTTCGTGCTGGACCCTAGGATGCCCCCGCCATACGAGGGATGGGCTCCCGTCCACCGTGGGACAATGATAGACTCTTTCTTCGCCGCTCTAGCGGCGCCCAAAGGTACGCTGCGCATACATACTAATATACTGTAAATTTGTAAGAGGTCTGGTAGAACCTGGTCTGAAGTCCCTTTTTGTTTGCAGATGCCGTTGCAGAACCGCGAAGCCTGTGGTAAGAAAGCATCCATGCGCATCGCCCAACGAGTGCACTCCGGCTTGTGCACTTGGGGAAGACGCCCCTGCCATGGCGGTCAAGGTGTTGGGACCCATTGTCCCCAAACTGTCCAAGAAGAGGGCGGGTATCAAGCCTTCGATGGCTTCTCAGCCGGAGAAGAAAAAGAGAAAAGTGGCTGCCACGCAGCCTGAAGAAGAGAGAGCCCCTGCTGGTGCTGAGGGAACCCCGGCTGAGGGGCCGGCTGGGGAGGCTGAGACTCCTGCTGGAGCAGAGGGGCCTACTCCAGTTATTTCAGCTGAAGAGGCCAGGGAGTCCGCTGGGGAAGAAGTTCCCAGTGGGGAGCCCCTGGCTGAAGAAGCCAGGAGAGTGGAGTTCGAAGCGCCTCTTACTGTTGAAGAGGTCGTGCCTTCTGCAGAGGGCCCAGAGGGGGCGCGAGCAGATAGCGCTGTTCCCATCGAGGCTGTGCCCATCTCTGGTGCAGCCCATTTCTTCCGAGGAGGCCGCCGAGGCCTTTGTATCCGGGCTCTTCGCGAGCCCTTCACCAGCTTCAAGGTGAAGACCTGTCCGGTCATGTGGTCGCGGCAGAGATCATTACCAGAGGCAGAGTGCCTCCTCCCAAGGGTAAGATGTCAGCGGCTAACGTCCTGATCTCTATGAGAAGGAGGGGCAACCAAGCTGCAAAGGCCATTGGGAGTACCGGCCAAAGGGAGGTACCAGTCATTCCTTCGGGGGAGGCGGAGACCACTAATGCAAGGGAAGAGATCCCTGCAGCCATCCCTCTTGGAGAGGAGATCCCTGAAGAGGCCCCTTCAGGGGAGAAGGCCCCCGCCACGAAGGGGACGAGGATCCTGGTGGTTGAGGAGACTTCTTCCTCTTCTAATAGTGAGGCCCTGGAGGAAGGGGGTCTGGTGACACGGTCCTCTGCGAGGACAAGTGGTTGGGAGGTTGCCCAACCTTCCAGCAGCCAGCAGGAAGTCCATGGATGGGGGCTTCCTTCTGCTGGTAAGTCTTTTTGATATTGACAGAATTATCTTTGTTTTTGAGTTAATACTGCTTCCTAGTTGCTTGATGCCTATTCTTTGTAGGCGAGGGCCCTTCAGGCCAAGGGGCTGGCCTCTGTGAGGCTCTTGTGGACCAAGGGGTTTTGACAGAGATCCCTGCCGATTTGGGGACCAGGACCGAGGTCCTTGAGAAGACCGGAGTCTGGTCTCACTATTTGGAGCGGAGGCGTGTTGCTGCCAAGTCGGTCCCCAAGTGGTCTGAGGAGCCAGACCTCCTGAGAGTCCAGAGGCACTGTGCAAGACTCGTGGTGTACAGGAGCAAGGGAGGCTCCTAAAAGACGCATGGGATCCGGTCTTCCTCCCGAGGAATAGCAGTTCACCGCTGCGGGAGGGGAGCAAACCCTCCAATCTCGCCTCGGAGGGGCTGCGCACCCCCTATGACAGGAGGTGACCGAGCGGAGCCTGGACTCCCCGCTGAATTCATGAGGGAGGCAGCTCAACAAAGTCTGCAGTAAGACAGCTTCGGTCTTTACGTATGAGTTTAGTTTAGCCTTTTTCTGCTTCTGCTTTAATAGCATTGGGGTGCAGGCGGCTGTCAAAGGTCACGCTGCTGCTGAGCAATGGCATGACTTCCTGAAGTATGCCAATAAGCGGGACGACGCCCAGATATCAGAGATTGCCTCTCTCAGGAGGGAGCTGGAGTCCTCAAAGAAAAGGGAGGAGGAGCTCAAGGAGGAGCATGCCAAGCGCGTAGCCCAACTAGAGAGTTGGTGCGATTATGGCAACCAAGAGCGGGCGCACAGCATGCGGTACCGGTGGGAGCAGGCCTGCCTTCTTGATGTTGCGAAGCAACGCTTCCTTCAGCAGGAAGCAATGCTGGAAGCCAAGCAGCTTGAAAGTGCTGTCTTGAAGGAGTCCCTCCTTTCCTTGGAGGCAGAAACCAAAGCCGCCCTTGCAGCGGCGAAGGCCCAAGTTGAGCAGTGCAGAGGCCGCACTGAGGAGGCGAGGAGCCAAGCTACCGTCCTGTGCTCAACCGGCGGAGAAGAAGGTGGAGGAGGGCAGGCTTGCCGCCGAGGTTGCCCTCAAGGCACGCCCGGAGGTCGCCACCGACTCCGAAAAGGCAATGGCCTCTGTGTGGGAGATGGAGAAGGCTCGGGCCTTCCCCTCAAGGTGAGGATCCTGAGTCCTCTTCCTCCATTAAGGTGCCCATCCCTGAGCGGATGCCTCGACTGGTGGAGAAGCTTGGTGAGATCCAAGCCCTGGGCGAAGCAGGGGCGCAGGCCTATGAGGAAGGCTGGCTGCGATGCCGCTTCCAAGTGGAGAAGGCGTTTCCAGCTCTAAGTCTTGGGATCCTGGATGCGGCCAACACCAATGAGCCAACGGTAGAGGCGCTGCTTCAGTGGGGGGAGCAGGGAAGGAAGATGGGCGATGCCTGGTATGCCCTTCTGGACTAGGGTGGAGGCTCCAACATGTGGATGCCCCCCCTATTTTGTATAAAGACCTGCATTCACACACTTTTGGGAACAATAGATGAAGTGAAACTTCCTTTTTCCTTCACTGTTTTGTAGATTCGCTTTAACTCGCGATAGCCTTGTAGGGTACGTTAGCTTAGTTTAATAACCATAGGCTAAGTCCTGTCTCATGGAGAGATGTCCTTCTGGGGTCCGCGAAGGCGAAGCCACAGGGACTTCCGCAACGGCGGAGTCACATGAGTCATTCCAAATGACTTGTGGGTTTACTTGTTGAGCCACTTTCTTAGGCAACTGTTTAGGGAGTAAGCCCTTGGGTATTGGACGGTGTACCAAGTAGAAGTTACCTTTAGTTTGCTCTTCTTTTATACGATAAGTATTCAGTTCTAAGGTTCGGTTTACATGGAGTCTGGAGTCGCGCGTTTGGCGAAGGCAGTAGGACTCTTGTTGAGACAAGTGGAGAACCATCTGAGGTTCTGGGGGGGAAGACACGAAGCGCAAGTGGATTATCCTTTGGAGGTGGCGTGTTGAAGGTTGGTTGGGGAAATGAGACCCGCAACCACCTATGTGGAGAAGTCCGAGCGGAAGGTCTGCCGTGGCGTGCGAGGACGACTTACACATAGACCTTCCTGAAGGAGCCAAAAGGGGGTTACCCTTCCGCAGCGCAAGTGGATTACCCTTGTGGCCGGGCCATTTGAAGGACGGGTGGGGAATGAGACCCGCAACCACCTGTGTGGAGAAGTCCGAGCGGAAGGTCTGCTGTGGCGTGCGAGGACGACTTACACATAGACCGTCCTGAAGGAGCCAAAAGGGGGTTACCCTTCCGCAGCGCAAGGGGATTACCCTTGGGGCGGGGCGAGTTGACGGTCGGTTGGGGAATGAGACCCGCTACCTCCTGTGTGGAGAAGTCCGAGCGGTATGTCTTCTGTGGCTTGCGAGGTCGAGTTATTCATAGACTTTGCTGAAGGAGCCAAAAGGGGGTTACCCTTCCGCAGCGCAAGGGGATTACCCTTGGGGCGGGCCGAGGTGAACGACGCTTGAGGACAGAGACACGCAACCACCTCGTGTGGAGTAGTCCGAGCGGAAGGTCTGCTGTGGCGTGCGAGGACGACTTACACATAGACCTTCCCGAAGGAGCCAAAAGGGGGTTACCCTTCCGCAGCGCAAGGGGATTACCCTTGGGGCGGGCGAGTTGAAGGTCGGTTGTGGAATGAGACCCGCAACCCCCTGTGTGGAGAAGTCCGAGCGGAAGGTCTGCTGTGGCGTGCGAGGACGACTTACACATAGACCTTCCTGAAGGAGCCAAAAGGGGGTTACCCTTCCGCAGCGCAAGGGGATTACCCTTGGGGCGGGGCGAGTTGAAGGTCGGTTGGGGAATGAGACCCGCAACCACCTGTGTGGAGAAGTGAGACTCGACAAGGTCTCGATGCCATAACTCAGTGCAGCAGCCACCTGACCGGCCGGGCACAGAGGGCGGTGAAGAGGGCATTCAAATGCTATGTAAGTCAGAAGACAGAGGAAATACATATGTATTTTATTGAATTTGTGAGACTAAGGACTTACACGTAATATGGGCACAAGTCATCCGCATGAAAGTCATGGGGAGCAGACGACCATCATGGTCTTGGAGTTCATAGACTCGGGCGGACTTGTTTATGAACAATATAAGGCCCGTCCCGGTTGGGTCGCAGACACCCCGCTGGGGTCGCGAGCGGTGAGGGCCGATTTAAGTAAGGCAAGGCCTCCTTGTTGCAGCACTGGGTTTGACCCGGAATTATGATGAAGACCGAGCCTCTGCTTGAGGGCCATGCGAAGGCGAGCACCTTCGCGCAATTCTTCAATTAAGTCGAGTTTGGCACGGAGCCCTTGAGCATTGGCTTCGTCAGTGAAGTTGATCATACGGATTGTAGGGAGGTCTACCTCAATAGGCAGGAGCGCATCTGCGCCGTATACTAGAGAGAAAGGCGTCTCTCCTGTGGGTTCGCGTTGTGGTGCGATAGTCCCATAAGACACTTGGTTGTTCATATACCCAGCGGCCCTTGGCCCCAGCCAGGCTTTTCTTGAGGACTTCGTTGAGGGTTCGGTTGGTGACCTCAACCTTCCCATTAGATGTGCCACCGGGCAAAAAGCATGCGGACATTATTGTCCTCGTGCCCATTGTTGGACACCGTGATCGGCGTAACTGAGTGCCATTATCTGTAATAATAGCACGATGGCTGCCGTACCGTCAGACAATATTCTTCCAAATAAACTAGATAATCTTGGCGGAAGTGATGGAGACCAGGGTTCTACCTCGACCCATTTAGAAAAATAATCAACTGCTACCACACAGAAGCGGTACTGACCTGGAGCGGTCGGCATTGGACCATTGAGGTCGAGGCCCCACAGGGCGAAAGGCACTGGATTTGTCAGTGCCGGAGATTCCGTGGATGGTAGCCGCGGATGCGAGAATTGATTTGGCACCGGTGGCACGCTTTGACCAAAGGCAGCGCGCCCTTTTTCAAGGTAGGCCAAGAGTACCCTTGACGGAGGGCTTTGTGGGCAAGCGCTCCGCAGCGATGTGAGCGCCACAATTGCCTTGGTGGAGAGTGTCCAAGACAGAGCGCCCTCAAGGGTGCTAAGGCACCGTTGTAGAGGCGCCACAAACCCGTGATGCCATAATTGGTCATCAATGAGGACGAAGCGGAGGGCTTGCTTGCGAACTTGAGATCTGTTGTGCTGGCTTTTAGCGCAGCAATGATAGGGTTTCTCCAGTCTGTGTCTGGATCATGCGTTGCTAGAGAGGCAATATCAATACCGTCCGTGATGGAAGGACTGGTCAGAGTGGCTGTGGTAGAGGGAGTCTTTCCCTTTGATAGCATATCTGCTGTAGTGTTTTCAGAACGAGGAACATGTATAAAGATGACTTCTTCAAAGTCGGTTCGTAGGGTGTTTACCAACTTAAGGTATTTGATCAGGGTGGCGTCCTTGCACTCGGCGCACCCTTGAACCTGGTGAATCACCAGCTGCGAGTCGTCAGGACATGGAGGCGGCGAATGCCTCGCCCTTGTGGCGAAGTTTCAGCCCGGCGACGAGGGCCTCATATTCTGCAACATTGTTAGTTACTTGAAATTGAAAAGAGACACGAAGGAATACTTCCATACCTAGGGGTCCACGTAGATACACACCCCCTGCGGGGGATTCGAGTTTGGATGAGCCATCCACAAATAAGTCCCATTCGGGAGGAGTGGGACGAGGAGTGGGGCCCTGCTCAGGGGCCGAGAGTACATCAGCATTTGAGAATTCCGCAATAAAGTCGGCGAGGGCCTGGCCCTTAATTGCCTTTCTGGGCTCATAATTGATGTTAAAGCCGCCAAGTTCGATGCACCACTTGGCGAGGCGCCCTGAATGTTCGGGCGCCCGAGGATGTCCTGAATTGGCAAGTCCGCTCGACTATAATAGTGTGCCCTTGGAAATAGGGCTTGAGCTTCCTTGCTGCATATACAAGGGACAATATAGCCTTTGGAGGGGAGGATACCTTGTTTCTGTATCTTGGAGAGTGTGGCTGGTGTAATAGACCGGCCATTGCTTGGCGGCTTCTTCCTTAATAAGGACAGGTTTACACTTCTTTCTCGAGGTGGCGAGGTAAAGGACCAGGTCATCGCCGCCTAGGGCACTTGAGTGCCGGTAGTTCTTGCAGGTGTCGCTTGATGGAGGCATATGCCTCCCGACACTCCTCCGTCCATTTGCAAGCTTTTTCTTGCGAATCTGATCAAGAAAGGTTTGCAGCGATCACTTAGTTTAGAGACGAATCGTCCCAAGGCCACTAGCTTTCCTGCCAGCTGTTGGACTTCCTTGAGCCCCCTAGGGGTGCGCAAGGTGGTGATTGCTTCAATCTTTTTGGGATTTGCATGGATTCCTCCCTTTGAGATTTGGTATCCCAGAACTTCCTTCGCCCACGCCGAAGATGCACTTCTTTGGATTTAACCGCATATTGTATTTGCGGAAGTTGTCGAATGTTTCCCTCAAGTCTGTGAGATGGGTTGGGACGGCCTTGCCGTTGACCACAATGTCATCCACATAAGCTTCAAGATTTCGGCCAATCTGGCCTGCGAAGACTTGATTTACAAGCCTTTGGAAGGTGGCCCCCGCATTTTTTAAGCCGAAGGGCATTCTGATATAATGATATACGGCTTCGCCAGTAGTAAAGGCGGTTTTTACCGCGTCCTCCGGGTCCATAAAGACTTGGTGGTACCCGCTATAAGCATCGAGAAAAGAATAAACCGTGTGATGAACGGTTGAGTCAACCAGTTGTTCAATGGATGGTAAAGGATAGGGGTCCTTGGGCAGGCCCTATTAACCCCCTTATAGTCCACGCAAAGTCGCCACTGACCGCCCTCTTTATCGGTGAGGACAATATTCGCAACCCATTCAGAGTAGTGAACTTCCTTGATTATATTTGCCTTAAGCAATTTCTGCACTTCAGTGCGTACAAAGTCCTTACGGTCAAGGGCCATGCCCCTTGTTTTCTGTCTAACCGGACTAAAGCCGGGGAGTACACTTAACTTGTGAGAAATAACAGCAGGATCAACTCCTGGTAGGTCCTCAGAGCTCCATGCGAAGACATCACTGTTGGCATGGAGGAGATGGATGAGCGCCTGCTGATCTTTTTCCTCGAGGTCCTTTCCCACCCGGAACTTCTTCCCGGGAGAGATCTCAACTTCTTCAAAGGTTCCAGACAAGTCAGGGGCAGTTTCGCCCACAGACCAGCCTTCCTCTGCGGGTGCCTTCCTCTTAGGCTCGGATGGCCGGGGAAGCTTCGTGGGCCCGGCGAGGGCAGAGACATAATTGCCTCTGGCCACATTCTGGTTGACAAAGATATAGGCATCCCCAGCCGCAGTGTGAAAAACTAGAGTCAGAGTTCGCACATCACAGCGGACATGGAACTCAGTTTGAGTATGTCGCCCGATGATGGCGTTATATGGCGTAGGTAGATCCAGGACAATAAAGTCCACATAGCTTGAATGACATACCTGCTTTTTCTCCTTGGTGGTTCCCATCATCATGTAGGGCGGGGTGATCGACCCCAAGGTTGGGATTTCATCCCGTCCTATTCCATAGGTGGCGCACTTTGCGGGCTGAATTTGTGACAAAGGCACCTTTGCCTCAACCAAAGTGTGTTTGTAGATTACGTTGGCATTCGCCCCCGTATCCATGTAGATTCTATCGACGTCCCATCCCGCAATACGGGCAGTGATAACCAAGGGGTCAGCGTGCGGTATTGCCACAGAGGTGCCATCGCTGCGATGCAAAAACTGAGTAGAGGAGTGGTCTATCTGGTAGATCTGCCTCATATGACGGCGTCTTGCCGAAGCGCCTTCACACTGTGTGATTACGCCGATATGTCCCCTTGCCGGGGGGACCTGAACCAGATTCTCCTGACCTGGGTTTTGTTGGGAGCGCCCCCGCCGGCGGTCCTCTGGCCGGCGCCTTTCACGGTCACCTTCTCTTCTACGACCCTCCTCGCCTTTGGAGCAAGTACTCCCGAGCTTGCCTTGAGCCAGCATTTCTCCAATCATACGCTTGAGCTCAAAACAGTCCTCGTGTCGTGACCTTTGTCACGGTGATAGCGGCAAAACTTGTTGCTTTGCCTTGTTATTTCCTTGGAGAGGCGGGGCCAAGTGGGGACCACCTCTTTGTTCCAAGGCATGGAGGATGTTGGTACGAGATTCCCTCAGCGGGGGAAGAGAAATGTATGCCCTCTCCCTACTGGGGGGCGTGGGGTATTGCCTTTGAGACCTAGGGTCCGGTCGCGAGGGTTGTCCCTTGGCGTCCGCCGTGGCGGCTCTGGCGAGTGGTCGAGTGACCTCTTCCGTATTCATGAACCGCGACGCTGTACTTAAGAATTGTTCCATATTGGTGGGCGGGTTAGTGTGGACATCCACAAAGAAAAGGGACTCCCAAATGGAGGCCTTGGATAGCTGCAAGCAAAGCGAGCTTCTTCTCCCAGATTAGGGACCCGGATAGACTCGGCCCGGAAGCGTTGAATATATTCTCCGAGGGGTTCATCCTTTTCCGCCGTATCTTAAGAAGGTGCCCCGCCGTTTTAGGAGGTGGTTTGGATACCACAAAATGGTTGGAGAAATTGCGGGATAGCTCCTCGAAGGAATCAAACCGTTTGTCCCGGAGAGTGGTGTACCAGGGCGGCCCCCGTAAGTGTGGAGCTGAAAGCTCTACAGAGCGTGTTGTCGTCCGCCCTTGCTATTGCCATTGCGGAAACGTAACGCTGGAGATGGATATCGTGGTCCGACAGTTATCATAGGCGTCCAGCTTAGGCTGGCGAAATCGTCCTAAGAGGGGTTTCTAAAACCCTCTCGAGTAAAAGGTTGGGTCCAGAGGTGGTCCGCACTCCATCCTCGAGATATTATGGACACTGGCCCTTTCATCTCTTTTTCCACTTCCTCTAATCGCCTAGTAAGCGCGATAAGTAATGACGAAGAAGGATCGTGGTTACTTACTTGCCGAGGAGGAGTAGCTGGGCGTCAGGCTGATTAGTCCGCAGCTGCCCAACGCTATCCGTAACGCCCAAGAGTGGTGGCGAGAGTTTCACGTAAGTTGAAAGCAACCGCCTCGGTGATCGCTTGCAGGACGGCCGGATCCAGTCCGCTGGAGGGGTGTTTGGAGGTGGAGTGTTTCGCTCCCGAGGCATGTTACGGGCAACGTGGGAGGAGCTATCCTCCGTTTAGTGAATAGAGAGTTCTCCCCGTTGAGGGGGAACGTGGTTTGGGGATTGCTCTGATGGTGGATAATTTTTCGTATTTGTCCCGGGAGGATTCCTCCTCCCTTGACGACTGTTCCTGTTAGCACTCCGGGTGGTTGGCATGACTTATTGCTTGTGGTTTGTAATATGGGCTTATAGCAAGAACTTTCGGTCCCACAGACGGCGCCAAACTGATAGTCTCGCTCCTAAGGAAGGCCCGGACTCTCGCTTGATGTGGTGGAGAAGATGATGTTCTTGAGACTCCAAGCTTGCTGTTCGCAGTAATCTGTAAAAGATAGGAGAATACTCAAGTAGCAAGAGGGGAGTGGGGGCGTGTAGTAGCTTACCCGATTTAGGGTGGACATCACCCTATTTATAGAGTGATGCCAGAGAAGAGCCTCCCAGGTTGAAGCCCTTAGACAAAGTTGTTTGAGATAAGTCTCGTGTCGATCGATTGGAGATAAGGCGGCTGTGATGATGAAGATCTCAGCAAACCGCCTTAGGTGATTCACTTGTCGAGAGAATGTCCGCGTATAAATCTGGTGAAGATCTCCTGTGCTCGTGCTGCCCTCCTTATTGGCCGGTTGATGTCAGACGACCAAGTGGTCTATTTCCAAGTGGAGCAAGCGGTGGGCGAAGGCCCCAAATAGAATATCGCCAAGTAAGGGGTGAGGGTTGCACGAACCTGGGTACCAAGGCCTTATCTGGGCGGGGCCAGTATAGGCAGGAGACTGGGAGTAAGACCCATGGAGGCGAGGGAGATCGCGAGGGCTCGCCCTAAGACCGCGAGGGGGGCGCGCAGGCTTTAGAAACGCAAGGGTGAGTATGAGACGCCGCCCGCGAGTCCGGGAGGCCCGCGAGGCGTGACCTCGCGCAGCGAGCATCGGAGACCACAAGGATGAGACCTTGCGAAGGCGACATCGAGACCACAAGGATGAGACCTTGCGAAGGCGATACTGAGACCACAAGGATGAGACCTCTCCAAAGGCCTCGTATGATTCGATGCAACGCGAGGGCGCGATTGCTTGGGTAGTGTACCACCTCACCAGTGTGCTACACCAGCAGCCACTCTCCTCTTCTGTGGCTGAGAAGACACCAAGGGCTTGGTGCCAGCCCTCTTCTTTGGCGGCTTAGGGATGATGCATCCCAACGCCTTGACAACCCCAACAAGGGCATCACCTCCAAGTGCACATAACCAGTGCACCTACTGGGCAATATGCATAGACTCTCTCTTGCCCTGGCCTTCGCCGGACTCCATGGAGGCATCTGCAAGCATAAGGAGAACTTCAGACCAGGTTTTACTAAAACCTCTTACACTTATACAATACACTTATAAATATGTGAACGTACCTTTGGGACCTGCCAGTGCGGCATAAAAGGAGTCTATCATCGTCCCACGATGGACAGGGGCCCATCCCTCGTATGGAGGGGGAACCTCGGGGTCCAGGACGAAGCCCGTGCTAATCCCAGCCCACCTCATAGTGGTCTCATCTAACTGGGCGGTAGAAAAGGGGAAGAACTCATCGCAAGCGCTCCCTGAGAGAACGTCGCCCAACCAGTCCAAAGAGTTGGACATACGCCCGCCACCGCACTCCTTCGGCGGTCGGTTCAGGCCTCTGCGCAATGCTTTGCAGGGGATTGTTGTGTCCTCGCCATGGGAAGTCCCATGAACCTTCGCGGGGCACGAAGAAAAAGGACCCGTGCCAGTTGTGGTAGGATTTGGGCACGGCAGTGAAGGAGATGGAGTTGTTACCCCCAACATTTATGGGAGTGACGTAGAAAAACGCACTCCCACTTCTCAGCTCCAACCGATAGAACCGGTGGAAAACATCGGCGAAGGGCTTCACGCCAGCCAGGTGACAGGCAACGATGAAGCCTGCCATGGTCAAGAAGGTGTTGGGCGCCAGCTGCGTTGGCGGAAGCTCCCACCCAGCGCACAGATCTTGCACCAACTGAGGAAGGGGAAACCGTAGCCCCGCCGCCACCGTGCCGTGTCAGCACAAGCACCCGGTTCTCCATGTTCTCCTCGGTGGCGGGCCAACCCATCGCCCGAGCGGGATGAAAACACCGGCACTTTCTTCACAGGCCGAAGGCCTCCACCAAATCCCGATGGATTTTCTCAAACTTCACCGTGGTCTTCCACGGGAGTGAGCACTGGATGAACGGCCTCTTTGGATTCCATCTCTGCAAAAAAGAAACCGAACAACTAGCATATAAATCGAAACTGCCTAAAAGAGGCATTTCGTCAAGCACTCAATGTGCTCAGAAAAAACTTGAAGCACTCACTGTGCAGGAGAGCGAGATCTTACCTGACTCGTTTCCGGTAGGAAAAGTGGAAAGGACAGTCAACAAGTGAACGGATGAACGGCAAAATCTCGGGCGAAAAATAGAAAACCACCGCATGAGAGTTCTCAACTGCCGATAAACGGTTCAAGAACGCAAGAATGCGGAATATGCTGCTCAGTGCAAAAGCAAGGAAATGCGAGAATGAAGATGAAAAGCTTCAAACTTCTCGAGTACGCTTTTATAAGCCCGCCAGAATGAAAAACGCTTTTAAGCGTAATTGGCTCCTGAGGCGCCACGTGCCAACATCTAGCGGTTAGTAAACCCCTCAACTTCCGTGTGGAAATGACGAAACGCTTTTTAAAAGCATAATCGACTCCTGAGGCGCCACGTGGCGCGCCCCGTAACGGTTAGTAAACCTCCCATCTCCCATTATCTCTCCTGCTTTAAATGCTGAGGGGACCCTTCACTGCCGATTGCACTCCAAACGGCCCACTAGCAGCATAGCGCCTTCGCTAGCTCCAAGGCTTCGGATTTAAACATAGTACAGGACCCTGCCTATACTCTACCTTCAGGAGGAGGCATCTTAGTACACTACCCAAGCAAATGCCCCCTCAAAAACTCACAAGGATCATGAAGGATCCAACACGAACTATCGGATCATAAAAGGTCTTCACCTGTGGCTACTACATCAGTCCTCAGCAAAGTACTTTCAAAAAACGGAGTACAGAACCCTGCCCATACTCCGCTCTCAGGAGGAGGCATCTTGGTACACTACCAAAGCAAACGCGTCCTCGCGTCGCATCAGAATCATATAGGGCCCTTTGAAAAGGTCTCATTCTTGTGGTCTCCAGTATTGCCTTCACAAGGTCTCACCCGTGCGGGCTCGAGTCTTGCCTTCGCGAGGTCTCCAATCTCACCTGCGCGAGGTCTTGCCCTCGCGGGCCTTAAGCCTCGCCTTGGCGATGTCTCACACTCGCCTTTGCGTCTCTTAGGCCTGCGCGGATTGCATTCGCGGTCTCAGGTATCGCCCTTACGATCTCACTCGCCTTCGCGGGTCTTACTCAAAGCAGCCTCAACTCGCCTTCGCAAGCACGGTTTGAATGCGAAGATGAGCAGGACCAGTATGGGCTGTGAGGAGTTTTCCTAAGTGTTCTGGAGTACTATATCGGTGATGCAGTCCGAGATCTCCGTCAAAGACAGTTCAACAATCTCCAGCAGAATGACAAGACCGTGCAGGATTATGAGCAGGAGTTCGATCGGTTGGTCCATTTTGTTCCTCAGTACTCTGGGTTTGAGGAGCAGAAGGCCAAGTAGTTTATATGGGGACTGCGCCCCAATATCAGATGGGCGTTGCGACCCCTGCGCATCACTACTTACCGTGAGGCAATTCAAAAGGCTCAGCTTCTGGAGCAGGAGTCTGCTTATCGACCTCGTGAGAGTGTACCAGGTTCCAGATTTCAGAGATCACGGAGACCTTTCAGGAGTACTGGGCAGATGTCTAGGGTCGGGCCGAGCAACAGAGAAAGGGCATTGTAGCAGCACCATCTGGACCTCCGTGTCGTAGTTGTGGGACATTTCACACTGATCGACCATGTTATCGAGAGTCCGGTAGATGTATGAGAAGCGGGTCCAAGGAGCATTAGATCTGCGCCTATCCTCCGAGGAGTTCGGCAGGTTTTCCTCGGCACCGCCTCCACAAGAGCCTAGTGCACGCAGGGCAAGTGGCATTTCGATAGTTCCGCTACAGCTGGCATGACCACCACTTCCACCACCACAGCGCGTCGAGCAGCAGAGTTTATCGAGTTGAGTAGGGCAAGTCGGCGCAGCAGGAGCACCGAAAGGTACATTACTTATGAATGATATATCTATTAATGTACTTTTTGACACTGGTGCTTCCACATCGATTGTAGCACAAAAATGTGCTCAGTCTCTGCAATTATCTGTTTGTCAGTTGTCTGATGTGTTTCTGATTAAAACTGCTGAAAGTCAATATTTGTTTTCGAATGAGATGGCTTGGGATTGTGTCTTGACGATGGGAGGACACAAATTTCTGTCTGATCTGTTAGTTCTGGATGTTTCAAAATATGATGTGATTCTTGGGATGGATTGGCTATCCAAGAATTCTTTTCAGATTGATTGTGCCCAACGGCAGATCAGGGTATCTGGAGAGGTATGGAAGTTATGCAACACGGTATAGAGCTTCAGTTTCTGGATTAGGTGCTGGTAGTGAGTGAGGAAGAATATTATGGATTGAATCCAGCTGATACCAGAATGGAGCTGGAGAAGATCCCGATTGTACAATATTTTCTGCAAGTTTTTTCGGAGGATCTTCCAGGGCTACCACCGGAGCGGGAGATCACATTAGAGATTCAAGACCAACCAGGTTGTACTCCTATTTCTGTTCCCCATTATCGCATGCCTATAGTTGAAATGAATGATTTAAAGAAAAACTGAATGAATTGCTTTCGAAAGGGTTTATTAGACCGAGCACTTATGGGGTGCTCCGGTTCTGTTCGTGAGAAAGAAGGATGAAACTCTCAGGTTGTGCATCGATTATCGGAAAATAAACACCGTTACGGAAAGAACAGTGTATCTGTTACCTAGGATCGGCGATCTATTTGATTAGCTGAAAGGAGCAAAGGTCTTTTCGAAGATCGACCTGCGGTCCGGATACTTTTAGTTACGGGTTAAAGTGGAAGACATTCCAAAGACTGCTTTTCGGACTCGGTATGGAACACTACGAGTGTCACCCGACCGCCCCGGAAGGCTGGCGGAAGCGTTGTTGTTGCGGAAGCTGAAAGTATCGATGGAGGGTGATTGCGGAGTTTCTCTTTGAAAGGGTTGTGGACCCAAAACCCATCCCTTAAAACGTTTTCCTTCAGGTTTTAAGGTTAACACACGTGTTTGCAGTTTTTAAGACGTCTTACTAGTCCTAAACCTGCACCCAAAACACGTTAGTTGTTTTCTGAGAATATCACGTGCGGAAAGCGTAAAATAAGTAAAACAGGCGAAGGAGTTCCGCCTCCTCGTAGGGTCGGAATCTCCCCACGAATAATATACAGACTAGAACAACAGAATGCCCAATGTAACTAATATACTTACTACGCCTCAGAGCCGAGCCATATAACGGATTATACCTCGCTAACAACCTTGTTGTTGCCGCTAAACATAAACATGAGAAATTAACGTCAGACTAAACGGATAACTTAAACCAACATATCACAGAAGGGATCTAACGAGAAATACCTCAAAACTTAAACAAAAATATACCTCTCAGAACAGAATGCAGAACGATCACTACGGGAGGTCTACTCCGTAGGTCGTTTGCCACGACCCCCTAAAAATGTTTAATATGTGGGGGTGAGTTCTCAAAAGAACCTCTAAGGGCAGGTACTATACCGGGAAAACTTTTTTAAAAACATTTTTCCCTGTATAAAAGGTTAGCATCCAATCAACTAGCAGATAATACAACCCTAAGTATAAACAGGAATATGGTATGCAAATGTCATGATGCTCGAGATGTCCCGTCAGATTGGTGGTACTTTCCCATACAGTTGGTCCCCGACCGCAGACAGCACCTTACGGCGGCTTGTTAAGCTAACGCCGATTATCGGGATCGAAACGAATGGTACCAGTGTAGATTTAGAGATTCATAGCATGATGTGTTTTCCATAATCATGCCTCTCCACTTTCACAAGGAAGAAAGAGGAGGAGGGATGAGTAGAGATAGGAAACATACCTTGCACCCTTGAGAAAACAGCGTAAGGATCTTTGTCCTTGCTCCTAACGTTTGCTCCAAGCCTTCCGGTTGAATCTTCAGGCCTTCGAATTCCTTGATGAGGGCAAATTTCATGTGATACAATGAGGTTGTTTTGTGTTAAAGGGACACAAAATGTTCCACCGAAATGCTCTAAGAATGCTTAATATTTTGGCCAAGAACAAAGAGAAGAGAGAAGTTTCGGATTCTTGAGTGTGTGTTCTGTTGTGGCCAAATCATCTATTTATAGATGATTAGTGAGTTACTAGGAAGACTCACAACTCCTTATGGCCTAAAGTACACATACTTTTGGCCTAAGGAGTGGTTACTCCCTCCTTGTACACTCCCTTGTCCAAATGCTAAGCAACTCCTCTTTTAGGCGAAGGGTGCCTTCCTTGAGGTGCCTCTTCGCCAATTTCAGACTCTCATGGCCGAAAATCTCTTAGTAACTTCCAAGAGATGTGCACACATGTTCTAGGGTGCATACACCATGCACCTCGATTGCCAAAGCCATGTCCTTTTACCAAAATACCTTTATTTTGTATGAAAGGATGCTAGTAGGTAGTTGCTACTCATGAAACATCACAAATGTTCCATATAGCCACAATACACATAGGTGAATTCCGTAGAACTCATTTCAGCTCACTTTGAGCTAACACCCCCTTCTCCTTTTGAGATGAGCTCAAACATAACCTCACAAGTACTGGGTGCGCTAAGAATTCCAATAACCAGCGAGGGTGATCTACCCCTAACCATCTGTTAGAATAATTAGTGGCATGAAGCCGACACAGAACAGAAAATAGGTACGTCGTCGACCCCGATAAGCATATCCGATATAGCAAAAGTCTAGAAAACATCAACAGAGAGTGTGTCCGCTCATCGACCCCGTATAAGCATAAAGTCCAAATAATAAAAACTCGTATACCGCTATGTACCATGTGACTAGCCATCGGAGTCACCGGGCCCCACCCTCGACACGAGTATTAGCCATTAACTAACCTAATACACATGAGTTGAACCGCAATACGTATTAAGAAAGCTAAACCCCTTACCTTGACAAAATTGGATATCTACTGTGGCCCCTTCATGCACACTAGCAGTATCCCAGAAACACAGATTTAATCTGTCAGAATCAGAAACACAGAATAGCTCTAGTTAATTAACTAAAATTTCTTACATGGGGAATTTATCCAAAATTACCACTTAAGTCCCCCAACTTTTCCGAAATTTGCAATCTTGCCCAAAACTTCACAAAATTGCAGAAATTGACAACTTTATACTTAAAGTGTCCAAAATTTATTCCATAACTTAAAGTGGCTATCTTTCCTTTAACTTCTCCATAATTAAACCTTTAGTCCTTAAACGTTTTTAAGAACTTTCAGATTAGCCCTTAAGTTTTGCAAAGTTACAAAAATACACAACTTTGTCAACTTTTCCACACAAATACCTTTTCCAACCAAACTTTCAGTCAAATCCTTATTTTCGGTCAACCTTCCATTTTGACCAAAACATGATTTAAACCATAATTTCTTAACCAAAACATGATTTAAACATTTTCTCCAACACTTTAACTTCACAAAATCATCATCACACAAACATCAACATTTCGGTTTCCACCCAAAACTTCACCAAATAATTCCCAACTTTTCCAACTTAAAAACATGTAAAACATACTTATAACATGCTTTCTACCAACTTTCTTCAACAAAAATTCACCCAAAAATTCATCCAACATTTCGGTTTCACAACCAAAATTCCAACATGTTTTTTCATGATTTCTCAAGAACAAAGTATGTTCATCATACTTCCAACAACAACATACTTGAAAATCAAACACATCCATGAACCAAATCCATAAAAAATCACCAAGGAGGATCCTCACCTTGATAATACTTGTAGCTTAACTTAGGATGAGCTGTTTTTGAGACAAATCCACCACCAAAAACCTTGTAGAAATCGGCCAAAGAAGAACAAAGGAAACAAATGAGTTTTCTTCATGTTTTAATTTAAGAACATGAAGATTCAACCAAAATAACTCAACCATACCTTGAATACTACTGATTTAGGAAACCTAGGAAGTGGTGGGACTAAGCTTGTTGAAGATCCAACTCAAAACTTAAAGAAATTGTTTTGGCAACAAAAGTCTTCTTTGGACCCGTCGGATTGCACCAATGTTTTGGGGACCTTCCCTTCACTTTTAGCTCTTGCTTTCTTCAGCAAGGTTGTAGCCAAGACCTTGAAGAAGATTTTTTCTGAAGACCTCAAGAGCAAATTCATCTACTAGTGCAGAAAGGCTGTGGAAGAGAGACGAACATTTCGCGGAAAGAGAGAGCTTTTGCTCAAGTGAGGAAACGGTTAAGTTATGAGTGAGTGGTAGATAAATGAAATGAGTGGTCTGAAAATGTGAGAGAAATCAGAAATAATAGCGGGGGATGGGTAAAAAGAGATGGTTGTGCATGAAAAGAAGGGCATGGACTTAAAGGAAGAAGACTTGACTTTTATGAAGAAAGAAAATAAATTTTTTTCCTAAATCCCATAAAAGAAATCTCACTCCACTCACAAAAAAAATATATCCCCCCTCCACAACTCACAAATGGGCCGGCCCAAAATAAATAGCCCAACATGTGATTTTTTTCAATTTTTTCCTCCCTCGGTGACCATTTTGCCCTCCGAAACCGAATTTTGGCAAAACGTCCAGCAACTCCGTAAATGTTATCCAACATATAAAACATTTGTAATTAACAACAAATCAACTCCCAAACACTGAATTCCAAAAAATTAATAACAAGTCGATTGTGATCCGATAATTACAAAATTTGAACTTACGGCCGAAATTCACGAAACATTTCGTAACGTCGAGGGTGGGTGTAACAACCTCCCCCTAAGACTCTTTGACCTCCAAGAGTGATCTCAAAAACCCGTACGCATCCGGATACTTACTCATGAAGTCCTACTCCGTCTCCCAAGTCACCTCCCGATCATAATGATGTGACCACCGAACCTTGATCATCGAATCGACTTGTTGCGGAGCCTCCGAATATCTCTCGGCCCGAAATGCTATCGGTACCTCTCGGTAGGACAGATCCAGCTCTAGCTCAATTTCCTCCACCGGAATGGTCTTATCGGCGTCCAAGATGCACTTCTTGAGCATGCTAATGTGGAAAACATTATGCACAAATGACATGCTTGAAGGAAAGGCCAATCCGTTTGCAACACCGCCTATACGTTCCGTAATCGAGAAAGAACCAATATATCTCGGGGCTAACTTGCTCCGCTTACCAAAATGAACTGTCCCATGAGTCGGTGCAACTTTCAACCAAACTCTGTTTCCCACCTCAAAATCCAAATCTCGTCGTCTCTTGTTGACGTATGAGGTGGTCCTGTCATTTGTGGCCTTCATCCGCATTTGAATCAGACGGATCTTCTCTGCTGCCTCCTCTAAAAGCTCGGGACCGATAGTCATCCTGCTCGAGGCATCTATCCAACAATGCGGTGTCATGCATCTTCTACCATACAATGCCTTAAAAGGTGCCACGCCAATAGTAGTCTAATAGTTGTTGTTGTAGGAGAACTCTACTAACGGAAAGAGCTGATCCCAATGTCCCCCGAAGTCCAAAACATAACTCCTGAGCATATCCTCGACAATCTGAATAACTCTCTCTGACTGCCTGTCCGTCTGAGGATGGTATGTCGTGCTCAGGTGAAGTCGCGTGCCCAGAGCCTTGTGAAAGGCACCCCAGAACCTCGCGGTAAATCGTGGGTCCTTGTCGGATACAATAGAGTCCGGTACTCCATGTAATCGCACGATCTCCCAAATATACAACTGGGCAAGCTTCTCCAGTCCGTCACTCGCATAGGTAGAAAGTGTGCGCACTTGGTCGGGCTATCGACTATAACCCAAATAGCATCATGATGCATTCTGGTCGGAGGTAGACGAGTCAGAAATCCATCGTAATATTACCCCACTTCACGAAAGGAATAGTTTGAGTCTGCAGCTGCATCACCTGGCTTCGATGCTCTACTTTGACACGCCGACAAGTCGCACATCTCGCTACGTAGGCAGCTATATGTCTCCGCATCCGTGGCCACAAGTGAGATCGAAGGTCATGTTACATTTTCTCACCTTCGGGGTGGATGCTCAAACTACTCGAGTGCGCCTCTCCCGGAAGTCGGTCTCGAATCGACGATTCATCCGGTACATAGAGGCGACTCCTGAACTACAACAATCTCTACTTGTACTCAAAGAATGGTCGCAAGGATCCTTTTTTCTCACCCGAGAGTTTCTTCAACCCTGTGTCCTCGGTCATGCCTCTCGGATCTCGGTCAACTAATCGACTAAATAGTCAAAGTGTTAACTGAGCCAAGCCATAAAGCGGATTATACCTCGCTAACTAATATGCATACTACACCTACAGAGCCAAGCCATGAAGCGGATTATACCTCGCTAACTCTGCTGCTGCTACTAAACATAAAAAGGAGAAATTAACGTTAGACTAAACGGATAACATAAACCAACAAATCACGAAGGGATCTAACGAGAAATACCCCAAACCAAAACAGAAATACCTCTCGTAATAGAATGCGAGCGATCACTGCGAGGTCTACTTCGCAGTTGTTCGCGTAATCCCCGAAAATGTTTAATATGTGGGGTGAGTTCTCGAAAGAACTCGTAAGGGGCAGGTACGATACCCGCAAAACTTATTAAAAACGTTTTTCCTTGCATAAAAGGTTAGCATGCAATGAACTAGTAGATAATGCAACCCTAAGTATAAACAGGAATATGGTATGCAAATGTCATGATGCTCAGAAGTCCCGTCAGACTGGTGGTACTTTCCCATACAGATGGTCCCAGACCTCAAACAGCACCCTACGGCGGCTTCTTAAGCTCACACCGATTATCGGGACCAGAACGCATAGTACCAGCGAGGGTGATCTGCCCATAATT